>CM056509.1:14790446-15449624 GCA_029783415.1 Anisodus acutangulus
ATCAGTTTAAGGTTGATTCTCCAAAGTGCCAAACAACACAGCTTCAACACCGTACCCATCCAAGCATTCATCACAACCGCTAAAGCTGGGACCACCAAACACGCCTAATACCCTCAATATTTATAACTACTATGTACTTCTACCGTAGTCTCAATAAACTAAATCGTAGACTACTCATTAACTTTGACGAAGCCATGAACAATCCATATTTAGTGCCACCGCTTCGCCTTCCGGCGTGCCTCAATGTAATCGTAGTCTAACACGCATATATTGTATGTTAATAAAAAAGCTAATACATAATACAAGGACATAGTCTTTAACCATACCAAGACATCCAAAACTAACCACGATCCACGGTTTCAAGATTCAAACTTTATAACCCAAAAAGTATACACACATACTAGGTAATCACATCCTTAGGTTAATTAGAAACCTATACTCATTTGGACCTTCAATTAGACAATTTAAGAAAAGCCCAATTGATAAACCCTAGAATTTCTCCAAAATCAAAAAGGAGTTTCTATAATCAAATTAGACTCCACAACATGTTTATCTATCATACATCAATGCTTATTTACAATATCAAAGTACACTAATCTATTTTACACCCTTAATCCATGATTCATTCCCTCTTATTCTACCATGAAGCTTATAACTCATCTTTTCCCCCAAATAAAGATCAAACAAGAAATTAAAGGACAACAATAGTCATAAGGGGTGAAAATATACCTTACAAGATGATCCCCAAATGAATTTCCTCCAAAATCTCCCCCAAGGTCGGCTCTAGGTTCGAGGTGAAGTTATTGGAAAAGTGTTTTTGACCTAGGGCCTTTATCAAACTTTTGAAACAACAATTTTTGCTCCAGCAAGATCACCTCCACTGGCGAGGACTCATTTCGGTTGAAAAGGTCTCGCTGAGGCGAGGTCACTTGACAGCTCACCTCTGGGAAGAACAAAACTAACCCTACAGAGATGTATGCGCCCCTGCGTGAAACACTCCACGCTGTAGAATTGTACCAAACACACAATTCTTCTTCTACGAGCCAACATTTGCAGAGGCAGACCTGCAGGGGCAGACACTAGACACTAGCAACTATGAAATCAACTCAAACTTCTGCCAAATATCCAAAACACTTCTGAGACCTCCCGGACATAAACCAGATATGCTCTTCTGAGGTAAATAGTGTAACGAAGCCACTTGCACCCATAGATTTTCCATTGTCCTAGGTTAAGACATACTTTTTGAAAAAATCGCCCGAATAAACCAAATAGACACATTTCATATGTACTACCATAAAATACCTCTGATTGTCTCATAAAGCAAACTACTGACTCGACTAAGTCATAAGTGACCCTCCAGAACTACCAGAAGCGATGGGTCTCGAATCGTCGAACCATGGCCTAGACAAAACATGACACTCAGTGCTTGACTGCATGTGACCAAGTGAACCACGTGGCTTTCTTGTCAACATGGGCTTCAAAACATACTAATGTAACGATTTAAAACATGTAAAACATATGCTAAAAACATAGTCTGAATTATAATAGCGGAAATATCTTAAAATAACATGATAAGTCTGGAAATAATAATATTTACATGACTGACATGCTAAAGTAGTCTAGTCTATGAAACCTCTGACTCAAGAGTCTGCAAAACTGTTTACCAGGTTAAGGCCCTGGAATACCTCTACTAATAACCATGACTCCAAAAAATCATAAGTGTGGGTCCCTGTTTCATATATCTTGGTAAATGGAAACACAGTTTCATAAAAAATTACGTGACGACTTATAATTATTCTTTTGGAAGAAATGTCGTAACATTGGTAACCGCGATGATGAGTAGGATATCCCAAAAAATACATGGAGTAGACCGGACTTGGAGTTTTGTGATTGTGGTGGATGGAAAGAGGGGGTAGCAAAGACAACCAAACACTCTTAAGTGATGATATGAGGGCTCTCATAAATAAAGCATTTTTAGAGGAGCTTGGTAAGACAGGTATTTATGAGAAAGGATATTCAACAGGTAAGTGGTCATTTGGAGTGCATGATGCCAAAATAGAGGGGGAAGTGAAGCATGAGAAAGAGATGTTCTAACAATATTGTTTATAGTTTTAATTGTGTGTTCCGCCTTCCCATTTTGTGATGAAGTATGAGGACAAGACAGACGAAAACTAAGACCATTTGTTTTGAAAAAAATTCCAAAACTGTTTATTGTCAAACTCCCTCCCATTGTCACATTGAATATTTTTTATATCATTTTCAAATTGAGTTCGGATGAATGCTCTAAATGTGAGAAAAGTGGAAAACACTTGTGATTTTTTCGACAAAGGGAATGTCCACAAATAATTAGAGTAGTCATCAAGTATGAGCAAATAATATCTATGATCAGAAGAACTCAAAATGGGTGATGTCCAAATATCACAATGTAAAATATCAAATGGCAAAAGGGTGCATGAAGTAGAGGAAATAAATGGCAATTTAACATGTTTACCAAGTGTGCAAGAATGACACTTATTTAGAGTCCGTGTTTGGGTACAAGAAATAAAATTATTTTATTTAAGAGAGGCCAAAACAGCCTCTCCCGGATGTCCCAAACGTTGGTGCCATAAAGATGGTGTCAAGGCTGCAAAAACAGATGGACACTTGGATTGTTGTGTTGACTGATTTATTGGATAGAGCCTCCCTTGCTATCACATCTCATGAGAAGCTTCCCCGTCTGAAAATCATGTACGGAAAATCCAAAGGGGTCAAAATGAACAGATACCCAATTATCGATTGTAAACTTTCTAACAGAAACTAAGTTTTTGATTAATTTGGGAGCATGAAGGACATTCTTTAAAATTAGTAGTAGTTTTGGGGGTGACAATTTTCTAGAACCATACCCTTTATTGGAATTGAATAGCCATTTTCGATAATTATTCCATTATCATTGCTCAAATTAAAATAGGATGAGAGATTACCTTGAGAGGACGTCATATGAGACGTCGCTCCGGAGTCCATATACCAATTTGAATCTGGTGGATTTAGTCCAAGGGTGTGCATGGCAGACTCAATATCCGTGGGCTGGGCTCCTGTTGAATGGGCCTCATGCCACTAGGTCGGCTAAGGCCCACTGCCACTTTCTGTGTTAACAGACCCAGCGAAATGGGCCTGTTGCTGCTGCTGCCAATTATTTGGGAAATATGGGGTGGGCTGAGGCTGGCTAGTGGGCCGTTGGGGCTGCCTGGCCAAATTTCCTATTGGGGCTGGGCTGGGTGGTGAGCCCAAGGCCACTGCCAGCCGTTGACTTGTTGCCACTGTCCACCACCCCTGCCGCCGTGCTGCCGCCACTGGAGTTGGTGTTGCCGCCATTTCCGCCTCCATTGAAATTTCGGTGGGCTCCACCTTTGTGATTTCCACAATTTCTACCCTTATTTTTATTGTTATTACGTCTTTTTTATCCCTTATTTTTTTGAGAAGGGTCAAACAAATTACCATTATTTGAAGAAGTGGCAATCATGGCGGAATTTGAAGTAGTTGATGCTTTTTTCACCAAGCCCGACTCTTCAAGCATAAGCATGGACCTTGCTTGATAAAATTTTGGTAGATGATTACTTTGACGGATTAGAGTTCCCACGCCGCTATATACATTAGTGAGACCGGCGACCAATTGCAAGACTAGCTGGTTATTAGTAATCGGTGAACCAACGTTTCTTAATTGATCTGCTAACACTTTGAGTCGTTGAAAATATGTAGAAACATTAGGAAAATCTACCATGTCAATGGTTGAGAACTCATGTTCCAATGTAACAACGCGAGAGTTTTGGTTATCTTGAAAGATGTCTCGTGATCCCAAGCCGCCATGGCTATTGAATCCGGTTCCTTTATCGTATGCAACAAGTCAGTGGAGATTGTTGCATAAATCCAACCAAGGACTGTGGCATCAAGTGTATCCCACAATTCCTTGTCTGCATCGGTTGTTACGTCCTTCCCCTTTCCATCTTTCGGAGGAATTATATGATGAAGAACTTTGTGAGCACAAGTTTGTATAATTTCGCCCAAGTCGCATAATGAACGGTTTCTATTTCTAGTTTGATGGAAACATTTGTTTTGATGTTTGAAACAACAAGGGCAGGGTGAAAGGATGATTTGGATTCAGATATAATTGGTTGTGATGGAGGATAATCAATAATGAAGTAAAAAAATGAACAAAATTTTCGGCCAACTAGGGTTCTAGGGAGGAAGTGGACCGAAAAATTGGAAGGAAATAAAATTATGTTGGATCTTTCCTTAAGCTCTTGATACCATGTAAGACTTTGAAAATATTTTTCTCAATTGCATTCATCCATTAAGGGAATAAAATATATACACAATATACAATTAATTGAGAAGAGTAAATCATGCCTCTAATCTTCCTAATCAAATCAATCTACTTCCTAATTAACATAATTCTAATAATCATTTTACTACCTACCATACATAAAATGATACCCAAATTAATTATAATAATTATTCTAATTATTATATTCTAACAAAAGTATTTAGCATTTTCAGAATTTTTGTTTCAGTTCTAGAATTATATGTATTCTTAGAAGCTCTTGTACTTGTGACACGGATCTTGGATAGTGTCGTTCTGCATTTACTTATGTATGAGACTTGATATTGAATATTTTCGTATAACTCTTTACTTTCCGTTTAATTATTGGAGTTGATAGTTGGTTGTTATGATTGATTTTTGGTTTACCTAATGGTGGGTGGTTAGACGCCATCACAATCTCTGATTTTTAGGTCATGACACATAAAGTGTTGAATTCTGAAATAATTGTCTCTGAATCATCTCTTCAATATATTTCTGGAGCTCCCATGAGATAGCTTCTGATGCCAACATCATTCATGTGGCTCCAAGCACTACAAACACTCACACTCGAGCATCACTGGGTCATGATAGATACATTAAAATTATCAGAAAGACTAATTAGAGATGCATTCTCTATAATAGATTATTTCCAATTGAATTAATTAGGTGAACATTTAATTATTATACGCACTTAACTCAAATTTCAATAAAATAGTCTGTTAGTCACGATTTTACTAGTCTTTGCTGGTTACATATTATCTTTTTTGAGTGAATTTGACTTGAATATTTGTTACAAAATGAGGGTCACATGCTATTCACGTGTATCTTTTTACTTTTTCTTTATTCAAACCTTATTAATAAAACATAATTTTAGTACATCGCTTTAACTTTTTAACCATGATAACCTCCGTAGAAAATAGTTCTGAATAAATATTTTTCTTCTTAAGATGTCGATGAGGTTAGTATTTGATTATTTACAACCTCAATTTTTTTAAAATTATCCTAAAAAACAATTAAGAACTACTATAAAATATGAGGCTCAAGCCCTCGACTACAAGATTGAACTAGTTGTGTTTGACATGGACCAAATCGGTAGTTATTGTGTCGTAAAGATAATTTATATTATGTATATGTTATATTTTAATTTTGCAAATAATATATAGTAAAATTTTCCCGCAAAGTTGTGTCATTGGTGGCTCTGCCCTGAACCCTCACACAAGGTCCAAGTTGCATTGGAAAAAAAAAAATTCAGGTAAGTAATGGATGCTGATTTTTTTTTTAAAATAAAGCAACACCAAGAGTTCACGGAGACACAAAAATAGTGGTTATATATATGATTATAAGACATAAAGTTGAGCGAGTACAAGTCATGACAATGCTCCGAAGTCGGCAATAATTATTGTAGGAAATTGGGGTTAGCCTATAAAGGGTGCTTAAGGCCCATTAGGATAATTAAGGTTAGCCCTAATATATCCTATATAAGTACACTTACGGTGTAAAATAAAATATAATTCTGCAGTATTTTTTTATGTTCTTCTCTTCTCTACAATATACTATTAAGGTTTAGAATGTGGATTATGGGGTTGCTTCAATATACCATGACAACCACCAATGGCCAGTAACTTCAGCCGCGGTTTAACTTTCGCTCCCTCTACACGAAGAACACGTAAGTTCTCATTTTATGGTTTACACTCTATCTAATTAGTTTAGATTAATGTGTTATATATAAACCATCATTGGTATCAGAGCCATAGGTTGGTTTTCTAGTCCGAAAAGAAATATATAAATAGTTCTGATTTATCTGTACAAACAACAATTTCATTTTTTTGTACTATGCAATTAGGAAATACAAAACCTTTTTGTATACTGATTTGAAATTATGTTTTAAATTAGATTAATCGTATTCTTATATCTGGATAATTTTTTTAATTTAGAACCTCTAATGTGAAATAAGTTTTAAAATCAGTAAAATATTTTCCCACCTAGAGATTTTTTTTGAAATATGTTTTCAGATGTGGAGTTAAAAAATTGATCTCGTATTTTTTTATCAGTTTGAAACTGATCGGAAAATCTATATACAAAAAAAGAGATATTTTTTGTAGTTTCTCAATCGGTAATCAATCTGTCGTTACTTACCACCGTCAAACGGACAATGGCTGCTACCAAAGATGAAGAAGGTAAAAGATGTTATGGCTTTCTCCTTCTCTCTTCTCTAATGGAAGAAGCAAAAAAAATGGAGCTTGGTGTCCAACAAAGGCGACGGTTGCAGCAGTGAAGAAAAGAGGAAGAAGAGAAGAGAAATCTATTTTCTCCCATTAATAATAATTAAAAAATGGAGCTTGTGCTCCATAGCAATGACTGTAATGAGATGATTGGGAAGAAGAGAGACTAGTTTCTCTCTCTTAATAAATAACCATAATTTATGTTTTCTTCAAAATTTAGAAAGGATATTTTTGTTAGTAGGGCTGAAGTAGCCTCCTTTTTTGACAGAAAATGGTTAAAATGGGCTTAGAGCCCACTTCACTTTTATAGTTATTTTTTTGGGTCGCAGACTACTAAATCAAGCTAAAGGCCTATTTGAAAGACAATTATCTTTTATTATGGGCTATTGACCTAAATTAAAATTACTAAAGGTTCTTGCAACGATCTGTTCGGTCGTTTAAGGCTTCTTATCTTGTTTTGCCCAAAATACTCTTCCCGTAGTCTCTTGTCGATGTTTATGACTTGATGGGATGTGTGTCACATTTTCTGAGGTAAATTGAACGTATTTCGGAAAGAAAATATAAAGTTAGAAGTTTCTTAAGTTTTGAAATGGAAAGGATTGACTAAAAGTTGACTTTTGGGAAAACGTACCTGTTACCAAGTTTCATCGATTCTATTAGGTCTGTAACGTCATTTATGACTTAGTTGAGTCTTTGGTTCTGGTCCTGAGGTGTTCAGATATGTTTTAAGTATTTGATTGCTAAGTTTGAGTTTTGAGAAAGTTAGAGGTGATTTGTGGATAGACATATCATAACGATGTCGGATTGATATTTTAAGTGCGCGAGCAAGTCTGTAATGTTGTTTATACTTAGGTAGCATATTTGGTTTGTATTCGGGAGGTCTCGATTGAGTTTCGGGTATTGGATCGGGAGTTTCTTGAAATTTAGCTGCTGGTTTTGGTGTAACCGCCTTTTTGGAAACATCACTGTACCTGCAGAACCGCTTCTGCGGAGGTTGGTCCGCTAATGAAAAATCTTGCGAGACGGGGAGGGCCACTTCATGAGTTGGTGCCCAAAGGGAGGCCGATTCACAGTCCTTCTTGTTATACTCCGTTATTTCGCGTTCCATCACGATGTTAATTAATACATATGTTACGAGATGAGGCATGACCATACGAAAAGATAATGAAGGTTTACGACTTGTTTACAGAGGTCCTGGAATGTTGGAAAGTCAAACGGATCGAAGAAAGTACTTTTCAATGAAAACGGGAAAACTAGGAATTTAACGGGGGAGAAGGACGGACCATCAAATACCCAACTGGGCCGTCAATCTTCCAGGTAATTTGACGGGGAAGATTTACGGACCGTCAAATACTTTGGCGAGCCGTCAATCTCCACCATAAAAGTACGGCGGTGGAATTGTGTATATATTTATTCTGGTTTGGTGATTTTCATTTCATTTCTGACCTAAATCACATCAGAAACATTCTCTAAATCCTCCAGGATTCTATATCATTCAAGACTAATTCCTAAGTAAATTACGCAAGATTAACACTACTATTCCGGGGAAATCATACGAATTATCTTTCTCGTGTTGAGCCGGGTTTGAAAACCCTAGAAATTTGGCGAAAACTACCGTGTGGAGATGATTTGGTTGATTTGAGGTAAGATTCATCCTCCTCTATCTATATATGAAATTAATTGATGATTTGGGATAAGTTGTGAAAGGATTTTCGTAATCGAAACCCGTAAGCTTATGAAATCAAGATATGTTGAGTTGCGGGTTGTTTTTTTTGGAATTATAAGTTGATATTGGTTGATATATTGAGTATCAATATTGTAAACCTAAGAGGGTATGATTTGGAGAATCATGGGGCCAAATACATAAATACCCCTTTCGTTTATCAAGACTAAAAACCTTTTAAATGGAGTTTTGATCGCTAAGATACATAAGTGAAGTTTCTTACTTGAATATGAATTGGGGATTGATATCGACCCTTTACGTGTTATAGATAATCGATCGTGAAGAGTACACGAGTTTATAAAGTGACCTATAGCTTCATAAATAAGGTATGTAAGGCTATCCCTTTCTTTCAAAAGCATGAAATCCAAAGAATTATTATTTTAAAAAAAAATGTAACAACTCTACTCTATTATCTATCAAAGTCCTATGTTGAGAAGTGTTTATCGCTTATTCATATTCCTATGACCCTCGTTGTTGGTTACTGAACATATCATAAGTCTTTGAAAAAAAGCATTCCAAAGTATAGTCATCGAGTCGACCAAGGAGTCATTCCAAGAGTAAAACTAAACAAGTTTATGATATTCAAAAGAGGCCAAAGAGCCAGTGTTATCATAGTCTGTTGATCACACCCCCGATTCCCAAAGTATCATTACATGCATGGCATACGAGCATGTTTATTAGCACTTTCATAAGAGTTATTGCATTGCATATTTGTTCATTGCACATACACGAGTTGCACGTCCTATGGACGGACAATGATACTCATAGGCGCACAGTTCTTCAGAGTTTATATGCCCTATGGACGGACTATGATACGTATAGGTGCACAACAATGGTTGACTATAGACGGTCTGGTGAAACACATAGTCCAACCTAAATTGAGCGGGTCCTATGGACAATTATAAAACACATAGGTACCACCTCAGTGCACATCATATGCATATCATGGCATTGATATTGTATGTTGCATTCCATTCGCCTCATATGGCACCCAGTGTTGCTTATGCTTTCCCTTATAGCTAATTATTTCATATTGCTTATATACTTTTCCTTACAGCTTATAGGTTTACATTACCATTTATTCTTTACATACTCAGTACATTATTTCATACTGACGTCCCTTTTGTCGGGGGCATTGTATGTTCATGCCACAAGTTCTGATAGAGACTCTGCTAGGATACCTCAGTAGGAGTTGTTGAGTTAGCCGTCGCAAGTTTAGCCGCTTTCTCGGAGCCTTTTATTAGTTATATGGAGTATTTTGCAAAAGTGATGTACAATATGGGTAGGTCAGGGCCTTTTCCAGGCCTTATGTCAGTTCAGTTACTCATAGAAGCTCACAAACTTGTTTTGGATAAGTATAGTGTTTATGTATAGCCTTGTCGACTAAATTGTCTTTGGTAGGACTATGGTGTGACCTTGTCGGTCCCATTGTATATATATGTTAGGTTAATCCCTTTTATCCAGAATAGATATTGTGATATATCTCAAGCATTTACCTTGTCTACTGGAAGTTCTACTTGTACAGAAGACTGATCATCGAGTGGTACGCCGCCAAAGAAGTCATTGGTGCGCACCACACACCCTATTTTGGGGTGTGAAAAAATTGGTATCAGAGCAGGTCGTGTCCTAGGGAGTCTATGAGCTATGTCTAGAAGAGTCTTGTTTAAGGGTGTGTCATGCACCACACTTATAAACAGGAGGCTGCCAAGCATTTAATGATAGTTATTGTTCTTCAACTTCTTAGATCGTGCTATAGAGCTGTGTTACATGGCTATGAGTCTAATTCGTGCTCTAATTCCCTTTTCATTAGTCATGCTAGTTACTACAAGAGCTACTGCTAGTACTTGAGCCGATGTTTACAAGGGTGAAGGTACCAGTAATGCCCTACCCGGCCAAGTTAATATAGTTGAAGCCTAGAGAGAGTCACACTCCCATGTATCACTAGTTCCACCACCTCAGGAGGAGATTAGGGAAGATGTAGTACCTCCAGCTCCTCAGGACACAGTTCCTATAGTTCCCCAGAATTCGGTTCCTCCAGTTCCTCCACCCGAATCTTCTGAACAAATAGTGGTAAATGCCGTACAGTTATTGACTCAGATAGTAGCTAATCAATAGTGTCAGATAAGGACTTCTACATGATCTTGGTCCTCTGATGGTATTGGAAGTTCTAGGACTCGAGAATTTATTGGGCTAAGTCCACCAGTGTTTATTGGGACTGATCCAAATATGGATCCCCAAGACTTTATCGATAAGATGTTACGAGTATTGTGAGTGATGCATGCTTCGGAGACAGAGGCAGTAGAGTTGGCCTCTTTCAAATTACGTGATATAGCTATGTTATGGTATGAGTCTTGAGAGCGATATCGAGGACCAGATGCACCTCCACTCGTGTATGAGGAGTTTTCCAACGCCTTTCTGGATCACTATTTTCTATTAGAGGTACGAGAGGCCAAAGTAGAGCAATTTTTAAACCACAAACAGAAGGGCAAGAGTGTCAGTAAATATAGTCTGTAGTTCAACTCTTTGTCCAGGTATGCTCCAAATATTGTGGACATAATGAGGGCTCGACTTTATCAATTTATAGTGGGATTGGACTATCATCTTATTGGAGAATGTACGACTGCCTCGCGGAATAGGGATATAGATATTGTTAGGATACAAGCATATGCTCAGAATGTTGAGGACCGCAAATGGCAACTCCGAAAGGACATGAGTGTAGAAAGAGAATCAACCAAGAGAGCTAGATCAGTTGGATCATTCGGAAAAGCATCGGGTAGCTCCAGGCAACAGTTTTTCAGACGTCCACATGGGTTTGCTAATAGTGCTCCATCTTAGTTCTAGGAGTCTAGATATGACAGGCGTACTTAGTTTGGGATGGGGCAGAGTTCGAGAGCTTCAGGTTTTCAAGAGCAAAAGAGTTCAGGACAGATGAAACTACCATTGCCGCCTTGTGGCTAGTGTGGTAGGAGGCACCCGGGACAGTACTATCAGGGTGCCGATGTGTGTTATACGTGCGGTAAATCTAGTTATTACATCCACCAATGTCCAAATGAGGGAAGAAATAATACATCCCAGCCGACGGGATCGATAACAACATTGTCATTAAGTGTACGTTTGCTGAGTGGTGGACCCCAAACCTCAGTAGGTAGAGGCAGAGCCGAGGAGGAGCCTCTAGTTTAGGCGGTGCTCAGAACTGCATCCATATGAGGTGGCTACACTGGTTGGTGAGGCGATTATACCACGATGAATTTATAGGAATCGTACTATAACGATTTTCAATCTCCCCACCTTGGCTGATTTAGTCGAGTTACCTATGGTAGAGTTTGACGTTGTTATGGACATGGATTGGTTGGCTTTTTGCTATGCAAATGTATATTGTCAGACAAGATTGTCAAGTTTAGTTTTCCAGGTGAGCCGACTCTTGAATGGAAAGGTAATGCAGCTACGCCTAAAGGCTTGTTTATTTCCTACATAAAGGCAATAAAGATGATTTCCAAAGGCTATATATATCATCTGGTTCGAGTCAGGGATGCAGATACAGAACCCCCAACCCTTCAATCCGTTCAAGTAGTCAATGAGTTTCCTAATGTGTTTTCGGATGAGCTTCCAGGTATTCCTCTAGAGAGGGAGATTGAGTTCATGATTGACATACTTCCAAATACCCAATCGATATGTATCCCTCCTTATCGAATGGCTCCAACTGAGATGAGGGAGTTGAAGGACCAGTTGAAGGACTTACTGGAAAAAGGTTTCATCAGACCTAACACTTCGCCATAGGGCGCGCCGATATTGTTTGTTCTCAAGAAAGATGGCTCCCTAAGGATGTGTATCAACTATATGCAATTGAATAAAGTTACCATCAAGAATAAGTATCCACTTCCGAGAATCAATGATCTATTCGATCAATTATGAGGCGCTAAGTATTTCTCTAAGATCGACTTAAGGTCAGGATATCACCAGTTGAGAGTGAAAGAGAAGGATATTCCGAAGATAGCCTTTCAAACTAGGTATGGCCATTATGAGATTCGGGTAATGTCTTTTAGACTCACTAATGCGCCAGCGTCCTTCATGGACCTAATGAATCGAGTCTTTAAGCCATTCTTGGATATCTTCATAATCGTATTTATTGATGGTATTTTGTTGTACTCACGGACTGAGGCAGACCATCTCCGAGAGGTGTTACAAATGCTCCAATATAGTAAGTTATACACCAAATTTTCTAAATGCGAGTTTTGGTTAAACTCTTTTGCCATTTTGGGCCATATTGTATCCTCAGAAGGTATTAAGGTGGATACTCAGAAGATTGAGGCCATAAGGAATTGGCTGAGGCCCACAACCCCTACCGAAATACGTAGCTTTTTAGGCTTAGTCGGATACTACCAAATATTCATGGAAGGTTTTTATTCTATCTCTGCACCTGTGACCAAGCTCACTCACAAGGAAGCTAAGTTTCAATGGACATACGCGTATGGGAGCAGTTTTCAATAATTGAAGGACAAGTTGACATCTATACCCGTGTTAGCTCTTCCGAGGGTACGCGGTCTATTGTGATGCCTCCAGTGTTAGCCTAGGGTGTGTTTTAATGCAACATGGAAATGTTATAGAATATGTTTCAAGGCAGCGAATAAAGCATGAGGTAAACTATCCGACTGACAATCTCGAGTTGGCAGCGGTAATATTTGCCCTAAAAATGTGGCGTTATTATTTATATGGAGTCCACACTGACATATTCACAGACCACAAGAGTGAACAATATATATTTTGCCAGAAGGAGCTAAATTTAAGGCAAATAAGGTGGCTGGAGTTATTGAAAGATTACGACATAGACATTTTTTACCATTCAGGAAAGGCGAATATCGTAGCTGATGCCTTAAGTCATAAGTCGATAGGAAGTTTAGATGGTATTGAAGCTAACAATCTGGATATGACCAAAGAACTATGTCTCTTATCCAGTTTAAATGTTTAACTTTTGGATACAGATGACGAAGGAGCGGTGGTGTAGAATACTGCAGAATCATGTTTAATCGCTGAGGTGAAGGCAAGACAATTTGAAGACCCCAAGTTGGTCCGAATAAAAGTAGGAATTCGTCTGAAAAAGAAGCTGATATTGGAACATACTGGACACAGAGTCCTTAGGTATTAGGGTCGACTATACGTACTAAAGGTTGGAGGACTCTGAGAGCAGATTATGGATGAAATCCACCAGTCCAAATATTTCATCCATGTTGGATAGAGAAATATGTAGCATGACCTTCGACAGGTCTATTGGTGGAATGATATAAAGAAAGACATCGCAGTATTTGTAGCTCAATGCCCAAATTGTTAGTAAGTTAAGATCGAGCATCAGAAGCCCCGAGGGTTGTTACAGAATATTGAAATCCCCACTTGGAAGTGGGAAATTATTAACATGGATTTCATCACTAGGTTACCCCGTTCTTATTGGAAGTTCGATTCCATTTGGGTTATCGTCAATAGGCTTACAAAGTCAGACGATTTTCTATATGTTCGCACTACTTTCTCGGCGGAGGATTACACCAAGTTATATATTAAGGAGATAGTTTGATTTCATGGTATTCCAGTCTCTATTATATCCGACAGAGGTGCTCAGTTTATGACTCACTTTTGGAAGTCATTCTAGAACGGTCGAGGCACCCAAGTGAACCTTAGTATAACTTTTTACCCACAGACTGACGGTCAAGCTTAGCACATGATCCAGACGCCCGAGGACATGCTATGAGCTTATGTATTGGATTTCAAAGATAGTTGGGATGATCATTTACCCCTCATCAAATTGGCTTACAATAACAACTATCATTCTAGCATCAGGATGACCCCGTATGAGGCATTGTGTGGGCAGAAGTGTAGATCCCTGGTTGGCTGGTTTGAAGTGGGCGAAGCGGAGTTACTAGGCCCTGATTTGGTCCAACAGGCAGTAGAGAAGGTAAAGTTGATCCAAGAGCATTTATTGACTTCCCACAGTTGGTGAAAATCTTATTAAGATGTTCGACGCAACAATTTGAAGTTGGCGATTGGGTATTCTTAAAGGTTTCTCCTATAAAAGGAGTTATGAGATTCGGCAAGAAAGGAACACTAAGTTCCAGATCTATCGCACCATATAAGATCATCCGCAGATAGACCGAGTGGCTTATGAGCTTAAGTTGCCCACAGAATTAGAGGCAGTTCATCTGGTATTCCATGTATCGATGTTGCGCAAATATGTAGTAGATCCCTCCCATATTACTCCCGTAGATGATGTACATATCACCGAGAATTTAACATATGAAGAGATTCTGGTAGCTATCCTAGATTGCCATGTTTTGAAGTTGAGAACTAAAGAGGCTACCTTCATTAAAGTGCTATGGAGAAATAGTAATACATAAGAGATGACTTAGGAGGCCAAAAAAGATATGAAGTCGAAATATCCCTATCTATTTCAGTCTTTAGGTTTATATCGATATTCGTGCAATACGATTCTCTCATTTCTATTCTATTCGACATTTCTAAGCCCAATGTCTTATTTAGGTGTTGATGTTGAGATAGATATGACTGGTGCATCTCAGTATACGGTAGAAGACAATTAGGTGAGTTATGGCTAACCCTCTTGATACTTGCCTATATAGATGATCCCGTGAGACCAAGTTATTCTTATTTTGGTGATTATGTTTCCCTAGGTGGAATTGGATATATGTTTGGATTGTTTATCAAATTTTGGGTAGTCCTGTTTATGAAGGAAACTCACCAAATTTTTAGAACCCTTAGAAGTTAAGAATATCTTTAACATTCGCGGTCGAATGTTCTTAAGGGGAGAAGGATGTTACATCGTGTAGTTTCGTGTTCCATTGCGACATTGATTAATATATATGTTTCGAGATGAGGAACGACCTTTCGAAAGGATAATGAAGGTTTACAGCTTGTTTACATAGGTTCCGGAGTGTTGGGAAGTCAAACGGATCGAAGAAAGTACTTTTCGATGAAAATGGGAAAACTGGGACTTTGATGAGGGAGAAGGACATACTTTCAAATACTTTGATAGAACATAAAATACCTAAATGGACCGTCAATCTTACAGGAAATTTGACAGGGAAGATTGACGAACTATCAATCTCCACCATCAAAGTACGGTGGTGGAATTGTTCGGGTATTTTGCGATTTTCATTTCATTTTCACCTTAATCAGATCAGAAACATTCTATAAATCCTCTCTAAGGATTCTATACCATTCAAGACCAATTCCTAAGTAAATTACGCAAGATTAACGCTACTAATTCCGGGGAAATCATACGAATTATCTTCCTCGTGTTGAGCTGGGGTTGGAAACCCTAGAAATTTTGGGCAAACTACCATGTGGAGACGATTTGGTTGCGCTGAGGTAAGATCCATCTTCCTTTATCTATTTATGCAATTAATTGATGATTTGGGATAAGTTGTGAAAGGATTTTCGTAATCGAAACCCGTAAGCTTATGAAATCAAGATATGTTGAGTTGGGGGTTGTTTTTTTTGGAATTATAAGTTGATATTGGTTGATATATTGATTATCGATATTGTAAACCTAAGATTGTATGATTCAGAGAATCGTGGGGCCAAATACATAAATACCCCTTTTGTTTAACAAGACTAAAAACCTTTTAAGTGGAATTTTGATCGCTAAGATACATAAGTGATGTTTCTTACTTGAATATGATTTGGGGATTGATATCGACCCTTTACGTGTTATAGATAATCTATTGTGAAGAGTACAAGAGTTTGTAGCACGGTGTATAGTTTCACGAATAAGGTATGTAAGGATATCCCTTTCTTTCAAAAGCATGAAATCCAAAGAATTAGTGTTTTTAAAAAAAACATCGGGACTCAACTCTAATGTCTATCAACGTATTATGTTGAGAAATATTTATCGCTTATTCATATTCCTATGACCCTCATTGTTGGTTACTGAACATATCATAAGTATTCGAAAGGAAGTGTTCCAAAGTATAGTCGTCGAGTCGACCAACGAGTCGTTCCAAGAATAAAGCTAAACAAGTTTATGAGATTCAAAAGAAGCCAAGGAGTCAGTGTTATCACTGTCTGTTGATCACACCCCTGATTCCCAAAGTATCGTTACATGCATGACATATGAGAATGATTATCAACACTTAAATAAGAGTCATTGCATTGCATATTTGTTCATTGCACATACACGAGTTGCACGCCCTATGGACGGACAATGATAATCATAGGCTCACAGTTCTTCAGAGATTATATGCCCTATGAACGCACAACTATGGTTCACTATGGACGGTCTGGTGAAACGCATAGTCTAGCCTAAAGTCAGTGGGTCCTATGGACAATTATGATATGCGTAGGTACCACATCAGAGCACATTATATGAATATGATGGCATTGATATTGTATGTTGCATTCCATTCTCCTCATATGGCACCCAGGTTGCTTATGCTTTCCCTTACAACTAATTGTTTCATATTGCTTATATGCTTTTCCTTACAGCTTATAGTTTTACATTGCCATTCATGCTTTACATACTCAGTACATTATTCCGTACTGACGTCTCTTTTACTGGGGGCGCTGTGTGTTCATGCCGCAGGTTTTGATAGAGACTCTGCTAGGCCACCTCAGTAGGAGTTGTTGAGTTCAACCGTCAGTAAGTGAGCTTTGTCTTTCCGTAGCCTTCTGATTAGTTATATAGAGTATTTTTAGATGTGATCTACATTATGGGTAGGCCGGTGCCTTGTCCTGACCATATGTTAGTTCAGTTACTCATAGAAGCTCACAGACTTATTTTGGATAAGTATACTATTTATGTATAACCTTATCGGCGGTGTTGTCTTTGGTAGGACCATGTTGTGACCTTGTCCGTCCCAATGTATATATATGTTGGGTTAATTCCTTTTATCCAGAATTGATGTTGCGATATATCTCAGTATGACTTTATCGGCCGAAAATTCTACTTGTACAAAAGACTGGTCATCAGAGTGGTATGCTCGGGCCAACAAGGCACCAGGTGCTGGCCACACCCCTAGTTTGGGGTGTGACACTTCCCGGCTCCTGCGCCTTTTGACTTTTTAAGTGAGGACCGCTCCTACGACCATGTCTCCGAAAACGTGAGGCCGCAAATGAAACATATGTATGGCGAACACACCCTTAACTTACACTTAAATTCATCCATATCAACATAAAATCACTCATGACGCACTCAAGGACAAATGTTCAGTAAATAATTTATCAAACATATGCACAAATCTACAGAGATAGAATTCATGAAAAAAATGAAAAACTTTAAAAAATATGAAGCCAACAGAAGTGATGATAACTGATAAGTGTAAGTACAGAAGGTCAGGCGAAGCAACACCTATTGCCGATAATTTGTCTCCAACAAGCGAAATCATCAACAATGTTGCCGTTAAGCCTATCCTTTATCGACCTCTTTGTTACTGCGTCCACATCCACCCGATCAGTGTTCAACTTATGCTCCGAATGGCCCCGTGCACTTTCTTAGCACAGAACCCTAACCCTAACCCTAATTATACTTCACTTACAGACACAAATTTGAGGAAATTGAGAACTGAAAATAGAGAGAGAGAGAGGGCAGGGATTTGGTGGAACTAATTTACGAGTGGATTTTAAAATTAATCCATTGTTGCTTTAAATTTGAGAAAGCTTTCTTCCATAAATCAACAAGCCAATAATGTAGTAGAAGGCAATTCTACTACCAGAGCAAAATGAGAATTCTTCCCTCTAATTATGCAAAATTTAAAGTATTAATCCAACTAAATCTATAAATATTTAGGAATCAATAGAAAAAGAGCAATATACCACAATGACAATTGATTGGGATTTGCAAAGAAATCATGAAGAAGTGCAAAAATTACCATATCTGAAGACAATCATCAACACCGAAATTGAAAAGCCCGCAGTACTGGAGCGAGAAATCACGGAGCGACGATGATGGAATGAATGGATTCACTGATTTTGAATGAATCGAGGGTGGAAATGAAGGGTTTGGGTTGAGGAGAAGGAAATGAAGCAAATTTTAGTGACTGAAGGTTGCTTTGAAAGTTTAATTGCCGTTAAGATATGAGTTTAGAGAAGATATTAACGGCAATTAACTTATTGCCACAAAATAAATACGATTAAAACCCTATTATGTTGTAGTGCAAAGTTTGTTCTCTCACTTTTAAGCTCTCAAAACGTGTTGGAGAATGGATTGCTGTAAGTTGGTATGAGTTGTTAGGACTAAAATGACCTAAAGTTATATTTATATCCCAAATAAAATATTTTATAAAATATATTAAAAATGCTCATTTCCTATTTCGCTACCCATTCTGCTACCATCAGACC
This sequence comes from Anisodus acutangulus, assembly GCA_029783415.1. NCBI lineage: Eukaryota > Viridiplantae > Streptophyta > Magnoliopsida > Solanales > Solanaceae > Anisodus > Anisodus acutangulus. The sequence goes on from CM056509.1 coordinate 14,809,063, forward strand.
CATTTTGCTCATCAAAATAGTCCAAAGTTTCTATCCAATTCCACTACCATTCTATGGTCAGCAGAACCGTTCTGCAGTCAGCAAAATGGTCATCATAACTCCAAGCTTATCCACTCAAGACGCATGCCGCGGTCAACAAACTGGTTTGTGGCCAGCAAAATAGATTTCTTTCAATTCTTGACATTTCAACTCCAAATACCTAAGAACACAAAATAAACATAAGATATGACATTAAAGATTACTTAAAGGGCAAGAAAAGCTTAAGAAAATGGTACAAAAAACACGTAATTTCACGATACATCAACACTCCCGGCTTAAACTCTCTCTTGTCCTCAAACAACTAAAATAAACTAAAAATTATGACTAACAACAAAGCAAGAATGACTATGGTTGGTTGTAACTATGAGTTTACAAGCATGTGACTCAAATAATAACAACCTGTAACACCTCATACCTTTAAACTAAGCCATGTTTATGATTCAGAGGTGTAGGAAACCAATACGGGGAGTTTAAAGTTGAAAACTAGTTTCAGTTCTGCAGAATGAATTTGATGTCAGACATACTGACCGTAGAATTAATTATGGTCCATTGAAATTAACCCCGATTCCATATTTGAAATTGACGGAAATGAGTTGATTTATATGGACCGTATAATAATTGACGGTCCGTCCTTTTTGACCGTCTCAAATCTCTCAAGTTTTGAAGTCACTAGAAAGTTGTAAATTAATTAAATTAATTCGGCGGTCCGATAATACAGACTGTTAGGGGTGTTCACAGTTTGGTTAGAAACCGATCCAAACCAATCAAATAAATCGATAGTTATTTGGGTTTGGTTTTGGTTTTATAAAAAACAAACCAAAGAAAAAACTGAACTGAACCGACAAATCATATACATAATTTTTATAATTATATATATAAGATATATTAATTGTTATAAGTAAGTTTAAATATTTTGTTTATTTTTTATCAAATTTCTTTATCTCTAATAGACTAATGAACTTCACATCTTAAGCTCATTTCTAACTAAAAGAGATCCATGAAATACAATCTCATTAATTCACAAAAACATTTATGAGATTTACCTAAAAAAATTGTTTCTTATATACTTTATTCACTTGATTAAAGCTTATAGATCTTAAGATATTTTCTCTATAATCCAAGAAAATTATAGCTCCCACAATAAAAAAGTAATAATAACAAATTATAAGTTGGAAAAGAATGAATAAGTTTTTCTTAATTGTAGAAAAAAAAAATGAAAGAGAGAAATACCATCAAGTTTCTTAAAAACTGAAAAGCCAAACCAAACCGACCCAAACCAACACCAACCAAACCGATGGATATGTATTATACTTGATTTGGTTTAAAAAAATTAAAAACTGAGTACATTGGTTTGGTTTTGGTTTTAACCAAAAATCGACCCATGAACACCCCTATGAACCGTACATAACTCGACGGTCCCTTGGCAGACCGTATAAAATTCAACGGTCCGTCGAATTGGCCGTACATTTCCCAATGGACTGAAAATATAAATACACAGACTTAGTTTTAAAAATCAGATTTCACTTCTCTCAAGTCCTAGCACAAAGGTTGTCTCTTCCCATCATCCCCATAACTCAAGGTAAGTGTTTTTCATGTATTTTCATGCGATTCTAATCTAGTATAATCAATTCCTAAGTGAAATACACTACTCTTAACCTAGAGTTTTCAAGATAAACCCATTATATGGTTTTAAGGTTCAAGCTTTGGGATTATCCTTCTAAGTTTAGATTTTAAGACACATTTTGGAGCGAATAAGGTATGTAGAGCTTCTATCCATGTAGGGACATCATTTTTCTTCCCCACGCCACAATATCCATAAAATCATGAATTTCCATAATCTAGGATTTTACTCAAGTTCATGATAACACTATATACATGTATAATTATATCTCATGTTATATATTGACTTTGTTAATTACCTTCATGATATGTTATTGTGACTGTCATGAACCTGCCCGTAAAATATGAACCCATGAAGACTAGTCCTAAATGGCCCAAAAACCGGGTCCATTAAACAAAATGTACAAAATTTGTTAACCTAAATTTTCGACCACCTTTCTCTCTCCTTGTCTTTGTTCCACTCTAGCTTGCCCCATTCCAATGAAGTTCCGTTGATGTTGGAGTGAAAATTGATACCCTCTGATGATGAAACACTGAAGAGGGAAACCCCATTTGCTCGATCTTAGCATTTTCCAGCTGAAGTACCCATTTGACGCTATTATGATGTGAAAATGATGAACCCATCCCTGATTCACATCTTCACGAAACTCCTGTATCTTCCTCTCAAGGTAAGAATTTCTCATCTTGCTTCGAAATAAAGTATCCTTCTCCTCCATTGTGAACTGACTAGATGATTATGTGTTTTGCTACATGTGTCGATTTTGATGTGTTTGGCTTTGATTTGAGCTCCATATTAAAGATCTGTACCTAGATGCTCCAAACTGATATAATTCCTTCATCTCCTCATGTAAAACTCTGTATGATTTTTGTCGTGTTGAATGATTTCTTGAGTTCTTTGTTTTACCATGTCTGTTGTTGTTGCTTGTATCCAAAAATGTCTTATTCACACCAATGTAACCCGTAAAAAGCTTCATATCTAATGAATTTAACATGTTTGAACTCTTATGTATGGTACTTGGGACTTATTACTGTTTAGTACTTTCCTTAGTCCCACCTCCATGCCCATTAAATGATCATACCTGACTATACCCTTATCGAGTGCTAAATTAGCTAAAGAGTCTGCTAGTTGATTTCCTTCCCTTAGAATATGATTGAAAACAAATTGTTTCCCTTTCACCACCTGTCTGATCTCTTCTACCCAGTTCACTATGTTCCATGGTGGCTTACAACCCTCTGCTAGTATCATTTGCACTAATGATGAGTGCATATGAACCATGATCCTATCCATCTGCTTGTTTGTGCGCCATTTGATTTCTTCTAGTATTGCAAGCAGGGGTTTCGGTCGGTTTTACCTACTATTGGATTTGAACCAATGACTCTCGCCGCTCAGCTTCAATATTAGTGACCCATCCTATCTCCTCTATTGAAACATGTATTAAGTTACCATCCTCATCCCTAAGAAAAAAATCCATATGAGCCTCTTCCAAGGTTGTCTCTTGATGCACCATCTATATTGCACAAGACCCAACCTCTGGGAGGAGGATGCCATATTACTCTTCTGTACTTAAGTCTTTCTCTGTAGCTTTCTAAACATTGTATCATGACACTCCAACTATTGGGAATTTGTTTCATAGATGGATTTCTGAATTTTACCAAATTTTGAATTGTTACAAAAATCTGGTATATGCATCTTCCAACAGATTGCTTCTCTCCATACTTTTATGCATTTCTCTTTTTCCACAACTCCCATACAACTATAGTAGGAATAACTTGAAATATTGGTTTCAACCTATCATTAGTAGGTTGATTCCACTATTTCACTATAATCTGCTGTAATTGTAATCATTGTATATTAATACATGCAAAAGAAAAAAAAATAGGACCAAGTCTTGTTAGATGAAAAAGACTAAGCAAATAAATATTGGGTTGTTTCCTCACTAGGATTTGAATAACACCAACATCTAGATGCTATGTTAATGTGCATCTTCTTCAAAGCCTTATCCACTGGTATCTTAAATTTCTAGCATCTCCATATAAAGAAGGAAATCTTAAAAGGCAACCCCTTAATACACATAAACTTGTAAATGTCATTCTCATGTCCTCTCAGTCTCAAGTATTCCCAGGCTGACTTGACTGAGAACTCTCCCTTATTGCTTAAGATCCACCAAGGTGCATCCAACCCCTTTTTAATGCTTGGTGGCTTAATATTTTCCATAATATACTGTACAATGTCTCCTGGTAGAATCCCCTCTAATCTGTTTGTATCCCAGATTCCATTTGCCATCATTTCATTTACTGTCTATATTCTCTCATCATAGTAATCACCTTCAACTACATAGTATAGAGCCCCTAATCCTATCTAATTGTCATACCAAAACTGAGCATTTCCTATCTTGGTTTGCCACTAAATATGATTCTCAATAATATCTCTGGCTTGTAACATCTTCTTCCAATTTTGGGATCTATATTTCCATTGCACTATGATTGGATTTACATTCTTACAATATTTGTTTCTCATGAAAACACTCCACAAAGATGGAAATATTATGAAATTCCACCCAATCTTACAGTATAATGTCATTGAAATATCATACAAGGATATGAATCCAAGTCCCCTTCTCTTTCTGGAACACATTGATGTGTCCAAGAAGCCCAATGTCTGCTCTTTCCCCCCACAATATTACTCCAAAAGAACTGTCCAAATTTTTTATACAGTTACTTAATTACACTATCGAGTGTATTCAGTATTAATACAAGGTGTATTGGCATACCTTAAAGACATGTTTAATACCTACTACTCCACCAAAGAAAGGATACCATCTTCCCCTTCTAGGATTGTAATCTATTCATGATCTTGAGTAAGATTGGATTGTAGTAATCATTCCTCCTTCTATTGTAAAAATGGGGCAGCCTAAATAGATAAAAGGGAAATCATTCTTATCTATGCCTGTAACTATTTCCACAATGGCCTTGATATCTCTTGGAACATTATGATGTAAGTACACAACACTTTTTTCTTTATTAACTTTTTTCCCTGAAGTCTCTTCATATTTCCTCAGAACATCCATCACCAATTGTAGAGACATGATCTCAACAGAAGGAAAAAAATCATATCATCTGCATAAGAAATATGCTTGATCTTAGGAATCCATTTAGGCATTCCAAAACCCTAAATTATGGCTTCTGGTGAAGTTGATTCAAATTCCTTGACACCTCTACAGCCAAAATAAACAAAGTATGTGACAAAGGATCACCTTGTTTTACCCCTCTAGAAGATTGAAAAAAACCATGTTGTTGCCCATTTATAAGAATAGAGTATCAATTGTTACTGATGATTTTGAACACTATATCAATTAACCTCTCAGCAAAAACCATTTTTCTCAACACCTTAGTTAAAAATAACAAAGAGACTATCATATGCTTTTTCTATATCCAATTTAAGAACCACATTATCTGTCTTGGTCTTTAGTATGATATCTGACACAATCTCCTGAGTTAATAACACATTCTCAACAAAGCTCCTTCATTTCACAAAACTAGCATGATCGGTGAAATCATGTCACTTAATACCCCAACTAACCTCTCATGAATTAACTTAGAAAAGATTTTGTTCACAAAATTACTCAAACTAATTGATCTCATATCATAAAAGGTATTAATAATATCATTTTTTGGTAATAAAACCAAATTAGTATGAGTTATAAACTTTGGAAGCTCAACTCTATAGAAAAAAAGCTCTTAGCACATTAGTAACATCTTCCCCTATAATGTCCCAACATGTCTAATAAAATAGACCAGTGAAACCATCAGGACCTCCAGTGCTTTTCCCATTTAGATTGAATACAACTTTTCTCACCTCCTATGTGTTGGCAACTCTATAAACATGCTATTTTGATCTTTAGAGATCATCTTTGGCACCTGGTCCAAAATCTCAAAATTAGTGGGATCTGATTCCTTTGTGACTTGATCTTGAAAAAATGTGACTGCCTCTACTGCTATGCCATCATTATCTTCTATCCACATCCCATGTTGGTTTTGAATCCTTCTAAACTGCAATCTCTTCATTCTCCCTTGAATATATGCATGAAAGAACTTTGTATTTCTATCCCCATCTTGAAACCATTGCATACCTGCCTTCTTTTTCCAAAATTGTTCTTCCAAATGTAAAATCTATTTAGATCAGCCTGCACCCTATGCACCTTCTCCCTATTTTGAGGAGTTGGTTGCAATTGAAATTGCTCCTCATGAACCTTAATGACATCCTCCAGGGTTTCAATTTCTTGGAAAATGTTTCCAAAAGTGTTCTTACTCCACTGCACCAAAGTATCCTTCACCTTCTTTAACTTATGATGAAAAATAATAAAAGGATTTGCCATAAAATCTTCCTGCCAGTGTTGTTTAACAGTATCAAGAAAACTCTTATTCTTAATCCAAAAATGAAGAAACCTAAAAGGTTTCTTAATTGGAGAAGCAACCCCAACATAAGTTACTAACAAATGAGCATGATCTGATCCAGTCCTTATCAACTGTTGGATATCTATACTAGGATATATCCCTTGAAGAAACTAATTCCCCAAACATCTATCAAGCCTCTTGAAAATTCAATCATCTCCACTCTGCCCATTCCACAATGTGTATTTACTTCCCTTAAATCCCAAATCATCAACTCCATAATTTTGTATACAAGACTTGCAATCTTGTATCTCAGGAACAGTAACAGGAAGACCCCCAAACTTCTCTTCCTCAGAAGTTAACACATTAAAATCTCCATCAATTACCCAAGGTTTAGATATGTTATCAACCATATTCTCCAAATTTTCCCACAATTCTAATCTCTCCAACTGTGAACATTTAGCATATACCACTGTAATAATCAAATCATCTTGTAAAACCTGACTCCTAAGCTTCAAAATAAGGTGGTGCATATGATCACATATGATATCCACCTCAAACATGTCCTCTACAAATACCTAAATTTTGCCAGCTAAATTTACCCATGCAATATTCATATTTAATTTGCTCCTATATTCATCAATCTTATCTGGTTCCTGGAAAGGATCCAGTAACCTAATAAAACCAAAATGATATTTGAGATGCATTTGTGTGAGCCTTTGAAATGCTTCCATTGTATTTACAGATCTAATGTTCCAGATTAGAGCATTCATCATTAAATATTAGATTTATTAAAAGCACTTCTAGTTTGATATCCGCTCCTAAGTGGAACACTTATATCTCTTTGCACCTTCTTCTTCCCCCTACCTACCCCTTTGTGACATTTAGGAGAAATATCCCCTTCCCTTAATGATGCCTGATAATTTGACTCCAATGATTGCCCATCCAAATCTTTCTTTATTCCCTTCTCAAATTTCCCTTTATTTACTTTCTCTTGGATTTTTCCTTGTGTGATTATCTACATATTCTTCTTAATTTGATCTTGCTTCTTTTCTCCATTATGATATATATTCTCATCTTGATTTTATTTTTGACCAGGTTCCTCAGCTCCATCCAGTTGGCTTGTATCATATTTTACTAAAATATATCCTTGCTTCTCCATTTATTAAGTGCCACCATCATTTCCTTTTCTAACATTACTCTTTACTTTTCTATCACAGCTCTCTTGATTGCCCTTATTTTCTCTTGTTGTACTCTGATTACTTCCTTGTTGTTCCATTTCCCCTTGTAACTTCTTATCATGATTATTCTCTTGATTGTTCTTCCCCTCTTGTATCTTCTTACTTTGTCTTGTACAAGTGCTTGTTGGTGTTTTTGTTGCATTTCCTCCTATATCATTCTCTTTTCATTTATTATGTAATTATCAACACTGCTCTCTTCCCCTTATATCTTTTTGTTTTGACTGCTTCATATGCTAGATGGTGTTTGCATGATATTGTCTTTAAAGCCTTGTATCTGTTCTGCAGCTTGTACCTCCCCTCCTTCTATATCTTCTCCTAATCTCCTATTTTCAATATTATCTTCTTCCTCACTCCCTTCTTGTTCAAATTACCTGTTCTCACTTTGATTTTTATCTTCTACATATGGTTGCTCCCCATCATTGTGCTTCTCCTCTATATCTTCTTTTGTAGGACTTTTTTGTGTAGAAAAATTCTATACAATCCATTACTTGGTGCTCATGTTGTTTTCTGGTCCTGATGTTTTTTCCACCTACTGACTTCTTGTGTCATCTGCAGTATTGTCCTGTTTGTTCTTCTTTGTATCATTTAAAACTTCAAAAGCATTGCTAGTCTGCATTGTATGATTATCCTCTTTCTTGTCATCCTTATCCACCCCACCTAAAATTATACCAGACTTGTATTTTTTGTATTTATTCCTCCTCAGCATCCATTCTTGTTTGACTTTATTGTACCAACCCCCTTTCCCCTATTGGCTTCTCCATTATGAATTTCAACATTAGCCGTTGTATCATTTTCTTTTCTTATTTCCTCCTTATATTGTTTGGAATGTTCAGGATTAAGTACCTTACATTTAGTCTCCTCATGCCCTTGCAACTTGCAATGCTTACAATATTTGGGTAAATAATCATTATTGATCTTAATCCATTTTGATTTTAAAATGCCTGATTATCTTCTTCAACAATGTTTATTCTCTTTGGTAAATTTTCTAACAAATCTACTTCCACCTTCACTTTTGCACAAATGTGCCTTGTTCTATTTGTTGAGGCCAAATCTACAGTCAATGGTTTTCCTATAGATGTAGCCATAGAAAATACAGCTTCTCTAGCAAAACAATTGGGTGGCAGTTCCGGGAACTGATCCAGGCCACTACCCTTGATATTTCTTCTTTTGGACTGAAGGGTCCCAAATGAGGGGTTTCATTTGACAATATCTATCATCCACCTTTAGGTAATAAGCAGGAGTGGACATCATCTTCACATAGACCTCTAATAAGCCAGATAAAAATATGTCTCTCATCTAGTAGTCCAATAATGGGAACCCCCTTGATTCCTCATTTATTTGGAATCACTTTACGCAATTCTTTAATGTCAATATTATCATACGAAAACTTACCAATCACTGCATATTGTAATTTCTCGTTTATGATCATTTGTTGTATCTTTGTAGAATTCCATGCAATATATGGTTCTCTATCCACAAACTTAACAATTTTGGATGGTATGATACTCTGCTGGGTGGTTTACACTGTATTATATGGATTTAGGAGATTAGCATATTTCTGTTGATTTGGGTTTTCGATAGAAAAAATAGTAGGCTCGATTTGAGGTTAAGAGGCACTTGTATTTGGATCATTATTCTTGTTTTGGGTTGGTTTCAGCGGTGGAAAGGTTGCATCATATATTAGAGGCTAAGGGATAAGTGGACCAGTCTCTGGTGGAGGTTGTCCACCGGCCGGAGTGGCCATAGTGGCCGACGGCGAGCTAGGGTTTGAGATATTTAGTGGCGGCTAGGTTTATTTTCTAAAGAGCATTTTTTTCAGTACACTATCCTTTTCCTTCCCACGAGTTATTAAATACAAGTTGTGATCATTATCACCTGGTTCCACGAAGTCATACATGTTTCTCATGATTTATACAATTTCTATTATGTGTTTCTTCACATGCTAAATTATAAATTTTCAAGTTATATTTACAAGTAATTTCATGAAATTCACGGGCTTTCAAGCCAACTATTTTTCAAGTACATATTTTGGGAGTTGCACAGATTACCGAGAAGGCTTAAACAACCTAAAACTATGTATGCCAACGTATGATAAGGGTTGCTCCGCCAGAGGACGACACCTTCTTATTACCCCTTGTGGGATTATTAGATCCATCATGTTCATGCTCATATTTTTAGTTTTAGTTTATGTTCCTATTATATCATGTGCCTACTTATTCTTTCAATTGTTTTACATATAATACAATTTAAATGTACTAACGTCACTTTGCATGGGGCCTGCACTTCACTGGTGCAACAGCCGAAGTTTCGTGAGAGACGGATTTGCTAAGTAGGATTGTTTTAGTATTAGCTGCTTGGTGAGCCCCATTTCATTAGGGGTGTCACTACTATTTTACATGTCATGATTATCGGTGGAGGTATGCTGTGGCCTTGTCCCTAAATGCTTTTGCTGACTTTTGAGTCGAGGTTTTATAGACTAGACTAGTTTAGCATGTCAAGATATTATTTTCAAACTTATCATGTTATTTTTCGATATCTTTGCTAATATAATTCAGAACAAGTTTTCAGCATATGTTCTACATGTTTTAAATTATTACTTTAGCATGCTTTGATGAGCATGTTGACAAGCAAGCCATGTGGTTCGCTCGGCCATATGCAATGTGAACTGAGTGTCGTGGTTTTTCCCAGTGCTATAGTTTGGGGCATGACAAAGCTTGGTATTAGATCTAGGTTCAAGTATTTTAGGGAGTTTATCAAACTATGTCCAGTGGGGTCACTTATATGGGTGTGAGGGTCATATAAATGTAAACAGTTGACCACCAAGACATCTAGGATTGTCACACTTATTTCATACTCTAGATCGTGTAGTTAGAGCTATACCTTCAGGACATCCTTCTAACTCATGCATATTATGTATTTCAGAAAATGCCTGCTAAATGGAGATTAGCTACAAGCAAGAGAGCTGCTACTAATGCTGCTCGTGAGAAAAATGCTCAGGCTCAAGGTGCCAATTTGCGTACAACACCCTTACTCGATACAACATAGGCTGCGAAGATCCTAGTTTCGCTACCCAGTTCCACTGACTCAGATGTTCACAGGGTCTAGCAAGATAGAGGTGTTCACAGGGTCTAGCAAGATAGAGGATCCATATAATTTTATTGATGGGATTTAGAAAATCTTCCGTGTTATGCATGCTAATGAGATAGAGGTAGCGGAGTTGGGATCTTATCTGTTGCGAGATGTTGCCAACATTTGGTATGAGTCTTGGGAGTAGTCCCGAGAGGAAGATGCATCTCCTGGGACTTGGGATGAGTTTGCAGATGCTTTCATTGAACGCTTTCTGCCAATTGAGGTTAGGGAGGCGTAGGCTATAGAATTTGAGAAGATTAAGCAAAAGGGCAAGAGTGTGCAGGAGTACTATCTTCAGTTTGTTTCTTTGGCAAATTATGCTCCACATATTATTCCAGACATAAGGGAAAGAGTTAGGCATTTCGTGTATGGTCTTGATCCCCATTTGTAAGATACAATAAATATTACATCCCAAAACAAATAGATGACTATTACAAAGATGGTTTATTTTGTATAGGGTAATGAGAGCAAGTTAAAGGAAGAGGAAGCCTTGCACAAAGAGAAGGATAGAGAGTTCAATAAAAGAGCCAAGTCTTCAGGTCACTTTAGCCATGGGGGAGGTGGAAGCAGACAACACTTCAAGAATAGGTCATCTAGGACTCGCTTATCTTCAGCCTAGTTCCCCAAATTTCCAAAGTTCAGGAATGATAACAAGAGGCAGAAATTTAGAGCATAAGGCTGCCAGTCATATGCCAGCGTGGTCAAGGTACTTTCATCAATCCAGTAAGTGGAAAGTATGGTAAGAGGCACCCATGAGAGTGTTGCATGGGTATGGATGTCTATTTTGGGTATGGCTAGCGAGGTTACTTTCAGAGAGACTACCCATTAGCGAGGCAGGGTACAAGAGGTAATATGGCTTAGTCCACAAATTCGGCAGTTCCTCATAATTCTCAGGCTTAGTCAGGACGTGGTCCAGCTAAGTCCGATAACATAGGCAGAGGTCCAAACCGCTTGTATGCACTATCATGTTGATAGGTAGAGGCCCGTACAGATATGGTCACAAGTATATTAACTATTTTTACTTTTGACATTTATGTCCTTATAAATCTTCGATCCACTCTGTCATATGTAACCCCTTTTATTGCTAAGAAACCTGAGATAAAACCCAAAAAGTTACATGAACCCTTTGAAGTGTCCACTCCAGTTGGTGAGTCAGTTATAGCCAGACGTGTTTATAGGGGTTGTCCAGTTAAAGTCTATCATTGCATTACCGTAGCCGATTTGGTAGAGTTATAAATGGTAGACTTCGATGTAATCATGGGTATGGATTGGTTGTCTTTTTGTTATGCCACAGTAGGTTATAGAACCAAAATTATAAAATTTGAATTTCCCGGTGAACCAATCATAGAATGGAAGGGTGATGCAGTAGCACCCATAGGGAGGTTTATTTCCTATATTAAAGCCATAAGGATGATATCTAATGGGTATATCTACCATCTAGTCCGGATTAGGAATGTAGATACCCAGACCCCAACTCTTCAGTCAGTACTAGTTGTCAATAAGTTTCTAGAAGTTTTTCCAAAAGGTCTTCCTGGAGTTCATCCTGATACGGAGATTGAGTTTGAAATTGATCTACTTCCCTGCACTAAGCCAATATCTATTCCTCCATATAGAATGGCTCCAACAGAGTTAAGAGAACTAAAATCCTAGTTGAAAGATCTCCTTGATAAAAGATTTATTAGACCAAGTGTTTTACCATAGGTTGCACCGGGCTTTTTTGTTCGAAAGAAGAATGGGTCTTTGCGTATGTGCATTGACTACTGGCAGTTGAATATGGTCACCATTAATAACAAATACCCTATTCCCAGAATCGATAATTTATTCGATCAACTTCAGGTTCCCAGAGTTATTCCAAAATTGACCTCAAATCAGGGTGCCATCAGTTCAAGGTTAAGGAAGTTCATATTTCAAAAACCGCCGTTAGAACCCGTTATGTTCATTTCGAATTTTGTGTCATGTCATTCGGATTGACGAATGCCCCAACTGCTTTCATAGATCTTTTGAACATGATATTCAAGCCTTATCTCGATATTTTCATCATTGTCTTCATTGATGATATCCTAGTCTATTTCCGTAGTAAGGAAGATCATGTAGAATATCTCAGAATAGTGTTGTGGATACTTCAAGATCGCGAGCTTTATGCGAAATTTTCCTAGTGTGAATTTTGGATTAAGTTAGTGGCATTCTTAAGCCATGTGATTTCAGGCGAGGGCATCTAGGTTGATTTTTAGAAAATAGATATTGTTAAGAATTGGCCTAGACCCACTTCTGCTTCAAACATATGGAGTTTCTTGGGTCTAGCAGGCTATTACAGCATTTATCTATAGAAGGTTTTTTCCATCTCACCCATTGACAAGATTGACTCGTAAGAAAGTCAAATTTCAAAGAGTAAGATGCCCGTGAGCGTAGTTTAAAAGACTCTAAACTGGGCCTGACTTCTGCTCCAGTGTTAACATTGCCAAAGGGAAACGAGGGGTTTGTAGTATATTGTGATGCATCAAGCATTGGTCTCGGTGCGTTTTAATGCAACATGATAAGGTTATAGCTTATGCATCCAGTCAACTTAAGCCTCATGAAACGAATTATCTGACTCATGATTTAGAATTGTCAGCCATGATTTTTGTACTAAAGATATGGAATCATTATTTGTATGGAGTTCACGTTGACATTTTCATAGATCACAAGAGCCTTTAGTATATTTTAAATAGTGGGAATTGAATCTTAGAAAGAGGAGATGGCTCGAATTAATAATGTCACGCCCCAAACTATGGCTTGAGTGGAACACGACACTCGATGCTTGGATGCATGTGACCAAGCGAACCGCGTGGCTTTCTTGTCAACATAGGCATCAAAACATACTAAAGTAATGATTTAAAATATGTAAAACGTAATGCTTGAAGTAGTCTGAAATAATCATAGCGGAAATAATCTGAGTAAAACATGATAAGTCTAAAAATCTAATACTGACTAGTCTATGAAACCTCTGAACATGAGTCTGTAAAACTGTGTGCCAGGACGAGGCCCGGGCATACCTCTGCTAATAAAATATGATCATAAGACACTAGACTAACACCCCGAATGAGATGGGGCTCACTGAAATAGCTGGTACTAAAGCAATCCTATTGAGTAGATCCGTCTCCCTGAAACTCAGCACCTGCACCGTGAAGTGCAGGCCCCATGCAAAGGGACGTTAGTACATTTGAAGTATACTATATGTAAATAAACTAAAGGAAATAAGCAGACACATGATGTAATAGAAACATGAAACTGAAACTAAAACATAAATATGATCATGAGTATAATAACATGAGTAAAATCAAAACTCAGATGTCTCAGATATATATAATCAGATAACCGTGAGGAGAACAATAGCATAACCGACAACATGAAACCCCACGTGGGTACGAGAAGTATGGTACCTGGCCCGACCAGCAGATCTTTCCCATACTTTGCAGGGGTATGAGACATGAATATGTCATGAAATGATCCAATCTGCAATCTAAAGGTATCGTCCTCTGGCGGAGCGACCCTTATCCTATAGTGTCATATGTAGTTTCAGTCTATCTGAGCCTTCTTGGTAAACATGAAATAATTTGTAAATATGATCTGAGATAGTTTAACATGAACATAATTTCATAATATATATATCTTGTGAGAAAAAAATGTATAGCTTCATAGGTTAAGTAATAATAATTAATGACTTGATAATTAAGAACTCATGGACATCAAAGTACGTGTTCATGGATTACAAACATGTTCATAACAATCACAATTGACATATCATGAATATAATGAATGACAACATGCTATAAAGATGTATAATCGAACATGTATAATGTTAATATGAACTTGAGCAAAACCCTAGGTTTAAAGAATTCTTGTTTCATGGATTTCGTGTGGCGTGGGAACAACAATGATGTCCCCACGTGGATAGAAGCTCTACACACCTGACTTGCTTCCAAACTTGTATTAAAAACCCTGACTTTGAAGAAGAACTTCAAAGATTACACTATGAAACCTTAAGTTGGGTTTACCTTGAAAACCCAGGTTAAGAATAGTGGAATTCACTTAGGAATTGATTGTACTATGATAGAATCACATGGAAATACATGGAAATGACTTATCTTGATGTAGGAGATAGTTGGGAAGAGAGAACCTTTATTCTAGGGCTTGGGAATTGTGAAAACTATTTTTTTGAATCAAGTCTCATATTTATACTGATTGCTGTCGAGGAAGTTTGACGGTCAATTCGACACTTCGTCAAAATTTTGATGGTCTGAGTCTGGGCAACCAATATTTTGACGATCCATATTGATGGTCGGTCGAATGTTTGACGATACGTATAATCAGAATGTACTATTATTTTTTTGAAATTTCTAGTGAGTTGTAAAACTGGAGTTCTTGAGATGGTGAAGGTTGACGGGCCATTAATAATTTGACGGTCCATACAATTAACCAATAGGCCATCAATTTCAAAAATAAAATTGACGGTTCACTTTGACAGGCCATCGCATAATTGACGATCCGTAGAACCTAGCGTCAAAATAGTTCTGCAGAATCTAGAATTGGTTTTTAGACTTAACTCTCCATTTTAGTTTCCTACATCCTTGAGTCATAGACATGCCTTAGTTTAAAGGTATGAGGTGTTATAATATCTTCCCTTTGGGATCATTCGTCCTCGAATGATAGGTCATGGTTAGAAATAAGACTGGACATAACATGAGTACATGAGCGTGAGGAAACATGACATGAAATACGGAAATTGAACTGGCATGATTACTTGAAAATAAGGACATGAGACATGAGTACTGAATACATGAATGTGAAACATGAGACATGAATACGCAAGGGACATGACACGAATACTGAGGGTATTTACCTTGTTCATTTTCTGCTTGCTTCTCGAAAAAATGATGATATATGGATTTCATGTCCTCTTCGGCTTACCATGTGGCCTCATCAACATTTTGACTTTTCCACAACACTTTTGCTGAGGCGACTTCATTAGTTCTCATCTTTTGAATCTGATGATCCAAGATAGCCACATGGACCTCCTCATAGGTCAAACCACCATTAACTGAAATAGAATCGATAGGAACAACCACTTGGCCAACTCTCCTTAAAATCCTGTAGGGTCTGATATATTTGGGACTGAGCTTCCCTTTCTTTCCAAATCTCATGACACCTTTCAGAAATACCCAATCATCAACTTGAAACTCTAAGTCTCTACACCTCACATTCGAATAAAATTTTTGGTGACTCTGGGCTATTTTCAAATGCTCCTAAATCAACTTGACTTTTTCCAAATCCTGATAGACCATGTATAGTCCTAGCAATTTTGTTTCTCCAACTTCGAACCAACCAGTTGGTGATTTACACCATCGCCCATACAGGGCTTCAAACGGTGCCATCTGAATAATGGTATGATAATTTTTCTTATAACGAAATTTAATAAGAGGCAAATGATCATCCCAATTACTTCTAAAATTGAAAACACATTCCCTCAATATATCCTCAAGAGTCTAAATAGTGCGCTCTGCCTAGCCATATGTTTGAGGATGAAAACCTATGCTGAGATTTACCTTGGTACCCAATCCTTTCTAAAATGACATCCAAAAATGTGTTGTGAACTGAGCACCATGATATGAAATAATGGACACTGGGCCCTATGAAGCCTGACAATTTCTCGAATATACAAATTAGCATAATCCTCTACCAAATCTGTAGTCTTAACTACCAAAAAATGAGCTGATTTAGTTAGTCGGTCCATAATCACCCAAATTGAATCATGCCTTGGGGCTGAGAAAGGTAGACCTGTTATGAAGTCCATATTTATCATCTCCCATTTCTAAACAGGAATATCAATGGTCTGACCCAACTCACTAGGCCTCTGGTGCTCGGCTTTAACCTGCTGACAATTTGGACACTTGGCTACAAAATCTGCCACATTCCTCTTTATATCATTCCACCAATAAACCTCATAAGATCATGATACATCTTTGAAGAACTTGGTGAACAAAATACCTGGAATGGTGTGCTTTTGCCATGATTCGTTCTCTGAGTCCGTCTACATATGGAACATATAATCTACCTCGGTACCATAGAGTTTCGCCATCTCCCCCTTGTTTGAAATACACAGTCTTATGCTTGTGAATTACCTCTTTCAGCTATAACAAGTAGGGATCACTGGACTACTTCTCCTTCACTTCGGCTATTAAGGAGGAGTCAGACTTGTTTTAAACAACAACACTGCCATCTTCGGAGTCCGAGAGTCGAACTCCTAGACTGGCTAGTGAATGAATTTCCTTCGTCATGATGCTCTTACCTTCTTCAACATGAGCTAAATTTCCCATGGATCGCCAACTAAGAGTATCAGCTACCACATTCGCCTTCCTTGGATGGTAGAGAATATCTATATAATAATCCTTTATCTATTCAAGCCATCTCCTCTGCCTGAAATTCAACTCCATCTACTTAAAATCTACTGAAGTCTCTTATGATTTGTGAAAATATCAACGTGAACTCCATACAAATGATGACGCCATATTTTGAGTGCAAAAATCACGACTGTCAATTATAATTCATAAGTTAGATAATTATTTTCATGAGGTTTAAGCTGTCTGGATGCATAAGCTATAACCTTACCATGCTGCATTAAAACATACCCAAGATCAATACCTGAAGTATCACAATAAACAACGAACCCCTCGGTTCCCTCTGACAATGTCAACACTAAAGCAGAAGTCAGTCTCATTTTTAATTCCTTGAAACTACGCTCTTAGGCATCTGCCCACTGAAACTTACCTTTCTTCTGAGTAAATCTGGTAAATGGAGGTAAGATGGAAGAAAAACCCTCTACGAATTGTCTGTAATAGCTTTCTAGATCCAAGAAGCTCCGAATATCTAAAGCAAAAGTGGGTCTAGGCCAATTCTTAACAGCGTCTATTTTATGAAAATCAACCTAGATGCCTTCGCCTAAAATCTCATGGCCTAAGAATGCCACTGTCTCAAGCCAAAATTCACACTTGGAAATTTTTGCATAAAGCTTGCGGTTCCTAAGTGTCCGCAATACTATTCTGAGTTATTCTGCATGGTCAGCCTCACCACGGGAATTTACTAGAATATCATCAATAAAGACAATAATGAAAAGATCAAGATAATGCTTTAAGACCCTGTTCATAAGATCTATGAAAGAAGTTGGGGCATTTGTCAATTCGAATGATATGACACAAAATTCGAAATGACCATAACTAGTTCTGAAAGCAGTTTTTTGAATATCAACTTCCTTAACCTGTCGATAATACCTCGATCCGAGGTCAATCTTGGAATAGCATTAAGCACCCTGAAGTTGGTCAAACAAATCATCAATTCTGGGAAGAGGATATTTGTTCTTAATAGTGACCTTTTTCAACTGTCAGTAGTCAATGCACATAGGCAAGGACCCATCATTTTTTCGAACAAACAAGATTGATGCACCTCATGGTGAGACACTTGGTCTAATGAATACCTTATCAAGGAGATCTTTCAACTAGGCTTTTAGTTCTCGTAAATCTGCTGGAGCCATTCTGTATGGTAGAATAGATATCGGTTTAGTGCCAAGAAGTAGATCAATTTTGAACTCAATCGCCCTATTGGGAGAAACTCTGGGAAGGTCTTTTAGAAAAACTTCTAGAAACTCATTGACAACTGGAGGTGACTCAAGAGTCGAGGTCTGGGTATCTGCATCTCTAACCCAGACTATATAGTAGATATACCCCATGGATATCATCTTTCTGGCTTTAAGATAGGAAATAAATCTACCCATGGGTACTAGTGCATCCCCCTTCCATTCTATCACTGGTTAATTGGGAAATTCAAAATTGACAATTTTGGTTCTACAACCTACTGTGACATAATATAAAGACAACCAATTATACCAACGATTACATTAAAGTCTACCATTTATAACTCTACCAAATCAGCTATGGTAATGCGATGACAAACTTTAACTGGACAACCCCTATATACCCGCCTAACTATAACTGACTCATCGATTGGAGTGGATACTTTAAAGGGTTCATGCAACTTTTCTGGTTCTATCCCAAATTTCATAGCTTTAAATGGGGTTACATATGACAGAGTGGATCTAAGATCCATAAGGGTATAAATGTCAAAAGTGAAAATATAACTGTGACCACATCTGCATGGGCCTCTTTATCCTGTCGACCTGATAATGCATATAAACGGTTTTGACCTCAGCCTGTGTTACCGGACTTAGCTAGACTAAGCCCTGACTGATCATGTGAATTACGAGGACTGTTGAATTTGTGGACTGAGCTACATTACCTCCTGTACCCTATCTCACTGAAAGTGACCTTGCTGGCCACACCTAAAGTAGATATTCATACCCAGGTGACACTCCTCTATATGCCTCTTACCACACTTAGCACAAACCGGATTGCTGAAAGAACTTTGACCCATACTGGCATGTGATTGGGAGTTTGATGCTCTGAAGTTATACTTCTTGTTATCATTTCTGAACTTTGGTGCTGGGGCACTGGCTGAAGATAGAGCATGTCCTGATCACCTATTTTTGAAGAACTGTCTACCTCCACCTCCCCCATAACTGAAGTTACCTAAAGACTTGGCTCTTTTATTAATCTAATTATCCTTCTCTTTCTGCAAGGCTTCCTCTTTCTTCAACCTGCTCTCATTACCGATACAAAAGCAACCATTTTTGTAATAGTCATCTCCTTGTTCTGAGTTGTGATATTAGTTGCATCTTACTAGTGGGGATCAAGACCATACAAAAAATGCCTAATCCTGGCCCTCATGTCTTGGACCATATGTGGATCATACTTTGCCAAAGAGACAAACTAAAGATAGTACTCCTGTACAATCTTGCCATTTTTCCTAAGCTTTTCAAATTCCACAGCCTTAGCCTCTCTAACCTCTAGTGGCAGAAAATGTTCAATGAAGGCATCTGCAAATTCATCCCAAGTCGCCGGAGGTGCATTTTCCCAATGTGACTGCTGCCAAGACTCATACCATATGTTAGAAACATCCTGCAACTGATAAGCTCCAAACTCTACTGCCTCTATCTCATTAACATGGATCACATGCAAGATCTTCTGTAGCCCATCAATATAGTATTATGGATCTTTTTTCTTACAAGAGCATGTGAACATTGGAGAGTCCATGCGAAGAAACTCACGAGTCCTGAAACTGGATGACTCTCTATTCATCCCCGTACTTGGAGTCGTTCCCTAACGTTGGGATTTAGCAACCACAAGCTGGGTGAGCAGCTGAATAACTCCCCTAACATCAGAGTCAATAGTGCTGGGCGGAGGAACTAGGATCTCCGTAGGCCTTGTGGTATCGGGTGGTGCTGTACCTGAATTGGTTCTCTGAGCATTTTCCTCACGAGTAGCACTAACATCAACTCTCTTGTTTGTGATCATTTTCCTTTTCGTAGGCATTTTCTGAAATACGTAATACACATGACTTAGATGGATATCCTGAAGGTATAGCTCTAACTGCACGATTTAGAGTACAAAGAAGTGAGACAATACTAGATGTCTTGGTGGTCAACTGTTTATATGTGTTGGCCCTTCACACACATAAAAGTGACCCTACTGGACACGGTTCCATAGACTCTCTAAGACACTTAATCCTAGTGCTCAGATACCAAGCTTTGTCATGCCCTGAACGATGTCCTAGGCGGAACATGACACTCTGTGCCTGGCTGCATATGATCGAGCGAACCACATCGCTTTCTTGTTAACATGGGCATCAAAACATACTAAAATAATGATTTAAAATATGTAAAACATAATGCTGGAAGTAGTCTGAAATAATCATAACAGAAATAATCTGAGTAAAAAATGATAAGTCTAAAAATCTAATACTGACTAGTCTATGAAACCTCTAAACACGAGTCTATAAAACTATATGCCAAGATAAGGCCCTGGCATACCTCTGATAATAAAATAAGATCATAAGACAATAGACTGACACCCCGAATGAGATGGGGCTCACTGAAATAGCTGGTACTGAAGCAATCCTATTGAGTAGATCCGTCTCCCTGAAATGCAGCACCTGTACCATGAAGTATAGGCCCCATGTAAAGGGACGTTAGTACATTTGAATTGTACTGTATGTAAAGAAATTAAAGGAAATAAGAAGACATATGATATAAGGGAAACATGAAACTGAACTGAAACTGAAACATGATCATGAGTATAATAACATATATATATATATATATAACTGTATATACATAGGGAGAACAGTATCATAACCGATAATATGAAACACCACATGGGTACATGGAGTCTGGTACCTGGCCAGACCAGCAGAGCTTTCACATACCTTGCTGGGGTATGAGACATGAACATGACACGAAAGGATCCAATCTGCAATCCAAATGTATCGTCCTCTGGTGGAGTGACCCTTATCCTACGGTGGCATACGTAGTTTCAAGCTATCTGAGTATTCTCGGTAAACTATGCACTCCTAAAACATGTACTAGAAAATAGTGGCTTGTAAGCCCATGTATTTCATTAAATAATTTGCAAACATGATAAGAGATAGTTTAACATGAACATATTTTCATAATATATATATCTTGTGAGAAAACATGTATAGCTTCATAGGTTAAGTAATAATAATTCATAACTTGATAATTAAGAACTCATAGAAATCAAAACATGGGTTCATGGATTACAGACAGGTTCGTGACAATCACAATTGACACATCATGAATATATGAATGACAACATGCTATGAAATGTATAATCGAACATGTATAAGGTTAATATGAACTTGAGCAAAACCCTAGGTTCTTGTTTTATGGATTTCGTGTGGCGTGGGGAAGAACAATGATGTCCCCATGTAGATAGAAGCTCTACACACCTGACTTGCTTCCAAACTTGTATTAAAAACCCTGCCTTTGAAGAAGAACACCAAATATTGCACCTTGAAACCTTAAATTGGATTTACCTTGAAAACCCTATGTTAAGAATAGTGGAATTCACTTAGGAATTGATTGTACTATGATAGAATCGCATGGAAATACATGGAAAGGACTTACCTTGATGTAGAAGATGGTTGGGAAGAGAGAACCTTTGTTCTAGGGCTTGGGAATTGTGAAAACTAATATTTTTTGTATCAGGTCTCGTATTTATACTGATTGCTGTCGAGGAAGTTTGACGGTCAATTCGACACTTTGTCAAAATTTTGATGGTCTGAGTCTGGGCAGCCAATATTTTGACGATCTAGATTGATGGTCCATCGAATGTTTGACGGTACGTATAATCGGAATGTACTATTATTTTTCTAAAATTTCTAGTGAGTTGTAAAACTGGAGTTCTTGAGATAGTGAAGGTTGATGGGCCATAAATAATTTGACGGTCCATACAATTAACCAATAGGCCATCAATTTCAAAAATAAAATTGACGGTTCACTTTGATGGGCCATCGAATAATTGACGGTCCATAGAAACTACTGTCTAAATGGTTCTGCAAAATCTGGAACTGGTTTTTCAACTTAACTACCCATTTTTGTTTCCTATATCATTGAGTCATAGACATGGATTAGTTTAAAGGTACGGGGTTTTAGTGATAAAAAATTATGATGTAGATGTTTTCTACATCCAGGAAAAGCGAACGTGGTAGCCGATACTGTTAGTTGATGATCCATGGGAAGTTTAGCTCATGTTGAAGAAGATAAAAGAATCATGACGAAGGAGATCCATCGACTAACCAGTCTAGGAGTTTTACTCATGGACTCTGACGATGGAGGTGTTATTGTTTAGAAAAAGTCTGAATCCTCCTTAGTAGCTGACGTGAAGGAGTAATAGTTTAGTGATCCCTACTTGTTGCAGCTGAAAGAAGAGATTCACAAGTACAAGACTACGACTTTTGAAAAAAGGGGGCAGTACTTTGAGGTGCCGAGGCAGATTGTATGTTCCAAATATAGATGGGCTCAGAGAGCGAATCATGGAAGAAACACATAATTCCAGGTATTCTATACACCCAGGTTCTACCAAGATGTATCATGATCTTAAGAAAAACTTATTGGTGGAGCGATAAGAAGAGGAATGTGCTAGACTTGGTAGCCAAGTGTCCGAATTGTCAGCATGTGAAATCTGAGCACCAGAGGCCTAGTGGGTTGGCTTAGAATATTAATATTCCTGTTTAGAAATGAGAGATGATAAACATGGACTTCATAACAAGTCTACCTCGCTGAGCTGAAGGCATTATTCAATTTGGGTGATTGTGGACTTTAAAAGTCACACTCGTCTCACAATTGCTGAGTATGCTATGTATACATGGTCCAAAGGAGTGCCTTCGACATAATTGTACTATTCTCCAGTATTGTCCATACTAAGGATTGTTCTAACCCTTACCAAATCCCGAAATCTCTATAGGTTCTTCTCATTGCGCTTCTACCACTACAGAAAGTGGGGTAACAATACTTACATCATTCCATCTGAATATCAATCTCCTTATAACCTCTAGAATTCGGATACTTTGTACCTCCATTACCTTTCTAGGTGTTCATTATCCCCTCTATACATCAAATGCTTATATCCTGAGACATTAAGATAACACTCGCACCTCTAGCGTATCGATAACATGTTGGGGAGGGTATTTTATTTACTTATCACAAAGAAGAACTGGCTGGAGTTTTTCTAATAACCTAAATTATTGGATCTGTACAAAGCATGAGTTCGACTTGAATTTTTACAACTCATCTATACTGCAGATCTACGAGATGAAATAATAGAAATCATCCTTAAATGACCTGTAGCCTCATGTTTATAAGTGTGGTGCACAACACACCCATAAACAAGATTCTACTAGACACATCTTGCAGACTTCCTAGGACATATCACTATGATACCAAGTTTGTCACACCCCAACCTCGGGGGGTGTGGTCGGCACTCGGCACCCTAAGGTCCAAGCGTACCAACCATAGTACCTGGACCATACATAACGAGACTCGAGCAGACAAGGCCTCTAATTAACAATAATAAGATAAAATGCAACAACGTCCTACATGTAGAAGAAGCCCAATAACATATATACATATAATTGAGGCCGTATCAATAACTGATAGGAAGGCCGACATGGCAAAGCAAAATGAATATACATTGACCACTAGTTTACAAGCCTCTAAAAGTACTACAACACACCATCAGGTCAGGACAGGGCCCCGCCATACCTAAAATGGCTATAAAAATATACAATAGTGTCTCACGACTGCACAACAACTCTGGATAAGTGAAGTGCGACTATCAACAGCTGAAAATAAAATACCCTACTGTGGAAGTACATCGGTCTGTCTATCTGTACCTGTAAGTATGAAACACAACGCCCTAACAAGGGATGTCAGTACAAAAGAATATACCGAATATTTAAGATAGGTAAATCATATAAATAAGAAATTCAATACCATATAAGGATACAAAAGTCAACCTAAAACTCAAAAAGGCCACCTAGGGTGTATAACTGACAGAACAATGATCATATGCATAATAGTAAAATCGGGCCACTCTATGAGGCCATATAATATAATATCAAGCCTCTCTGTGGGGCAAATTTCATCATATCGTACCCGCCAAAATAGGACTCAGTAATATCGTACCCAACTGCAATAGTGTGCACACATAAGTGCAGTAGATACACACACATACACACACACACACACACACATATATATATAATGCATTAATAACCTAAAAAAAACTAGCATGAACATGGTGTAGTGACATAAGATCATTAACCCCCGCCTATCATTATGGGACTATATATAGCAATCGTAACAATCCAGCAAGGAACTTAGAACCAATCATATAGTAAGGAATATAATAAAGCATTGTAACACCCCGTATTTTAGCTTTAGGATACATCGGGGTAAACACACATGATTTTAATGAGATTGAGGTTATTCATGAAGTCATAGAAGATTTATATCAATGTTGAAGAGGTTACACGGGGATTAGAGGTTAAACAAGTTAGAGAAATAAGTTTCATCAAAGTACGGGATATGGAACAAGTTATAAAGACCTTAAGAAATTTTGGCAATGCTCATGTATGGATATCAAGAGCTTAGTATATAAAGAATGAAGTCCCAAAATAATTTTGGACTTAACGAGTGGGGCGATGGTGATTGAAAATTATATGTTTGTGTGCAGCAACAGAGGCTATGGACTAGTGTTATATCACATTGATGAAAAAAGGATCCAAACTTAGCTTCTACATTTGACAAGTGTACCAAAGGATCAAGGGATTTGAACGATGGCCATCAACCCGTGAAGAAAGGCCCAAAATGGCATGGAATATGGGGAGGAATGAGAACCATAACTTGAAAGCCTCTTATGAACAAGTTTTATTCGGATTTATATGTTGGTCCTAGCCGAGACCTTGCTTTATATTTTATGTCTTCAATTTCTAGTCTAGCTAGTAGTTTTATTATTAAGTTCATGTAATAACCCTTAGAGTATCTTAGGACACAATCATTGTTGGTAGTAAAGTTGTAGAAGTCGAGAAAAAGGGCAAGGCCAAGGTGGCACGGACGACACACCATGGCAAGGACAAGAATGACATGGATGACAAGTTGGCATGAAAAAAGAAGCTTCCAAAGGTGAGTCAAGTCAGAAGAGGGAGGTTGAAGGCCGGCCGAAGATCAAGACATTGGTACAAGGAAAGGAAACACTTCCAAGAGGATGGAGTATTGAAAATGCAAGCACATCTCGACCTCCACAAGGAAGGTGTGGAAAGGTTTTTGCCTACTCAAGTCTCAACACACAACCAAAACCATTTCACATGCAACTCACCGAAGCCAAGGACCAACTTGGTCTCCAAGATAACCAAACCCCTTCCTTGTCCCTATTCAGCCGAATGGCCTTGTAATTGTCCCTTAGTCTCCCCTCTAGAATTGTCTTTAGGATACTATAAATAGGGCATTAGGACTTTGTATTTGGGCATGCTTGTTTTGGAGTTAAATATAAAACTAAGTCTTCAACTTGTGTGTTGAAACTTATCCGATCCTTGTGTGGATTATCCCTTCCTTCGGATTAGGACTTGTGTGACCTAGTCTATACCCAAGCTCGAAGAACCCCCTTGGTGGTAAACGAAGGTTGGTACTTGTGTGGACCAACTTATTCTAGGCCTTGGGTACCTAAAGGGCTCGATCACCCTCATTAGGCTAGTTCTCGGGCATTGCTAATAGCAACCCCGACCTTGACCTATTTGCAATGATCAACCAATCCTTGGTGTCGATTCAGGAAATTAACTCCCCGTTCCTCTATCCTTTGGCATATCCTTCATACCTCACAAAATAACCACCACTACTAAACAACCAACCCAAAGTCACTAAAGCTAACACTTATACAAAAGTCCCTCATCTCTTCTCTCGAGTTGTATTCTACAATTAGGTTTCCATCCTCATTAAATATACCAAACACCTTTCCCCATTATCTCCCCTTACTATATCATAAACCTCTCCACTAAAGGCCAACTCCCGAAACAGTCCACAAATACCCGCTCAATCCAAACACCATCACATAGTGCACATATCACAAACTTCTGAGTCCCTTACTATCTCGGTACTGTTCCATCAACCCACCATCATCCAACCACGAAAATCCGATAATCATAACCTCCCAAAATTCCTCAATCAGCCTCCTTACAAATTCTCCCAAAATCACCTTCAAACACCACACTGTCCCATTTACCCGAGAAGCCGAGAACCCGATATTGCTTTCCATTTTTTCGGTCAACTCAAATATCTTTCATACCCGACCCAATTTCCTATCTAACCCGCTCCTTATATCCATCAGATTTTTATCAGATCAAGGACATCCCATCCCACTCTTAGACGCCATAGCTCAATTGAGCGAAGAACTAAAGAGAGACTTACAAGAAATGGTTGCGGAACTTGTGAGAAAAAAGTTTTTCAATCATGAAAACATTGAGGATGTTGAGTCCGGGGAAGAGGTAGCTCAAAACAACCCCATACCCATTGAGGATGAGGTCCAAGAGATTTCGAGAATGGAAAGAGGAAGTGACCGAGCCTTACGGTTCAATCTTCCAACCTTTGAAAGGAATTTGGACCCCAAAGAATTCCTAGAATGGTTAAGAACCATCGAGAGGCTCTTTGAGTTTCAAAACTATGATGACCACCAACGTTACAAGATTTTCACATTGAAGCTTAAATCTTTTGCTTCGGTATGGTATGAGAACTTAAGGGCAAGCCAGAAAAGACATAACAAGTCCAAGATCGATTCTTGGAACAAGTTAAAGAAGCATCTAAAGAGAAAGTGCTTGCCGCGGGACCATGAACAAGAGTTGTACCTTAAACTCACCAAGCTTCAGAAAGGTGTCCTTAAGGTCGAGGAATACATAAGGGAGTTTGAAAAGGTAACCATGCTATATGACCTTGATGAAAAAGAACCACAATAGATTTTCCGGTTCATCGGAGGCTTAAGCACGACAATTCATAAGAGGGAAGAAGTATCCACGTACTCTACTTTTTAGGATGTGTGACATTTGGCACAAAAGTTTGAGAGGAAAGAAAATAATGTCACTCCAAGACCTTACTCAAAACCTGCCCTTGCAAAGGATAAGGCTACCACTTCCTACATCAATCCTTTACTTAAGAGAAAAGAGGCAAACAAGGATAAAGGGAAGGTAGGAAATTTCAATGAGGAGGTAAAAGATGATTCATGTGCCAAGGGCTTGGACATTTTACCAGAGAATGTTCCAACCAAAGAACCATGACTCTCAAAGAATATAAATAAAGTGGAAACACTTTTATTGTGGAAGAAAACCAAGAAGAAGATGACACTCTTGCGGGGGAAGGCGTTAGTCAAGTCCTTCAACATGTGCTTAGTGCACAAGTGGAAGAACTTGATGAGAATAAAAGAGAACAAATCTTCTACACACGGTGTAAGGTCCAAGACAAGGTTTGAAGCATGATAATTGATGGCGGTAGTTGGGCAAATATGGTGGCCTATTGGGTAGTAAACAAGTTACAATTTCCAACCTGCGCACATGATCAACCATATAATGTCTGATGGGTAAATCAAGCCAATGGAATAAAAATTTCCACCTAAGCCCTTGTCGAGTTTTGGATTAGAGGATATGAAGATGAGATTTGGTGTGATGTCCTTCTAATAGACGCGTGCCATATCTTGTTAGGAAGACCATGGCAATTTGATCGAAGGACCACACATGATAGTGAGCTTAACACTTATTCCTTTAGCAAGGATGGTAAAAACTGGTCGATACCTTTGTCACCAAGCAAGGTGATCGAAATGCAGATTCAACTAGTCCAAAAGCGTCAAGCTATATTCGAGGCGCGAAAAGAGGAAGAAGGAGCTAAGAAGGGGAGTGTCATTAGTATGTTGGCCTATAAAGGAGGAGCCGGTCCGAAAAAGAACTTAGAGGATTCAAAGATGTGCCAATAACATGTACCAACAAGCGAACCTAATGGTGATTCTACTTATGAAGGAGCTCTCGGAAATTGTTCCCCTCCTTGTGAATAACCAAAGGCCATAACCGAGGTAAATGCTCAAGGGACCCTTGTTCTATACCATAGTTATGAAGAAACAACTCGAGATTGGACCTTCTTTACCAATCCATTGTACCAAGATGAGAAGATGGGTGATACATTCTTTATCAACCCTCTATATGAGCACCCGAAGATAAGGTAAGAAGTAAACATGAAGTTGTCAAGCAACATGGCTTCCGGGAATTTGTCAAACAATGGTAGCACCCTTGCTTTATTTTCAAGAGGTTTGTTACACACACACCAAACTTATGAAGGCGGAAGACAAAACGTGAGTGATCGAAGGTACACTTATTCCATTGTGCTACTAAAACCAAGGCATGATTGAGAGGATTTCACCAACAACTTTCTCCCTATAAGGAATGAGTCACCATGACAAATGTTGATTATGCCATCAAGGATCGGGAACTACCCAACATTGAAGATCCGAGAAAAAGTTGAATGTAAGGGGAACTCTAAGGAGTTACCTAATGGATCTGAGTGTTTTGGGACTGATGGAAAGTTTTATACTACCCCTACCTCCACCATAATAATACAAGAGCTTTAGGAGGTAAGTGACAACTTAAGTTGAGAGAAACAAGCCACGATTAACAATAAGGAAGGTTTGCCGGATGAACATCTTCACACTTGGAAATATGACGAATTGGTTATCTGGGAAGAATACTTAAGAGATGGCCCCTTCCAGTTGCTAACCAAGTTACAAAAGGATTATACAAGAAGAAACCTCCGAGCACAATGTGTCAAGTTTCTATGAAACCTCCTCCTTGGAACCCTCCTAATTTGAGGACAATTTCTCTCCAAGAAGGGGAGATTGATGAAAAAGGGGATCCAAACTTAGCTTCTACATTTGACAAGTGTACCAAAGGATCAAGGGATTTGAACGATGGCTATCAACCCATGATGAAAGGTCCAAAATGGCATGGAATATGGGGAGGAATGGGAACCATAACTTGAAAGCCTTTTATGAACAAGTTTTATCCGGCTTTATATGTTGGTCCTAGCCGAGACCTTGCTTTATATTTTATGTCTTCAATTTCTAGTCTAGCTAGTAGTTTTATTATTAAGTTCATGTAATATCCCTCAGACTATCTTAGGACACAATCATTGTTGGTACCGAAAGGGCTCGATCACCCTCATTAGGCTAGTTCTCGGACATTGCTAATAGAACCCCGGCCTTGACCTATTGGCATTGATCAACCAATCCTTGGTGTCGGTTCGGGCAATTAACTTCCCGTTCCTCTATCCTTGGGCATATCCTTTATACCACACAAAATAAATGCCACTACTAAACAACCAACCCAAAGTCACTAAAGCCAACACTTATACAAAAGTCCCACATCTCTTCTCTCGAGTTGTATTCTACAATTTGGTTTCCATCCACACTAAATGTACCAAACACCTTTCACCCTTATCTCCCCTTACTATATCATAAACCTCTCCACTAAAGGCTAACTCCCAAAACAGTCCACAAATATCCGCTCAATCCAAACACCATCACATATTGCACATATCATAAACTTCCGAGTCCCTCGCTGTCTCGGTACTGTTCCATCAACCCACCATTACCCGAGAAGCCGAGAACCCGATATTGCTTTCCATTTTTTGGATCAACCCAAATATCTTCCATACCCGACCCACTTACCTATCCAACTATCTTCTTATATCCATCACACATGATCATGATAATCAATATATGAGGTGTGTTCAAAATAATTTGTTATATAGATAAATGAGATCAAAAAGTTAATTGTGGGTGTTGTTCGTTAATTTTGGTGGATAGTGGAAAAAATTATAAAAAAAGAAAAGAATTAACTAAAGACAAGGAGCTACTTTGGGGGGATACCCTTTCCAAGTGGATGTTTATGACAAAAAGATAAATGACTCATTCATTTATATAGATGATTTGGTAGATATTCAAAGAGACATGCAATCCATAAATAGTATAGGTTAATAGTGGACCCACGGTCCAAAATGGATTGTAGTTATATTCCTATATCTTTAAGATTAGAACTAGACTCCTAGAATGATATGCAACAAACTAGAACTATAGGCAGCAATGAGAATTTATATGCAGCAAAATTTTGTTCCTTTTCAAGTCAATTGTTTCTTCAAGGCCAGTTCTTTCTTCATTAAGATTAAACTTGTAAGGGACGGTTGGTTCATTGTAGTCTCTTTGAAGGTCGGTAATCGATGTATGTTAAGGATAACTCTTTCTTCTTTTAGCATGACCCGTATGTAAACGAACATAAACGAATGTCCGTCCAAAGTAACTCTACTCTTGAAAACTAGAAATGTATATGTCCTTCATTCTATTGAAGAAGCTTATTGATTCATGTATATCTTGTCTTATTGACTCATAATGAAAGGTATGTTTATATGTTAGTTCCATAATATTAATCGGAGATGCAACGACCTTACGTCACTCCGATAGACTCAGAGTGTCTTAGTATCATTCATGCATTATATATATATATATATATATATATATATATATATATATATATATATATATATATATATATATATATATATATATATATATATATATATATACCTTGATCTCAAAGGCATTATATATGCTATTATATGTATGCATTATGTATGTATGGGGATCGGAAAAGGGATACGACATTATATACGCACCACCACCTGATCAATTGTTATATGATGATAATTATGCCCACAGAGGGCGATATGACAGGATGGGATGCCTACAGAGGCTTGATAGCGTTATATATGCATATATATGGCCAGGCATTATATATGCATGTGCACGATACTTATGCATATTATGGCCCTCATGGGCAATTCGGTACAAGTTGATTCTCTCTTG
This sequence comes from Anisodus acutangulus, assembly GCA_029783415.1. Classification (NCBI taxonomy): domain Eukaryota; kingdom Viridiplantae; phylum Streptophyta; class Magnoliopsida; order Solanales; family Solanaceae; genus Anisodus; species Anisodus acutangulus. Next base: position 14,839,874 of record CM056509.1, read on the forward strand.
TCGCATGTTACTTTCATGTCTCTGTTATGCTATTCTTCATGCCTGACATACTCGATACATCATTTGTACGAACGTCCCTTTTGTCAGGGGATGCTGTGTTTTATGCCCGAAGGATAAGGTAGACAGGGTGATGGTCCGCACTAGTAGGTTGATGGTTCAGCTAACATTGAAGCACTCCACTTGTTCCGGAGTTGCGGTCTAGTCCTAGTATGATATTTTGAATATGCATATGGGTATGGCGAGGCCCTGTCCCGACCTTATGATATCACATACTATCTAGAAGCTTGTATAAAGTAGTCATGTATGGCCTTGTCATTGTTTGTATGTATATATGCATGGGTTGGGTTCTTCTGTTTGCAAGATTTTAGGTAATACCTTTCCAATTTATTATTTCTATGTGTCAACAGGTTACCTCGTGACGGTCCGCATGGCCCATGCTTAATTAGGGTTAGGTGGTAAATATATAATTAGTGGTACTCGACAAGTAAGGTCCGGGTGCCCGTCATAGCTCTCCGGTATGGGTCATGACAAATTTGGTATTAGAGTCAGGTTTGTCCTAGGGAGTCTGCAAGTCGTGCCTAGTAGAGTCTTGTTTATGGGTGTGTTGTGCACCACACTTATAAATAAGAGGTTACGAGGAATTTAGTATGGTTACATATCCTTCTTGTTCTAGATCCTGAATTAGAGCTGAGTTATAATCATTCCACTCCTAATCCATCTCATGTTTATTATTCCAGCAATGCCTACAGCAAGGAAGAAGTTCCAGAGTATGAGGGCGTTGAATGCGACTGCAGACAAGGGTACCCACCGAGTGCCCCCCTCTAGTGAGGGCCAGAGTGAGTCCCACAGTGTAACTCCTATATATGATTCACCAACTCTACCACCTCCAGAGGAGCTTAGTGGGGCTGCAGTACCCCCAATTCCTCTACCTGATACTCCAGATGAGGATCTTGATATGCGAAGTGTTGTACAATTATTAACTCGATTGGTGGCCGATCAGGCCCAACGTTAGACTACTGGTCCTTCTAATAGAGCAGTTAGTGCGAGAGCTAGAGATTTCATCAAGCTAGACCCTCCGATATTCATGGGATAAGACCTCAATGCGGACCCGTAGAATTTTCTAGATCAGATGCAACCTACCTTGCGGGTAATGGATGCCACTGATACTAAGTCAGTAAAGTTTGCTGCTTATGGATTGCGGGATGTCACGGTAACTTGGTATGAGACATGGGAGCATTCTAGGGGATCTCGTGCCCCACCAGCAGGATGGAGAGTTTTTTGAGGCCTTCTTACAATATGTTCTGCCGGTCGAGCTCCGACGGGCCAGGAAGAATAGATTTCTACGTCTTGAGCAGGGTAATATGTGTGTTCAAGAATATAGCCTGTAGTTTAATTCATTGGCCAGATATGCTCCTATGATTATAGCTGAGATGAGCGACCAGGTACATAGGTTTGTTATTAGCTTAGGGCCGCACTTGGTCAATGAGTGTATTATGGCTTTTTTGAATATGAATATGGATATTGCTTGCATTCAGGCTTATGCACAGAATCTGGAGGATCGAAAGAGACAACAGTGGGTAAATCGAGAGCATGATAGGGGCCAACACAAGAGGGCCCGATCTGTAGGTGACATAAAGAGTTCAAAGGTGGGTCTAGTCCACAGTTTTATAGGCGTCCATCCTACCCAGTACCTAGTACACTATCACAGTTTTTGAGGTCAAGATTTGATCGGTTTTATCAAACTGGACCAGGTCAGAGTTCACGAGCATCAGGGTCCTATTATAGAGAGGATTCTAGCCAGATAAGGCCGTCATTTACTCGATGTGAGCAGTATGGTAAGGCCTAATAGGGACTGTGCTGACAAGGATTATATGTGTGCTATTTTTGTGGTGATCTTGATCATATTATTCAAGAATGTCCAACATGAGGTGGAGGTGTTAGGGCCCAGCCTGCCTGATCTGCAACAACTTCATCATCTTCAGTACGTCCGTCAGGGCAAAGTCATCAGACATCATCCGATTGAGGTAGAGGTGGGGGTAGAGCAACTAGTTTTGGTGGTGGCCACAATCGTATTTACGCATTGATGGGTTGCCAGGATCAGGAGTCTTCACCTGATGTCATTACATTTATATTATCAGTTTGTTCACATAATGTATATGTGTTATTAGACCTAAGATCCAATCTATCATATGTCATCTCTTTCATTGCATGTAAGTTTGGTATGGAGCCTGAGTTAATAAGAGGACCATTTACGGTATCTACACCAGTTAGTGAGTCTGTAGTTGCTAGACGGGTCTATCAGAATTGTGTTGTATTAGTTTATAGCCATCAAACCCTAGCAGATCTGGTAGAATTAGAAATGGTCAATTTTGATATTATTATGGGCATGGATTAGCTGGCATCGTGCTACGCTAATGTTTATTACCGAATAAAGATTGTTAGATTTCAGTTTTGAGGTGAGCCAGTCCTTGAATGGAAGGGTAATACTGCGATGCCAAAAGGTAGGTTTATTTCATATATTAAGGCAAGAAAGATAATTTCTAGAGGTTGTATATACCATCTTGTTCGGGCCAGAGATGCTGATGTTGAACCATCTACTCCTCAATCAATTTGGGTAGTTAATGAGTTCATTGATGTATTTTAAGATGAACTTCTAGTCCTTCCTCCCGAAAGAGAGATTGAGTTCGGTATAGATGTGTTGCCAGACACTCAGCCGATATCTATCCCTCCCTATAGAATGGCTCCAGCTGAATTGATAGAATTAAATGAGCAATTAAAGGATTTGCTTGAGAAAGGCTTCATTAGGCCCAGCATATCCCCTTGGGGTGTGCCGATATTGTTTGTACGAAATAAATATGGCCCGTTGCGAATGTGTATTGACTATCGGTAGATGAATAAAGTCACTATTAAGAATAAGTACCCTCTTCCCAGAATTGATGACTTGTTTGATCAGTTACAGGGTGCAATTTTGTTTTCAAAGATCGACATAAGGTCAGGGTACCACCAGCTAAGGGTTAAGGAGAAGGACATTCCTAAAATGGCTTTCAGAACAAGATATGGGCACTTTGAGTTCTTAGTAATGTCATTCGGGCTCACAAACGCACCAACAACATTTATGGATCTAATGAACAGAGTGTTTTGACCATTTTTGGATGTATTTGTGATAGTATTTATAGATGATATTCTGGTTTATTCTCACTCGGAGGCGGAACATACGAATCATTTGCGAGTAGTACTACAGACGCTTCGGGATCGTAAGTTGTATGCTAAGCTCTCCAATTGTGAGTTTTGGTTGAACTCAGTGGCTTTCCTTGGTCATATAGTGTCAGATGAAGGTATAAGAGTTTACACTCAGAAGATAGAAGCGGTGAAGAATTGGCCAAGGCCCACGACTCCATCAGAGGTTCATAACTTTCAGGCTTAGCCGGCTATAATAGGAGGTTTGTGGTAGGAATTTCTACCATATCAGCACCATTGATAAGGTTGACACAAAAGGCCTTAAAGTTCTAGTGGTCTGATGCCTGTGAGTAGACTTTCAGGAGTTAAAGAACATACTAACATCGGCATCAGTTCTTACTCTCCCAGAGGGTACAAAAGGCTATTTTGTGTATTGTGATTCCTTGGGAATAGGTTTGGGATACGTGTTGATACAATATGGTAAGGTGATTGCCTATGCTTTAAGAAAATTGAGGAAGCATGAGAAGAACTATCCAACGCACAATTTGGAGTTAGCTGCGGTGGTCTATGCACTAAACGTTTAGCGGCACTACTTGTATGGTGTTCATGTAGACATTTTTATGGATCATAAGAGTCTGCAGTATATATTTAAGCACAAAGAGTTGAACTTGAGACAAAGAAGGTTGATTGAATCATTGAAGTATTATGATGTGGACATCTTATACCATCCCGGTAAAGCTAATGTTGGAGCGGACGCGCTAAGCCGCACGTCTATGGTCAACTTAATGTTAGTGTGAGCAGAGAGGAAATAATTGATAAGAGAGGTCCATCAGTTAGCTAGGTTGGGATTCTGATTAATTGGTTCGAAAGATGGTGGCTTTGTGATTCAGAATATATCAGAGTCATCCTTCGTATCGGAAGTTAGGGAATATCAGTGGGAAGACCCTATTTTAGGAAAAACCAGAGAGGGTATTCAACAAAAGAAGACCACAACCTTTGAGATTGACAGAAATGGGGTTCTCAGGCACCAGGGCCGTTTGTGTGTTCCAAATATAGCGGGATTGAGAGATAAGATTATGATGGAGGTCAATTTCTCACGATATTCCATTCACCCTGGATCTACTAAGATGTATCATGATCTCAAAGGTATGTATTGGTGGAATGACATGAAGAGGAACATTGCGGAGTTTGTAGCTTAGTGTCCTAATTGTCAGTAAGTAAAAGTAGAGAACCAAAAGCCCGGTAGCTTGACTCAGAACTTTGAGATCCCGATGTAGAAATGAGAAATGATTAATATGGATTTCATTATGGGTTTACCTCGCTCTTATCATAAGTTTGATTCTATTTGGGTGATTATTGATAGACTGACCAAATCAGCTCATTTCCTGGCAGTCAAAACTGCATACACAATCGAGGACTACGCGAAACTGTACATTAAGGAGATTGTTTTCCTTCATGGTGTGCCTATTTCTATTATATCTGACCAAGGTGCGCAGTTCACAACTAATTTTTGGAGATCATTTCAAAAAGGTTTGGGCACGTAAGTTAATCTTAGCACAACTTTCCACCCTCAGACAGACGGGTAGACCGAGCGTACCATTCAAATGCTCGAAGACATGCTACGAGCTTGTGTATTGGACTTCAAGGGAAGTTTGGATGATCATCTACCCCTTATTGAATTTTCGTACAATAACAGTTATCATGCTAGTATCAAAATGGCTCCATATGAAGCTTTGTATGCACAAAAATGTAGATCTCCTATCAGATAGTTTGAAGTAGGAGAATCAGAATTATTTGGGCCTGACCTAGTGCACTAAGACATAGAGAAGGTGAAGCTTATCCAAGAATGGTTGTTAACTGCTCAGAGTAATCAGAAGTCATATTAAGATGTGCGGCGGCAGGACTTAGAGTTCCAAGTGGATGATTAGGTCTTCTTGAATATTTCTCCTATGAAGGGTGTAATAAGATTTGGAAAAAAGGGAAAGCTCAGCCTAAGGTATATTGGGCCATATAGCATAATTGGATGAATTGGCCAAGTGGCTTACAAATTGGACCTGCCTCCTTAGTTAGAGTTTGTTCATCTGGTCTTCCATGTTTCTATGTTGAGAGTGTGTATTGGAGATCCTTCCCAAATTGTGCCAATTGACGATGTGAAAGTTATAGAGGACTTATCACATGAAAAGGTTCCTATTGCTATCCTAGATCATCAATTGGCATGAGAATGTAGAAGAAAAGACATGGGAAGCGGAAGAAGAGATGAAGTGTAAGTATCCCCACTTATTTCAGACTAATGCCGATGCTCTGAGTGAAGCATAACCAGACCAAGAGCTGACGTATGGATACATGAGGTGAGTTCCTACGTTAGATAGTTATGTTTGATGTTTGACAGCCACATGATACCCGATGATATGTATATGTTGCTGTATGGCTGTACGAGGCAAGTTTGGATATCTTCTACTCACTGACAGGGTTCGGATAATCCCATTTATAAGGGAAATTCAGTCAAAATATTTTTGGAAAATCTTGAGGATTAATTGGTCCCTTATGTATACTTCCCATTCGAGGAGGAATGTTCCTAAGAGGGAGATGATGTTGTTACACCCCGTATTTTTGCACTTGTATGCATCGTAAATAAAGTAACATAAAGTCCAATGAGGCTAAGATCAAATATTAGGATGAAAATAAGATTAAACAAGTGTTATGAAGGCTTCGTAAGATTTCGGGGTCAAATGAATTAAAGAAACTAAGTTCGTCGAAACTCGGGGAAAGACAAACGGAATTTCAGACCTGATTTTTAGCCCAAATTATCTGGCGTATATCTCCTAGTATATGAGTTGTTATGGGGTGTATAATATATATACATTTAATTGCAGTGAGTCTGCGTTCCAATGCAACAAACTGTTCGCTAAAAGGAGCTCTGTATAAAACGTTATGCGCATTGTAACAACACACTGCAAAGCAGCCGCCCGCCCGGGTCCCACTAGAGGTGGTGGCCGGCCTTTGGCCCTTTAAGTTAACATGTAGACTTCATTTCAACCAATTTCTTCACCAAACATCGTCCACAACTCTCCAACATCATTATCTACATGTGTCCAAGGTTTTAAAGCCAAATTGAAGAGAAATCAATCCAATCTTTCATCAAAGTGTTGGAAACCACAAGAACAACAAGTCTATGGTATAGTGGTGTAATTTGGGGTTATGGTAAGCTGAAGCAGCCATGGGGTTTGAGTCATATGTACTTATTAAGGTAATTTAACATCCCTTTGGTTGTGCATAAGCTTAATTCCATGTTGGTGAGGTTATTGAAGCAAAACACTATAAGATAGCATTGAAATAGCATAAGCTATGGCTATTGTTTTGTTGGACTATTTTGAGATTATAAATATGGGTTCTAATGGATGGAAATTATGGAATATCATATGGTTATATTGTGATTATTGTTGTTAAGACTATCCATATATTAATTAAGTGAAATGGAGTGAAAAACATGTAGAAACTACGAATAGAAAGCAGAGTTTAAAGGGTAAACTTGTGGACTTTTCTGTAAGGCATGTTGTGGACGTTTTAAACTAGGAATCATATGGTACACATAAGTATGTGGTCGGAAGGTGGTGAACTGATTTATGGAATAAGAGTTGGATTCGAATTATGTTTGATATTCGTAAAAAAATGAGTGTGCCGCTCAAAGTGGTTGTTGAAGAAATCGGAAAGCTTATTGTGAATTGTATTGATGTTGTTTGAATTGTCAGTATTTTTCTTATATTGTTTAGGGGATGGATGTATGGGATTGGTTATTGATATTTTTAATATCGTTGTTTGGTGCTGTTTTGAATTTGGGGAAGTGAGGAAATGTAGGGGAAATGCTGCTCGATTTTCTGCAAAAAGAGCTACTAGCTTAGGAATACATTTGAGTCCTTCCGTGGCATTATCCATAGTTCAAATACCTTTATGTAGGTTGAGGTAATACATGCAGTATGTGGAGTCATTAGACACAAGGTATGTTAAGGAAAATTCTTCTTTCTTTTGGCACGATCTAAGTATGAAATGTAAACGTAATAATGTCCCATAAATAATTCTACTCTTAGTAGTGAAGAATGTTCATGTTATTCATTCCAATTGTCAAAGTATGCCTAAATACGTTCCTAAATCCCTATTGAGATATATGGAAAAGATGTTAGTATTCATAATGTTAATCGGAGGTCAAGAGACATTACATCACTCCGACAAACTTATAGTGTCATATTATCATATCATTCATGCATTATATTCATGTGCATACCTTGAACTCAATGAAGTTATATACTCTACTATATGTATGCATTATATATGTATGGGGCATGGGAAAAGGGATATAGCATTATATACGCACACCACCTGCAGCTGGTACAAATATACACGATAATGATTATGCCCAGAGAGGCCGATTTGATATGATGGAATGCCCACAGATGCTTGATGGCATTGTATACGGATATATATATGTATGAACACATTTGCATTGTGCATGGAATTTAGTCATATTATAGCCCTCAGAGGCATTCTACACAGACATGGTACGTAGGCATATTATGGCCCTCAGAGGCATTCTGCACAGACATGCTACTTAGGCATATTATGGCCCTCAGAGGCATTCTCTACTTGTTGGTTGTTTCTTCTCTCAGTTTACTTTCATGTCTCTATTATGCTATTCTTCATGCCTGACATACTCGGTACATCAGTCGTACTAACATCCATTTTGTCGGGGGACGCTACATTTCATGCCTGCAGGCTCAGGTAAAGAGGGTGATGATTCGCACTAGTAGGTTGCTGGTTCAGCTGATCTTGGAGCACTCTATTTGTTACAGAGTTGCGGTCAGGTCGTGGTATGATATTTTGGATATGCATAGGGGTATGGTGGGCCCCTGTCCCAACCTTATGATGTTACGTACTCTTTAGAGGCTTGTAGACAGTTGTCCTGTGTATAGTAGTCATGTATGGCCTTGTCGTCCTTAGTATGTATATATGCATAGGTTGGGTTCTTCCGTTTGCAAGAGTTTACACAGTACCTTTCCAATTTATTGTTCCCATGTGTCAGCAGGATATTTGGTGACGGTCCTCGTGGCCATGATTAATTATGGTTAGATGCTAATTACATGATTATGGTACTCGACAAGTAAGGTCCGGGTGCCCGTCATGACCCTCTGATTTGGGTCGTGATAGATATAACACTCTGTACTTTAGCTTTAGGATACATCGGGGTAAATACACACAAGTTCAATGAGATTGAGGTTATTAATGAAGCCATAGAAGATTTATATCAATGTTGAAGAACTTAAATGGGGATTAGAGGTTACACGAGTTAGAGAAATAAGTTTCGTCAAAGCACGAGATATGGAACAAGTTATAAAGACCTTAAGGAATTTTGGTCATACTCATGTATGCATATCAAGATCTTAGTGTATAAAAGGATGAAGTCCCAAAATAATTTTGGACTTAACGAGTGGGGCAACGGTGATTGAAAATTATAGTTTTGTGTGCGGCAACAGAGGCTATGGACTAGTATTATATCACATGATCATGATAATTATTATATGAGGTGTATTCAAAATAATTTGTTATATAGATAACTGAGATCAAGAAGTTAATTGGGTGTGTAATTCGTTAATTTTGGTGGATAGTGAAAAAAATAAAAAATAAAAAAGAATTAACTAAAGACAATGAGCTACTTTGGGTGGATACCCTTTCCACGTGGATGTTTATGACAAAAAGATAAACGACTCATTCATTTAAATAGATGATTTGGTGGATATTTAAAGAGACATGCAATTATAAATAGTATAGGTTAATAGTGGACCCACGGTCCAAAATGGATTGTAGTTATCTTTCTATATCTTTTGGATTAGAACTAGTCTCCTAGAATGATATGCAGCAAACTAGAACTATAGGCAGCAATGAGAATTTATATGTAGCAAAATTTTATTACTTTTCAAGTCAAGTGTTTCTTCAAGGCATGTTCTTTCTTCATTAAGATTAAACTTGTAAGGGAATGTTGGTTTATTGTAGTCGCTTGGAATGGTTCATTGTAGTCGCTTGAAGGTCGGTAATCGAGGTATGTTAAGGATAACTCTTCCTTCTTTTGGCATGACCCGTATGTAAATGAAAGTAAACGAATGTCCGTCCAAAGTAACTCTACTCTTCAAAACTAGAAATGTATATTTCCTTCATTCTACTGAAGAAGCTTATTGATTCATGTATATCGTGTCTAATTGACTCATAATGAAAGGTCTATTTATATGTTAGTTTCATAATATTAATCAGAGATGCAACAGCCTTATGTCACTCCGATAGACTCAGAGTGTCTTAGTATCATTCACCACCTAATCCCTCTGTTGGCATATGCACCACCACCTAATCAGCTGGTATATGATGATGATTATGCCAACAGAGGGAGATATGACATGATGGGATGCCCACAGAGACTTTATGGCGTTATATACATATATATATATATATATATATATGACCAGGCATAATATACGCATGTGCACGATACTTATGCATATTATGGCCCTTAGGAGAATTCAGTACAGGTTCTCTCTTGTCGCAAGTTACTTTGATGTCTCTGTTATGCTATTCTTCATGCCCGACATACTCGGTACATCATTTGTACTGATGTCCCTTTTTTCGGGGGACACTGCATTTCATGCTCGTAGGCTTAAGTAGACAGGGTGATGGTTCACACTAATAGGTTGCTGATTCCGCTGACATTGAAGCACTCCACTTAGTATGTAGTATGGCCTGTAACCGTTGTCCTGTATATAGTAGTCATGTATGGCCTTGTCGTCATTAGTATGTATATATGCATGGGTTGGGCTCTTCTGTTTGCTGGATTTTACGTAGCACCTTTCCAGTTTATTATTTCTATGTGTCAGCAGGTTACATCGTGATAGCCCTTATGGTCCATGCTTAATTATGGTTAGGTGGTAAATATATAATTAGTGGTACTCGACAAGTAAGGTCCGAGTGCCCGTCATGGCCCTCCGATTTGGATCGTGACAAATGCTTTCAATACTCTCGATAAGAGACATATCAAAATTCAATAATCGAATCAATAGAATGAAGAATAGGCACATGTTAATAGCCAAGAGTAGAACCCTTATTTGAGGGACATTCCATATTTGTCAGTTTATTACGATCATGCCAAAAGAGAAGAGAGAATAAACCTTACATACCTTTTGTTGTTGGCCGACATTAGGTTGCAAAGTTTTGGATGCTTTATGAGCGGTAACCTACATATTAAAGATGATTCGGTTCAAGATTTGGGTGATACCTAAAAGTTTGACTCACTATGATGTTTCATCGAACACTTAATGTGTGTAGAGCCTCATGTTCTAAAAAATGGCAACTTTACACCAAGAAATCTGAAGAACAACATCAACAATAATATACCAAAGCTATTTCACCAATTTCCAGCCATCACACCTCTTAATATAGTCTTAGAATATCCCCACAACAAGACAACAATAGTTGGTCTTATTTCAAGTTCTAGTTCATAGTTTTTCATCCAAACAACTCAACCAATATGTAGATAACCTTAAGCACAATCAAAGGGTTAATTTACTTACCTTATACAGCAACCACAAGCTTTAACCCAAGCATACCATGGCTCATAGTGACCCTTACTCACACCATAACATCATGGGAGTGTTGTTCTTCACCATATCTAGCATTTCGATGTTGAAACTAGATGTTTTTACTTTGAAATCACCTTTGATCCCTTATGAACTGTTAGGAGGGTTTAGGAGAAGTGTATGGAGGATTATTGGTCGAAAATAAGCAAGACATGAAATTCCACCGCTTAAATAGATCAAAAACGTCGGCCACCGCCTCAACTTTGCAGCAAGGTCTGAGTTCACAGGTGGTGTTGCATTCCTTTCCCACGCCACCCCGAATCCCTGTCTTATTCTGCATTTCATCTACGACTTGTTTGTGATTCGCAGATCATGCTCTGCGATTCGAAGAGTACTCCGGACAATGACCATTTTGCGTAACTTCCTCGAAACTTACTTCCATCGATCCGATTAGTCTTAAACCTTCCCAAAACTTACTCAATACTTCCATAAACCTTTATTACTACCTTGGATGGATTCGATCATCTTCGAGACTATGTCGTCTAATATTACGGTAATGACAATGCATAAAAACAGGAGGTGTAACAATTTGCATATCATATCATATTATATTACTCTCTTTGTCCTAATTTTATATGATGTAGTTTGACTGGCACAGAGTTTAAGAAATAGAGGAAGACTTTAGAATCTTGTGGTCTAAAATAAGTCAAAGATATTTGTGTGGTTATAAATCATCTCGTTAAGCATAAAATGTAAAGTTTAAAGTTAAATTATTTTTAAATAAGGAAATGCGTCATTCTTTTTGGGAATGACTAAAAAGGAAAGTGTGTCATATAAATTCGGACAGAGGGAATATTCCATTGATTCTTTACTATTTGACTTGAAAGATTGAGTGAAATGTACTTGTCTCACTTGATGGATACTTGAATACTTGTTGAATTAGGTGAAATTCTCGTCTTTTGCTTATTGGATTAAAAGTATGCCTTTATGTAGTAATAGTGGTAAGTGTGGAAGTAAGCATTCAGAAGGCCAATCATCTTCATCGCTTTAGATTAGGTTCGGTCGATGATGTTGGTGAGTATATGTTAATTTCCATATTTACTTTACAGTTGCTGCACCTTTTTGTGTGCAGAGTTTGTCCCTAGTACTAGTGGAGCACGGGGACTCACCGACCGTTAAGGCGACTGTTTGGAGGATTTGGGAAGAGTTGTTGTCTGATCCGCCACACCAAATCCCTTTCCTTTACTTCATTTCTGTCTTTTTCATTCTTAGACAGTGTATTACGGATGATTATTCCGACTTATATCTTTTACACTAGTAGCTCTTGTACTTGTGACACCAGGTATTGGGGGTTGTACTTATTAAATGCATTTAAGATTATGAGACTTAGTTTTGGGGGGTTTCCTAATTTTCAAACATAAATAATAAGGCGGATATTTTTCCACAAATAACCAAGTTAAGAAACATTTTTAACCGTGTATAAAAATGGGTCGTAACAATGTGGATAGTAATATCAATCAATGAAAACAACGTAAGTTTTTCTGTGGGTTCGATTCCAGACTATAAAATATATTTGCAAGGATTGCTTATCCTTTTAGGATGAGTTTTTGGCGTGACCATTGACCATAAAAAATTGTATTTATTTATTTATGACTATCATCATTTGCTTCTAAGAATTTTTCATGGCAGTGGAAGAGCTTGGTCTAAAGGAAAAAATAATGAGCAAATGATGGAATATCTAACATGACCCGCAAATTACTGTCAATCTACAAACATATTTTCATTTGTTTTTTCATCCTTTCTCTGATAACTATTTAATCTCTTTAATGATCAAGTTGTGCATGGAATTTTAGCAAGAGATAGAGTCAGAGAGAGAGACAGGGGGAAGTGGGGAAGAGAATAGAGGGAAAGAAAATCAATTTCATCCTCCAATATCTGTTCTCTGTCTTTGGCTCTGAGTAACAATATTTGTATATAATCAAAGATGACGTTCGCAGGAACAACACAAAAGTGCAGTGCGTGTGAGAAGACGGTGTATCTGGTGGATCGCCTTGATGCTGATAATCGCATTTATCACAAGGCTTGCTTCAAGTGCTACCATTGCAAAAGTACTCTCAAGGTACCATCTTTTTGCGTCCTTTCTAGGATGCCAATACATATAATATAAGTATCTTTCCAAAAAATAATATGTATGCATGCAAAAGGCTGACACTACTTGTAAACAATATACTAAGTAAGTATTATGGTGAGAAAGGAAATAAAACTTAGAATCTATCATGGTGTCAGACCTAAACCCACCTACAAAACAAATTGAGCCAATAGGACAGGATCGCTACATAATCTTGCATAAGCTAGAGTCGGACCCGCCCAATTCCCTCTCTCGGTTGGGTGTTGGGTAGATTAGACATATCACGCGATATTCCTAAACTTGCTATTAATTGAACATTAAACTTTTAGAATAAATCTCCTAAAATATTATGAAGCTTCAAGTGTGTTAGCACATTGTCCTTAACGATATCTTACCCCTATAATAAATAATTTAATTAGAAGTATTCTTAAAAATTTAATAACAAGCTTTTCCAATAATTAACAATAGATTTAAATAGAAAAAATCCCTTTAAGAAAGAAGAGGAGAAACATGAAGGGAATTGAAAATCCTCCATCTTAGAAAGAAGAGGAGATTTCCAATTCCCTTTGTGTTTTGTCCTCTTCTTTCTAAGATGGATATATATATATATATATATATATGTGTGTGTGTGTGTGTGTTCTTGTTATCACACAAAACTAGCATTCACCATTCTCTAGCAGATTTCCCTGAAATAGTCCGATTAATCCAGATGATAAGAGAATGACTAATGGGACTACCTTATCATGTAGGTAAATCTAGAAGAGCATCATTGGCCTGATAGCTAACAAGCCAACCTTCCATTCTTATGTTTATATCACTTTTCTGTTTCTAGCATATATATAGCTTTGTGCTCTAATGGCTAGTGTCAGAATTGTAATAGCCAAATTAGTTCTTTCATAAAGATCCTTAAATTTTTTAACTGTCCGTTTGACCCATTTTAATGTAAGGATAATTCTTTCATAAATCCTATTCAATGTTGTATACCCGTCTTTACATGTAAGACAAAATAAATTACTACTCCCTTTTGTTCACTTTCACTTGTAATAATGGACTTTGTAAAGTAACAAATGAAGTGCATATTTTATTATTATAATATTCATATAAATTGACGTATACTCTCGATGGATTTAGAAAATGACTTTGAATAAGTAGTTAACGTTAAGAGTAAAATAGGAAATATAATTTTTTTTCTTTTGATATGTTAAACTGAAAAATAAAAGTAAAATTTTAATGTTTAATACTCCATAATGAACAAGTAAAAGTGAAAGGAGGTAATAAATGATAAAGTAGATGTAAAGTGCATTTTCAAAAGAAAAGGTTTTCCAGACTAATGAGGAACACTATATACACCTACTTTTCTAACAGGAGCGAAGGTTGTCCCTTTGGTTTCTCAAAATTTTACCTTTTTGCAAATTCATGCATGTGGCATGAGAGAACAATGCGCTTTTTCTTTTTCTTTCATTTCTTTCTCTTTTCCTTTTTTTGGTTTCTTTTGAGGAGCGAAAATATGATCTATGTAATCGATTTATAGCAGTTGACTCATATGATAAATGTTTTACTTATTTCAGCTCAGCAATTTCAACTCCTTTGAGGGGGTAATATACTGCAGGCCTCACTTTGATCAGCTTTTCAAGAGAACTGGCAGTTTGGACAAGAGTTTTGAAGGTATAACTCAATATATAGTCTCGAGCCTTTTAAAAGAAAGACATACAAAATAGAAAAAAAGGAATACTGTAACAAATTAAAATCAAACTGCTAGAAATACAAGTTCTCCAGACCCCATGTTGTGGGATTTCACTTGGTATCTTGTTGTTGTTGTTTCTAGAAGTACAAGTACTAATTATGTCTGTAAGTAATCCTATAAAGTGCCTGTGAAGAACAACCAATCTGGCACACTAGTTTTTTCTCTGGAACATCAATTTGACATCCCATTATAGTTTAGTCTCAAGTTTAATTTGGCCAATTTAACTTCTTTGTTACTTTATCAGGAACTCCAAAGGTCACAAAGCCAGAAAAACTTGTGGATAACGAGGTAATGTTTTCGACGTGTTTCTTGCATAATCAGATTCTTTTATCTAATCTATGTCTTTCTATTTTTTGTTTAATTCCAATTTCTTTTATATGTTCAACAGAATGGTACCGGGAACAAAGTCTCAAGTTTATTCGCAGGCACGAGAGAACAATGCGTGGGCTGTACTAAAACTGTGTATCCCATTGAGAAGGTAACAACAATTATAAATAGTGACCAAATATTTGAGCTTAACTTTTATAGACTGTTAAAATAACTTTACACTATTAATTACAATCTCTTGAAAGATAACTATCGGTAATCATTCATAAAAGTGAAATTAATAAGTTGAAAAATAAGGTAAATTACCTGCTATAATAGGTTAAAATACAGTAATAATGAAGAAATTATTTTTGTTGTCTATGTATATAAGCCAACTTCCCAAATATTTATAGTAGTAATTATTACCAGACAAAATGATGGCATTTTTATATTTCATTGTGTGTTGTTTAAGGTTACTGTGAATGGAACATCATACCACAAGGCGTGCTTCAAATGCACTCATGGAGGTTGTACAATAAGCCCATCAAACTACATTGCACATGAAGGCCGGCTTTATTGCAAGCATCATCATATTCAACTCTTCAAGGAAAAAGGAAATTACAGTCAACTTGAGACTGATCATAGAAAAGAGCCTGCACTTCCTACTAATTCCCTCCCAATTGCCGCGGAATCATAAAGTCAAAAAGCCAAAAATAAATAAAGAATTTTCCCTCATCATGGCCTCTCTTTCATTTCTCCTCATCCTTTTCATGTCAACCTTAGCTTCATCCCACTGATCTTTGATTTTGTTCGTTCTTATGGAGTATTTCAGTTATCTCTATCCACTTTGGTTGTATGTATTCTCATGAGTTTTTGTACATTGTAAAATATCAAAGGTGGTTTAAAAATATTGGACCAGAACCATTGTAAAGTGATTTTGTTCTCAATTTATTTGATTTTTAGGATCAAACAATCACAAATACAAACAAGGGTTAAATTCTTCTTGTTATAGACTGAAACACATTTGCATGTAATCAGTAATCAAATACACATATGACAACAACAAAGTTTAGAATTACCTCTAGGTATGATGGTCAAGTGCGGCAGATAACATAGACTGTAATCCTGAAATACAAATTGTTATTCTATGCTGCCTCCAAATGTATTGAAGAATCAGGTTCTTCAGCCTAAAAAAGAAGTAAAGTGCAGAACATAAATCACAAGGAATGTTACTGTGAAATTCCTTTCTTAAGGGAGAATACAATCACAACCTATTTCAGTAGAATTTGCCCCAAATGTTCACTAAAACTCAAGCAACTTTAGGGTTACAACTTTATAACCTAAGAAAGTAACAACTTAATACCTTTCCCTGCGATTCTTCCTAATTGTAGTTGTCCCTTTCAAGACTCTTCCCTAATCTTGAAAATCATTACAATTCAATCAACAAACACCTATCACAAAATTTTAAGTAAACTAAATTGGTTACAACTCAAGAACAAAGAATCAACCTATAAATTCAAGAACTAAAGCAGCACCTTCTTTTGGAACATGTTCTTCCGTATTGACTTTCTCAAGCACTCCTCACAATGACAACTATTAGCTAAAAAAATTCTAAATTTGTCCAAACAACATCAAGAACAAATATTATCAATGTGGTGCTTTATATAGGAGTAGCGTAGGTCGAATTTTCCTTGGCTTCTAGCTCTAAATTTCATAGGAATTTGGTTAAGAAATTTAATCCTATTTGAAATTAGATCCTATTTTTTTCGACCTCCACATGGTTTAACCTATTTTCAAACCTCTTTCCATATATGCAACTATAGTAATATTTCCATGTTTTCACACGTCTCCTTGATCCACATGTTTATACAATAAACTTAATTCCTCAAAGAATCCTTCATGCACTTGAAATCTGCTTCATACCACTGATTGAGAGTCGTGTCCAATTTTTTGGGAAGGACCTGATGTTTCCAATATCTGCATTTCTTCAACCTTGTAGACACTTAATCAGTTCCTTTAAGAGATATGTTAAGGACTTGGTTCTTCTGTATTGTTTGTTAATCATCAAATATTAATTCAACTCAGGTCAACAAATTTATTGAAGAGTACCATATCGGTGGTTTAAGGAATGGGTGGTCTCCTTATACGGACGTGGGCGATCCTCCCGTCATGATCTAGCTTTTGGGTTGAGTTATGTTACACCCCGGATTTTCGCATGTTAAAGTCGCATCGTGAGTTAGTCGATGCAAGTACGAAAGAACTTATCTTGAGGTTAAAAGAGATTGATATTATTAATATAAATGGTTATAAGGATCTATAAATATGATTAGTAAGTAGCGTAAGGTTTGGAGGGTTGAATGAGTCGAAGAAGAATGAGTTTTGTCAAAAGTCGACAAGTTGGGAAAATGATAACTTGTACTTTTGGGGTGAGATTAGGAGTGCTTCACATGATAAGAAAGTAATGATAGGAAGTAGTTGAATCGTATAATAGTCTCTTGTTAAGTTTGAAATTCAAGTGAGTTTTAAGAATGAAAGTCGACAAAGGTCGTTGCGAGTTACATTCACAATTTCACTGAAATTTGGGTCAGATAGCAAAAGCTCTATATGGGCGAAGGTGTAGATCACCAATTGGTTGGTTTGAAGTTGGTGAAGTAGAATTATCAGGACTAGACTTAGTCTATCAGGCTTTAGAGAAAGTCAAGCTAATTTAGGAGTATTTGAAAATAGCTCAGAGTCTCTAAAAGTCCTATTCGGATGTAAGGTGTAGAGACTTGGAGTTTTAAGTTGATAATTGGGTAGTCCTGAATGTTTCAACTATGAAAGGTGCCACGAGGTTTGGAAAGAAATGGAAGCTCAGTCCCAAAAATGTTGGACCCTACATAATTTTAAAGAAAGTTAGCCAGGTGACTTATGAACTTGAATTGCCACAAGATTTAGTTATTGTGCATCTAGTGTTTCATATATCCATGTTGAGAAAGTGTGTGGGAAACCCATTATTGGCTGTCCCTACCAATTCAATTACAGTTAAGGATGGTCTGACCTATGAAGAGATCCTGGTGGCTATTTTGAATCGTCAAATTCAAAAGTTGAGAACTAAGGAAGTTGCCTCAGTGAAAGTGTTATGGAGAAGTCAAAATGTAGAAGAGCCTACATAGGAAGCTGAAGAAGACATAAAGTCCAAATATCCGCACTTACTTGAGGAGCAAGGAGAAAAAGATCAATGTAAATGCCTTCAGTATTCATGTCATGTCCCTTGCGCATTCATGTCTCATGTTTCACGTTCATGTAATCCGTACTCATGTTCCATGTCCCCATGTTCACATTTTTATGTAATCATGTCATTCAGTCCCATGTTTCATGTCATGTTTCTGCCCATTCATGTACTCATGCCATGTCTATTCTTGTTCTTAACCATGCCCCATCATTTGAGGATGAATGATCCCAATGGGGAGATATTGTAACACTTCGTATCTTTAAACTAAGCCATGTTTATGATTCAAAGATGTAGGAAACCAATACGGGGAGTTTAAAGTTGAAAATCAGTTTTAGTTCTATAGAATGAATTTGACATCGGATTATACTCACCGTAGAATTAATTACGTTCCATCAAAAT
The DNA here is from genome assembly GCA_029783415.1 of Anisodus acutangulus. Classification (NCBI taxonomy): domain Eukaryota; kingdom Viridiplantae; phylum Streptophyta; class Magnoliopsida; order Solanales; family Solanaceae; genus Anisodus; species Anisodus acutangulus. Next base: position 14,858,452 of record CM056509.1, read on the forward strand.
GAACTGTCGATTCCAGTTTTGAAATTGACGGAACCTAGTTGATTTATTCAAATTGTATAATAATTGACAGTCCATCCTTTTTTACTGTCTCAAACCTCTCAAGTTTTGAAGTCACTAGAAAGTTGTAAATTAATTAAATTAATTTGATGGTTCAATTATACGGACAATACATAATTCGATGGTCCCTTGGCAGACCGTATAAAATTTGATGGTTCATCGAACTGGCCGCACATTTCCTGATTGGCTGAAAAGTATAAATATCCAGACTTAGTCTTAAAAATTAGATTTCACTTCTCTCAAGCCCTAGCATGAAGGTTATCTCATTCCATCATCCCATAACTCAAGGTAAGTCCTTTCCATGTATTTCCATGCGATTCTAATCTAGTATAATCAATTCCTAAGAGAAATTCACTACTCTTAACCTAAGGTTTTCAAGATAAACCCATTATAAGATTTCAAGGTTCAAGCTTTGGGATTATCCTTCCAAGTTTAGATTTTAAGACGCGTTTTGGAGCGAATAAGGTATGTAGAGCTTCTATCCATATGGGGACATCATTATTCTTCGCCATGCCACAGTTTCCATGAAATCATGAATTCCCATAATCTAGGGTTTTACTCAAGTTCATGATAACCCTATATACATGCATAATTATATCTCATGTTATATCTTGACTTCGTTAATTACCTTCATGATATGTTATTGTGACTGTCATGAACCTCTCCGTATTCCATGAACCTATGCCTTGATTCCCATGAGTTCTTAAATACAAGTTGTGATCATTATCACTAAGTTCCATGAAGTCATACATGTTTCTCATGATTTATACAAGTTCTATTATTTATTTCTTCACATTCTAAATTATAAATTTACAAGTTATGTTTACAAGGTATTTCATGAAATTCATGGGCTTTCAAGCCAACTATTTTTTGAGTACATGTTTTGGGAGTTGCACAGATTATCGAGATGCTTCAGACAACTTGAAACTATGAATACCAATGTAGGATAAGGGTCACTCCGCCAGAGGACGATACCTTCTTATTAACCCTTGTAGGATTATTGGATCCATCATGTTCATGCTCATGTCTCGTACTTTGGAAAGGTACGAGATGACTTAGCTGATCGGGCAGAGATCAGACTCCACATTCACGTGTGGTAGTTCATGTCAGTTTTACTAATGCTCTCCCCACAAATATACAGATATACAATTTATAGATTTTACACATGTTATTATACTCATATTCATGCTCATGTTTTCAATTTCAGTTTATGTTCCTATAATATCATATGTTTGCTTATTCTTTTAGTTGCTTTACATATATTATAATTCAAATGTACTAACGTCCCTTTGCATGGGGCCTGCACTTCATAGTGCAGGTATTGAGTTTCAGGAAGACAGATCTGCTCAGCAGCATTGCTTCAATATCAGCTGTTTTGTAAGCCCCATTTCATTCGGGGTGTCAATCTACTATTTTACATGTCATGGTTATTAGTAGAGGTATTCCAGGGCCTTAACCTGGTAAACAGTTTTGCAGACTCTTGAGTCAGAGGTTTCATAGACTAGACTACTTTAGCATGTCAGTCATGTCAATATTATTATTTCCAGACTTATCATGTTATTTTCAGATATTTCCGCTATTATAATTCAGACTATGTTTTTAGCATATGTTTTACATATTTTAAATCGTTACATTAGTATGTTTTGAAGCCCATGTTGACAAGAAAGTCACGTGGTTCACTTGGTCACATGCAGTCAAGCACTGAGTGTCATGTTTTATCTAGGCCATGGTTCGACGATTCGAGACCCATCGCTTCTGGTAGTTCTGGAGGGTCACTTATGACATAGTCGAGTCAGTAGTTTGCTTTATGAGACAATCAGAGGTATTTTATGGTAGTACATATGAAATGTGTCTATTTGGTTTATTCGGGCGATTCTTTCAAAAAGTATGTCTTAACCTAGGACAATGGAAAATCTATGGGTGCAAGTGGCTTCGTTACACTATTTACCTCAGAAGAGCATATCTGGTTTGTGTCCGGGAGGTCTCAGAAGTGTTTTGGATATTTGGCAGAAGTTTGAGTTGATTTCATAGTTGCTAGTGTCTAGTGTCTGCCCATGCAGGTCTGCCTCTGCAAATGTTGGCTCGTAGAAGCAGAATTGTGTGTTTGGTACAATTCTACCTGGGCGTAGGTGTTTCACGCAGGGGCGCATACATCTCTGTAGGGTTAGTTTGGTTCTTCCCAGAGGTGAGCTGTCAAGTGACCTCGCCTCAGCGAGACCTTTTCAACCGAAACGAGTCCTCGCCAGTGGAGGTGATCTTGCTGGAGCAAAAATTATTGTTTCAAAAGTTTGATAAAGGCCCTAGGTCAAAAACACTTTTCCAATAACTTCATCTCGAACCTAGAGCCGACCTTGGGGGAGATTTTGGAGGAAATTCATTTGGGGATCATTTTGTAAGGTATATTTTCACCCCTTATGACTATTGTTGTCCTTTAATTTCTTGTTTGATCTTTATTTGGGGGAAAAGATGAGTTATAAGCTTCATGGTAGAATAAGAGGGAATGAATCATGGATTAAGGGTGTAAAATAGATTAGTGTACTTTGATATTGTAAATAAGCATTGATGTATGATAGATAAACATGTTGTGGAGTCTAATTTGATTATAGAAACTCCTTTTTGATTTTGGAGAAATTCTAGGGTTTATCAATTGGGCTTTTCTTAAATTGTCTAATTGAAGGTCCAAATGAGTATATGTTTCTAATTAACCTAAGGATGTGATTACCTAGTATGTGTGTATGCTTTTTGGGTTATAAAGTTTGAATCTTGAAACCGTGGATCGTGGTTAGTTTTGGATGTCTTGGTATGGTTAAAGACTATGTCCTTGTATTATGTATTAGCTTTTTTATTAACATACAATATATGCGTGTTAGACTACGATTACATTGAGGCGCTTCGGAAGGGCGAGGCTGGCACTAAATATGGATTGTTCATGGCTTCTGCTCAGCAATGCAGTAGTCTACGATTTAGTTTATTGAGACTCTGGTAGAAGTACATAGTAGTTATAAATATTGAGGGGTATTGGGCGTGTTTGGTGGTCCCACTTTAGCGGTTGTGATGAATGCTTGGATGGGTACCAGTGTTGAACTGTGTTGTTTGGCACTTTGGAGAATCAACCTTAAACTGATTCTGACTGTTGTTATTTGGGCTTGCCGCCATTATGTAGGCTCGTCGCCAAATTTGACATTATTGTATTTATTCATCACACATTCTTTGATATGATATCCTGATTTTACTTGAATTACTTATTGTTAAATTCTGAAAGCATATGCTAATCATCTCCTATATTTGGTTTCATCTCATACTTTCTGATTTCTTGCCTTGGATTATCATTTTTATTCATACACTCATGGTTCTGATGATATTGATATGAGTGTGGTATGAAAATGTTGTGGGTCCAAGAGGCCGGGAAGGTAAAAATGCTTATGAGATTATTGACAACATTAAAATGATGATAATATTACATAATGATCCAGTTGCATACCGCAACGGGTAACCATAATGGATATGATACATGGGGGAATGGTTTGCACACTTATAACAATTATTAGTTAGCTAAGAGCAGGGCTCCAATGTAATATTTTTGAGGGGTATATGGACTTTGTGGGTCCCTCATGGGTGGCTGATTATAATAAAAACATGACAGTCTGTATACTAGAGGAAAAGGTATATGGCATATGCATTAAATTCATATCATACACATCTCATTACATTGATTATCTGTTGATTGGCAATGTGGATTGATTGCCATGATTGGGTTTGTCTTTGTGAACACTTGGATAAATGGTTTGATTTTGCTGAAATTGAATTGGTTGCAATGTGTGGATTGATTTATTGTTTATGGGTTTTTGGTGGTTTATAATTTGTAAGTATAAGTATATGATGTCAACTTCTATTGTGGTAAACAATATCAATATGTCAATACTATGGTCTAGATCTAGAGAAACTATGTGCAGTTCTCTGTTGTTTGATAATCGACCGTCTAATTGGTTAATGAGTCTAATAAAGAGTCTGTGATAAGTGTCACTATTTGAAAATAGACGTGGAATGAACTATGTGTGCCAGACTGTAGTTTCATAGAGGTCTAATTAATCCTAAGGTCAGAAAGTGATAACATAGTTAATATTGTCATGGACAGTCTAGTTACGATACTCTTGGGAAGCATTCTTAAAAGGTCATTTTGATCTAAGTATGGACTTACTTAATTGATGTGTCAAGTCGGGTGAGTGGGGCTAAGCATGATTTTGACTTGGCCAAAGAGTACTTATCGGTGGGTATTATGATAGTAAGATCCCTGTATACTTATATGAATGGATCGTACTTGATTGTGATTGAAATTTATATGAAAAAGTGACTTGATGAATCAATGAATTATTACATGTGCAACGTGACTTATATGGGTTATTGAACTATCTAGTGTCAACTTGATATTTATCTCTGTTACGTATCTTTCGTTGTTGTCGGCCTATGATGCCTATAGAGGTACATTGTGTAGTCATGCTATGCTTGCTACATATTTTCTGATGTAGATACATATCCCTCTACAAGTTCGCGAGCTTGAGTGTGAGTTTGGGAGGGCAGTCTGCAGTATTCAGGATAAGGATGCTTCTTCCATCACGACCCAAGATACTTGTATCTTTATCTATGTCTTTACTTGATTATGGAGACATATTCATACATTTCAGATTTTGTATTCAGTTTTGGCGTATGTTGCCCTTCTCTTTCAGACTTGTATCAAATTATTAGTGCTCTTGTATTTACAGACCATATCCTTAGTGGGATATTGTATTGACTATTAGACTTATATTCGGCATTTATATCATGAGAGAGATTTATATAGTATTTGGTTATCTTTTATCTTTTATTTGTATAAAATCATGTGAATGATTCGGGAGTTGTTCGCCTACCAGTGGGAATTGTGTAGGTTCTATCACGACCTCTAAAAAGGGTCATGCCAAATTTGGTATTAGAGCTTTAGGTTAAACGGTCTTAAATACAAGAGTAATGTCTGGTAGGGTCATGCGGATTAGTGCAGAAACATCCATACTTATCTTCGAAAGGTTATGGGACATTCAAAGAACATCAATTTCTTCATTCTTTTCGTGCTAAGTTGAATCAAATTGGTATCTGAAACTTTTTCTTCCTATTCTATCACCGATGGTGGTAACAAGCTCTTAAATTCATGCATGAGTGGTTTGATATGACGCCGCGCAACAAGGTATGAGATGTGTTACTATGATATGGACGTGCCCAGTTTAGTCTTCTACTATAGTTTGAAGGTTCAATTGATTGTGTTATGATTGTGACTTCTCAATTTGATGATATCATTGAAAAGTCAGAATGATAATTTAGAGGTGCAAGGAATGATAATGGGATGGATCAATATCTATTGTCAGAAGAGAAAATTTGGTATTTGACGTGTTTGTAAGGTTATGTTGCAAGTTGTACGGGGGTGGATGTTGTATAGGTTATGAAAGGTTAAGTTGGCTTCGATTTGGCAGAATTGTAATAGTAGGGTAGAATTAGTGGTCGTGAGTTCTTTCAGGGAATAGTTTCTGTTCTAGATCAGGTGGCAATGAAGTGTAATGGAATAGACAGTCACATTCCTTCGCCTAAGAAGTGGGTTTGTGGGGTCACTTGGCGTTCGATATTAGTGATAAAAAGGAATTGTTGAAACCAAAAGATTGTTGATATGTGAGTTATTTTGCTGTTATTTAGTATAAGGTGAGTGTAATAGATCGTATATGGGTTGGTATGTTAGACTACATCATAGGATAATGGGAGTCCGTGATCGACTAAGAGGAATGACTTTAACGTTGGATGATATGAGGTTATATTGAGGGATTATCAGGTTTTGCATCTAGTTCTTCGATAAGATTTGTAAGTATGATATATAAAGGTTAATACTTGAGAAGTTCTATAGTTACGGGTATAATGACTTTGGAGTTGACCGAATGACAAGGACATTGTACGGTTAATTGATGTGTTATGGCATGAAAATATAAGGTAAGGATTGGTTCTTCGCAGGAAAGCATCATATAAGACTCTTGAATAAGGTGTTGGTTAATGGGGATATTTACGATAATAGATTAGAGAATGTTTGATCTAATTCTATTTGTGGAAAGCTTTGGGTATTGATCATCAAGTTAGTAACTTGTGAGCCATTATAGAAGAAAGATTATTTCAGTTAGAGATTGTTGGCAAGGGTATTTTGATGAATCTCCATGAGAATGTTAGCGGGATTGTATGTTCGGTAATTAAGGATCGACCTTCGGGTCATGGACAAATCAGTGATGGTTTGGGTTATCGCTTGAGTACAAAATGATTTTTTTCAGGTCAGAGTAACCAGAGTGAGTCGGAACCTTTTCTAGTGCATAACATTTATAAAAGATGGTGTGTGGGATGTTCCATATAGAGAGGAGATGATGATATTTCAGTATGCTCTGGAACAAATTTGAGTAATGATTGGATGTTAGTGGTGAACATGATTGAAATGAAAAGTGGTAATGTAAGGAATTCGATAAATGAGTGGTTGATCTAATTTGGAATGATTAAGGTGACTCTTTGAGAAAGGGAAGGAATAGGATTTGAAACAATGGAATTTCTTGGGTTAGAGGTGGATTATGGTGGCATTATTTTCGCATCTTTCCGATCGGGTGAAATTATTCGGTATGCTCAAAAGAGTAGAGGCACCCTTTGTTACTATTGGACAAATTTCTCCTTTAGTTTTCTTCTTGTTCTTTTCATAACGCCCATTCTGGGATGAGTTGGAAGTAAGTTCAGAGTGATTGACTAAGCGGTATGACAAGTGTTCCATGGGTTTTGAGATTGGCGATTGGTGGTAGACTATGTTGAAGTATTATTGATTAATAATAGGAATGAGTATTTCAAGTATTAAAGATCTTGGAAGGAATTGAGCAAGGTAAGGTAGATGGAAGGTAAGGTTGATACATCAGGAAATGGTAGGGCTGATAAATAGCAAGATATGACATATAGAGGTTCGACAAGGTGTCCGGAGTTGTGGATGAGTTAAGAGAGAGTACGAGGAATATTTGATGTGTTTAGAGTTCATGTAGTTCTAGCAAACTTGCGTATCGGGTAAAACTTGAGGAACTTGGAGATCTTAATCAAGGTTATGGTTCATTGGTTCTACATTGATGACTTGGATAGAATCCAACTTTTGAAGCTGTAGGTGATGACACGTGATTGATTGTTCATGAGAAAAGAGAGGGAAGAGTTCCTAGCCTGATTATGGAAAGCTCACTAGTTAATTTAGAATTAGTTTGGGCGACTAACAATGATTTATAAATTGAGCACTTAGTTCCAGTTTAAAATTGTTCAGTTAGGGCTGGGTGGCTCATATTATATTTCCTGGAGGACATATGGTATTCTAGTAAACCCACTGACACGAGTTCTATGGATTTCAATTCGGAATGGAGGTATGACAGTGTTTACCGTTCTTATTGAATTTGCAAGTAGGATTGATGATATTTTTCGGATGACAATGATTTAGGCAGTCCTAATTGTTTGCATAGGTACTTGGTATGTATTGAGGAGGTCCAAATAGTTATGGGAAGTCTTTAGTGTGATTAGTTGATTTTCTACGGATCTGGCAAGGCAAGGTAATCAATAGATATGCTTATAGTATGGTGATTTGGAGATTTGATGAAAATTATGATTGTGACATGAGTTTATGTGTTTCTAAGGAATCTTGGTGCGAAGGACGACATTGATAGTTCAGAAGGAAGACTGGTAGAATCAGACTATGTTATTGGACATATTGAACTATAGTTGTGGCTACATCTAAATGATGATAGTGGTTATTGTGATAATTGTGGATTCAATCTAGCGCGTAAAGAGGTACAGTTGTAATCAAATCAGGGAATTTGAGCAGATCCAGGTCTTACATTGGAGAATCAGTCGTGAAAGAAATTTTTGGGTATGATGAAATAGAAATTTGGGTGTTGAGGTAAGTTATAGTAGTTTCGACTGATTAAGTGGAAATGCGGTACTATCAATTTATTCTTTCCTATTGAGGTTTTGTGAAATTATGATGGGGATTCCTTGGTTACTCGTCACCTTTCGTGCTTCTTTCTCTCTGTTACGAGGATGAACGTTTATTTAATTAGTATCTGATGTAATGACCCATCCGGTCATTTTTATCTAAAGACCATTATTTGACTATTTTACCCTTCCCATAGACTCTGTATGGGGTTTGTGATATGCGAGAATAGATGGCACATGTCCCAAGGTCCATTTATAGGAGTTTCAGATGAAAAACTTAAAATAAGAACCTTTGAGTTTGATAGTTGATTATAGGTTGACTTTTGAGTATATGTGTTTATTTTTGGGTTTCGTCACTTCCAGTAGTTTCGGAGGGTCACTTATGACTTAGTCGAGTTAGTGGTTCGCTTTCTGAGACAATCAGAGGTATTTTGTGGTACTACTAATAAAATGTGGCTATTTGGTTTATTCGGACAATTCTTTAGAAAAGTATTTTGTAGCCTGGTTAAATAGGAAATCTGAGGGTGCGAGTGAGTTCGTAGCACTGTTTACCTCGGGAGAGCATATATGGTTTGTGTCCGGGAGGTCTCCAAAGTGTTTGAGGTGTTTGGTAGAAGTTTGAGTTGATTTCATAGTTGCTGGTGTCTGGTGTCCGCCTAGTGGGTGGGATTTTCGCCTCTGTGGAGGTTGGGTTGTAGAAGTGGGATTGTGTGTTTGGTAAAATTTCGACTCGACATGGGTGTTTCACGCAAGGGCGCATGCGCCTCTGCGGGGTTAGTTCGCTTTTGCACAGAGGCAATGTGTCATGTGACCTCGCCTCAGTGAGGCCTTTTTCATTGGAGCGAGTTTGAGCTAGTAAAGGCGATCCCGTTAGAGTAAAAATTGTTGTTTCAGAAAGTTTCATAAAATCCCTAGGTCAAAAACATCATCTCGAACCTAGAACCAAATGTAGGGGAGATTCTGGAGGAAATTCATTTGGGGATCATCTTGTAAGGTATAATTTCACCCCTTATGACTATTGTTGTCCTTTAATTTATAGTTTGATCTTTATTTGGGGGAAAAGATGAGTTATAAGCTTCATGGTAGAATAAGAGGGAATGAATCGTGGATTAAGGGTGTAAAATGGATTAGTTTACTTTGATATTGTAAATAAGCATTGATGTATGATAGATAAACATGTTGTGGAGTCTAATTTGATTATAGAAACTCCTTTTGATTTGAGAGAAATTCTAGGGTTTATCAATTGGGATTTTCTTAAATTGTCTAATTGAAGGTCCAAATGAGTATAGGTTTCTAATTAACCTAAGGATGTGATTACCTAGTATGTGTGTATGCTTTTTGTGTTATCAAGTTTGAATCTTGAAATAGTGGATGGTGGTTAGTTTTGAAAGTCTTGGTATGGTTATAAATGGTGAGGGGTATTGGGCGTGTTTGGGTGTCCTACCTTAGCAGTTGTGATGAATGCTTAGATAGGTACTTTTGTTGAACTGTGTTGTCGGGCGATTTGGGAATCATTCTTAAGATGATTCTGACTGCTGTTATTTGGGTTTGCTGCCATTATATGGGCTCGTCTCCATATTTGACATTGTTGTGTTTATTCATCACACATGCTTTGAATATGATATCCTAATTTTACTTGGATTACTTATTAAATTATGAAAACATGTGCTATTCATTTTCTGTACTTGGTTGCATCTCATACTTTCTCATGGTTCTGATGATATTGATATGAGAGTAATATGAAAATGTTGTGGGTCCAAGAGGCCGGGAAGGAAAAAGTGCTTATGATATTATTGGCAACATTGAGATGATGATAATATTACAGATGGATTGGGTTGCACGCCACAACGGGAATGTTGTTAAGGATTGCTTGTTTGCATGCCTGCAATAGTTATTATTCAGCCATGAGATAGGCTCTGATGGGAAATTATTAAGTGGTATAGGGACTTTGCGAGTCGCCCATGGGTGGCTAATCATAATAAAAACTTGACAACTTGTTTACTGGAGGAAAAAGTACATTACATATGCATTGCATTCATATCATACACATCTCATTACATTGATTATCTGTTGATAGGTAATATGGATTGGTTTCCATGATTGGGTTTGTCTCTGTGAACACTTGGATAAATTGTTTGATTTTGTTGAAATTGAATTGGTTGCCATGTGTGGCTTGATTTATTGTGTATGGGTTTTTGGTGGTTTATAATTGGTAAGTCTAAGTATTTGATGTCAACTGCTACTGTGATAGAAAATGTCAATATGTCAGTACTATGGTCTAGATCCAGAGAAACTATGTGCATTTGTGTGTTGTTTGATAATCGCCAATGTGACTGGGTAACGAGTCTAGTAAAGAGTCTGTAATAAGTGTTTCTATTTAGAAGTAGACATTGAATGTACTATATGTGCCAGACTGTAGCTGCATAGAGGCCTAATTAAGTCTAAGGTCAGAAAGTGATACTGGAGTTAATGTTCTCATGGACAGTCTAGTTGCGATACTTTTTGGAAGTATTCTTAAAAGGTTGTTGTGATCTAAGTGTGGACCTGTTTAATTTATGTGTCAAGTCGGGTGAGTGGGGCTAAGCATGATTATGACTTGGACAGAGAGTATTAGTCTGTGGGTATTATGACAGTAAGATTCATGTATACTTATATGAATTGATTGTACTTGACTGTTATTGGAAATTTATATGAACAAAGTGACTTGATGAATCAATGGATTATTATGTGTGCAACGTCACTTATATGAGTTATTGAAATGTCTAGTATAGGATTATCTAGTTTTAACTTGATATTTATCTCTGTTACATATCTTCCGTCGTTGTCGGCCTATGATGCCTACGGGGATACGTTGTGTACTCATGCTACGCTTGCTGCATCTTTTCTAATGTAGATATAGGTCCCTAAACTAGTTCGCGAGCTCAAGTATGAGTCCGGGAGGGCAGTCTACAATATTTAGGGTGAGGATGCTTCTTCTAGCATGCCTGGGATACTTGTATCTTTATCTATGTCTTTACTTAATTCTGGAGACACATTCATACATTTCAGATTTTGTATTCAATTTTGGCATATGTTGCCCTTGGTTTTTAGACTTGTATCAAACTATTAGTGCTCTTGTATTCACAGACTAGATCCTTGGGGGGATTTTGTATTGATTATTAGACTTATATTCATCATTTATATCATGAGATAGATTTATATAGTATTTGGTTATCTTTTCACTTTTATTTGTATTAAATCATGTGAATGATTCGGGAGTGCTTCGTCTACCGGTGGGAATTGTGTAGGTGTCACCACGATACCTAAAAGGGATCATAACAGTGCAACAACACAAAGCGGTGAGAGAAATGTGGCAGATCTGGAGATCAACTTCAAAAATTAATTCTCGTCAATTAAGGAGTTCGTCGTTGATTTTTGGATATCTCATAGTCCTACGAGTGTATTTTCTTCAAAATCAAGACTCTCAGCATTTGGATGCTCTTACACTAAGAAATATAAATTTTTGCGAGACTGCCCGAAGTTGTCAAGAACACGCCCGATTTTAGCCAACTTCAAAATTCGATATCCGTTAGTACAGAAAGATTTTGGCCTTGATTTTTGGATGTCGTAGCATTCGAAGTCTAGTTTCTACAGATTCAAGAAGGTGGTGATTTGGACATCATATATCAAGATATGGAGTTTTTCGTGAGACTGCACAAAGTCACGAGAAGAATGCGACAAATCTGGAGATCAATTTCAAAAATTGATTCCCGTCAATCTAGAAGGAGTTTGGCCTTGATTTTTGGACAGGTTGTAGCCTTCAAAATAGTTATAAAAAATAAGGAGTTCCCTTTTTTCTATTCAAATATCATCCCTCTGTTTAGTTTCTATATGATTATGTTTCTCATTCTCTAACAAAAAGATACAAATTATTTTCTACAGGCACGCAAAGCTATAAGATAAGGGGCGGGGTGTAATAAAAAATTTCTCGAATATTCTTTCATTAAGTGTATATCTCTTATTTTTGGTAGAATTGTATTCCTGTTGTAATTAGGTCTCCTATTTTAGGTAGAATTATATTTTCTATTGTAATTAGGTTGATTAGTTACCTAGTTTAAATATTCTTGTACTACTATATATATTGTACATTATTGAAGAATACAATCAAGGAACATATTCATTTATGGTATCAGTAGCCTAAAATTACCTCCACCGCCGCTGACCATAGCTCTCGGCCTCCACCCCAGGAAACCTAGTGTTTTTGTTCCAGCCATTCTCTCTCCCTTATCCTTCTAAATTTCATTTTTCATGGCTGACAAAATCAAATTTCATCCTGCACTTGCAGTAAACAACATCAAAAACATCATCCCTATCACCCATGAGATGAAAAAGGGTCAATACTCATTGTGGGCAGAACTTTTTAAGATCCATTGTCATATTTACGAAGTTATCGACCACATCATCCCTCCTACACCGAAGTCCATAAACCTACCCTCGGCTTCGACTTCTGATGATGCACTCTAGTCTCATTTGGATGCAGTCGTCCTCCAGTGGATATACAACACAATCTCTAATGATCTGTTGCACACCATCATTGAGATCGATGCCACTTTCCGTTAAACGTGGGAACGTTTGGAAAGTATTTTCCACGACAACAAAACTCAACGAGCAATATACCTTGAAAATCAATTGAATGACGTTCATCAGGATGATTTCTCAAACGTGTCTATATATTGTTAAGAACTCATGATGATTTCCGACCAACTCTCCAAGGTCGGTGCACCAGTCACCAATCAGCGATTGGTCATGAACTTATTGTAGGCTTGAACAAATCCTATGACGGCATTGCCACCATCCTTCAGCAATGCACGTCGTTACCTCTATTTTATTAGGCCCGTTCGAAAATTATTCTTGAGGAAACTCGAAAAATCAAGCACAACACCACTCAAGCCAGCATTGTCGATGCCACCCTCACCACCACCGTCAGGGCCTCCAACTCCGGCAACCAGAATCGCTGGCCCGAGGACCCACATCAGCCCACATCCACCCGCAACAACAGCCAGAGCAGACTGTCCGTCAAAGGGCCGTCCTCGCAGGCAGGAAATAGCCAGCAGCGACCGCGGTAGTGGAAGCAACCTTCGCCATGGGGTACCTACCCGCCGTGGGTTACATGGGCCCTAACATCATGGTCCTCTCCTCCTAGCCCATATCCGACATCGTGGTGGACTCCACCTCAGAACAGTTAAGCCCACCCACCCTCAAATTATGCACCGACTGACATTGAGGCAGCTATGAACATAATGTCACTCAACATTCCAGACAAAAATTAGTATATGGACACATGCGCCATATCACATGACGGCATCACAAGGTATTCTCTCGTCTTAATCCAATTTGAGTAATTTAAATCAGAATATTATTTTTGGTAGTGGACAAGGTATTCCCATTCGTAGTTTTGGTCATTCATCCTTATGCCCACCACATCCACCACTAATCTTAAAAAATGTCCTCTATGCCCCTAAACTCATTAAGAATCTAATCTCTGTGCGACGTTTCACAACTGATAATAGTGTTTCCCTTGACATTGATCCTTTTGGTTTTTCTGTGAAGGATTTTACGACAGGGAAACGAATAATGAGATGTGACAGCACCGGAGATCTCTACCCTATTTCAAACACTGTCAACAATCAAGCCTCAGTTCCGTCAACCTTTGATGCTCTTTCATCTTCCTTATGGTACTCTAGATTAGGACATCCGGGAGATTCTATTTTACGCTTCCGTAGGAAAAATAATTTTATTAAATGCAACCGTATTTCTAGGACTCCTATATGTGAATCCTGCATTTTTGGGAAACATGTTAAATTACCATTTTCTGCATCCACAAATTGTACTTTACTACCTTTCGATATCATACATAGTGATTTGTGGACGTCTCATATTTTAAGTACGGCTAGCCATCGATATTATGTGTTATTTTTGGACGATGATTCCAACTTTCTATGGACTTTTCCAATTGACAATAAATTCCAGGTCTACCCTAGTTTTTCCTCATTTAGTGCTCTTGTAAAAACACAATATGAAAATAGCATTAAATGTTTTCAAGGTGACAATGGCAGGGAATTCAATAATAATCAATTCAAATAGTTTTGCTCCAATAACGGTCTTACCTTTCATTTTTTAATGTGACAATGGAAGAGAATTCAATAATAATCAATTCAAATAGTTTTGCTCCAATTACGGTCTTACCTTTCATTTTTCATGCCCTCGCACCTCCTTCCAAAATGGTAAGGCCAAACGGAAAATTCAAACCATAAATAACCTAATTCGTGCCCCTTGCTCATGCCTCAATTCCCCCTCAATTATGGCATTACGCACTCTCTATGACCACCTATCTCCTAAACATAAACCCAAATAAGTCTCTAGCTCAACGGTCACTTGCGTATCTTTGGATGTCTCTGTTATCATCTCCATCCGACCACTCAAAAACTCCAACCCCGGTCTTCCCCGTGTGTGTTTCTGGGTTTCCCCGACAATCATCATGGTTACTCGTGCTATGACTTGTTAAGCCATAAAATTATTATTTCACGTCATGTCCTATTTGATGAGTCTCAATTCCTCCTTGCCTCTCTAAACTTGCCACCTCGGCATTCCTATGACTTCCTAGATAATGGCCTGAACCCTCTTCTAATTCATCATTTACATAGTCCGTTGTCCCAAACCCCGGCATCTGCCCCCCCTCTGACAGTCCGGGACACACTGCCCACCCGGATTTTCCGACAGTGGCCCGAAATAGCCCACCTCAGGGTGATTCCGTAGCCACCTCTCTTCAAATCGAGCATCGGCTAGCTGGTTCTGCCACCCCTGCCCTTCGTCCTCTTCCCGGCAGTCCCGCGACACCCCCTCCCATACCGCATCCCGAGACACACTCTCGGACCATGGAAACCCATGCCATGCATGAAATTCATAAACCTAAACGGCTGTTTAACCTATCCATTTCAGTTTTCCCTTCCCATATCCCTCGAAATCTGAAGGATGCCTTGTCCGACCCTAATTGGAAAGCCGCAATGATTGACGAATATAATGCTCTTACTGATAATAAGACGTGGGACCTAGTACCCCGTCTACCTGATTCTAACATTATTCCTTCTATGTGTATATTTAGACATAAAAAGAAATCTGATGGGTTTTTTTAGAGGTACAAAGCTCATGTTGTAGGTGATGGCAGGTCTCAACAGGTGGGAGTGGACAGTGATGAAACGTTTAGCATGGGCGTAAACTCCGCAACCATCTAGATCGTTCTCAGCATTGCTATATCCAAGTCTTGGCCCATTTATCAGCTTGATGTCAAGAATGCTTTCTTACATGAGGATATTCATGAAACAGTATATATGCATCAACCAATGGGTTTCAGGGATCCTATTCATCTGGATTATGTATGTCTGTTGCGAAAATTGCTATATAGACTTAAACAGGCTTCTTGAGCATAGATCAGAAATTGGTATCAGAGCTTGTAATAAGAACAAGTCTTAGAAAAATGAAAAAACATCCATTGTTTCGACAAGTCAGAATATTGAATAAGATTTTATGGCAACAGAAAAGATCAAAACAGTTATTGATTAAAACTAGAAATCAGCAGAGAATAATAATTGATTTAAAAGAAAACTGGTTAAATAAATTTAAAAACTTTGAAATCAAATTATCAGAAAAAGATAAACAGATAAGCCTAGAAGAAATTTTGGCTAACATGGACGAACAAAATTATGCTTATGAAAGATTAATAGAACTAGATATAGAAATAAATGCATTAGATTTAATGATAACAGAAATAAAATCAGATTTAAGAATGGAAATAGAACATTATGGATGAAAATAGATTAATACAATTGCACGATAAAAGATTACAGTTAGACAGAATAGCTGAAAAACCACTTACTTACAATAGAGATATAAATCAACACATTGTAAGCTGTAGAATAACTATAGAAATAATAAAAGAACAGGATAAACAACTACAAGAAAATTATCAAACAATTAATAAACAGGAAGAAAAGATAACATTCTTGAGAAATTTATCAGTACTAAGAGAAGAAAGACTAAGGCAAAAAGACGAAGAAATCGATAAAATAAAAGAACAGAAACTAGGAGAACAAATGAAAAATGAAAATGAGATTAAAGATTTAAAAGAAATTATAAAAGAGCAATATAAATACATAGATTTACTAAAATATGGATAAAGGAAAAGAAATACAAACAGATTCAAAAGAAGTATATTATCAAATGAATACCTATGAAGGAGGAACAACTCAAACATTAAGTTTTAAACCCGATACATATCAAAAGATTCAATATGAAAAAGAAGAAGTATCTGTAAAAAAGATATTTAAAACAAAATGGTTTGAAAGAAATAAGGAAATAAGATATACAACACAAAAACATGAAAATATAATTGATACTACTAGTACAAATGGTAGAACTAAGATTAATTTAATAAATGATGAAGTAATAAAAAGAGAACTAACCAAATTATCAAATAAAGAAGCAAAGAAACATAGAAGTATTTACTTTGGAGGAGTAGAATTTACAATAAAAACATATTTTCAAAAGAATATTGATACACCAATTCAAATCTACGTATTAGATGAAAGAATATTAGAAAATTTGCAAGATGCATTAATATCTGTAATAAAAGGAAATTTAATATATCAAAAATTGAAATTTACAATACAACCAGACTTCAGCGTATCGTTAAGAGATGAGCATAAAGATTTAGCCTTAACACTATACTATAAATTAGATGGAATAAACATGCCACCAGGAAGTAAAGTAATGAGTATAGAAACAAAAATGATATACGCTTTGACTGAAAATCACCATGTAAAGAAACAACATGAAATGAATATCATAGTACCAAAGATGTATAAAGAAATACTTGAGAAAATTGAGCATAAGGAAAACTTTAAAATAACTATACCAAAAGAAATATTTATGGATTTTAAAAACAGAACATTAACACCTTCAAGAAGATTAATACCAAGAATAGAAGGATCTAGACTAAGTATAACTAGAGAATCGTTAATAACACAACAGAATAGTTTATCAAGTATACAACCCAGGATAATAGATTTAATAAATATAGATTGCAATAGATTAAAAATCAAAGTTATAATATTTAAAAATATGATTACCATAGATGGAATAGCAGAAATAAATACAGGAGCAATTAAAAGTTTTATACACATAAGTAAGATAAATGAAAATGAGTGTAATATAATAGAACCGCAAACTTATAATTACCCTGAAAATGAAAGAGAAATAATAATTACTAAAAGTATAAATTTAAGATTCAAAATTCAAGATTTAGAATATAAGATTAATATTGGAGTAATAGAATATGATAGCTTAAATGAATTATTATTAGGAAGTGATTTCTTAACTATGATAAACTACAAGATAAACAATAACGGAATAGAAATAAATGATCAAGGTAAAACCAGATTTATAAACAAAATATGAACGTACAACTAAAAATAATAAAGAAAAAACAAAAACTAAAGACTATAAAGACAACCTTATCAAGAGAAATATATTCCCAATTAAAATACTTAGAATACAGTGCAAAAGAAATTAAATTAGAAAATGACATCGAACAACTAGAAAAACAATGCGATAAGTTTGATAAAATATGGATAGATATGGGTAACGGATGGAGAAAACGAATAAATAATCCTGACTAACGATAAGATAAACACCAACGATAAGATAGATGAGTTATGGGAAGAAATAATATTAAAAGAAAAAATAAAAAGCGTCCTACTACAAATGGATGAACTAAAGGAAAATCAGGCTAAAATGCAACAAATGATTAGAGAAGAATTGACTAACTTATAGAATATATCCGAAATACCAACGTTTAAATTAATATTAGAAAAACTGAATATGTTATTAGAAGAAAAAATCAAAGGAAAACAAGTAGAAACTAGTAATGGAGCTAGTACGAGTAAAGATAATACGATAACTAAAGCGAATACTCCTAAACCAGAAATAGTACCAATAGATGCTTGGAGAAGAAGTAAAATACCAGTAATGGTAGACATAAGTAAGATTAAACCCAGATTATCAAAAGATGTAACAGAAACTCTAGACAGACTAGTGATATTAAATAAAGAAGGAAAATTCTAATGGAACCTAGTGCGATTACATTTTTAAGAACTCATGGTAAAGAGATTATAGAAAAAGAAAGACATAAATACGAACCTATACGATCAAAGTCAGTAAAAGAAGAGACACCACAAAAGGAAATAATACCCGGAAAAGACGTAGAGAAAACAACCTACGAATACCTAACTTTAAGATTGGACAAACAAGAACAACAGATCAGTGAATTAAAAGCAGCAAACTTAAAGTTAAAAACAAATGATGATGCAGAATGGTATGACAAGTATAAAAAATATAAAAGAAAACATAAGGATACAAAAACCTTACTTAAAGAAACCAGAGTAGAATTAAAAGAAACAAAGGAAGAATTAAAGGATGTTAAACAAGAGTTACTGGAACTCAGAGAAGAAATCAAATCCTAACAAAACAGTTAAAAAGATTAAAAGGAAAAACAAAAGTACGAAAGATTAGATTGAGTGATGAAACTACCTCAGATAGTAATACAGAGAATGATAATACAGAACAAACTAATCAAGAGTTACAAGTAGTAGAATTTATAGAAGAAGAAAATTCTGAAGATACATAAATTGTAAAAGAAAATAACCAAATAATAAAAGCTTTGCAGAATATGAAAAGAGTAAACGCGATAATAGAAGATGAGCCAGATAGCGATATAGAAAATGAATATAATGAACAGGTAGAAACCGAGATTGAATCAGAAAATATAATTAATGAAGATGCAGATGATTATCCCGAAGAAGAATTAATAGACCCTAATCTAGAAGTAATAACAAGAAGAAGAACTAGATTACCAGATCACATACCCATTGGACAGCAAGCTGAATTCAAAGAATTTGTAGGATCAATGACCCAAGGAGTAAACTATAATGGATACTTTTTAGATTTAGATAATGTTTACGATGAATAAGAAGTAGGAAGAAGAATAATAGATTGAAATCTAGGAATGTATATAGCATTAATGAATAGTACACAAACAGAAAACCTAGATTATATGTATGATCTAATATCTAAAACATTAATTGGAAAAGCAGCATATTGGATAGAATCAATAGCATATCAGCTAAGAGGAGAAGTATTAAGTCATGCAACTGATTGGAAATCAATGTTAATGATATTTGATTTACTATTAAAAAGAGAATTCTTAGGTGAAAAATGGTTAGTAGCTAGAGAAAATGTACTAGTAGAAAGAAAAACAGAGATTATCATGAACCTGAATAACATGAAATATTGCAGAATAGATAAATTAGCAGAATATACAATTAGCTTTAGTAAATTCTTTTATGAAGCTAGATTCTTACCAGAAGAAGGAATAATTTATCAACAACTTTATTATGATCATTTGCCTATACCGTATAACATTGAGATATCAAAAGAATATATTCAACTAGAACCAAAAGAAAATACTCTAGGAGAAAGAATAAGAGTACTTAGAGCATATCTAATGAGAAAATGCGAGGAATACAGGTTACAGCAAAAGATTAAAAAAGATAAGAAAATAGGATTAAGAGAAATATGTGGATTTACTGAAAGAAGATTAATATTTGGATGCGACGATAATAGAAAATAAAAGAAGTATAGAAAACATAGAAGACACAAAAGATATGAAGAGAAAGATGAAAAGAATCACAAATATAAAAGACATAAGAAATATAAGAAAAAACCTTATTATAAATCCTACAAGAATAAGAGATTTAGGAGATATAGGAATAATCCGGATACAAGGAATAAATTTAGATACAAAAGAAAATTTAGGAAAAGAAGAAATGTAAACCCTATAGAAGCAGATAAGACTAAAGAAGAAAAAGTTAAAGAATGTAAATGCTGGAATTGTAACGAAAAAGGACATTATGCTAATAAGTGCCCCAAGTTAAAGAAAAAAGGAGTAAAATATATAAATTTGGAACAATTTATAATGAGCTTACAACAAATTAAAGAAAATAATAATAAATGGTATGATTACGAAGACTTTTATGATAGCGAAACAGAAGAGGAATCGGAAGCAGAAAGAGTAAGTTATATTAACCAACAATCAAATAGTGAAGAAGATAGTTCTGAATAAAATGAATACATTGGAAAGAGAAAAGAGAAAACTAATAGAAGAAAGAAATTACTGGATACAGTACGAAGAATATACTCGACATAAACTGATTATGACTTCAGCAGTTAATGAAACAGGGAGTATGTATTACAATGATCGATATAATAAGATTACCAAGAGACTTGGAAAGATAAGAGAAGAAATAAACAAGATACATTGGAAACAAAGAGAGATAACAAGACTAATAGAAGAAGCTATAAGAAATCAAGCTGATCGATTAGAAATTGAAGAATACGAACAAGATGCAGAACTCAATAGGAGATTGAATGAACCTGACTAAATGGTAGCAATTAATATAGAAGCCCATATAGAATATAAACCGAATAAAATGATAAAGCAAAAAACATTTATTGATAGTGGAGCAGATATATGCCTAGCTAGAAAAGACGTATTAAAATCACATAGATGGAAAAGATCTAGAATACATAGAGCTAAAGTATCAGGTTTTAATGAACAATCAAAAGAGTTAGACATAATAGCAGAAAATATGAGGATTATACTAGGAAAAACTATTTTCAGAATACCTATAGTATATCAACTAGATAATATGAAACAACAGGTTTTATTAGGAAATAACTTCCTAGATTATTTTAAAACACAGGTTATAAATAAGAATACTTTTAGTCTACAATCACCATGTGATAAGTGGATAATATTAAAAAGAATACTACCAGTAAATACGTTAAGATTATGTACAATAAAAACGGATAGAAGTAATAACTTAGAATTGCTAAAAGAAAAATATCTTAACAGATTAAAGACTAATTTTGGAGAAAATCCTATGTAGCTATGGGAAAAAGAGAAAATATATGGAGAAATAAAATTGACAGATCCAAGTGATTTAGTCAGAACAAAACCAATAAGATATAGCCCAACGGATCAAAAGGAATTTGAGATCCAGATTAAGGAATTACTAGAAATGAAGGTGATAAGGGAAAGTAAAAGCCCACATCGTAGCCCAGCATTTTTAGTAAGAAAGCATAACGAACTAAAACGAGGAAAAGCTAGAATGGTAATTGATTACAGAGAACTGAATAAAAAGACTATTTTTGATGGATATTTTTACCCTATAAAAGAAACCTTATCAACAGATTAGGAAACAAAAAATGGTTTAGTAAATTCGACTGTAAAAGCGAATTTTGGCAGATTAAGTTGACCAATAAATCTAGAGCTTTAACAGCATTCAGTGCCCCTCAAGGACACTATGAATGGAATGTATTACCTATGGGATTAAAGAATGCACCACAGATATTTCAGAGAAGAATGGACCAGGTATTTAGAAAATTGGCAGATTTATGTATAATATATGTGGATGAAATACTGATTTACAGCAATGATTTAAAAGATCATATAAAACATATAGAACAACTCATTGAAACGGTAAACCATCATGGAATATTACTTTCTGAAAAGAAATCAGAGATATTCAAGAATACTATCGAATTTTTAGGATATATTGTGGATAATGAAGGAATACAGTTACAAGAACATGTTGTAACAAAGATTAAAAACTTTAAAGAAAAATTAGAGAATAAAAGAGAAGTACAGCAGTTCTTAGGAGTCATAAATTATGCCTCAGATCATATAAAAGATTTACCATATCTAAGAAAACCATTACAAGATTTGATTAAAAAAGATGTAATCTTTGAATGGAAAGAAGAGCATACCAAGGCGATAAACCAGATTAAAGAGAAGGTAAAATCATTACCAAAACACAGAGTACCAACAGATCAAGATCAATTAGAACTCTTTACAGATGCTAGTGACATAGGATAGGGAGCAGTCCTAATAGCATATGATAAAGAAGATATTGATAAAGAAAAAAAGATTAGTTTGTGGATATGGAGGTGGAACATGGAAGCCTAACGAGAAAAACTATCATATCAACGAAAAAGAATTATTGGCAGTAAAATTTGGAATAAAAAGATTTCATTACCATTTATTACCAATAAAATTCATTGTTAGAACTGATAATACTCAAGTAAAGGCATTTATAACAAACCGAATTGATCCTTTACCAGAACTAAATAAAAGAAGAAAATGGCAATCGTTCTTCTATTGTTATGATTTTATTGTTAAAAATATATCTGGAACTAAGAATGTTTTAGCTGATTTTCTTAGCAGATATAACAATGTCGATTAACAGCAGCAGCGATTTCAAGGAATATATAGCCAAAACCATGCAAGTGATTATCCGAAATAATGATTATCTAATAATATTTTATGCAGCAGCAAGCCGATAAAATAACAGCAGACAAAGGATCAGTATGAAGACTCATCCATCGTTCAACAAAATTAGAGAATTGAATAGAGACAGGTTGCAATATGCCATTGAAAGGAGTATCCTTTGCAAAGAGCTAAATTTAGCTTGGAAAGAATTACTCTATTACGACGAAATGAAACCTTCTAAACTACTAAGTGATCAAGGCAAAATAATAGTAAGACAAGTAATAGTGAATAAAATGGTCAGTATATACAAGACTATCGAATACATTCGATATTTAATAAATGGAAAGGAAACTAGTATACGAGTGGTTGATTGGTTACTCGCATACTACCCATCACATTATTAATCATGATCCTTTTGAGTAAGGAGGGAAAACTGATTACTTTTGCAGGTACAATGTAGAGACCTACGAAGAAGTCCTTACGGCCTAAAAAGGATTATGGCTTAACAGCCCAAAAGATTATTAAAGGTATTATGTAGATTTATCTACCTAAAACCTAAAAGAGGCTTATGGCCCAAACAGATTATGGCCCAATGTAGTGTTTTATACTACAGAAAGCCCAAAAGAATATCAGTAAGGGAATGTAGTTTACTGCATAACCCATAAAAGAGGTCCTACGGACCCAAAAAGATTATGGCCTTATGGCCCAAAACCGATTAAGCGCCTCACGGCCCAAAAGATTATACAATATGAGATCTTATGGATCTAACAGATTAATTACTGGTAACCCAGAAAAGAGGTCATTCGACCCAAAAGAATATGGTTTAACATAGTTTAAACTATGTAAAGCCCAAACAAAAGAGGCCTTAGTGCCCAACATGATTATGGCCTTACGACCCAAAAATGATTAAAAATCGAAAATATCCCCAAAAGATATTTCTAGAAGAAGATTATCAACCGGACAGCTGGAAAGTGTGAAACAGAACAGCAGCCCGACATGAAAATGACATTTCTCATGAAAGTCATGACAGATTATGATAGCTGAACAAATCGCCGGACAAAGCCAAAGGCAGAATGGACAGCTGAACAGATTAGCCGAATACTAACAAAACAACTTTACATAAAGTAGCGGGCAGGCACTATTGCCTTTACGACTTTTTGGAAAGCAAAAGACTAAACGACAAAACAACTTTACGGAAAGGAGCAGACAAGGCACTGTGGACACTGTAGCCTTTAGGACTTTTGTAAAAGTATTTTGTCTGATTACTGTTTACTTTACGACTTTTGAAAAAGTAATACTGTTGACTTTAAAAAAGTAAGGAATAGTGAATAGCCGAGGTTATCTATATGAAGAGCCTCTTGTCAAGACAAAGATTCATTCGAAAAATTCAGGAAATACAACTTACATTCATAAAAACTCTCTCAAATATTCAGCTAAACAGCCCTTAAGTCTATAATCGATTATCAATGAAAGAACACCAGAAGTATAACCGATTATCAATTAAAGAACACCATAAAAGCAAGAGTAATAGTACTTTGATAATTTATGATTCAGGACTATATTAGTTTAAACACAACACCTTTCAGACGATTATCAGAGGATATCCGTTGAGGACTCCCAGGCACCCAGGCCATTTATCCCGTGAAGTCAGGAAATATTAGGGAGCCAGCGCCATATGTGGGTTGAGCTACTCAGGTGATCTGAGAATCTGAATAGAGGTATGTGCTTGAACTATATGTTCCTAATTATAAATTGGATAAGTATGACTGCTCTATTGTTATGATGTCTGGATATTGATAAGAAATTATACTATGATGTCTGAATGTTGATAGGAGATTATAGACGTTTTATTAAAAATGAAATTGAACTTAAGATTATTGTATGATTATTTGATTAACCCTGAAAATGATTAATTAAACAGATTACCATCTATGTTCTAACCTCTAGGGGTATATAGATGATGAAAAGATCCGCCGATCACCCCAGATCAGAAATTGGTGTGTGTCTGTTGCGGAAATTGCTATATAGACTTAAACAGGCTCCTCGAGCATAGTACCAGCGGTTCACCGATTATGTTTCCTTTATCAGTTTTCACACAACAGATCCGATCATTCCATGTTCATCTACAACAAGGGTACAAACATGGCTTACCTATTATTATATATTGATGACATCATCTTCACCACATCACTGATGTTCTCCGCCAGTCCATTATGTCTCTAATTTTCTTTGAGTTTGCTATGAAGGATCTGATCCCCCTGAGTTATTTCTTGGGCATCTCTCTCACTCGACATTCTGGCGGCCTATTTCTGTGTCAGAAGAAGTACGCTGAAGAGATCCTTAACCGTGCAGACATGACATCTTGCAAACCATCCCACACGCCAGTAGACACCAATTCCAAGCTCAACGCTGATTTTGACCCTCCATATTCAAACCCGACTTACTATCGTAGTCTGACTGGGGCCTTGCAGTACCTCAAATTTAGAAGACTTGACATATCCTATGTCGTGCAACAAATCTTCCTACACATGCACAATCCAACGGAAGCACACATTCATGCCCTCAAACATATTTTACGATACGTCTAAGGTACAGTTCACTTCGAATTACATCTATACAGGTCCTCGCTCACTGGTTATTCTGATGCTGACTGGGGTAGATGTCCTGACACCCGACGCTCCACGTCTGGTTACTGCGATTTGTTCGGAGATAACCTATTGTCTTGGTCTTTCAAAAGGCAACCTATATTATCCCGATCCAGTGCCGAAGCAGAGTACAGAGGTGTCGCCAATGTCATCTCTGAGTCTTGTTGTATCCGTAACCTTCTACTTGAGCTTCACTGCCCGATTCAAAAGGTAACACTGGTCTACTATGATATATTAGTGCGATATATCTTTCCATCAATCCCGTCCAACATCAGCGCACTAAACACATTGAGATGTACATTCATTTCATTCGCAAAAAAGTGGTTCATGGTCAAGTTCATGTCCTTCATGTTCCTTCCAGATATCAGATTGCCGACATCTTCACCAAAGGACTTCCGCGCATACTATTTGAATATTTTATATCCAGTCTCAGTGTTCGTGAACCTCCACTTCGACTGCGGAGTCTAATAGAATATTTCACAAATATTTTGTCATTAATTGTATATCTGTTATTTTAGGTAGAATTATATTCCTATTGTAATTAGGTTGATTAGTTACCTAGTTTAAATATTTTTATAGTACTATATATACTGTACATTATTGATGAATACAATCAATGAACATATTCTGTTATATACCTTTTCTAATGCTCGATACATGCTCTAAAGAAGACACAAAGTATCTGCTGGAGGAGTAATAGAAGGTGTCGGCATCAGAACATCAAGAACCTGAAGTAGATGTGGAAATTTTCAATGAAAAGCATGTTCTTAAATAGGCTTCTAAAGCGGTGGCCACTTTAATTTATTCCTATTACACGATATAATTGTCCTTAGTGCGGGGACTCATAAAAGGTGAAGGAATTGATTGTTACAAGCTAACACATATCTTTTCCTTCTAAGAATTGTTATTACATTTCTTTGGAATTTGGTAGAGATCCTTTTCCTTCTGAGAATTGTTACTAAATTTCTTTGGAATTTGATATATCCCTTCCTTCTAAGAATTATTTCTACATGTCTTTGAAATTTTGAAGGTGCAAATAAAGTCAATTAGTGTTCAATGTGGCTTTGATATTTTACTTTGCCAAAAGGATTTTAAATTCATATTCAAAGTGGATTTTATTTGTTCAATTTTGTTTTACCTAGTAATCATCCAAAGTGCACCATTAATTAAATTACACTGGACTACATGGAACATCATATTAAATTAACTTGAAAAAGCATTAGTCTTCAAGCTCTAAATCAGAAAAGAAAAATATGATACGAAAGTCGGCTTCTACTTGTACTTCAAGTCTCGCCATCAAGTTTCGATGAGCCTTCACCTCGACAAGACTTGAAGTAAGGGACATCTGTAGACATTAAAATTTTAATTTAATTCATCCATACAAAATTTAAATTAAATTTGTATTGACATTGTAACGACCTGCTAGGTCGTTTTGAACTTTTATCATCTTTTTTCCCAAATTACCATTCCCGTAGCTTTAAAAAAGATATTTATAACTTGCGGGGTGAGTGACTCAGTTATGTAATTGACGGGTAATTTCTAGAACATATTTATTTAATGTGTTTGAATAATTTATTCATAAGATTATTATTTGCACCCATATAAGATATAAGTTGGTAAATAAAGTATTTGACGGAGTGATTAATTTTAAAGTAGACAAAGTGATTAAGTGAATTGAAAAATATATTGTGATAAGCTATAGGAATCAGGCCCACCTTATATTTCTTATGTGCAATTTGTCCTAGGGTTAGATCTAGTTCACGAACATCAAGTGCTTTGAAAGAGATAAATATTGGACATTGTGATTAGAGTAATGATGTATTCAATGATTAGTTTATGGTTTGAATTTGTACCGTGAACGGATCTTCTCAGTCTCAAGAGCCTGAAAAGGCGTACATTGAGGACCCAACGACTGGTACCTATCAGTTTGCGTTCCTTGACAATCAAGGTTGATGTCTCGTGCACGAAGGATGTACTATACGGAGAGCCCCAGTTCGTGTTAGATCCCGAATGAGATACTCTAACCTCTTTATACGTTCTGATACCAATTTATACCGTGGAACGATGGTTTTTCAAATCATCACTATTTATTGAAAATGAATTTCCATTTTAATGTTGTGTGTTATAGGGCACAGTTCAACATTTTTTTAGTTATTATATAAAGTGTTGAGATTTACCATTTTGGTTATGTAGTGATGATTAGATAATGATTGATGACAAATGATGAGGAAATAATTGAGCATTAAGTGACCTATTAGTTAAGTCTTGGGTGAATCTTGATGTAGTTGTCAAAAATCTCTTACTGATCACTATGTCGGTTCAATATTAAGGCTTCAGGTGCCATAATTTTATTACTGTGATTACTTTTTTATAGGGATAAGCATTGATGTCTTGAATATATAATTGATTATTGAGGGGATATTATCATAATCACAAAAAAAAGTTTTTTCCACCTTTTGATTCGTGATATTTGAGATGTGGAAAGTGAGATTTTAATCTTAAGCTAAGATTTTTGGTAATTGAAAGTTTAAAGCTCTAGTCTTAAGAAATGAGAATTTATGATTTGAGAGTTCATTTGTGGATGGAATTGACTAATTTTTTGGATATAGGACACTCAGGTTATGGATAAAGTGATTTTTCAATAAAATTCTAGCTTTGTCCTTGGGGGCTCGGGTTCGAATTTAGGGTTGATTTTGAGTTTGGTTTATAAGTAGATCAATATGGATATCTACAGACTTGTTTCCTTACGAATAGCACATATTTGATAGACTGGGAGGATTCAAATCTTTAAAGAACAGAAAGGTGAAATCTTGAGAGTTCGTGACATGTTTGCTCGACATTCAAGTATGTTAAGACTTTCTAGACTTCGTTTGAAGGATGTTTTTTCTATGTAAAGATTAGAAATGAAAATAATCATGGGGTAAGGGCGCAACGGGAGATCTCATATCCAAGATGCGATGAGTATTGGTACGAGTACTGATGTCATGATATGAGAGTTATATTGTATTCGAGTCATTATGTCTGTGGTCAGAATGCCAAAGCTTGGGGAATTCGTTGTTATGTGCTATGTGTAGACTTGATTGTTGTTAGACATGGCATCTTGAGAAACCTCGTACACTTAAAATAACATGCTAATGAATTGTTGGCTATTAAGTCCGATTTGTTGTTGAAATATTGAATCCTTTGGTTTAAGTCCAGATTTAAGATGATGACTGTCTTACGTGTTATGAAATGCACTTGCATATGGTTGGATCAGATTTCAAGCATGCGGTAGATTATATTTAGTTGGCTCGGGTTGGATGCCTGTAATAGAATATATATGTTGGTTAGCTTGGGTTGCACACCGCAACGAGTATATGGACCTCGTGAGTCGCCCATGGGTCTCGAACTCCCCAATATTATCAAGGAGTGTTGTGTATATACATATTTGGAGCATTTATTCAGACATGTCCTTGTATTGTCATCGCATCACATCATTATTCTCTCTTGACTAAATAATTGTGTTGTTGCTCCTAATTGACTAATTGAATTATATGCCTTACCAGATTGTTTACCATTCTTATCAACTCTCGACTTAGCCTAAATAAGAAATAAATGGTCCTAATATGAATGAATAAGCGTTTCTCGGATAAGGTGAGATGGTCATGGTGTAATTAGTCTTTTATTAATTATGTCGTCACTACTTCTTATGTTATCAGTCTATGAGATATACTGGGTATATGTGGTTTCATATGCATACTACACTTGTTGTACTCATTTGTGGTGCATATATAATTTTGAGCATGAGCGCATCTCGTGGAGCCTTCTGAGTCTGAGCTTAGAGATTCGAAGTTGTGGGGAGCTTCCTGGCTGTTCCGCGACCCACATCTCCCTCTATATTTTATTTATTCTATCATTTTAGTATTAAGATAGCATATTTCTTACATTTAGACTTGTATTGTCATTTCCAGACTTGTATGTATTTCGTAGTGGCTGTTGTACTTGTGACTCGGATTTTGGGTAGTGTTGGGTTGTTCGTATTTTCTTATTTATGAGACTTCATTTTGGATATTTCCTTTAACTTGTTTATTTTCACTTAAAGTTATTGATTTTGGATTGCTCTGGTTTGGTTTGGCTTGCCTAATGGTGGGAATGTTAGACACCATCGTTGCCATCGATTTTAAATCATGACATTTTGGTATCATAGCCCTGGGTTCATATATCACATAAGTACACGAGCAATGTCTAGTAGAATATTGTTGATTGGTATGATGACGTCCATACTTATCTTCGAGAGGCTATATAACATTTAGGAAAACCTCATATTCTTTTATTCCTTATCATGTGTACTTGACTCAGGTTGAAATCTAATATTATTGTGTCCTCTCACTGGTGATGAGGACTCATCATATGTTATTAGAGATCAGAAGCCTATACTTGCACCTAATATTAGGGGTGTTGCTCAAGGCAGAGGTAGGGGCGAGGTAGAGGGAGAGGCTGTGTTGTAGCACCTGCTAAAGGCCGAGTATCGATAGTCACTCGAGGCCATGCTAGGCAGCATCTCCTGATCCAGAGGTGGTTCATAAGGATGGGCTTGATCATGCTAATTAGTATGGGCCACCGTCACCTCATGATTATATTGCTACTCTAGAGCTTCAGGATACCTTGGCTCATATGTTAGGATTCTTCGAGGGGATGGCTCAGGCAGATATGTTGCCTGTCACCTTAGATGGTTCACAAACTCATGTTGGAGGTCAGACTCCAGACTAGATGCTTGATCCAGGATTTCAAATGCCAAGGGCTAAGCCAGTTGCTGGTGTAGCTCTCTATTCTGATAGTGGGGGGTTTTCTAGGGTATTTGCACCCCGTTCGGTCGATAGTCCCACTATGACTGTTGAGGAGCAGAACATGTATGAGAGATTCTGTATAATGAAGCTTATGACCTATGCTTGAAATTCAAGGGAGGATGCTTATGAGTTCATAGCCAATTGTCATGAGAGGTTGCACAACTTGGGGTTGGTGGAGTCCCATGGAGTTGCCTAGAACCGCGCTTTAGATGATTGGCCCTGCCAAGCAGTGGTAGAAAGATTATATTGATAGTAGGCCATTTGGGTCACCTCCACTGTCATGGGATCAATTTTCTCAAGTGTTTGTAGACAAGTTTGTCCCCCGTAGTGAGAGAGAGATTAATAGGGATAACTTTGAGGCTCTACATCAAGAGGGTATGTCGGTTATCGAGTGCAAGACTAGGTTCCATACTTTGGCTAGGCACGCATTGATGATACTTCCCATCGAGGCTGAGAGAGTGAGGAGGTTCGTTAAGGGGTTGATCATTCTGATTCGTATGGGGCTTTCTCAAGCTGTTGTTGCTGGGGTATAATTTCAGGATATGGTTGATGCCACCAAGGATTTAGAGATGATCCATTATGAGGTGTTTAAGTAGCATGAGGGCAAGATGGCCCAAAAATATGGAGGTTATGATGGTGCTCTGCCTAGGGGCCGAGGTTACTCCAGGAAGGGTTATCACCCTCAGTCTAGCAGACCCATTCATGCTGGTATTCTATCATTCGAGGTAGTGTATTCTAGGCATAGTACTTTCAGTTCGGGTTAGACATCTCATGGCTCATCTTTCGGACCTTCAGGCCTTGGAGGACAATCTAGCTATTCAGGTTCTTCCTAGAAGTATGTGGCTCCTATGAGGTGTTATAAGAATAACGGCACTGGGCATTTCAAGAGGGATTTACCCAGACTTAGGCATGGTGGTTTGCATTAGGGCTCTCAGTGTTTCAGGTTTTGACATTTAGGTCTACACAATCGCCAGCTAGAGGAGGTGCATAGAGGGTAGAAGTGGTTCTAATTCGGGCAGAGGTTGTTCCCATTCTAGATGAGGTGGTGTCATGGAGGTTCACAATCTGAGGGTGGTCATGCCCAGTGTTATGCTTTCTTGGGTAGACTAAGGCAGAGGCTTCAGATGTTGTTATCACATGTATTATTCTGGTTTATCATCGATCAGCTACAAAATTATCTAATCCAGGTTCTACCTATTCTTATGTTTCTACATACTTTGCTTTGGGTCTGGATATGATATGTGAGTCACTTGACTTTCTTGTTCATATTTCTACTCTAGTTGGGGATTCCGTAGTGGTAGATCCAGTATATCAGTCTTGTGTAGTTTCTTTTATGGGTTATCATACTCAGGCAGATCTGAAGGTTCTAGATATGGTGGATTTTCATGCTATACTAGGGATGGATTGGTTATTCCTTACCACACTATTTTGAACTATCATGCCAAGATGGTTACTTTAGATGCCATAGATTCCTAGGGTAGAGTGGATAGGTGCTTTTTGTCACACTCGAAAGAATGTTTTAATATTCCTTAGGACTCAACGGTGAGTGGAGAATGAATGTTTAGCTTACTTGGTGCATATTCGGGATACTAGTGCGGAGACCCCTACGCTTGAGTCCATTTCGGTAGTGAGTCATTCTCTGGGGTCTTTCTGAATGACCTACAAGGTCTTCCACCTGATCTTGATATTGACTTTTGTATTGACTTAGAGCCGGGCACTCAACCCATTTCTATTCTGCCATATCGGATGGCACCGACTGAGTTGGAGGAGTTGAATGAGTAATTACAAGATTTGTTGAGCAAGGGGTTTATTAAACCAAGGGTATCTCCTTGGGGTGCTCCAGTGCTATGTTTCAAGAATAAGGATGGATCTATGCGTATGTGCATCAATTATCGACAATTGAGCAAAGTAAGCGTCATGAACAAGTATATGATACCTTACATTGATGATTTATTTGATCAGCTTCAAGGTGCTTCGGTATTATGAAAGATTGACTTGAGGTGTGGTTATCTTCAATTGAAGATTAAGGAGGAAAATATCCGTAAGACATATTTTCGAACGCGTTATGGCCATTATGAGTTCTTGGTGATGCCATTTGGGTTGACTAATGCCCCAACAACCTTTATGGACTTGATGAACGGGGCGTTCAAACCGTACTTGGATTCATTGGGTATCATGTTCATTGAAGACATCTTTACTCCCGTAGTAGGTGATATCATCCATGGAAGGCAATTAAAGATGAAGGACCAAGCTTTGGAAGCTTATAGAATGCACATTCAAGATCTCATATTAAGGAACTTCAACACAAGCTAGTTGGGCTTCAAGTGCAACTAAAGAGCAATTATCCAAGTGTTATAATTATAAATGTCCCAAATTGAAGTCCACAATGATAAACATTAGAGGTTAAAATTCAGGTCTTTAAAGTCCAAGGAAAGAGGCCCAACTTTGTCTAAGTTCAAGTCAAAGCAAGAAGCGGAATGTGTCAACAACTATTGAGTATGGGTTCTAAATGGAGGTAATTCATATCCAATAAATCTTTTACATAGAGGAAATTTCTTGCAAATATTGGTCAATAAGGGTCCAAGAATCAGCTGCAAAAGAGGATGCTTGCCACCCAAGTTTTGAGAGAAGATTAGTCAAACTTTCCAAGTTTGTCAAGATTCTTTCCTAGTTGGGTTGTGTTTTGTTTCATAATTTATCAGGACTATGTTTAATTCTTTCCTAGGTAGTTAGTATATTTATTTTCCTAAGGTTATTGGGATTACATTCCAAAATCCCAAAAATATTAGGATTTTGTTTTCTAGTCTTTCTTTAATTAGCTAGTTCTTTTCCTACTTTATTATTACTTAGAGACAAAGTTTGAGTAGATGCCTTAATTTCGTGGCCCCTCCTCCATATAAAAGTTTTTTTTTGTTTTCTTAGATAGAAAATTCAGATCATTATCAATAATATTGAGAGGACTTTTCCTTCAATTTTAACATTGACTACTTTTGGATTTATTCTTCAACCTTCAAGAATCATCTTAAAGGTGATAAGTTTAGTTCCTTCTAAATCTTTAGATTATTTCTACGTATTCAGAAAGGTGATAAGTTTTGGCTTAGTATTGGTCTTGTTATTGTACTAGTGGTCGGGGTCCATAATCTATCTCTTAGATTGATTCTCTACCAAAGGTGATTAGTTCATTATTGGCTAATTATTGTTGCTAGGAGTCAATTTTAAGAATAGACTTATCTTGAAGTTCTTGAATCTTTGTTGAACTTCTTGATCCGTTCTTGAATTCCAGAATCACTTTCTTGAATTCGTTCTATCTTTAGTTTCAATTTAGTTTATGCACGTTTCCTGACTTTTCTTTAGTTTCTTGAATTTTCTTTTCCATGTTCTTAGATCCGTAACGTGATTCTTATCAAGTGGTATCAGAGTGAGTTCAATCAATATTTCGTTCTTGATTATCTTGGGAATTTCTTCAAAATAACAAAACAAAATAGTAAAAAAAATAAAAATTAGTAAAAAAAAATATAATTGAAAAAGAAGAGGAAGAATCTAAGATATTGAAGGTTAAGGTAAAATCTCTTTTCCTTATCATTGGGTTGAATTTCTAAGTTCTTTATTTTTTATGTCTACTAACTAATCCTAACTAATCCTGTTCTTTCTAGGTTTGGTCTTTCACTTTCCTTTTCCTTTTTTAACTTTCTAAACTTATATTTTGAGATTGTGACTTAGGTTCATTTATAAATCTAAATATTACCAATCAAGAGTTGCTTTGAGTGGAAGAGAGAGAGAGGTGAGTTCTCAGAGGGAATAATCGGGTTTGACAAAGCCAAATTGAGAGATAATTATTTCTTTGATATTTTTAGATGTCTCTAACAAGAAAGGATACTAAAGTTGGAACTCACATCAACAACTTAGCCGAGGCGCTCAAAATGATTACTACCCGACTTGATGTGATAGATGCCACCCTAGTTGAGTGAAGGAGGAAAAATATTTTTTATACAAGATGTGAGGTAAAAGGTAAAATTTGCTCTATGATCATTGATAGTGAAAGTTGTGCTAATGTGGTGAGTTCATATTTGGTGGAGAATTTGGAACTTACATGAATCAAACACACTACTCCTTATAAGCGGCAATGATTGAATGATTTATGTGAACTAAAGGTGACTAAGCAATGGATGATTTCTTTTGAAATTGGACGATATTCCGATAATGTTCTTTGTGATGTACTTCCAGTGCAAGATTGACATATTATGCTTGGGTGTCCATGGTTGTTTTATAGGAATGTAATTCATGATAGGAGAAAGGATAAAGTTTCTCTTAAGCTAAATATAAGAAAATATATACTTGCACCTTTAACTCCATCCCAAGTTTGCGAAGATCAGAAACGTTTGGGGGAAACAATGAAAACGTTTGACAGAGAAAACATTGAGGTGTAAGGGAGTGCATGTTGACATCCCAAGAGAGGAAAAATGAGAGGATATGTTGTGTGAAGAGAATGGGATGTTAAGTGAGAAAAAAGTTGATCTTGAGAAGAAAGAAATGAGAGATTAACATGAAATAGCGAAGGAGAGAGTTGTGGGCATGAGATTGAGAGAGAAAAACAAAAGAGTTTGAGTGAGGTTATTTCTTATTCTAACTCTAACATTCCTACTATATTTTCTAGTTGTTTTGACTCTATTATATGTACTCATGGGAAAATTTGTATTGAAGAACCATCATTTGATGAATTTAATCCTAAGGTGATCGAAGCTTCATGTCCCGTGGAGCAAGTGCATATTGATGAGAAGGATAAAGATAAAGAAACTTATTTTAGGGATCTCCAAGGTATGATTCATGTCAAGGAGTCCCACGTGGCAGTTGTGACCCTAACACCAATGCAAAAAAGAAAACGAGGTGATGTTGTTCTTTTGCTATATAATACCAAGTACGGTATGTATGGTTGGTTTATTCACATTCTTAGGATTCCTAGAACACCTAAGGTCATTATGGAGGTAATGAAATACACTTTTATTTATTATGTTGGTGATGTTATTAATTTGAGGATGATGATATTTTGTTATATAATAAGTCATTAAAGTATAACCTCTAATTTCAAGCATAAGAGTAATTCATTCTCTTTTAAAAATGAGCACACATTGTTGTTTGTGTATTATCACTTATTGAAAAGAGGGGTGATGTTTGTGGAAGGAGGCTTATGAATGAGTTAGATGATTCTTCTTCTCTTATTCTAGTGTCGAATGAGTTCTCTTATTGTTATTCTGCATATGTAGACTTCTATCCTATGAGATACCTAATTTTTTCCTATAGGATGATACACATTATCCAACCTGTTTTATGCATAGTGATTGTGGAATAATAAGACAGTAAAGTAAGGACAGAACACTTTTACGTGAAAATCACCCGGCTCACAAGGACAGTAAAAACCAAGACCTACACCTCTGTAGGATTTATCCCCAACTCCACTACAAAGTAAGCCTCTGAAAATTTAGGTTACAAACTCTGTAACCTAGGAACTATAAACTCTAATTCCTATCTCACTAATCTACCCAGACTAGTAAACAACCTTCAAGTTAAACCCTCACTTGAAGTTGCATTTGACTAATTGCTTATACCTATTACAAATCCCCTTTGAAAGTGTATAAGGTACAACTCGATAAACAATCCTAATACAAGAATCCAGACATAATAACTGGAAAAATATTATTCAGTAGAACAACTCCTTCAACCTTCTTCATAGTGTTATGGTCGCAACTCTGGAATAAGAACTCTCTTGAGTATATCATTCATTATTCAGTATTTTGAACTCTCTCTATGTGAGTGCATAATTTTCTTCATGGTAATACTTGATATTTATAGCTCTTGGACTTCATCACTGCGGATGATCTAAACCCTACTTGATACGATCCATCAAGGTAGAATAGGGTTAGAGGTAGATTAGGATTCTTACACGTTCTCTCATATTTAGCTTCCTTGTAGAACTATGAAATATCTTAATATCTATGGTGCAAAATCCTGATAAGTATAACATGAAATCCTGTCGCCTTGTATGCCAAGCCATTATCATAAAAACACAAATCCTACTCGTAGTAGGATTCTGAGAAGGAACACGTTCCTAGACCTATTCCTTTCATATGTTCCTGTCAACTCTGTCTCACTATTGTGTCTAAGAAGGAACACGTTCTCCGACCTGGTTTATTCAACCTCTGCCCTGAGCTTGATTCATTCAACTTTGCACCACATCTGCCTTCTGATAGAGCAAGTTCATGGACATGGTTCATTCTCCTCGTGCATTCTCTTTATCAATCATCAAAACTACCACTTGTTATTCTTGCTAACGCCAAAAAAATTTCCCTTTTTGATGATGACAAATCCATTCTTGTGATGCCAATGTATAACCCTGTGCAAAACATCTCAAATCCAAAAATATTAGACAAAACACCACTAGTATGAACTAGGTTAGCATACATGGGTTATAAATATTACACAATTTCTTTCCCCTTTTGGCATCATTAAAAAATGGCTACAGTGCTGAAAAACCCAATGTGAATGTAATAAATTAAACTCATGGACACATGGGCTATCCCATACACAACACCATAGAACAAATCACTCAACCATATCTAAACATTGTACTTAAGGCACAACAAGAGGCAAAGGGTGAAAAATAGAGCAATTTTATTTATTCATACTTTGAATACAAATCCAACAAATGCGTTACAAAATACAAAACATGCCATTTAGGAAAAACTTTATAGGGAATGATTAAGGACTTAGACATAGTAAGGGACAATGAGCATGTGTTCCCAACCAATTGTTATGACAGAAGTACGTGTTAGTCTTTTATGAGATCAATAAACTATGAGAGTATAGGACATACAATCCAAAAAAAAAGTATAGGACATAAAACTGAATGTACAAGATTCAGTAGAATATTTATTCAATTTTTGAGCTTGTTTGGACTGAGACATCTCAAAGTGATCTCTCCTTAGGGATTTTGTGAAAATATATGCTATCTATTTATCAGTATGTCACGACCCAAATTATGGCATCGTGGTGGCACCTACACTATCCCCCTGGTAGCCGAACCATTCCCAAAATCCTTTAGCACGTAATAAAACATTGCGGAAATTAAGGAATTATTAAGATAAAATAATTCTTCATTCAACTTATAATTATAAAAATCCCTTACAAAAAGACTTCCCCAAAACCTGTTCTAACTTGTACAAGGACTACTATGAATAGAGAAATAAATGAAACATTGTCTCAAAATATTGAGGAAAGAAATAACAACACCGCCCTGAATTAAGAAGGGAGGTCTGACTAGGATGAAGACCAAGGCCACCAAAGTTGAGTGGTCTGCCTTAACCTTTCCGTTCTCCAAGATGCATCCTGTATCGATCGAATACCTGCATCGACATAAAAGATGCATCAAACATAGTATGAGTACACAATGTACCCCCATAGGCATCATAGGCTGACAACAACGGAAGATACGTAACAAAAATAAATATCAAGTTGACTCTCAAGTAATCCTATACTAAATAGTTCAATAGATCATATAACTCAACTTGTCTACATAATGGTTCACAGAATCAAATAAGTCACTTTGTTCATATAAGAATTCAATCACAATACAGTACAATTCAATTCATATTGAACACTAGAATCTTATACTTAATACCCATAGAGCAGTAACTCTATTTAAGTCATATTAATATTGTCATCACCTACCCAAGTTATCAAATAATCAACTATGACATGATGATCCTAGTACACAACATTATATCACTATCTTTCTCAAGGGGTATCACGATTAGTCTGATCATAAAAACATTAGCTTCTTATTCTTTCTAACTCTTGGGCTTGATTAAAGTTATGTACCAGTAAGGGCAAGATACATACTCGTTCATTTAACGTCCTTATCATACTCTAAGTAGAAGTCTACACCGTACATCCTTGATTAAGGAGGGATCTACACATGCATAACATACATGTCATTTAACTACAACAACACCTCGACCAATACTTTACTAGATTCTCTTTCAAATAACACTGTCAATCACCATGAAATATAAGCCAATAGAATCCACCACCACAATAAAATCCGACAGCGAGTACTCAGACTCATAAAAGTGAAACCACAGAACCTAATTCACATAGAACAAGCCAATCATGGCGACTAATCAAGTCTAATATAATCAATCCAATCATCCAAACCCATTTAATCGGGAAATGACCCAAGTTCCAATAACCAATCCATATCACATTACCAAATAATAAGTAACCAAAGTATGAAATAAATGTATGAATGCAATGCATATGCCAGGTACCTTTCATCTCCAGTATACATGTGTTCAAATTCTATGAACTGCACACCCACAAGGGACCCGCGAAGTCCATATACTCCTTCAAAATTTCTCAACAGAGCCCAACTCTTGGTTGAATAATAACTATTGTTGGTGTGCAACCCGTTCCCCCACATATCATCATCATCATCTTAATATTGCCAATAATCTCACAAGTGTTCTTACCTTCCCAGTCTCTTGGACCCATATAATTTCCATACCACTCTTATATCAATATCATCATAACCATGAGTGTATGAATACAAATGATAATACAAGGTAAGAAATGAGAATGTATGAGATGCAACCAAGTATAAGAGATGAATATCACATGCTTTCAGAATTTAATAACACGCAATCCAAGTACAATAAAGATATCATATTGAAAGTATGTATGATGAATAAACACAACAATATCAAATATAGTGACGAGCCCACATAATGGTGACAAGCCCAATTAACAACAGTCGGAATCAGCTTATGGCTGATTCCCCAAATCACCCATCATCATAGTTCAACACTGGTACCTACCCAAGAAATCATCACAATCTCTTAAGTGGGACACCCTAACATGCCTAATACCCCTCAACATTTATAACTACTTACGTACTTCTATCAGAGTCTAATAAGAAGAAACCACAGCCTACCTCGAAGCCGAGAAGGAGCAACAAATCGTCAATCCTTTACACAATCCTTTCCCTTTTGGAGCACCTCCTAGTAATCATAGTCTAACATATAAATACATTATGTCAATAATTACACTGACACACATACAAATACTTAGTCCTTAAACAGGCTAAAAGACGCCCAAAATCAATTTTGGGCCTAGGGTACCCAAATCCAAACTTCATTACTCAAAAAGTATAATAACATACTAAATAATCATAGACTTAAGTTAATTTGAATACTAATCTCATTTAGGCTTCCAATTTCATGAACTAGTAAAACCCTCAGTTTAGAAACCCTAAATTCTTTTCCTATTTTCAAAAGGAATTTAATCACCAACTTGAGCATTACAATACATCTTATCATTATTAATCAACTCTAATTTACAATATCAAAGCATAATGATGAATACATAGTCTCCAATCCATGGTTTAAGTCTCTTGTGAACTCTATGTTATTTCTACCCCAACTAAAGAAATAAGCCTAGATTCTAGCATATAATCATGATAAAGGAATAGAAAGGAGTTTAAATATTATTCCAAGAGACACATTGAAGAAAACCTTTAATTTTCACCTCCCACCGAACTTAGGTCTCCAACTTATGAAGGAAAAGAAATGGCTTCGAGTTGGAGAAATAAAAAGGGTTTCTGCTCAGCGATATCCGCACCCGTGGACAGATCCTCATAGGTGCGGTGTAATGACCGGTTTGGTCTCCTAGAATTGTTAGAGTGTATTCGACTTTCGAGTATGGGTGGAGTGATTCCTGAGACATTTAGAGGAATTTTGGATAAGGAAAAGGATATTTTGGAAATCCATAAGTTAAGAAATGATGAAGCTTGACCAAAGTAAAAATTGGGGGCAAATGCATATTTTTTGAAGTTTTGTTGATTTATTTAGCTCAGGAATAGATGCATATAGAAATTTGTGATCCGTACCAATTTGAATCATTGAATTCTAACACCGTATGTGGGAATAATGCCCATTTTAGTTTCGCGAAAAATTGATGGTTTCTGGTGTGCACCGGGGCGGACTTCCGAGCGCCGAATCGGAAATATCTGCGTATTAAATATCAAACTGCATCCATTTAGTAATTTGCACATAACTTGAGTTCTAGAGCTCTGATTGAGGTGATTTTTGCAGCGTTGTTCTTGTCTCAACAAAGGGGTAAGTATCCAACATTTATTTAAGATTATTTCCATTGGTTTTTTATTTTATCCTTGTTTGGTTGGGGAAAATTGGGGGTTTTAAACTCTAAGTTGAAATTTGAGTTTTCTTCAATTAATTATGGTTGGATTTGAGTACAATCTAGGTTTTTGGCTTGTTTAAACCTTGGGTAAACTATTTCTAACATAAATTTCAATTTCAATTCAAATTTTTCAAACATTTGATTTGTGGGTTTTGACACAAATAGGGTTTTGACAAAGTCATAAAATTGGAGGCTCAATTGGGGTTAGAATTCCATGAAACTTTGGATTATGATTATTTTGATTATGGGTAACATGTTTGTAACTTAAAATTTTTGATTTTGCCCTTGTGAACCCGGGGTCACTTTTTGGGTTTCAGACTAAAGTATAGCAATATGGGTGTTGTTAGATTCGTATGAAACCGTAGAACGCTATTTTGATAATATTGAAATGTTTTTCTCAATAAAATTACCATTTTACCCTTGGGGTTTGGGACGAGGTTTTATATTTACTTTTGACCCTGAGTTCTTTATAAGACATATTTGGTATCAGTATAATCATGTGTAATGTAGAATTGGTCCTTATGTGTTGATTTAATGTGTGCGGTCACATAGGAACTTAATGCGTTGGTTTGAACTACGACCATCCGATATTCTCTTAGGAGGACTTGTGGATTAGGAGTTCATGGCTCCTGCTCGGCTTTGAGGTAGGCTACAATTTAGTTTTTTGAGACTCCGATAGAAGTACATAGTAGTTATAAATGTTTATGAGTATTGGGCGTGTTTAGGGGTCCCACTTAGATGATTGTGATGTGCAGATGAGTGAGTACCTGTGTTGAACTATGTTGATGGGTGATTTGGGGAATCAACCTTAAGCTGATTCCAACTGCTGTTATGTGGACTTGTTGTCATTATGTGGGCTCGTCGCCATATTTGATATTTTCATTTTTATTCGTCACACATGCTTGATATGATATCGCTATTGTACTTGAATTATTGTGGTTGGACTGTTTGATATGATATCTTGATTGTAGTTGGATTGTTTGATATGATATTCGGATTGTACTTAGGTTACTTGTTGTTGAATTCTGAAAGCATGTGTTATTCATCTCCTATACTTGGTTGCATCTCATACATTCTGATTTCTTGCCTTATATTGTTATTTGCATTCATACACTTATGGTTCTGATGATATTGATATTAGTGTGGTATGAAAATGATGTGGATCCAAGAGACAATAAAGGAAAGGTACATATGAGATTTTTGAAAACGTTGAGATGATGATATTATCGATGGCTCAGGTTGCACACCAAAAGGGATATGATACACGGGGTTCGGGGTTGCACGCCTGCAACATTATATTATCACAGCCAAGAGCTAGGCTCCATGATCTGATGAGTTATTCTAGATCGAAGGGGTATATGGACTTTTTCGGTCCCTCATGGGTCACTTTTATATGGAAAACCCATGTAAAGTGTGTATAATGATTTATGGAAAGGTACATGACATATGCATTGCATTCATATCTTAACATATTTATTCTATTACATTGATTACTTATGGATGAACTTGTGTTTGAAGTGATTATTGATAACGTGACTAAGTTCTCGATATGAAAGGATCATACTTGCTACTTGCTACTTGCTACTTGGATTACTATTTAAACTCTTATTGTGGATTGGTTTCCATGATTTGGCTTGTCTTTGTGGGTACTTGGATAATTTGATCTGTGAACGCTTAGATAAATATTGAATTGGTTTCCATGTGTGTCTTGATTTCTTATACATGGGTTACTGGTTATAATTGTTAAGTCTAAGACTTTGTTGTCTATTGCTACTGTGGTCGAAAGTGTTAATATGTTAGGACTATTGTCTAGATCCAGGGAAAATATGTGCATTGTGTGTTGTCTGATAATTGACCATGTGATTGGGTACCGAGTATGGTTAGGAACTTGTGATAAGTGTTGCTATTGGGAAGGTAGACATTGAATGATCTATGTGTGTCAAACTGTAATTGTGTAGAGACAACTAAATTTAAGGCTAAGAATAATAGAGGATTTAATGTCATCATGGTTAGCTTGAGTATAATACTCTTGGAAAGCATTCTCAAAGGGTTGTTGTGATCTAAGTGTTGACTTGTTCACTTGATGTATTAAGTTGGGTAAGTGGGCTTAAGCTTGAATATGACTTGGACAAGAAAGTACTAGTCGGTGGGTATTATCATAGTAAGATTCTTGTATGTGTGCATGGATTGATTGTACTTGACTATGAATAGAACCTTATGTGAATAGTGTGACATTGAATCAGGAAATTAATATGTGTACAGCTTGACTTATATAGACTATTGAACTGTCTAGTATAGGCCTATCTGGGGTGAACTTCATATTTATCTATGTTACGTATCTTCCGCCGTTGTCGGCCTATGATGTCTACGGGGGTACGTTGTGTACTCATGCTATGCTTGCTACATCTTTCCTGATGCAGATACAAATCCCTCTACTAGTTTGCGAGCTCGAGTGTGAGTCAGGGCAGGTGGATTTGGGCGTTCGAGGGTGAGGATACTTCTTCCGGCATGCGTTGGATGCTTATTCTCTTACTCTGTCTTTACATTTGGATTCAAAAGACATAGTTAGACATTTTGATTATGTTATCTAATTTTGGCCTATTTTTCCTTCATTCAGACTTGTATTCCGCATTAGTGCTCTTGTATCACATACCAGATTTTAGGGGTTGCATTATTGTTTGATTATATTACGCATTCTTTCATATTGTTTTGGTTGCATGGGAAGTGGTTCTCCTACTGGTGGCAATGTGTAGATGCCACCACGATTCCTGAATAGGGGTTGTGACATGCGGCCTTACCTTTTCAGAGAAATAGTCGCAAAGGCCGCCTCACTTAAAAATCTCAGCCTCGCTGATGCGAAATGAGTTCAGCTGGTACGCACTCCTAAATTTCCCAAAATCTTGCACCTACGGACCAAGCCTCGTAGAGGCGGGCCCTCAGGTGTGGCCTCATGTCCGCAGAAGCAGCACACCAAAAACCAGCAAACTAGGAATTTCATCAAGTTCAACCTAAAACCCGCAACTTATCCGAGGCCTCCCGAACACAAACCAGATATGCAACCCCAAGTACAAACACAATATGAACTCATCCCCACACTCGGATTTCTCATCGACCAACCTAAGGTCCGCTTTTCTATGAAAATTCTCGAAATACTCAACTTCCACAAATTTACCAATAGTCACACAAAATACATTCGAATGCCTCGGGAAGTGAACCAAAGACTCGACTAAGTCATAACTGATGCTTCAGACCTACCGGAAGTGACGAAACTCGAAAATGAACCCATATACTCAAAGTCAACTATCGGTCAACACATTTTCAATTATTCAACTTAAAAGCTTCTAATTTCCTCAGATCCGCCAAGACTCACCCGACTACTTTGGGAACCTCTCCATCCATCCCTGCAAGTCGAATACACTCTAATGATGCTAGGAGAAAGGTCAACATGGATAAAAGGGTAAAATGGCTACCCGACCAAATGAGTCATGACATCATATACTAATTAAATAAACGTTTGTCCTCGAACGGAAAAAGGAAGTACGAAAGCTGATGAACAACTAAGGAATGCCCATCATAACCTCATGAAGCCTCAATATGCAAGAACATACACTGATAGTACTGCTTCCTCACTTAATCAGTCAAACTACCCGTAACTTAACTTAACGACCTAAATTTCAATTTTTTCTTACCCGTAATTTCCTTCACAGCTGATCCTTGAATGTAAGAAATGACTCTGCTCGAATTCGCTGATTTTATTATAACCATACCTCTATATTTTTCCGATTGAACCGATAAAATTACCTTAATAATGCCACCCTTTAGTTGTAGCCACAAACCATTTTCCAACTTGTAACAATAAAATATTTTGATTCTACCAATCCTTCTCTCACACCTTCCCAGGCCGTCTTTCGCACCAAGATTCCTTCAAAACACAGACACATGCCACAAGCCCAAATTATGACTTCCTCTTGCCAGAAAGGAATCCTTGGTTTATCTGAGAAAATTCTAAGTAATTTCATCCAAAAACTTATCTCATCCAAAGTTGATAGTGCTAATTCTAATCTCGTTACTTACGTATCCCAAAGAAATAACTTAGTCAACCCAATCGCCAAATTCTTCTCAAATCTCCAAATTACCATACTATAAGCATACATATTGATTAACTTGTCGTGACAAATCTATATGAAAAATTGATCACTCTAAAGACTTCCCATAACCATTTATACTTTCTCAATACATACCATGTACCCGAGTAAACAATCAGAATCATCTGAATCATTGTAATACTAAGAATATGATCAATCCTACTTGCAATTCCAATGAGAACCGGTAACACTGTCATACCTCCATTTTGAATTGAAATCCATCGCACCCTTATCCGTGGTTTACTAGAATACTATAAGTCCTCCAGGCAATATAAACACGGCCACCCGGCCCTAAATGAACAATTCTAACCCAGAATATAATGTTCAATTTTTAAATCATCGATAGTTACCCAAACTGATTCTAAACATAGCTGATAGGCTTTCCATAAGCATGCAGTAACCTATTCCATCCCTTTTCTCATGAGTAGTCAATCATGTGCCATCATGCACGACCCCAAAAGTTTGATTCTATCTGAGTCATCAACTTAGTACCGAAGAACTATACCTTATGATTATAATCTTCATGTTCCTCAACTTTTACCCTATACACAAGTCTGATAGAACCACATGAACTCTAAATACATTAAATA
Organism: Anisodus acutangulus; assembly: GCA_029783415.1. Taxonomy (NCBI): domain Eukaryota; kingdom Viridiplantae; phylum Streptophyta; class Magnoliopsida; order Solanales; family Solanaceae; genus Anisodus; species Anisodus acutangulus. Next base: position 14,903,386 of record CM056509.1, read on the forward strand.
TTCTTTGTACTTTCTCTTAACTCGCCACAACTCTGAACATTTTGACGCAAGCCTGTGGCATCATTTACTACACCTCCACCCATCGAGTCTCTAATAGTAAGACCTCACTATCCTTTATCAATCCAGAAGGTATCAAATCTCATAACCTTCGTGTCTTACCAAATCCTAACGTATAAACATTATGATCCATGCACCTTACCTTGCGCAATTACTTCCAAGTCTTTAATACCTGAATACTCATTCATGCTATTAATCAACAATGCTTCAACAAAGTCTACCACCAGTTTCCAATCACAAACCCTATGTAACATTCGTTATAACACTTAGTAAACGACCATAGACCTACTCTTCTGAGACTACTAAACAATGTCACCCGATCTGAAATATGCAAAAATAATGCCAACATAATCCTCACCTAACCCAAGAATTTTCCGCTGCTTTGAATCCAATTTCTCCCCTTTCTCGAAAAGGTACCTTACCCATTCCAAATTATCTTAACTCTTCAATTTACACCTTTTATTCAAATCAAACTCACCACTAATGACCAATCATTACTCAAACCTGCTCCAGAGTGAACTAAAATATCATAGGCCACGCAAAATAACTGAACCGATCCTAGAAATAGTAGGACACTGCATACCCAAGCAACTGAGAGTTTCCTTTGCCTCACTCGAGCCTTAAAACTGAAGGCTCCTCCAAATTCGGCACATCCCATGCACCATCCTTTATAAAATTCCTCTACTAGAAAAGATACCGACCCACTCTGGTTACTCTGACCAAAAATCATTTAGTACCCAAGGAATAACCCAAACCATCACTGAACTGGCCCATGATCCGAAAGTCGATCCTTAATTACTGAACATACACTCCTTCTAACACTCTTATATAGTTTCATCGAAATACCCTTGCCAAAAATCTTTAACCGAAATAGTCCTTCTCTATAGTTCATACATTCACTAACCCGATCATCGATACCCGAAGCTTTTCATAACTAGAATTAGATCAAACTGCCGTCAATATGTTACCGTAAATATCCCCATTTGACCAACACCTTATTCGAGAGTTCTATATGATGCTTTCCCGCGAAGAACCAACCCTTACCTTATTTTTCCGAACCATAACACATCCAACTAACTGTGTAATTTTTCCATATCCTTCGGTCAACTCCAAAGTCATTGTGCCAGTAACTATAGAACTGCTCAAGTATTAACCTCTATATACCATGCCCACAACTCTTATCCAAGAACTAGATGTAACACTCGATAATTCCTTAAATAAAACTCCACACTTGTCCAGCGCCTAAGTCATTCACATTAGTCGATCAATGGCTCCCATTAGACTATGACGTAGTCCAATATACCAACTCATAAACGACCTCTTACACTCATCCTACCCCAAATGACTGCGAAATAACCCATAAATAAAAATCTCTTTGTTTCAACAACCCCTTTTCGATCACCAACTTTGAAACTCTAAGTGACCATGTGAACACACTCTTTATTTGAAAAATCACAGTTGTCTACTTTCTTAAGCTTCACTCATGAAAAGTAACACTGCCACCTGATCTAAAACAGATTGTCATTCCCTGAAGGGACCTTCAACCACTAGTTCTTACTCTACCACTACAATTTGTCAAGTAGATGCCAAACTTATCTTTTTATAATCTCATACAACATCCACATCTTGCAACCTTATACTAATGAGCACGTCAGATACCATTTTTCAGTGAGTTGTGAAAACTGATGTTCTGAGATAGTAGAAATTGATGGCGTGTATACATTTTGACGGTCCGTCGAATCTACAGCATGTCGTATATGAAATTGATGATTCATTTTGATATGCCATATAATTATTATGGTCCATAGAACCTAGCATCAAATTCAACATGCAGAGCTGAAACTGGTTTTTTAACTCCAACCTCCCTATTTTGGTATCCTACATCCTGAATCATAAATATGGCTTAGTTTAGAGGTACGAGGTGTTACAATATCTCCCCCTTGGGCTCATTCATTCTTGAATGATGGGTCATAGTTAGGAATGAGACTGGACTTAGCATGAGTACAAGAATGTGAAGAAACATGATGAAACGTGGAAACTAGACTGACATGATTAAATGAAAACATGAACATGAGACATGAGTATTGAATACATAAACGTGAAGCATGAGACATAGTTACTCAAGGGACATGAAATAAATACTAAAGGTATTTACCTTGATAATTTTTTGCTTGCTCCTCGAATAAATGCATATACCTAGACTTCATGTCCTTTTCGGCTTCTCATGTAGCCTCCTCAACATTTTGACTTCTCCGCAACACTTTCACTGAGGCTACTTCCTTAGTTCTCAACTTTCGAATTTGATGATCCATATTAGACACAGGGATCTCCTCATAGTCAAACCATCCCTAACTATAATGGAATTGGTAGGGACAACCAACAACTAGTCTTCCACACACTTTCTGAATATGTATGTGAAACACTGGATGCACAACAACTAAATCTTGTGGCAATTCAAGTCATAGGCCACTTGACTAACTGTCCTCAAAATCCTATATGGTTTGATATATCTGGGACTAAGCTTCCCCTTCTTCCCAAATCTCATGACACCTTTCATAGGTGAAACTTTCATAAATACCCAATCATCAACTTGGAACTCCAAGTCTCTACGCCTTACATCCGAATAGGACTTTTGGTGACTCTGAGCTATTTTTTGATGCTCATGACTTTGCTTGACTTTCTCCATAGCTTGATGGACTATGTCTGGTCCTAACAATTCTTCCTCACCAACTTCGAACCGACCAATTGGTGACCTACAGCTTCGCCCATACAAAGCTTTAAATGGTGCCATCTGAATACTAACATGATAATTATTGTTATAAGCAAACTCAATGAGAGGTTAATGATCATTCCAATTACCTTTAAAATTGATAAACATGCCCTCAACATATCCTCAAGAGTCTGAATAGTATGTTCTGCCTAGCCATCTATCTAAGGATGAAAAGCTATACTGAGATTTACCTTGGTGCCCAATCATTTATGGAAAGACTTCCAAAAGTGCATTGTGAACTGAGCACCACGGTCTGAAATAATGGACACTAGGGTACCATTAGCCTAAAAATCTTTCGGATATACAACTTAGTATAATCCTTCGTTGAATCTGTGGTCTTAACTGGCAAAAAGTGGGATGATTTGGTAAGTCAGTACACAATACCCATATCGAATCATGCCTTTGGGCTGAGCAAAGTAGATTTGTTATGAAGTCCATGTTTATCATCTCCTATTTCCAAACAGGAATATCAATATTTTAAGCCAACCCACTAGGCCTCTGGTGCTCAGCTTTCACCTACTGACAATTTGGACACTTGGCTACAAAGTCTGCCACATTCCTCTTCATATCATTCCACCAATAAATTTCCTTAAGATCATGATACATCTTTGTGGAACCTGGGTGAATAAAATACCTGGAATTATGCATTTCTACCATGATTCTCTCTCTAAGTCCATCCACATCTAGAACATATAACCTGCCTCGGTACCTCAAAGTACCATTATCTCCCCCTTAATTAAAATACATAGTCTTATGCTTGTGAACCCCCTATTTCTGCTACAACAAGTAGGGATCACTAAACTGCTTCTCATTCACCTCAACTACTAAGGAGGGTTCCGACTTGTTCTGAACAACAACAACACCATTTTTGAAGTCCATGAGTCGAACTCCTAGACTGACTAATAGATGAATCTCCTTCACCATGGTTCTCTTATCTTCCTCAATATGAGCCAAGCTTCCCATGTATTTTCGACTAAGAGCATCAGCTACCACATTCACTTTCCATGTATGGTAAAGAACATCCACATCACAATCCTTTATAAATTCGAGCCATCTCCTCTGCCTAAGAGTTAACTCCCGCTGCTTGAAAATATACTGAAGGCTCTTGTGATCTGTGAAAATGTCAACGTGAACTCCATACAAATAATTATGCCATATCTTGAGTGCAAAAATCATGACTGCCAATTCCAAGTCATGAATCGGATATTCTTTTAATGAGGTTTAAGCTGTCTGGAAACATAAGATATAACCTTTCCATGCTACGTTAAAAACACTCAAGACCAACTCCTGAAGCATCACAATATACTATGAACCCCTCGGTTCCCTCTGGTAATGTTAACAGTAGAGCAGAATTCAATCTCATTTTTAATTCCTCAAAACTACGCTCATAGGCATCTAACTACTGGAATTTGACTTTCTTCTAAGTCAATCTGGTCAATGGAGTTGAGATGGAAGAAACCTTCTATGAATGATCTATAATAGCCTGCTAGACCCAAGAAACTCCATATCTCTAAAGAAGAAGTAGGTCCTAGACAATTCTTTACATCGTCTATTTTCTGAAAATCAACCTGGACGCCTTCGCCTGAAATCACATGGCCTAAGAATGCCACTAACTTAATCCAAAATTCACACTTGGAAAATTTAGCATAAAGCTTGCGGTCTTGAAGTATCTGCAACACTATTCTAAGATGTTCTGCATGATTAGCCTTGTTATGTGAAAAGACTAGGATATTATTGATGAAGACAATGACAAAAATATCAAGATAAATCTTGAAGATCCTGCTCATAAGATCATGAAAGCAGCTAGGGAATTTGTCAATCTGAATGACATGACACAAAATTGGAAATGACCATAATGGGTTTTAAAGATGGTTTTTTGAACATCAACTTCCTTAACCTTAAACTGATGGTACTCTAATCTAAGGTCAATCGTAAAATAACACTGAGAACCTTGAAGTTGGTCAAATAAATCGTTGATTTTGGGAAGAGGATATTTATTCTTGATGGTGACCTTGTTCAACTACCTGAAGTCAATGCACATACGCAAAGACCCATCCTTTTTCCAAACAAATAAGACTGGTGCACTCCATGGTGAGACACTTGGTCTAATGAATCCCATATCAAAGAGATCTTTCAATTGGCCATTTAATTCTCTTAACCCTGCTGGAGCCATTCTGTATGGAGATATAGATATTAGCTTAGTGCTGGGAAATAGATCAATTCTGAACTCAATCTCCTTGTCGTGAGGACATCCGGGAAGACCTCCTAGAAAAACTTTTCGAAACTCATTAACAACTGGTATGGACTAAAGAGTTGGGGTATGGGCATCTACATCCCTACTCCGAACTAGATGGTAAATATACCCCTTGGATATCATCTTTCTTGTTTTAAGATAGGAAATAAACCTACCCATGGGTGCTAATGCATCACCCTTCCATTGTATGACTAGTTCACCGATAAATTTGAATTTTACAATTTTGGTTGTACAACCTACCATGGCATAACATGAAGACAGCCAATCAATACCCATGATTACATCAAAGTCTACCATTTCTAACTCTGCCAGATCGTCTATGGCTATGGTAATGCGGTGATAGACTCTCCAACGGAAGTGGATACTTCAAAGGGTTCATGCAACTTTTTGGGTTCTATCCCAAATTTCATAGCAACAAAAGGGGTTACATATGATAGTGTAGATCGAAGATCCATAAGGGCATAAACATTGATAGTGAAAATGGTTAATATACCTTTGACCATATCTACACAGACTTCTATATCCTGATGACCTGATAGTGCATATAAGCAGTTTGTGCGTCCGTTTATATTACCAAACTTTGCTGGACCACGCCCTGACTAAGTTTGAGAATTACGAGAAACTGTAGAATTTTTAGACTGAGCCATATTACCTCTTGTACCATACCTCGCTCATGGGAAGTCTCGCTAAAAGTGACCTTACTGGCCACACTTAAAACATGCATCCATACCGAAGAGACACTCTCCTAGGTGCCTCTTACCATACTTTCCACACACTAGATTGCTGAAAGTACCTTGACCCAGACTGGCGTCTGACTGGGAGCCTGATGCTCTGAAGTTCTATCTCTTATTATCATTCCTGAACTTTGGAGTTGGGGCACTGGCTGATGATGCAGCAGGTCTTGATGACCTGTTCTTGAAGTACTGTCTACCTCTACCTCCCCAATTACTGAAGTGACTTGAATATTTGGCTCTCTTATTAAATTCCCTATCATTCTCTTTCTACAAGGCTTCCTCTTCCTTCAACCTATACGCGTTAGTAATCTATCTGTTCTGAGTTGTAATATTGGTGGCATTGTACAAATGGGGATCAAAACCATACACAAAGTGTCTAACTCTGACCCTCATGTATGGGACCATATGTGGAGCAAACTTTTCCAAAGAGACAAATTGAAGATATTATTCCTGAACACTCCAGCCATTCTGTTTTAACTTCTCAAATTCTATAGTCTTTCCCTCTCTGAACTCAATTAGTAGAAAATGCTCAATAAAAGCATCCGCAAACTCATCCCAAGTTGCTGGAGATGCATCTTCCCCACGAGATTGTTTCCACGACTCATACCAAATATTGGCAACATCTTACAACTAATAGGCTCCCAACTTTGTTGCCTCTATCTCATTAGCATGCATAAAATGGAAGATTTTCTGCAGTCCATCAATAAAGTCTTGTGGATCCTCTATCTTGCTAGACCCTGCGAATATCAGAGGGTCCATTCATAGAAACTCACAGGTCCAGAAACTGGATGACTCTCTATTAGTTCCTGTACTTGCAGTAGTTCCTTATCGTTAGGCTTGAGCAGCCACAATCTAGGTGAGCATCTGAATAGCTCACCTAACATCTGAGTTTGTGGAACTGGGCAGCGAAACTGGGATCTTCGCAGGCCCTATAGTATCGGGTAGGCGTGTTGTACCCGAATTGGCTCCCTAAGCCTGAGCGTCATCCTCATGAGCTGCATTGGCAGTAGATTTCTTACTGGTAGTTGATTTCTGTTTAGCAATAATTTTCTAATATACATAATAAACATGAGTTAGAAGGATGTCCAGAAGGTATATCTCTAAGTGGACGATCTAGAGTATGAAAGAAGTGAGATAATCCTAGATGTCTATGTGGTTAACTGTTTACATGTGTGGGGCCTTCAGACACATAAAATGACCCCACTGGACATGGTTATGTAGTCTCCCTAAGACATTTAAACCTAGTGCTCTGATACCAAGCATTGTCATGCCCCGAACCATAGCATAGATGAAACACGACACTCGGTGTCCGACTTCATATGACTAAGCGAACCACATGGCTTGCTGATCATCATGGGCATCAAAATATTCTATAGTAATTATTTAAAATATGTAAAACATAATACAGTATTTATAGCTTGAAATAATCATAGCGGAAGTAATCAAAAAATATAATACGTCTAAAAAACCAATACTAACATGACATACTAAACTAGTCTATGAAACCTCTGAACATGAGTCTGACTACAAAATTGTCTATCATAATACATAATCATAAATATAACTAGACTGAGACCCCAGATGTGATGGGGCTCACCAAATGGCTGATACTAAAGCAGTCCTACTAAGAAGATCTGTCTCTCTGAAACTCAGCACCTGCACAGTGAAGTGCAGGCCCTATGTAAATAGATGTTAGTATATTTGAATTGTATTGTATGTAATGAAACTAAAACAATAAGCAGGCACGTAATATAATAGGAGCATAAAACTGAAACTGAAATATGAACATGAATATGAGTATAATAACATGCGAAAGGTCTGTAAACTGCATATCTATATATCTATATATCCACGGGAGAGCATTAAAAAAACTGACATGAACCACCATGTGTGAACGTGTAGTCTGATCTCTACCCCCATCAACTAAGAAATCTCGTACATTGTCGGAGTACAAGACATGAACATGAACATGATGGGTTCAATAATCCCATAAGGGGTAATAAGAAGCTATTGTCCTCTGGCAGAGCGACCCTTATCCTACGTTAGCATACATAGTTTCAGGCTGTCTAAGTCTTCTTTGTAATCTGTGTAACTCCCAAAACATGTACTTGAAAATAGTTGGCTTGAAAGCCCATGGATTTCATGAAATATTTGTAATAATAACTTATAAGTTTATAATTTAACATTTGAAGAAATACATAATATAACTTGTATAAATCATGAGAAACATGTATAACTTCATGGAATTAAGTAATAATAATCATAACTTGTAATTAAGAACCCATGGGTTCATGGGTTATGAAAATGTTCATGGCAATCATAATTGAAATACCATGAATATAATAACGATGGCATATATATATATATATATATATATATGAACATGTATAAGGTTATTATGAACTTGAGTAAAAACCCTAGGTTTGAAGAATTCTTGTTTCATGGATTACATGTGGAGTGGGGAATAACATTGATGTCCCCACGTGGATAGAAGCTCTACATACCTTACTCGCTTCTAAACTTGTATTAAAAATCCAGAATTTGAAGAAGAACTCCAAATATTGCACCTTGAAATCTTGAATTGGGTTTGTCTTGAAATCCCTAGGTTAAAAGTTGTGAATTTCTCTTAGGAATTGATTATACTTGATTAGAATGTCATGGAAATACACGAAAAGGACTTACCTTGAGTTATAGGGATGATTGGAGAATAAACCTTCATTCTATGGCTTGAGAGAAATGAAAATCTGATTTTTGGGACATATGCTGCGTATTTATATTGTTCCTAGTCGGAAGAAATTGATGGTTCATGTTGACGGTCTGAGTCTGGGCCATTTATATTTTGATGGTCCAAATTGATGATCCATTTAATCGGACCGTCATAAACTTGTAAATTTCTAGTGAGTTGTGAAAACTGAAGATCTAAGATGGTGGAACTTGACAGTCCGGGTACATTTAAACAGTCTGTCGAATGAAATTGACAGTTCATTTTGAGGAAATTGATTTGGGGATGTACTTAAGTTTATTCATTCCAAAGAAAGGAAATTATCCTTACATACCTCATTTACAAAGCTACAAACATCCCATTAGACCTTGCTCCTCCTACGGATGATTATCTATGTCACACAAAGGGTTGATATCAATATCAAATTCATATCCAATAGGGAAGTTCATGTAGGCTTTTTATCGAACAACTTATGTAGGCAACTTCATAGGGTCATTCATGGTTCAAATTCAATGTATCTTCGCACAACAACATTCATCATCACCTCTACGCATCACCATGATGCTATCCATGTATTTACAACTTCATTTAATAGATTGGAATTTAATAAAAATCAGCCCACACAACACAACTCTATAAATGCCTTGTTAGGTCTTCTCAATAACATACACATAACTTATATAAGTTCATACACGTGAAGGAAAAGGTAGAACTTACCTCAATTACCCAAAATCCAGCTCTTTAGCACACTTAAACTTCATCAACCAAGTCTCCAACTCAACATCAAGAGGTAGGAGAAGAAGAAGACTAACCCACGAATTCACCGGTAAAAAAATTATGTTAATTACTTCCAAAATTTGGCTTGGATGATTAGGAAACCATGGAAGAACTTTGAGAGATAATTTGGAGCTGCCTAAGGTCTATGGAAGTGAAAACTGAATGAGAAAATCGGGTTTTGCCTAGGCATTTTATTGACAGTCTGAAATTTATTTTACGGTTAGTTTTGCAGAGCATTATTAAAATACACACTTCTTGTACAGAGATCTCATTAACGAATGGTTTATTGTGTTTGATATTATACTTGCTAAACTTGAGGTTACATAGATTATCCATCCATAATTCATTATACACTAGGAGATATAAACCCGACAAGTTGGGCCAAAAGTTTGTCCATAATTCTGCCAAATTTCCCCCGAATTTAGATAACTTAATTTCTTTGATTCGATTTAACCCCGAACTCTTACAAAATATATATATAACATGCATTAAAACCTTTCTTAACCTTATGGAGGTATCTCATCCTCACCATCCTTACGTTAGTTAACCTACAATGGAAATGACGTACAAAGTACGGGGTGTAACATCATTCCCTCCTTAAGAACATTCGTCCTCGAATATTGAGGAAATATTCTAACTTCTACGATTTCTATAACTTTTAGCAGAGTTTCCTCTATAAACAGGACTATCTAAAACTTGTCAAGCAACCCAAAACATATATCTAATGCCATACTGGGCTACAAATAATCAAAACACAATATCAGCTCTACACGATCGTTTATCCATCCAGAATCACAAGGGTTATCCATAACTTACATCAACTATCGAATGCCACAATCTGGGCTACATCCGGCACATCTGTATCAACAACATTGCCTATACAAGGCACTCAAGCTAAATTTGGTATATAAGAGAGGAATAAGGAAATATTATCGCATGAGTATTAGTATAAACTTTCTATCTGAATGAGTGCATCTAGATTTCATATTTTCTTTTAATTTCCAAATGATCCCTTTTATCTCATTGCCTTTCCACAATACCTTAGTTATATCTTTAATCCACAACTCTCACACATAAATCTAGGATAGCAACTGAAATACCTTCGTAAAAGTCTCCACAACCCAAATATTTCTGATTAGTGACATACGAGAGGACACTTCTATATATATTTCCATAGTATATCTATGTGGAAAGCTGAGTAAGTTCCATTTAACCCTGGATATGTCTTAAGGTCATAGGTCACCCTATTGGTATCTTAGTAATTCCATACGATTCTATATACCTGGGGCTAAATTGTTCTTACAATCAACTCTCCTTACATTCCTTAGAGCAAAACCTTCCAGAGTACTAAATCATGAATTTCAAATCCACGTAACACATTAGCCTATGACCTCTGGAAATTCTAAAGTACGAATATACATGCACCCCTTTATACTCTCAATACTTACTTCCTTTCACCCCCTTTTTGTCATGTTACTCTATCATACTCAACATTACAAAATTTAGTCATATCTCATATTAACTCTTGACATTATCCTTATTCTATCAATATTTTGCTAACTTCACCATCTCACCTTATTTTGGAGAACTTTAACAAGATGTTCTTTTGCTTTTAGTTCCTCCCTTTTTTAATTGTCTTAACTTTTAGTTATTTACTATCTTTACTCATTTCACATCTTGGAGGATTAACATTAGTCCAGTCAACTCCTTTCTCCTTACGTTGAACCAATCGATGGAAAGTTTGTATCTACTTGAGATAAAATCATAACAGGGTTCCATGTCCTCCTAACTCTTATTGGACGAACCTCCACAAGTTATTTTAATGAAGCCTCTCTATTTGAGGTGATAGACATTAACTGAAATCATACGGTCTTCTCATTATTTTCCTTGTATGATCCTCAATTATTTAAATAATATTATTGAACCACAAGCGGCAAACCTTGTAATTTTTGACAATCATGAGCTATGTACAATATTATTAATTTTACAATAATGGAGAAATTCCATACCAAACTTTATCCTTGAATCACTGTTTCATTCCAGTCAGGGTTCTTCATCCACTATATTTGTCCTTCTGAACCTATGATGCTCTTAGTCTTATCAGTTGACTATTGGGTCATTATGCCAACTCTACAATTCTCCCCTTTCGTATTGTTGTATTATTAATTGCCTCAAGTATCATAATATATTTATTCAATTCTTGCCATGGAGACCATCCAGGTCAGGACTTATAATTTATACTCTTTTACCTTTCCATGGGGTAGCGCTAATACTTTCTGTGCTATTACTTTACTGCCACTAGAGTCTTGAAGTTGGACCCTTAAACTTGTAGGTTAAACTGTACATACATCTCCTCTTACTTTATCCTGAAGGTTGTCATGTCTGGACATTCTCTTTAAATTGTAGCATTTCAATTACTAAAGGTATTGTCACTAAGTTCTCCATTCATGGAATCCTAGCTTCCGGACCATTTCCCTCTTGAGTAGGACCACCCTTTCATTATAGCCTCTAAGCTCGCCTCTATTTACCTTTTTAATCCTAAAGCTAATATTTTCCTTTACGAAGACTCTTACATTCTTGCATTACGGTGACTCATTCTAAATAATGCTTTTACTATTAATAAAAGGAGCTCATCTTCAAATTTCGGCTACTGCCGTCCAAAAGTATTCTGAAGGTTCTTATGGTTCTTAAGGATATCACATCATACTCTTTAATGCGTTCTCACTTCTAAGTCACAAGTCTAGAATACTCATTGACTTTCCCAATCGCTCTTACATGTAAACGACTTCATTCCCATATCCATGTTGAACATATACGTTACAAGGCATTGGATTATCTCAATCATCGTCATATGAGTGATCCTTACATATATATCTGTTGTTAAGTTATTCTCTGGGTCTTAATCTCAGTTCTTTACTTACCCAACAAAATTAACGAGAAACTGCTAATATATTTCCATATTAGATACATACCCATTTTCTGCATGAGTTTACATTATCATTCAATCTTCCTGTAATCTATACCCAATCGCTATAATTTGGAGTTAATTCTCCTCCCTTATCTCTTAGTCAACACCACATAACAATAAATCATAGTCTCATTGTCATGTCCACATAGCGTTTTGGGTACCTTTAATTACCTGCTTTTATCTTTCTTGCTCTTATTTCCCCTTCCGTTCTGAAAGTACTAACTCTGAGTACAATCTTTAATTATTTACTTTTATTTATGGGCTTCATATCCTTTCATCTTTTAATCCACGTTATACTATCCCCTTGTGTAATTTCCCTTTTATTTAGAACATTTTTAACAATTGTGATCACTTACTTGTAAAAGTTAGGACTTCAGGCTCAAAAATCATTTTATCATGTGCAATGTTATGTCAACTGATAGCTCACCTGAATCCTAAATTGGCTTTCTTCTAGGCTTATATACATTACGTCTCAATGTAACCAGAATTACTCTTTCATCCCTTAATATTTTTTAACTAACCGCTCTTGGGCCAGCATATGCCCCCATTATTGTTTATTTCTTATACTTTCTTTTCTAAGCCCCATAGGTCTGTCGACTCTTATCGTTACTTAATTCCTTTAACCAGAAAGTCACTAGCATTCCCTCTTTAACATCGACACTTACATGTCATTTCATAGTTTTAACATATCCGCATAAATCTGAATAACCCAATATTATTCATCTTTGAGTTCTTCATTGCAACTCCTTTATCCACTTATTAAACTACCATGCGGGACTATGTGAATTCTTGTATCGCATCGCATCCGTTATGAGAGGAGCACAAATCATTGAGGCTTAGAGGTTCTCCTTTCTAGATAGTCACATTGTCACATTAACACCTTTCATAATTTCGTGACCTTTTAACAACTTACCATTTGTTCCAGCACATTTTTCCTTACTAGGGACTATTGAATCATTTACACAGATAAAATGTTATGTTTTTATAACTGAAATGCTCAATTATCAAAATACCCCTCTTTATCTTCCAACCACATTAGTCTTTAGGGTTTTTTTTCATAATATTGATGGTCACTCTTTTTGCTATTTACACTTTTAATGTCTGAATACTTCTTTTGCAAATTTCAAATTTGTGACTCATATTCCATTTAACCAAGGAAACTTTCCCAATATTAATACTCTCTAATTCAAAAGGCTAGATCGTCTGATCGATATATTCCGTTATCATGTGGCTATTCGAATCTCATAGTAGGTACTTAGTCTCGTAGCACATTGTAACGACCTGTATGGCCATTTTTAGCTAAATACCCTTATTTTACTATTTTACCCTTCCCGTGATCTTTATGAAGGGTTAGTAATACATAGGGACATGTGGCACAGATCTCGAGGTCCATTTTCATGAGTTTCAGCTGAAAAGTCCATGTTTGGACACTTAGAGTTGGATAGTTTGACTCAAAGTTGACTTTTGACTAGATGAGTTATTTTCCAAGTTTCATCACTTCCGGTAGTTTTGGGGGTCATTTATGACTTAGTTGAGTCATTGGTTCGCTTCCCGAAGCAATCAGATGTATTTTGTGGTTTTATTTGCAGTTTGGATTTTGGTTTTATCTCAAGAAATTCTTTAGAAAAGTATATCTTGGTTTAGTTAATTGTGAAATCCTAGGGTACGAGTGAGTTCATAGAATTGTTTACCATAGACGAGCCTATTTGGTTTGTGCCCGGGGGATTCCGAGAGTGTTTTAGGTGTTCAATAAAGGATTTGGCCATATTTCAATGCTGGTTTCTGGTGTACGCCGTGCGACATCAGCATCCGCTCTGGTGGGTCTACCTCAGTGAGAGATTGGCTCGCCGAAGCGGAAGATGGGGACTGGGGGTTTTCACAGGGTCTGCCGTGGCGAGAGGTGAGATGTCAAGTGACTCTCGCCCCAGCGAAGCCTTTTTCTGCTACAGCGGGTACACTCTAGTGGAGTCAATTTTGTTGGGGCTGAAGTACTATTTAGGTGGCCTATAAATATTTTTAGGTCAGATTTTCCTTCCCCAAATAGCTAACTTCGAATCTAGCACCGTATAAGGGTATTTTCAGCGCTCTAGGAGCATTTTCAATCTTGAGGTAATAGATTCTTTCCCTTTTATTGCTTAAGTTATGATTATAAGTTCTTTTAATAGTAGTTTACCATATTATTTGAGTGGGAAGATGAGTTATGCATATTGTGAGAATAAGAGAGCTATATGGACGATTTTAATAGGGATTTATGGATCAAATTGTGTTAATATCATGAATTAGGATTGGGTTATGTTAGATTATCATGTTTTTAAGCTTAATTTGATTGCAAAAATTGGTTTTCTAATAGAGGAAATTCTAGGGTTTCAAATTGGGGTTTTGGATTATTTTTCAATTTAAGGTTCAATTGTGTTTAGTTTTTTAATTAACTTAAGGGTGTGACTACCTTATATGTAATAACAATTTTTTAGTATTAAAGTTGGAGTCCTGGTGAAGTGGGCCCGGGTTGGTATTTTAAAGTCATGTTTGTAAGGTCTTTATCCTTGTATGTTATGAAAGCTTTGTATTAACGAATAATACGTACGTGAATAGACTTCGACTATCGCAAGGCGCATCAGAAGGGCAAGGCGCATCAGAAGGGCAAGGCGATCACTGAGCCTTTATTTCTTAGCGCTCCAGTTCGGCAATGAGGTACGCTACGGTTTAGCTTTTCTAGACTCTGATAGAAGTACATATTAGTTATATCTATTGATGGGTATTAAGGGTATTTGGGGTTCCTACTCAAACAATTATGATGAACTTTTGAGTGGGTACCAGTGTTGAACTTTGATGATGGGTGATTTGGAGGATCAACCTTATGTTGATTCTGACTGCTATTATTTGGGATTGTCACCAATATGTGGGCTCGTCGCCATATTTGATATTGTTTTGTTTATTATCACACATGCTTTGTATGATATCCTGATTGTACTAGGATTATTGTTGATGAACTTCCTTGATATGAAATTTTGTGTATTGGATTGTATGTGTGTTATTGAACTCTTGAAGACATGTGAAATTTTATCTCTTACTTCGTTGCATCTCATTATATCATGATATCTTGCCTTCTATTATCAATTGGATTCATACACTCATGGTTCTGTGATATTGATATAAGAGTGGTATGAATATGTTGTGGGCCCAAAAGGCCAGAAAGTAAGAACACTTATGAGATTATGGAAACATTGAGATGATGATGATATGCGGGGAATGGATTTGCACGCCTACAACATTATATTATGCAAAAAAAATGAGCCTGGAGCTCTAGCCAGATTCATATGTGGAATTTTAGCTAGCTAAGAGCGGTATATTGACATTTGCGGTCCCTTATGGGTGTACCATTCATAATAAAACCTTGACGTACTGTATACCAGTTTGAGAAAGATACTTTGCATATGCATTACATTCATATTAAACATACGATATACATTGATTAATTGTGGTTTGGTAATGTGATCTGGTTGGTTAATGGATCTTGGGTGAAACCCTTATTTACTTGGATTGAATTTATTGTATTGGACCGGAATGGTTGCTATGATTGAGCTTGTCTTTGAGAATACTTGGAAATAAGGATTATGCTGGTCTCCATGAACACTTTGATAAATGGTTGAGGTTGTTAAATTGATTTGATTGCTGTGTGTGGCTTACTTCCTCGTGTATGGATTTTTGGGGTTTAATAATTGCATGTCTAAGTATTTGATGTCAACTACAAAAGCGTTATAAAATGGTTGTTGTGAGGTAAGTTTGACTCATTTATTTAATGTGATAAGTTGGATAAGTGGGGTTAAGTTTGAATATGATATAAATAAGAGAGTACTAGTCAGTGGGTACTATGATAGTAAGGTCCATGTGTATGTTAATGTATTGATTATACTTGACTGTGATTGGAACCTTATGTGAAAAATGTGACTTGATGAATAAGTCAATTGATATGTGTACAGTGTGACTTATATGAGTTATTGAACTGTTTAGTATAGGTTTATCTAGTGCCAACTTAATATTTATCTCTGTTAAGTATCTTCCATCATTGTAGGCCTATGATGTCTATGTGGGTACGTTGTGTACTCATGCTACCTTGCTGTATCTTTTCTGATGTAGATACAAGTCCATCTGCCAGTTCAAGATCTCGAGTTTGAGTCCAAGCAGGTTGACTTCCAGTATTCACGGTGAGGATGCTAACTTTCGGCATACCTTAGATGCTCATTCTCTTAGTCTGTCTTTACCTTGATTCGAGAGAGACGATTAATATTTTTAGACTATGTAGTTTAGTTTTGGCTTATGTGGTCTTTTTTTCCAAACTTGTATCCATATTAGGGCTCTTTTATTATTGACCAAATCTTTGGGGGGGTGTATTTGATGATTCAGACTTATGTTCCGATTTTATAGAAATATGAGATAGCTTACTAATATTACTATTTCTGCAATTCTTCTTGATTTTGTTGATAATTTGGAAAGTGGTTCGCCTATCGGTGGGGAATGTGTAGGTGCCACCACGACTCTTGAAAAGGGGTCGTGACAAAATTGATATTAGAGCTTTAGGTTAAACGATCTTAAATACAAGAGCAATGTTTAGTAGAGTCTTGCGGATCGGTGCAGAGATGTACGTACTTATCTTCAAGAGGCTATGTGATATTTAGGAAACTTTGCTTTCTTTATTCCTTTCATGCTAAGTTGTATCAAATTGGCATCTGAACTTCTTCCTTCTATTATATCATTGATGGTGGTAACACGTTCATTAATTCGTGCATAAGTGGTTCGATATGATGTCGCGTGGTAGGGTATGAGATGTGTTACCATGATTCAGACGCGTGACCGAGTTCATTTTTCAGCTATGATTTGAAGGTTCAGTTGATTAGGGTTGTGACTATGACTTCTCAATTTGGTGATATCCTTATAGGGTAAAAATGATAATTCAGAGATGTAAGGAAATGAATATGGATGGATCAATATATGCTATATGAAGGGAAAAAATTGGTATCTAACGCGTTTGATAGGTTATGTTGCAAGATGTACGAGGGTGGATGTCGTACAGGTCATAAAAGGTTAAATTGTCTTCGATTTGGCAGAATTGGGATAGCAAAGTAGAATTAGTTTTTGTGAGTTCTTTCATGGAATGATTATCTGTTCGAGATTAGGTGGCAATGTTACGCATTATGAGTGAAGCTTAATGGAATAGACTATCACGTTTCTTTACCTAAGAGTGTGTTTGTGGGTTCACTTGGCATTTCGAGGTTAGTGATGATAGGGGAGATGTTGAGACCAAGAGATGGTTGAGTTGTGAGTTAATTCACCTTTGTTGAGTATCGAGTGAGTGAAAAAGTCATATATGTGTTGGTATGTTGGACTTGTCGTAGGCTAATGGGCGTCAGTGATCGACTAATAGGAATAACTCTTGTGTTGCACGAGTATGAGGTTCTATCGAGGGATTACCAGGTGTTACATTTAGTTCTTAGATAAGATTTGTGGGCATCATATTTAAGGATTAATACTTGAAAAGCTTGATAGTTACTGGTATAATGACTTCGGAGGTGACCAAAGAATAGGAAAGTTGCACGGCTAGTTGGATATGTTATGTTTCGATAAGATAAGGTAAAGAATGGGTTTTCGCAGGCAAACATCGTAAGACTTTCGAATAAGGTGTTGGTTAATGGGAATATTTATGGTAACGGGGTAACGATGGTTTGATCAAATCTCAATTGTGAAAGGCTTTGGGTATCGATGATCGGGTCAGTGAACGCGTGGACTGGTATAGAAAGAGATTATTTTGGCCAATGATTGTTTTCGTAAGGTATTTTAATGAAATTATTTAAGTGTTAGCAAGGGTATATGTTCGGTATTTAAGGATTAATTGTCGCATGAAGGACCAGTTCAGTAATGGTATGAGTTACCGCATGGGTACTAAAGGATTTTGGTTTGAGTTACAAGAGTGGATCGATACTTGTTCTAGTTGAGGAATCTTATAAGAAATGGTACATGGGAGATGCCGAATTTTGGAAAAAACTCCCAATTTTAGTATTGGAGTGAGCGAGGGAAAATCCGTGATTTGGGTGCAGTGTTCTACTATCTCTAGGATCAGTTCAGTTATTGTGTGAGGCCTTTGATATTTAATGCACTCCGGGACAAGATCGAGTAAGGGTCAGTTGACAGTAGAAATTGTGGTTGGAAGAAAAGATGAAAATGTAAGGAATCGATAATTGTGTGTTGAGCTAATTCGGAATGAGTGAGGTGTCTCTTCAAGGAATGGGGAGAATTTGGATTTGAGGAATGGAAACTCTAGGGTTAGTTGTGTATTATTTGTTAATTATTGTCGCAGCTTTAAGATCAGGTGAAATGGTTTGGTAGGCTCGGAGGAGTAGGTCTATCATAGTTGACTAAGTGTTATGAAGAATGTTCTATGAGGTTTATGTTGGGAGACAGGTGGTAGACTGTGTTAAGACATTGTTGATTGATAGCATGGATGAGTATTCGAGTATTAGAACTTTGGAGAAATAGGGCAGTGGCAAGTAAATGGAAGGTAAGGTTGATACGTTAGAAATTAGTAAGGCTGGTAATTAGCTAGATATGACAGATAGAGATTCGACAAGGGGTCCAGAGTTATAGGTAAGTTAAGACAAAGTACAAGGAATATTTGATATGTTTAGAGTTCATATGGTTCTAATAAACTTACATATCGGTAGAAGTTGAAGAACTTGGAGATTATAATCAAGGGTATGGTTCGTCGGTGCTAAATTGATGACTTGGATAGAATCCAACTTGAAAGTTGTGGGTGAAGACACATGCTTGATTGTTAGTGAGGAAAAGAGATAGGAGAAATCATTGCATGTTTATGAAAAGCATACTAGTTCATTGGGAATCTGTTCGGATGGTTAACGATGGTTTAGAAATAGTATTTTATTCCGGGACATATTTATTCATTTAGGGTCGATGGCCTATGTTACATTGATTGGAGGACTTGTGGTATTCTAGTAAACCACCGACAAGGATAGGAGGGATTTTGTTTTGGAAATGGATGTATGACGGTATTATCGGCTCCCATTAAAATTGCAAGATTGATGATAATTTTCAGATGATAGTGATTCAGACAGTTCTAATGGTTTTCATGGTCACTTGGTATGCATTGAGGAAGTACAATTGATTATGAGAAGTCTTCAGATGGATTAGTCATTTTCTACGAATTTGGCACGACAAGGTAATTAGTATGCATGTTTATAGTATGGTGGTTTGGAAATTCGAGGGAAATTGGACTTGTGATGTGTGTTTATGTGTTCTAAGGAATCTTGGTGTGATGGACAATATTGGTAGTTGAGAAGGAAGACTAGTATTATTAGATTATGTTATCAGTACATGATGGATAACGGTTGAGGCTACAACTAAGGGATGTTGGTAACTATTATGGTAATTGTGGATTCAATTGGGCGCGGATAGAGGTATAGCTAGGATCAATGATTGTCAAATTTGGGGTGTTGATGTAAGTTATAGTATTTTGATTGACTAAATGAACATGCAGTGCTATAGATTTATGTCTTCTCGGTTGAGGCTCTTATGAGATTCAAGAAGATTCCTTGGTTACTCATCGGTTTTTGTTTTTTCCTTCTTCCATTCAAGGAAGAACATTTGTTTAATTGGTAATTCATGTAATGACCCGTCTGGTCGTTTTTAGCTAAAAAGCCTTATTTGACTATTTTACGCTTCTAGTGATCTTTATGTGGGGTTTGTAATGCATGGGGATAGGTGGCACAGATATCGAGGTACATTTTTAAGAGTTTTGGATGAAAAGCTCAAGTCTAGAAACATAGAGTTGGATAGTTTGACTCAAAGTTAACTTTTCGCTAGATGAGTTCATTTTCGAGTTCTGTCAGTTTTGGTAGTTTCGGAGGTCATTTATGACTTAGTCAAGTCATTGGTTCGCTTCTCGAGGCAATTGAATGTATTTTGTGGCTTTATTTGCAAAAAAATAGATTTTGGTTTTATCCCAAGTGATTCTTTAGAAAAGTACGCATTGGCTCAGTTAATTATGAAATCCTAGGGTACAAGCGAGTTTGTAGCACTATTTATAGTAGATAAGCATGTTTGGTTTGTGCCTGGGGGGTTCCGAATGTGTTTTGGGTCTTCAATGGAGGATTTGGCCATATTTCACTGTTGGTGTCTGGTGTACGCCGTGGTGACATCAACACCCACTCTGACGGGTCTGCCTCAGTGTGAGGTTAGCTCGCCAAAGTAGAAGATAGGGACTGGAGGGTTTCCGCCATAGCAGAGTCGTGTCCGCCATGTCGAGGGGTGAGGTGTCAAGTGACTCTCAACCTAACGAAGCCTTTTTCCATCGTAGTGAGTCCGCTCCAGCGGAGTCGATTCCACTGGGGCAGAGTACTATTCAGGTGGCCTATAAATATTTTTAGGTCAGATTTTCCTTCCCCAAACATCTAACTTCGAATCCAGCACCGTATAGGGTATTTTCAGAGCTTTAGAAGCATTTCCAACCTTGAGGTAATATATTCCTTCCATTTTATGGCTTAATTTATGGTTATAAGTACTTTTAATGGTGGTTTAGCGTGTTGTTTGAGTGGAGAAGATGCGTTATGCATGTTGTGAGAATAAGAGAGCTATATGGACGATTTTAATGGGGATTTATGGATCAAATTGTGTTAATATCATGAATTAAGATTGAGTTATGTTATATTATCAGGTTGTAAGCTTAATTTGATTATAGAAGTTGGTTTTCTAAAAGGGGAAAATTCTAGGGTTTCAAATTGGGGTTTTGGATTATTGTTCAATTGAAGGGTCAATTGTGTTTAGATTTTCAATTAACTTAAATGTGTAACTACCTTGTATGTAATACATGTTTTTGATTATTAAAGTTTTAGTCCTAGTGACATGGGCCCGAGTTGGTATTTTAAAGTTGTATTTGTAAGGTCTTTATCCTTGTATGTTATGAAAGCTTTGTATTAATGAATAATATGTACGTGGATAGACTTCGACTATCACGAGGTTCAATGGAAGGGCAAGGCGATCACTGAGACTTCGATAGAAGTACATAGTAGTTATAAATGTTGAGGGGTATTGGGCGTGTTTGGGAGTCCCACTCAAACGGTTGTGATGAACGTTTGAGTGGGTACCGGTGTTGAACTATGATGATGGGTGATTTTGGGGATCAGCCTTATGTTGATTCCAACTGCTGTTATTTGGGCTTGTCGCCAATATATGGGCTCATCGCCATAATTGATATTGTTTTATTTATTCATCACACATGCTTTGATATGATATCCTAATTGTACTAGGATTATTGTTGATGGACAGCCTTGATATGAAATCTCGTGTTTTGGATTATATGTGTGTTATTAAATTCTTGAAGGCATGTGATATTTCATCTCTTACTTGGCTGCATCTCATTATATCATGATATCTTGCCTTATATTGTCATTTGCATTCATACACTCATGGTTCAGTGATATTAATATGAGAGAGGTATGAATATATTGTGGGCTTAAGAGGCTAGTAATATAAGAACACTTAAAAGATTATGGAAATATTGAGATGATGATGATATGGATTGATACACGGGGAACGGAGTTGCACGCATATAACATTATATTATTCAGACAAATGAGTCTGGGCTCTAACTAGATTTATGTGCGGAATTTCGGCTAGCTAGGAATAGTATATGGACTTTGTGGGTCCCCCATGGGTGTATGGTTCATAATAAAACCTTGACGTACTTTATACCAAGTTGAGAAAGGTACCTTGCATATGCATTGCATTTATATCATACATACATCTATATATTGATTAATTGTGGTTTGGTAATGAGATATGGTTGGTTATTGGAACTTGGGTGAAACCCTGATTTACTTGGATTGAATTGATTGTATTTGATCGAAATGGTCGCTATGATTGAGCTTGTCTCTGAGAATACTTGGAAATAAGAATTATGCTGGTCTCCATGAACACTTTGATAAATAGTTGAGGTTGTTAAATTGATTTGATTGCTGTGTGTGGCTTACTTCCTCGTGTATGGGTTTTTAGGGTTTAATAATTGCATGTCTAAGTATTTGATGTCAACTACAAAAGCGTTGTAAAATGGTTGTTGTGAGGTAAGTTTGACTCATTTATTTAATGTGATAAGTTGGATAAGTTAAGCTTGAATATGACTTGAACAAGAGAGTACTAGTCTGTTGGTACTATGATGGTAAGGTTCTTGTATATGTTGATGGATTGATTGTACTTGACTGTGAGTGGAACCTTATGTGAACAATGTGACTTGATGAATAAGTGAATTGATATGTGTACAACATGATTTATATGAGCTATTGAATTGTCTTGTATAGGTTTATCTGGTGTCAACTTGATATTGATCTCTGTTACGTATCTTCCATCGTTGTCGGTCTATGATGTCTATGGGGTACGTTGTGTACTCATGCTACACTTACTGCATGTTTTTTGATGTAGATACATGTCCCTCTGCCAGTTCGAGATCTCGAGTTTGAGTCCGAGCAGATTGACTTCCAGTATTCAGGGTGAG
Source organism: Anisodus acutangulus (assembly GCA_029783415.1). Taxonomy (NCBI): domain Eukaryota; kingdom Viridiplantae; phylum Streptophyta; class Magnoliopsida; order Solanales; family Solanaceae; genus Anisodus; species Anisodus acutangulus. The sequence goes on from CM056509.1 coordinate 14,926,223, forward strand.
GATGCTAACTTTCGGCATACCTTTGATGCTCATTCTCTTACTCTATCTTTACCTTGATTCGAGAGACACGATTCAGATTTTTAGACTATGTTGTTAGGTCTTGGATTATGTGGTCTTTTATTCAGACTTGTATCCATATTAGGGCTCTTGTATTATTGACCATATCTTGGAGGGGGTTGTATTTGATGATTCATACTTATGTTTCGCTTTTACAGAAATATGAGATGACTTACTAATATTACTATTTCCGTAATCCTTCTTGATTTTGTTGATAATTTGGGAAGTGGATCGCCTACCGGTGGGGAATGTGTAGGTGCCACCACGAATCCTGAAAAGGGATTGTGACACACATTCATTCTCACAACTTAGCATTTACTTCTCCTTGTCTTCTGGTTTACTTGACTATGAACTATGTCACCTTACCATGCTTTATTGTATGACTCTCAGTCTCTTTTCATATTTACTCAGGTGTCCCACCCATGTTGGTACCATTATTTTGCTATCCATCTCAACTCTTATCTTAGTTCAAATAAACAATCCATTGCTTACATCTTTCTCTTCTTTAATTGGCCTTATCTCCTAGGCACTTACTATCTCTGCTTACTTCAGACCAAAAGTCTTTCTAAAGAAAACAATTACCTTACACACCAAGAATTCAAGACATGGACCTCGGGGAGTCAAGATTATTTAAAGGTGATATTCGTTTCACAATTTTGGGGTATGTCGGGTATACATGGTCCAAAGGGGTGGCTTTGACATGACTGTACTATCTTCATGTACTGCCCATACTAAGGGTTATTCTACCCTTTACTAAGTCTGGAGATCTCTATAGGTTCTTATCATTGTGGTTCTACCATTATAGAAAGCAAGGTAACAAGACTTACATTTTCCCATCGGAATATCAATTTACTTATAACCTTCTGTATTCAGGTACTCTGAACTTCTTTCTCCTCACTTTTCTTGCATCCAATCAGCAGTGCCTTACCTTTCTAGGCTTTCATTATTTCCTTTTAATATCAAATGCTCGTACCTTGAGACTTTAGTATAACATTCGTACCTCTAGTGTATTAATAACCTGCTAGGGGGAGGTTTTTTATTTATATATCAAGAATAAAGACTGGTCGGAGTCTTTCTAATAATCAAAATTACTGGAACTGTATAATGCACTAGTTATGCTCGAATTCTTATAACTCAGCTCTACTGCACGATCTATGAGATGAAAGAATAGAAACCATCCCTAAATGCCCTATAGGCTCTTGTTTATAATTGTGGTACACAACACACCCATAAGCAAGACTCTACTAGACACGGCTTGTAGACTCCCTAGGACTGACCTGCTCTAATACCAAGTTTGTCACACCTCCTGAAGTTGCGGTGTGACAACAGCCTTCCCCAAAACCTGGTCTGACTTGTACAAGGACTACTATAAATACAATGAATAGAGAAATAAATGAAACACTGTCTGGAAATAGTGAGGAAAGAAATAGCAATACCTCTTTGAATGAAGAAGGGCGGTTTGATTAGGATGAAGACCAAGGCCGACAAAGGTGAGTGGCCTGCCTTAACCTTCTCGTGCCCCAAGATGCAACCTGTATCGACCGAATACCTGCATCCATGAAAAGGATGAAGCAAGCATAGGATGAGTACACAACGTACCTCCGTAGGTATCATAGGACAACAACGACAGAAGATACATAACATAAATAAATATCAAGTAGACTCTCAAGTAATTCTATACCAAACAGTTCAATAGATCATATAAGTCACCTTGTCCACGTAATTGTTCACGGAATGATATAAGTCACCTTGTCCACGTAATTGTTCACGGAATGATATAAGTCACTTTAGTCATAATAAGTTCAATAACAGTCTAGAACAGTTCAATTCATATTGCATACAAGAATCTTACACTTAATACCCACCAACCAATTACTCTGTCTAAGTCATATTAATGTTGTCACCACCTACCCAAATTATCAAATAATCAAATAATCAATTAAGACAGGATGACTCTAGTACACAACATCATATCACAATCCTTCTCAAGGGGTATCACGATTAGTCTGATCATAACAACATTAGCTTCTTATTCTTTCTAACTCTTGGTCTTGATTATGATTATATACCAATAAGGGCAGGACACATACTCATTAATTTAACGTCCTTATCATACTCTAAGTAGAAGTGTATACCGTATATCCTTGATTAAGGAGGAGATATACGCATGCATAACAGACAAGTAATTTAACTACAACAACAACACCTCGACCAATCCTTTACTAGACTGTCTATCAAATAACACTGTCAATCACTAAGAAATACAAGCCAATAGAATCCACCAACCGCAATAAAGTCCACAACGATTATTCAGACTCATAAAGGTGTAACCACAGAACCTAATTCACAGAGATTAAGTCAATCCTGGCAACCAATCTAATCCAATATAATCAGTCCAATCATCCAAATCTATTTAATCTGGAAATCACCCAAGTTCCAATAACTAATCCATATCACGTTACCAAACAACAAGTAACGAAAGTATGAATGAATGTATAAATGATATGAATGCAATGCATATGCCATGTACCATTCATCTCTAGTATACAAACGTTCAAATTCTATGAACTGCACACCTTTTGGGAACTCGTGAAGTCCATATACTCCTCCAGAATTTCTCAATGGAGTCGAACTCATGGTTGAGTAATAATTGTTACAGGTGTGCAACCCATTCCCCCGCATATCATCATTATCTCAATGTTTCCAATAATCTCATAAGTGTTCTTACCTTCCCGATCTGTTGGACCCACAACATTTTCATACCACTCTTATATTAATATCATCATAACTATGAGTGTATGAATGCAAATGATAATACAATTAAGGAAATCAGAATGTATGAGATGCAACCAAGTATAAGAGATGAATATCACATGATTTTAGAATTAAATAACACGCAATCCAAGTATAATAAAAATACCATATTGAAAGCGTGTGTGATTAATAAACACAACAATAGCAAGTATGGCGACGAGCCCACATAATGGAGACGAGCCCAATTAACAGCAGTCAGAATCAGCTTAAGGCTTATTCCCCAAATTATCCATCATCACTGTTCAACACCGGTACCTACCCAAGAGTTCATCACAACCACTTGAGTGGGACCCCTAAACACGCCCAATACCCCTCAACATTTATAACTAATTATGTACTTCTATTAGAGTCTAATAAGAAAAAATAGTAGCCTACCTTGAAGACGAACATGAGCCACGAACAATCAATTATTTACACAAGCCTTGCCATTTTGGAGAGCCTTATATTAATCGTAGTCTAACATATATAGACTCTATGCTAATAATTACACTGATACACATACAAGGACTTAGTCCTTAAACAAGCCAAAAGGCACCCAAAATCAACCTCGGGCCCATGGTACCCCAATCTGAACTTTATTACTCAAAATGTATAATAACATACTAACTAATCATATCCTTAAGTTAATTTGAATTCTAATCTCATTTAGATTTCCAATTGCATGAACCAGTAAAAACCCCAATTTAGGAACCCAAGATTCTTTTCCCATTTTCAAAAGGAATTCAATCACCAACTTGAGAATTACAATACATCTTATCATTATTACAATATCAAAGCATAATAATCAATACATAGTCTCCAATCCATGGTTTAAGCCTCTTATGAACTCTAGGTTATTTCTACCCCAACCAAAGAAATAAGCCTATATTCTAGAATATAATCATGATAAATGAATAGAAATCTTACTTTAAGAGAAGCAATGAAGAAAACCTTCAATTTTCACCTCCTCATCGAGCTTAGGTCTCCAACTTGTGAATGAAAAGAATAGCTTCGATTTGGGAAAATAAAAAGGGTTTCTACTTAGCGATATTCACGCCTGCGGACAGATCCTCACAGGTGCGGACTCGCATCTGCAGAGAAATGGTCACAGAGGCGGCCTCACTTAAAAATCCCAGTCTCGAGATGCGGAAGGAATTACATAGGTGCAGACTCCCAAATTTCCCAAAATCTCGCACCTGCAGGCCAAGCCTCATAGAGGCGGCCCCATAGGTGCAGCCCCATGTCCACAGAAATGGAACACCAGAAACTAACATAATAGTAACTTCATCAAGTTCAACCCAAAAACCAAAACTCATTCGAGGTCTCCCAAACACAAACTTGATATGCAACCCTAAGTACGAACACTCTAGAAACTCACCCGCGCACTCGGATTTCTCATATTACCAAAAAAGTCTCAAAATACTAAACTTCCAGAAATTTACAAATAGTGACACAAAATACATTCGAACGCCTTGAGAAGCAAACCCAGGACTCGACTAAGTCATAAATGATGCTCTGAACCTACCAGAAGAGATAGAACATGAAAATGAACTCGTATACTCAAAGTAAACTATCGGTCAACACTTTTTCACCTATTCAACTTAAAAGCTTCTAATTTCCTCAATTCACCTGACTAACTAAGGAACCGCTCTACCCATCCCCGCAAGTCGAATACATTCTAACAATGCTAGGGGAAAGGTCAATATGTATAAAAAGGCTAAAATGGCTAAACGATCAAATAGGTCGTTACATAATAGCACATAACTTGACTGAGATAAGACCTTTTACAATATTGTCTCTCAAAAAATAGTGTCTTATGTCAATGTGTTTAGTTCTCTTATGCTGTATAGGGTTCTTTGCAATGTTTATGGCACTAGTATTAAAAAGAATATGGGAATGCAGTCAATATTCATACCAAAATCCTTTAGCTATTTTTTATCCATAATAGTTGAGCACAACAAGATGTTACAACAACAACAACATACCCATCAGAATCCCATAACGTAGGGTCTAGGAAGGGTAAGCTGTATGCAGACCATACCTCTACCTTGGGAGGTAGAGAGGTTATTTCTGAAAGACCCTCGGCTCAAGAGAAAGCATAAAATAAATGTTAGATAAGGAAAAGAAATTTAAATCAGTATGAAAATTCAAATAACGAAAGTGACTAAGTCATTATAAAGTAGTGTGAAAAAGTAGTAGTAGTTACCATAGCTAAAATAAGATACTCGGGGTACAAGAAATGATAGATAGTAGCAGAAATCAAAGGATAATAAACTATAGAGTAATATCGTGACTACTAGTATGAAAGGATAAGTGAGACTACTCACTAGCCTTCTACCCTAATATTAGTCTTCCATAACCTCCTATTTAAGGTCATGTCCTCGGTAAGCTGGAACTACACTATGTCCTGTCTAGTTACCTCTCTCCAATACTTTTTCGACCTACCTTTACCTCTTCTGAAACCATCCATAGCCACCTCTCACAACTTGACACTGGGGCATCTGTGTCTCTCCTCTTCACATGCCCAAACCATCTCAACTTTATTTCCTACATCTTGTCATCTACCGAGGCTACTCCTACCTTGTCCCAAATAACTTCATTCCTAATCATATCTCTCCTAATGTGTCGACACATCCATCATAGCATTCTTATCTCTACAACTTTCATCTTTTAAATGAAGAGATCTTAATTGGCCAACACTCCACCCAATATAATATTGTCGGTCTAACCACCACTTTGTAAAACTCTCCCTTAAGTTTTAGTATCACCTTCGTATCACATAGCACTCCGGAAGCGAGCCTCCATTTCATCCACCCTACACCAATACGATGTTTGACATCATTGTCAATTTCTCTATTTTCTTATATAATAGACCCAAGTTACTTGAAACTACTTTTCTTCTGGATGACCTGGGTACCAAGCTTCACATCCACGTCACCCTCATGCGGTGTATCACTGAACTTGCACTCCAAGTACTCTATCTTGGTCCTACTCAACTTGAAACCTTTAGATTCCAGAGTTTATCTCAAATCCTTAAGCTTAGTGTTAACTCCGCCGCGAGTCTCATCAATCAGAACAATTTCATCTGTGAATAACATACACCATGGAATCTCACTTTGTATTTTCCGCATCAATCCATCCATCACCAAGGCAAATATGAACGGGTAAGAGTTGATCCCTGGTGCAACCCCATCACAATTGGGAAGTAATCTGAGTCTCCTCCTATTGTCCTTACCCTAGTCTTGGATATATCATACATGTCCTTGATCACCATAATATATGCCACATGTACACCTCTAGCCTTCAAACATCTCCATAGAACCTCCCTTGGCACTTTGTCGCAAGCCATTTCTAGGTCGATGAATATCATGTGTAAGTCCCTCTTTCTCTCCCTATACTGCTCCACCAGTATCCTAACAAGATGAATGGATTCTGTAGTTGATCGCCCCAGAATGAATCCGAACTAGTTTTCTAAAATCGACATACCTCTCCTCACCCTCACCTCCACTACCCTTTCATACACTTTCATAGTGTGGCTTAGAAGCTTGATACCTCTATAACTATTGCAACTCTAGACATCACCACTTTTCTTGTATAAAGAAATCATTATACTCTACCTCCATTCTTCAGGCATCTTTACCATCATAAAAATGACATTAAACAACCTAGTCACCTACTCCAAACCTGCCCTGCCTGCGCTCGTCCGAGAATCTCGTCAGGCTTGGTCTCTCTTCCCCTGTGCATCCTATGAAAAACACCCTTAACCTTCTCAATATTAACACTCCTACAATACCCAAAATCGCGACGCCTTTCGAAGTGCTCCAAATCATCCAACATAATGACTCTATCCCCTTTTTCGTTCAATAGTTTATGAAAGTATGACTGTCATCTCTGTCTAATGAGAGTTTCTTCCACCAATACTTTGTGATCCTCATCCTTGATGCACTTAACTTGATACAAATCACATGCCCTCCTCTCCCTCGCCTTGGCTAGCCTGAACAACTTCTTATCCCTGCCTTTGTCCTCTAGTTCAGCATATAAGCTGTGAAAAGCTACCATTTTAGCCACCGAAACTGCCAACTTTGCTTCCTTCCCCGCATCTGGTACAGTTCCCTATCCATCCACTTCTCTACCTCATCCTTTCTTTCTACCAACTTTACATACGCCACCTTCTTTGCTACCACTTCCCTTAAACCTCTCCATTCCACTACTAGTCCCCTTGATGACCACCATGTCTACCTATAGAGACCCCCCAACACCTCTCTAGCTACTCCTCTAATGCAACTGGCTGTCCTATCCTACATATAGGTCACATCCCCACCAATCTCCCAAGCTCCAAAGCTCCAATAGCCGTGAACTTCTCCCCTTTCTCCAAGGCACCAGACATGGTCAAACTCCCCCGTTTGATCCTTGTTCGGTCATCCACTACCCGCTTCTTCTTCATCTGGATCTCTAAATCCATCACCAAGAGTTTATGTCGAGTTGTAAGGTTCTCACCCTAAATAACCTTACAGTCTTTACAAAGACCTTTATCATTCTTCCTGAGGAACAAAAAGTTTATCTAGTCTTAGCCATCGAACTATAGAAAGTTACCAAGTGCTCATCCTTCTTTGGGAAACGCGAGTTGGCTACCAGCAACCCAAAATCCTTTGAAAAATCCAAAAGTGAGATTCCTCCTCCATTCCTGACCCCCAAAACCCCTATGCACATCATCAGAACCCTCTGAAATTAAGCTAATGTGTTCGTTAAAATCTCCTCCAATGAATAGCTTCTCAGTGGATGGTATACTTCACACTACCTCATCCAAATCCTCCCAAAAGCGCCTCTTCTCCTCCTCGTCCAAGCTCGTTTGTGGTGCGTAAGCACTAATAATGTTCATAATGTACCCTCTAACTACCAACTTAATCATCATCATCCTGTCATTGACCCTCCTAACCTCTACCACATGATCTTTAGCACGCTGTTTACTAAAATGCCTACCCTATTCCTAAATTTCTACCTATTTGAGAATCATCACTTATACTTGTCCACATCCTTAGCCTTAGGTCCTACCCATTTAGTCTCATAGATACAGGCTATATTAATTCTCCTCTTCTTAACAATCTTCACTAGCTCTATGCACTTCTCCATTAAAATCTCAATGTTCCAAGACCGTATTCTCAGCCTAGCATCTCTCTTACCCCACTTACCCCTAACCCTCGCCCGTCCCCGACCAAGAAGAACATGACCCTAGTCTATCATCATTTACCAACGCCACTAAAACAAATAAAAACTAATCAAAAGGTTACATAAAAATAGGAAGAAATCAATACTACAACACAAGTCAGCAAGAATGTACTTAACAAGTCTAACTACTACGACAAGAATGATAGAACTATAGGATAAAATGTAAAATTCAAGATTCAGCAAACAGAGAAAAAAGAAAAAAAATAATCTACAAGGATGACAAATAAAGAATCAATAAGGGCAACTGGAGGTACCAACTCCAGTTGGATAGAACATATTCTCTGTCGGAAAACACTATTTAGTGTTGGAGTTATTGTTCACTAATGCAACACTATTAACCAACACTGTTCAGCGCTAGAGTTTCTGTTTACACCGGGACTGATGAAATGTTAATTACTTGTGTAGATCTGGATGAAACCTACTAGATAGGGGTTTCCGATTGCAGAGTAGAGAAAGAAAGAGGGGGAAAAAATCAAATAGAGGGGAGGAGAGTCGTCGCTGGTGGGTAGTCAAAGCAGTATTGCTGGGGTCTTACAGTTGATAATGGGGTTTGGTGGGTGAGATGGTGGTTGGGGTTTGGTGGGTGAGATGGTGGTTGGGGTTTGGTGATCTTACCATTTAGGGGAGAGCAAATTAGAGAGATGAGAGAGAAGAGAGAGAGCAAGTTAGAGAGAGAAGAGTAACTCTCAAGGTAACTATTGCTACCATAAATTTTACCTCAATAGTTGATAGGCTACAAAGTTCTGCTTTTTTGTTGCCTAAGAGACTAAACATGAACCAAGAAAGTGTGCCATACCTAAGGTTATTTTTCGATCTTTCGAGCGAGAAAGATGTTGTAACAGTGCCCGAGCAAACCACATGGCTTGCTTGTCAATATGATCATCAAAACATGCTAAAGTAATAAAACAATTTACACCCTATCTGTACAAATAGAATAGCCCATTTATACAGAATGGTAAAGAGGCTTCTATGATCATCGACCATAGAAATAGAAATTAAGCGTTAATCCTTACCAACTTGATCTTGTTGCTCCTGGCAACAAACATGCATGAACCATTTCACGAAGTATGTGTCCGGATAGTCCAAAGTTTTGATAGTTAGCTCTCGGCCTTCTGGCGGTCATTCGAAACCACTTGTTAGCTGTTTATTGACCATAGAAATGCATTATTCAATGGTAGGGAAAAACACTAGTGAGATCAACCGTGTACCCCACATAATCAACATCTACATATCCCACTAAGTCAAAATTTCTTCCTCTTGGATACCATAGGCCTATGTCACTTGTTCCCTTCAAATATCGCAAGATTCTTTTCACAACCTTAAGATGAGATTCCTTTGGATTTGATTGAAACTTAGCATAAAGTCTCACACTAAACATTATGCCCGGGTCTGCTGGCAGTGAGATAGAGTGATAACCCAATCATGCCTCTATAGAATTTATGCTCTACATCTAAACCAGATTCATTAAGGTCCAACTTTGTAGCAACGGCAATCGGTGTGTCGATAGACTTGGAATCTTCCATCTTGAACCTTTTAAGGAGCTCATTGACATATTTTTTCCACTGAATTATAGTGCTAGTTGACGTATGCTTGATTTACAGACCCAGGAAGAAGTTGAGTTCTCCCATCATACTCATCTAAAATTCACATCCTATCAGATTAGTAAACTCCTTGGATAAAGATTCATTTGTGGCTCAGAAGATGATGTCATCTACATAAAAATGTACACCTAGTAAGTTTTTCCCTTTGACCTTCATAAACAAAGTGTTATCGATGTTACCTCTAGTGTGGCCATTCCCTAAAATGAACTTGGACAACCTCTCATACCAGGCTCTTTGTTCTTGCTTGAGTCCATAGAGAGCTTTACCCAGCTTGTAGACATAGTCAGGGTATTCAGCATCTTCAAACCCTGGAGGCTGCTTCACAATCACTTACAACAATAACAAACACAACAACAATAATGTACCCAGTGTAATCCTACAAAATAGTGTCTAGTGAGTGTAGATTGTACGCAAAACTTACCTCTACCTTAGCAGGTAGAGAGATTGTTTTTGATAAACCCTCGGCTCAGGTAACATAAAAGCAGCATCAGCATAATAAGAAAACTAAAGAAGAAAGGACAACAATTATCAATAGAAAACTAAGAATAAGAGATATGTGAATGCTAAAATAAAATACAAGAAAGTGACGGAAATAATATTGGGCCAGCCAGAAAGGAAGGTACTACTAATCCTACTACTATCCTTCTACCCTAATCCTCGACCTCCTTATCTTCCTATCTAGGGTCATGTCCTTGGTAAGCTAAAGACTAGTAATATCCTGCATGATCGCCTCTCCCAAATACTTCTTTAGAGTTCCTCTACCTCTCTTCCAACCATCTATCGCTAGCCTCTCATACCTCCTAATGTGTCGCTTCTTTGGACATGTATGAACCATCTCAGTCTTGCCTCCCGCATCTTGTCACACACACTTCTTCTTTAAAATACCAATTTAAGAAGGCACTTTTCACATCTATTTGATATAAAAGTTTTTAAATTTTATTCATGTTTTAAGGATCTTGTGTCATCTTTGCAATGTCCATTGGGACAATTTATTGATAAAACTAAATTGGAGAGATATGTATCATTCCTTAAGACATCTAGATGAGAGTTTTGTGGTGATTACATAAGTAGGAAAAGTTTTTATTGGGATTATGATGTCCACATGATTTATAAAGGTGTCTTTATATATGCTAGGATTAGTTGGGTTAAGTGGACACATGTTCATTATCTTGTTTTATTCCTACCATCTCTGATTATGTTTAGTGGATTCAATTTACTAATGCTTGTCCTTCTTATTTTGTGAGGTTTAAATTCGAGGATGAATTTTCTTCAAGAAGATGGGAATGATAACATCCATGGAAGGAAATTAAAGATGAAGGACCAAGCTTTGGAGGCTTATAGAATGCACATTCAAGATCTCATCTAAAGGAACTTCAACACAAGCTAGTTGGGATTCAACTGAAACTAATGAACAATTATACAAGTGATATAATTATTTTGTTATGTCCCAAATTGATGTCCACAATGATAAAGGTTAGAGGTTAATATTCAGCTCATAAAAGTCCAAGGAAAGAAGCCCGAATTTGCCAACGTTCAAGTAAAAGTAAGAAGCGGCAAAAGTCAACAACTATGGGATTCTAAATGGGGATAATTGATGTACAATAAAACTTCATGCAAATATATGTCAGGCTCCAAGAATTTTCCACAAAAGAGGATGCTTGCCACCCAAGTTTTGAGAGAAGATTAGTAAAAATTTTCAAGATTGTCAAGATTCATTCCTAGTTGGGTTTTTTTTGTTTCCTGGTTTATTAGGACTATGTCTAATGATTTTCTAGGTAGTTATGATATTTATTTTCCTAAGATTGTTGGAATTACATTCCAAAATCCCTAGAATGTTAGGATTTCGTTTCCTACTCTTTCTTTAATTACCTAGTTCTTTTCCTACTTCATTAATACTTAGAGACTAAGTTTGAGTAGGATTTTTATGCCTTAATTTTGTGGCCATTCCTCTATATAATGTTTTTTTATTTTCTTAGACAGACAATTTAGATTATTATCTATAATATTGAGAGGACATTTCCTTCAACTTTAGCATTGGCTACTCTTTGATTTATTCTTCAACCTTTAAGAATCATCTTAAAGGTAGTAAGTTTAGCTCCCTCTAAATATTAGATTACTTCTAGGTATTCAAAAAAGGTGATAAATATTAGCTTATTGTTGTTATTGTTACTCTATAAGGCGTCGGAATCCGTAATCTATCTCTTAGATTAATTATCTACCAAAGAAAATTAGTTCCTTGTTGGATAATTGTTGTTTCTAGGAGACAATTTCAAGAATAGACTTATCTTAAATTGTTTGAATCTTTGTTGAATTTCTTGATTCGTTCTTGAATTCAAGAATCATTTTCTTGAATTCGTTCTAAATTTAGTTTCATTTTAGTTTTTTTTCTTGGTATTTCTTTTTAGCTTCCACACATTTATTGACTTTTCTTTTTCAAGTTCTTGGATCTCTAACGTGATTCTTATCAGTAGCATGAGAAACATTTGAGGATTGTACTTGGAATTCTGAAGAAGAAGAAAAAGCTTTATGCCGTGTTTTTCAAGTGTAAGTTTTGGCTTAGTTCAATGGCGTTCTTGGGAAATATAGTGTCCAAGGAAGGTATTATGGTTGATCCCAAGAAGATTGAGGCAATTCAAGATTGTGTCAAAGCAGCTTTGGTTACTGCGATACAAATATTCATTTGCCTTGAAGGTTATTATCGGCGATTTGTGGAGGGATTTTCATCCATAAAGGAAGTGGATTTTCAATGATCTGATGAATGTGAGGCAATCTTCCAAAAGCTCAAGATCTTATTGACTGCTACCCCGATCTTGAATCGGATAGGCCTTGGTTGTGTATTGATACAGAATGGGAAGGTAATAACTTATACATCTAGGCAATTAAAGGTTCAAGAGAAGAACTACCCCACTCATGAAATGGAGTTGGTGATAGCAGTGTTTGCATTGAAGATTTGGAGGCATTACCTCTATGGCATGCATTGTGAGGTGTTCATGGACCACCATCGTCCATAGTATATATTCAATCATTGAGATCTCAATTTAAGGCAGTGAATGTGGTTTGAATTGCTCAAGGACATTGACATGACTATCCTCTATCATTCTGACAAGGTTATAGTAGTGGCAGATGCCTTGAGTAGGAAGGTGGTGAGTATGGGTAGTCTACCTTCGTTATAGGTAGGGGAGCGTCCTTTGTCTATAGATGTCTAGTCACTGGCTAACCTCTTTGTGAGCCTATATACTTCAGAATCTTGTAGAGTTCTAGCTTATGTGGAGGCAATGTCTTCCTTATTGGACCAGACTAGGCTAAACAGTTTGATGATGAGAATTTATGTAAGCTTCATGACAAGGTATTGTGAGGAGAAACCAAGGAGGTATTTCTAGATAATGAGGGGGTTTTGAGGATCAAAGGTCGGGTTTTTGTTCTTTGAACGGGTGATTTAACTATATTGATCATAGAGGAGGCCCATAGTTTAAATATTATATTCATCTGAGGCGACTAAGATATATCATGACTTAAAACAACATTATTTGGCTGTGATAAATGAATAGGGACAAGCATATTTTTTATATCGGTGTTTGAATTATCAACATGTGAAGTATGAACACCATAAGTCTAGTGGCGTGACTAAAAGGATGTCCATACCTGAGTGGAAGTGGAAGCGGATTGCGATGGAATTTGTGGTAGGTTTACCAATGACTTTGGGTAAATTTGATGCTATATGGATCATTATGGATAGGTTGACCAAGTCGGCGCATTTTATTCTAGTTTAGACTACCTACAATTCTGAGAAATTAGCCAAAATTTACATCAGTGAGATAGTTTGTTAGCATGGGGTGCCAATTTCTATTATTTCAAATCGAGGCACATAGTTCACATGTCACTTTTGGCGGTCTTTGCAAAAGGAGTTAGGTACTCGGTGGAGCTTAGTATAGCTTTTCACCCCTACACTGATGGTCAGTCGAAACGGGCCATCCAAATCCTTTAGAATATGTTGCGAGCTTATGTGATAGACATGGTGTTCATTGGGATCAGTTATTTCCTTTGGCGGAGTTTGCATACAACAATGTTACCATTTGAGCATTGAGATTGCACAATTTGAGGCATTATATGGTAGGAGATGTCGATTTGCGGTTGGATGGTTTTATGATTTTGAGGTTATGCCATGGGTATAGATTTGTTGAGAGACTTGTTGGAAAAGGTCAAGTTGATTCAGGATAGGCTTCTCACAGCTCAAAGTAGGCAAAAGAGTTACGCATATCAAAAGTGTAACAACTCATACCTTGACGTAAGGATGCATCATAGAAAATCCATATGAGCTTGAAGGTATTAAGGTCATTCATGAGGTTCTAGACAGTGTTTTAAAAGTGGAGGCATTTTACATATGCCTCGGTGAGGCCTAAGCCCCGAGGCACGGGGCGTTAGCCCATGAGTATTTAATTTTAGTATTTCATAAATTAATATAATTATAATAAATACTTTTAAATAGGTAAAATCACATAAAAATAAAATAAAATTATATATATATATGTGTGTGTGTGTGTGTGCGCGCGCGCGCGCTTGATCCTCACAAAAAAACTAATCAAAGTAATTCATTATACACTACTTACAACTTGTAATTATATATTTCATAATTTTACAAGTATAAATAATACAATGAAATAAAAGCTATTATGAAATGCAAATCAACTCTAACATATTAACATTCAAGAAACGAAAAAATCACAATTTCTAAAAATAATATTACTATCATATTATTCATTTTATCTCCCTATAAGTAAATAATCAATAAACTTTACCAGTATTATAATTAAAATGTAACTCGTTCATGAATAAAAATAAATTACTTTCAAATTGCAAAATAATAAAATATGATAGTTTTGGTACATAGGACAAAAGAGCAATGACAAGTGAAAATGTACAATTCGGCTAAGTATTTTAAAAAATATTAAGTGATATTTACTCTCATGCTATTCTCAAATATGCAATACTATGAATTGTTATTTGAGTTACACTCAATCTTCATATATCTATAGATGACAATCTATTAAGTATCATTCATTTGTTAAAGAATTATGAGGGACAACGATTTTAATTGTGGAATTCAACATATAATTTGTGTAAGAACTGTTAGGCGAGCCTCGGGCGTTGGGCGCTAGGCATGTTTAGGGCGTAGACTCGGGCTCTTTGGACGTAGCCTCACAGGAATTAAGCCTCGCACGTGAGCTCCGGGGAATTTTTCCAGTGCCCGGCCCTGAGGCGAGCCCCAGGGTGAGTCCTGAAATTGCCCTTTAAAACACTGGTTATAGAGGGTTTATGACAGTATTATCATAAGACCCTGTAATTTTGACAACCATGATACCATTAGATGTTATTTTGATATGATATATATTTTTTTTAAATATCTTACTCTTTATAAAATATTAGTGAGTGTATAGATTTTATAATAGTTTAATATTTTAATAGTAGTGCTTTAGGAAGGGGACAAAATATTTCATCTCTTCCATGTGTGCCCACTAGTACATGTCTAATGGATAGATATATACATACTAATACATTAATTAAGTAATAAAGGATTCTTGGAGATTAAGATAATGAAGGGATAGTGGGCCGCCTAACTTCTTCTTTCTTTAGATATATATAAGAATTATATAGGCTCCTCTGGAGATGTTTTGATTCAGGTGCTAGAATATATGTCTAGTTGGGGATTCTCTCTTTCGTATTTATTTAAATAACGAACAAGTGCAGCAACTTGTACCAATGTATTCTTCCTCTTCTTTATATTACTAGGTATATCAATCTAGTTACTGTTTTCTTCCTCTTTTCAAGATCAAGTTAAGTTATCTTCTTCCGTCAATTTCAAGATTATATTATAGATATCACTTTGGAAAAGTCGTGATACTTATAGAAGCTCATTTCCTCTGTGATGTAAGGAGGGGTGATGTTGGATAAGTGGGTCGGGTAAGGAGGATATTCGGGTTGACCCGAAAATGGATGTCAAAATGGGGTTCTCGGATTGGCGGGATAGTGGGGTATTTGATGGTTATTATGGGTGAGAGTAAAGGGAATCGGGTCAAGGAGTTTTAGGGGGTGGTTGTATACACGTTGGGGGTGGGTTTGATGGTCGGTCTTTGGTGGTTGGATAGTGGTAGGTTGACGGAACAGAACCGAGATAGTATAGTTCTCAGAAGGTTGTGTTGTGTGGACTACTTGGTGGTGTTTAGATTGGACGGGTGTTTGTAGGCTGTTTTGGGTGATCACCTTTGGTGGGGATGTTAATGAGGTATTGTGAGAGGTAAGGGTGGTCGGTATATAGTAGTTTGAGTGAGGGTTGAGCACGAGTTGTCGGATACAAACGCGAATGAAGGAATGGTGGATTTTGGTTTAGTGTGGGTTTGGTTGATATGGTTTAAGTGTTTAGTGGTTGTAGTTGTAATGAGAAATGGTCGATAAGACCAAGGATAGAGACATGGGGGTTTTATTGCCCGAGCCGACACCAAGGATAATGTGATCAATGCCACAAGGTCAAGACCGGGGTTTGCTAAATGCAATGCCTGTGAATTAGCCAAGTGAGGGTGATCGAAAGCTCTTTTGGTAACCCAATGCTTAGGATAGTTTGGTACACATAGTTCCAACGTTCGCTTAACTCTCAGGGGGTTCCTCGCGCTTGGGAATTGATTAGGTCACAAAGTCCAAACCAAGTCTTACACTAAAGGGAGGGGTGACCCACACATGATCGATATGCTTCAACACACAAGTTGAAAACACAATTTTAGATTTAATCTTAAACTCAAACTGATTATTTATAATGTCCTAAGTCTCTACTTATAGTATCATAGAGACCATTCTAGAAGGAAAATAAAAGGACACAAAAACAAGGCTAATCAATCGAAATGGGAACAAGGGAAAGGGATAGGTCGGCTTGGGAACCAAGTCATCCCACAACCATTCTGAGCATGGTGTGAAAGAGGTTGGTCTTTCTTGGAGACAAGGGTAAACCCAATCCTCTTCACACATCCCTTGTAGTAACCAAGTAGAAGGATGAATGAATCTTGGCTTCTCTAGACTTCATCTTCTTGGGATCAATATAGAAGCTTCCATTCCTTGAACAATGGAATGGTTCTCAACCGACTCTTCCACTTCTCTAGGCCGAGCTTGACCTTTCTTGTTTGGATCTTGAATGATCTTCATGGAAAGCTTCTTGTCTCGTCCAAGTCTCCCTTCGTCCGTGCCACCTTGTCATTCTTTGTCCATGTCACCTTCTCGGCTTAACTACCTTCTTACAAGCATTGAATGTGTCCCAAGGCAAGATAAGAACTATTACATGATTTTAATACGTCCTAATATGACTAATAACTAGACTAGAAATTAAAGACAAAAAAATAAAATGCAAGGTCTCGGGTAAGACCAACACATAAGGCTGAATAAAACTTCTCACTAGGAGGCCATTAAGTTATGGTTCCTAATCCTCCCCATAATCCATGACATTCTTGGCCCTCAACCGCGGATTGATGGCCAATCTTTAAACTCCTCGATCCTTTGGTCAATACATCAAATTGAGAAGCTAAGTCCGGACCCTTTCTTTCATCAATCTCCCCTTCTTGGGGAGAATTTGTCCTTAAAATCGGATGGTTCAAGTGTGAAGGCCATTTAGGAGCATAACATGTTAGTCCATTGTTTGAAATTTTTGTTTCACATAAGCCGCTTCGGAACCTAGCCATTAGCTTGAAGAGACCATCCCTCAAGTAGTCTTACCATTCAAGAAAGTCGTCATAAGGCCATGGTTTGTGGTGTATGACCATTAACTTTTCATCAAAAGGAGTCATGGCTCAGGGTTTCTTCATAGGGATTGCACCAAGATCTCGTTCAATTGCCTCTCGGTTTCTTTTCAAGCCGAGCTTTGAAGAAATTTTGGCTTCCCACAATTCTCTCACATAAATACTCATTCTTAACCATGGAGATTCGAACTTTATGCTGATATTGTAGACCAATCGGTTGTTGATGTACACATTCCATTTTTCATCTTACTCCGGTACCAATAAGACATATGACATGTCGGAGCTAAGGTACCTTTGGTCATTTTCTTCGCCTAGCACTTCTTACTTTCCATATCCATAAGCTTGGTGAGTAGATAATGAACTTCATTAAAATAAATCAAGAGTGTGTTCATCACCTTCCTTTGACAAGATTCCAGACGTATTGTTATTTGAGAATTCCCTGTCGATTCCTTCTTCTTCATTATCATAGCTAGAGTTTTGACAAGGAATAAAATTTTCTTGAACAATCCACTCGGTTGTTGCCTTCGGATCATTACATGGAGGGAGGGATCTCCCGAGAACTACCTCACCAATAGTATCAACATTATTGTTAGGTGGTAGCTCGGTTGTTGGCTCATATGGCTTGACCGTTCCTGAATCCCCCAAGTTTTCTTTCGAACCGACTTCTTCTCTACATTCCAAAATATTCATGCCACTCCCCTTGTTAGATTCACCCTCCTCCTTCCATGACTCGGACTTGTCTTTACGTTTTCACACTTGTTGGATTTTCATGTCCCTTACCTTACTTGGTGGCAACGGTATTAGCCAAAAATCCCTAATGTCCTTATGAAAGGAGTAGGTGTTATGTTTGTCATCGTGCATGGTTCTCCGATCATACTGCCATGGTCTATACAATAAGATATGGCATGCATCCATTGGAAAGACATCGCACAAAATCTCATCAACGTATCCTCCAATCTGAAAATTGATAAGGGATTGGGTAGCAACCTTAAGCCCATTGGCCTTGTTTACCCATCGGAGGTTGTAGGGCTTAGGATGCTCACGAATTGGTAGTTGTAATTTTCCTACCACTCTGACATATACCATATTTGCACAACTCCTCCGTCAATAATCAGACAACACACTTTATCTTTTATTTTGCATCGTGTGTAGAAAATCTGCTCCCTTTGATTTTCTTCAAGCTCGTCCAATTGTGCACTTACAACGTGTTGAAGGAATAGACTCACACCTTCCTCCGTAATAACCTCGTCTTCCTCTTTGCCTTCTTCTACCTAAGTTTCCTCTACCACAAAGGCATCGCCACTTTCTTTATACTCTTCAAGTGTCATGGTCCTCGGGTTGGGACATTCCTTAGCAAAATGTCTGAGTCCTTGGCACTTGTAACATCTCTTGCCGCTTTTATCAACACCTTGGGAAACTCCCATTTTCCCCTTGTCTTTGTTTACATCATCTTGTTTGTACAAGGGATTAGAATAGGACGTGCCAACATTCTCCTTAGCACTTACGTTCTTAGTGTATGGTTTTGTGAAAACCTTCTTTTGTTACCGCTCGAACCTTAGTGACAAATGCCACACATCCTCAAATGTGGTGTAAGCGGATACTTCCACATTTTCTTGAACTGCCATACTTAGTCCACCAATGAATCGTGCAATGTGTTATGGCTCCTTCTCTTCTAAGTCACACAACATTATCACCTTCTCGAATTCCCAGATGTATTCTTCAACCTTAAGACCACCTTGCCGAAGCTTGGTGAGTTTAAGGTACAAATCTTGTTCATACTCTCGGGGAAAGAATTTCTTCTTTAAGTGTTTCTTCAATATTTCCCAAGAATCAATTTTGGACTTGCCATGCTTCTTCCGAATTGCCTTCAAATTTTCATACCATACGGAGGCAAAAGATTTATGCTTTAATGTGGAAATCTTAAAGCGTTGGTGAACATCATAGTTCTTAAATTCAAAGAGCCTTTCAATGGCCCTTAGCCATTCGAGAAACTCCTCGGGATCCAAGTTTCCTTAAAATGTTAGAAGGTCGAACCTTAACGTCCGGTCACTTCCTCTTTCAATTCTTGCTGCATCTTTTGCATCATCTTCAATATGTAAGTTTTTTTGATCGACCTCTTCTACTAATTCAACATCATTGATGACTGCACGGTTGACAAATTCTCGCCTTACTTGGTCCAAAACCATTTATAACAAGGCCTTTTTAAGTTTGTCACTTACTTGTTCCATAGTGTCAAAGCGTGGGATGAGATTGTCTCACTCTGATACCAATCTGATGTAAGTAATTAGGGGTGATGTTTGATAAGTGGGTCGGGTGTGGAGTATATTCGGGTTGACCCGAAAATGGATGTCAAAATGGGGTTCTTTGGTTCTCGGATTGGCGGGACAGTGGGGTATTTGATGGTTATTACGAGTGAGAGTAAATGGAATCGGCTCAAGGAATTTTAAGGAGTGGTTTTAGACACGTTGAGGGTGGGTTTTATGGTTGGTCTTTTGTGGTTGGATGGTGGCAGGTTGACAGAATAGAACCGAGACAGTATGGTTCTTAGAAGGTTGTGTTATGTGGACTACTTGGTGGTGTTTAGATTGGACGGGTGTTTATGGGCTGTTTCGGATGATGACCTGTGGTGGAGATATTAATGAAGTATTATGGGAGGTAATGGTTGTTGGTATATAGTAGTTTGAGTGAGGGCTGAGCACTAGTTGTCGGATACAAACTCGAATGAAGGAATGGTGGATTTTGGTTAAGTGCGGGTTTGGTTGATATGGTTTAAGTATTTAGTGGTTACAGTTGTAATGAGGAATGGTCGATAAGCCAAATGATAGAGACACGGGGGTTTTATTTCCTGATCTAACACCAAGGATAATGTGAGCAATGCCACAACGTCAAGACCGGGGGTTTGCTAAATGCAATGCACGTGAACTAGCCAAGTAAGGGTAATTGAAAGCCCTTTTAGTGACCCAAAGCTTATGCTAGGTTGGTCCACAGAGTTCCAACATTCGCTTAACACTCAGGGGGTTCTTCGAGCTTGGGAATTGATTAGGTCACAAAGTCCTAACCAAGTCTAACACTAAAGGGAGGGGTGACCCACACAAGATCGATATGCTTCAACACAAAAGTTGAAAACACAGTTTTAGATTTAATCTTAAACTCAAACTGATTATTTAAAATTTCCTAAGGCTCTATATATAGTATCATAGAGACCATTCTAAAAGAAAAATAAAAGGACCCAAAAACAAGGCCAATCGGCCGAAATGGGAACAATGGAAAGGGATGGGTCGGCTTGGGAACCAAGTCATACCTCGGCCATTGTGAGCATGGTGTGAAATAAGTTGGTCCTTCTTGGAGACAAGGGTAAACCCAATCCTCTTCACACATCCCTTGTAGTAACCAAGTAGAAGGTGGAATGAATCTTGGCTTCTCTAGACTTCATCTTCTTGTGATCAATATAGAAGCTTCCATTCCTTGCACAATGGAATGGTTCTCGGCTGACTCTTCCACTTGTCTAGGCCGAGCTTGACTTTCCTTGTTTGGCTCTTGAATGATCTTCTTGGAAAGCTTCTTGTCTCGGCCAAGTCTCCCTTTGTCCGTGCCATTTTGGCATTCTTTGGCCATGTCACCTTCTCGGCTTAACCACCTTCTTACAAGCATTGAATGTGTCCCAAGGCAAGCTAAGAACTATTACATGATTTTAATACATCCTAGTATGACTTATAGCTAGAAAATACATTAAAGATAACAAAATAAAATGCAAGGTCTCGGCCAAGATCAACACATAAGGCCGAATAAAACTTGTCACTAGGAGGCCAATAAGTTATGGCTCCTAATCATCCCCATAATCCATGCCATTCTCAACCCTCAACTACTGGTTGATGGCTAATCTTTGAACCCCTCGATCCTTTGGTCAATACATCAAATTGAGAAGCTATGTCCGGACCCTTTCTTTTATCACTCTGTCTTATGGTTGATTGGGAGATTTTTTTAAAGTGAAGCAATCTCAGGTTTTAGAGCTTTGGTGATTGACATTGATGTGCGTTGAGGATTGAATACGACATGTAGATGAAAGGTATGTAATATCTATCCTTTCTTTTTGGTATGTCTCCGAGCGATTATCTGTTTTGTTCAAAAGAATTATTTAAAGAAACATTATATTCTTGTTATTTTTTGTCCTTGTCGGAAGTACTTTCATGTCATAGAGCCTCCTCTTGTCATGTATTGACTTGATTGGTACTCTGAACTTGTTGTATATCTTATTCCTCCCAAATGGAGAGACTTTGAAGTACTATTCATAGAGTCGACCAAATGTCATATGAGAGCCAAAGAACGAGTCTGATGAATCACAATAGCCAAGAATGATATAGTTATATAAGTAAATCATTGATTATAAGAAAGGGTAGAGCTTTCCGTAAGAATGTGTACTCCTTAATATATCTAAAGGTTGGATTATAGGCCACCTCATTATGTAAGAAATGAAATAGTTTAAGAAGTAACACATAGCATATAAGTGATTAAGCCTATGAATTCTTAAAGGGATTCATGATGTCCCTATGAATAACGTATCGAACTAGAAGTATCGTTGAGTGTGTAGAATGATTAAGTTTACAAGTAGTATCATAAAAAGGGTTTGAGGAATCTTAATCTAGTAAAAGGGAAAATAAGTGAAGAAGATAATACGCGGCTAATGATCTCATAATGAAAGACCATGATTCTTTAGCTTGTTAATTAGCTAGGCTTTGTATGTTGTGATTGATGTTGTGTGTGTTATCCCCTTTATTTCATTGGCATGAACCTATATCGAGAAAGAGTTGAACGAGCGCATAACCAAATAGTATATTATAGAACTCTCATGTACAAATTTTCATTATTGTCCTCATAACTTAGCTATTCCTTGTCAAGAATCTACGTTCATTTCTTACTTGATTCACGTTAATACAATATTGTTATCATATACATAGATATTGTAACGACCCATTTGGTCATTTAGGCATTTTACTCTTTTACTCCTGTTGACCCTTCCCCTAGCATCGTTAGAGTGTATTCGACTTGCGGGGATGGATGGAGTGATTCCCGAGACTTTCGGAGGAGTTTTGGATAAGGAAACGGATATTTTGGAAATTCTTAAGTTAAGAAATGAAGATGTTTGACCAAAGTCAACATCGTGGGCAAATGCATCTTTTCAATGTTTTGTTGATTTCATTAGCTCCGAAATGTGATATATAACTTAGTCGAGTCATTGGTTCAGTACTCGAGAGATTCAGATGTGATTAAGGTAGTAGGTTGAGAAACAAGCATTTGAGATGATTTAGAGTTGACAACCATCAATATCGGTCAAGACGGATCCGTCTGAGTGTTTTGAGAGTTTGAGCAGCTTCGTATAATCATTTATGACTTGTAGGACCTTTCATAATTGGATTTGGACTTCGTTTAGTCAAGTTTAGGTGCTTGAGTCATTGGCATAAGTCGCTCGCCTTTGACGCTTCAATATACCATTATATTCATTTGATGTTGGAATTGAGTTTTGATTATTGGAATAGATGTGTATAGAAATTTGTAATTTGTAGCAACTTGAATCGTTGAATTTCGACACCGCATGAAAGAGTTATGCCTATTTTAGTTTAGAGAAAAATTCTTAGTTGCTGGTGTGCACTGTGGCAGACTTCCGGGCGCCGAAGCAAATCCTCCGGGGCAGAAATTGGTCCGCCAAAGAGGAAATGTCTGTGTAATAAAATCAGAATGTGTCCATTTAGTATTTTGCACATAACTTGAGTTTTAGAGCTCCGATTAAAAGAAATTATACCTCTTTAAAATGATTTTAAAAAAAAAACATATAAGGAAATTGGACAACCCATTGGACTAATTCTAGTAGGATTCTACTCAATTTTAAAACATGAGTGTATCTTAGTCCGAAAATGAATTGGCTAAAAAAATCCTATATGAATCTTTTTAAGCGAAATTCAACTTTGGTTTTCAAAACCTCTTTTCAACTTGAAATGAAAAAATGAAATGACATGCTATGATTTTTTACGAAACATAAACACTCTTTTAAGGTAATTACTCGCAATTAAACATGTTATAGAACCCGAAAGTCAATTGTATTCTATGGATCCTTAATACCGAGGTGTCTAAAACCTTCCTCAAGGATCACCAGATGCCTTACTCGAACTCCGGTCTTAAAAGGATTTTTGACAGATTTTCTGAATAAACCTTTTTACTTAGTTTTTCTAATTTTCTTATAAATTAGGGGGTGGCTCTAAAAACAATAGCCATATAGAGTTCCAATAACCTCTTAGTAGCTTTTATGTCTCGCGTAAAAGTGAATCGTAACAATTGAGCCCCAGGTATATTGGCCCTTTCGAGATTGTGCAGCGTATTGGTGAGGTAGCTTATGAGTTGGATTTACCTCTGGGATTGTCGGGTGTCACCCTGTGTTTCATATTTCCATGCTCAAGAAGTATCATTCGGATGGGTCTCATATGATTCGATGGGATTCGGTATTGCTTGATTAGAATTTGACGTATGAGGAAGAGTTGGTTGCTATTCTTAATAGACAGATTCGAAAGCTGAGATCCAAAGAGATAGCTTTGGTGAAAGTTTAGTAGAGGCATCATCCGGTTGAGGAGGCCACCTAGGAGATTGAGATGGACATGCGGACTAGATACCCTCAACATTTTGGAGATTCGGGTACTTCAAAAGTTTGATAACTAAAAGGGGTGTAGATCTGTCTAAGAGGCTTTTAGAGCCCTATACTCCTATTGAAATTAGGAAGAAGCGTAGAGCAATTACAAAGGCACTTGCTATTATTAGTTCAATAAAATTTACCTAAAAGAATACTCCTCAACCTCCACTTGCTAATATTGGGCCAACTATGTTGAAAAAGGTAGCTATTTACAAGAACGTGAATACCCAAAAGAAGAAAAAGATTGTTTCATCCATCAATACCAAAAAGGGTGTGGGTAATTTCTACTCAATGCATGAATTTGACCATAATTACTTCAATATGATGACCATCATGTAAGATTGGTGGCTGGACACTGTAAGTTTCAATAACACTTGAATATGTCTATCTAATTCAGTGAGCTGCTGCAACAACCTATCCATCTGTTGCAACAACTTACTCATCTGTTACAACAAATCTTGCATCTGGTGCAATAACTACTCATATGTTACAACAGATCTTGCATCTGGTGCAACAACTTACTCATTTGTTGCAACAGATCCGTAATCCATTACAACAGATACCTCAACTGCTAGAACAACTTACTCATCTGTTATTGCAACAAGTGATTGACTATTTTAATATTTTTACTGTAGTATGTAGATGAAATCCCACTCCTAATGCCTGTGAGGTAGGTCAATTTCCCAAAGCACTAAGATGCCACTAATATAATTTCGGACCTTAACTTCTACAATAACATTTGCAATCGGTACAAAGAGTTGACAAATGATAGTATACAGCGGGGTGGTGTGCCATTGAAGCAAAGGCTTGCTGAATTTAAGTAGGATGAAGAGGTTCTCAAGTATTGTTTTAGTAGTATACCCTACGTAGTGGCTGCCCGTGGGTTGGTGCAAAAAGGGTCCTAAATATCATGAATATAGATGTGGCACATTTTGTCACTCTCGAGTTCAAGATTGGGGAGGGAGTGATAAATGTTTATGATTGCAACCTTCCAGTTTTTACAGATGATGCCCTCTTCTGTCACATCCAACCTGTCTCAGAATTATGGCCCAAGCTATTGAACCAGGGTGGTATGTTTGAACACTTACCTGAAAAGTTGCTCAACAAACCGTTGGAGTTAGATCGGAAAAAAAATATCTGTCGCAATGAGACTAATAGGGCATACGATTCGTATTCACTTGCTTTTATTGAGCACTTGCTTACCAGCACTAGTGTGACAACGCCCAAGACTCAATTGAATGATAACTCAATGGCGAGATGCAATAAAGATGGACAGAAGGTGTGATTGAATAAGGTGTTGGAGCCCTAAGGTGGGTTGTTGAATAATTATTTAAAACTTTGTGGTATTTGGAGCCCTGAGGTGGTTGTTGAACAATTTCGTTTAAGTTTCTACTTTATATTGTTGGTGAATTATGTGAATGTTGATAAAATTATGTAATTTTTTATATATATATTTTAGGTGTTCAGTACCAGTATATTGTATGTTCAGTATGCATTTAAGTTGTTTTAGTAGTTTCAAACATGTCACAAATCTGTTGGTAAAAATCAAACTGCTATTGTAGATGTTGCAACAGATGAGTAAAGTTGTTGCAACAAATTTCCCATCTGTTGTAACAAATTAAGAAACTGTTGGACAAAAATCAAATATTTTTCAGTATGTCATTAGATTTTTACATTATGTTCGATAGTTTCAAATAAGTCACAAATATATTGCAACAAATTCCAAATTTGTCTGTAATAATCAAATAGTTGTTGCAAATGTTGTAAAAATGAGTAAAGTTGTAACATATTTCCTATCTGTTGCAACAGATTGAGCAACCGTTGGAAACAATCAAAGAGTTGTTTTTAGAATTTGTCGCAATAATTTTCTCATATGTTACAACAAATTCCTAACCTTGTTGGTAAAAATCAAATAACAGAGTAAATTGGTGAACAACTGAGTAATCTTTTGCAATAGATGGCTCAGCTATTGCAACAAATCAAATAGTTGTTGAAGATGTTGCAACAATTTACTAATATGTTACAACAGATAACTCAACTGTTGCAACAAGTTACTTATCTATTGCAATAGATAATTCGGTTATTGCAATGATGTACTTAGTTGTTGTAAAATTTTCCTATTTATTACTAAATATCATTAATTTCCTTTGTTCATCACTAAATATAGGTGAATCAAATAGTTCACATCAAATCACTCTAATGATCTGTCGATTTACTTCATAATGACTTAATTGATCATCTATCCTGACTCAAAATACCATCAAATCGGCTAAGTATATATATATATATATATATATATATATATATATATATATATATATATATATATATATATATATATATATATATATATATTTATCACTAAATATCATTGATTCCATTTGTTGATCACTAAATATGGGATTCACATCAAATCACTATAATGATCACTTGATTCAGTACATAGTGACTAAATTGATCATCTATCCTGACTCAAAATACCATCAAATCGATTAAGTATGTACATTGATCACTAAATATCATTGATTCCCTTTGTTGATAACTAAATACGGGTTAATCAAATAGTTCACATCAAATAACTCTAGCGATCACTCAATTTAGTACATAGTGGCTTAGTTGATCATCTGTCCAGACTCAAAATACCATCAAATTAATTAAGTATATATATTGAACAGTAAATATCATTGATTTCCTTTGTTGATCACTAAATATCATTAATTCTCTTTGTTGAGCACTAAATATGGGTGAATCAAGTAGTATTTATTGCAACAATTGCAGTATCTGTTATAGCAAGTAACATAGTTAATGAACAAGTCATATCACTTGTTAGATAAAATACAACAAGTTACCTAGTTTCTGCAACAAGTCATTCCACTTGTTGGAAAAACTTAAACAACCAACTTAGTTGTTGTAACAAGTCGTGTCACTTGTTGGACAAACCCCAATAACTAACTTAGTTGCTGCAACAGATTTGGTACTTCTTTAAAACTCCCATTTGTTGTGATATGTTCTACAACTTACTAGTTGTTGCAACAAGGCAAAACTCCAACAAGTAATAAAGATGTTGCAACAGATTTCTTACTTATTGGAAATTGTTCAGTAATTTAATAATAACAGAACATACATTTGTGACTTAAATAAGATCAACATATAACATAAATCAAGCTCACAAGTACCAACAATAGAATTTACCATTACAAGAAAGAACAAAATTAAAATGTCATAAAACCCAAGTTCACAAACACCAACAACAGTAATGGCACAAGAAATTATGCAAAACTCAATGATATCATCTACATAGCTTCTCATTTGTTCAAAAAAATATTTGTATGAGGAATCACACTCCTTGTCCACTACACAAAAAAGCCACCGGAAAAATATGATTCTTCGCATTCTGTGCCACAGGTGACAACAACATTCATTCGTACTTGCTCCTCAAGAATGTCCTGTCGACAACTCTGAATTTTCTCATTTGTGCAAAACCAAGCATCCAAGCCACATAGGCTATTAGAAAAGTTCTTGAACTTCTCATTTTCATCAACCTTAAATGTTGTCTTACTTCCTGGGTTTGCGGACTGAAGCATATAACAGTACATATCAAGAACTGCATACTCGTGCTCATGTGTCCCCTTTGTCAGAGCCTTTGCAATCTCCATGACCTTTCAAACCTTCCAATAACTAACATTACAACCCAATTTTGTACAGATTGAATGACTCATATATTTTGTAAATGGGCCCTTACCATCGGGGAACCTATCTTTGAAGTATTCACTAATTGCTTTCGCTGTGGCATGTGAATTATATCTCGTAATATGCATAGAACCACATGTGTGATACTTTACGTATGTTCTGATACATAATCTGTCAGAACTTATAAGCTTCACAGCCCTCATCCACCACTTGTGCACTTCGGATGTAACATCTGAAATAATACACAATTCGCGAATTAATCACCTTCTTGAGTCTAAAATCCTTCTTCAAGCAAGCAAGTTTCAACAAAGTTGCTAGTTCTTCCTTGTTCTTGAATGACATTCCCTTATAAAAACTTGTTTCATAATC
Organism: Anisodus acutangulus; assembly: GCA_029783415.1. Classification (NCBI taxonomy): domain Eukaryota; kingdom Viridiplantae; phylum Streptophyta; class Magnoliopsida; order Solanales; family Solanaceae; genus Anisodus; species Anisodus acutangulus. Next base: position 14,954,410 of record CM056509.1, read on the forward strand.
TTGCATATGGCTGGACTGTGTTGATTGTGTCGTGCTCGGTGTATTATTTGCAACTTCAGGCATAGGAATTTGTTCACCACCACTTTTATTATCTGGAATATCCATATCCAATCTATACAATTCATCATTTAACATTTCTTGTTGGTTCTATTCTAAATTGTGATTCACTATCGGGCTTCCAACCACGTATACCCTAAAAATGGTCCTAGCTTCATCATTGAAATAAGCACGCAAACGAACCTGATTACTTATCTTAAATGGAGCTACTTCTACTTTTCAAAAGAGTTGTGCATGTAAGTGATGACAAGATCTTTTGGTTCACAATTGGTGATGGATAAGTTCACATAATCATCATACACGACATCTCTTTAGACAGTCATCACTATCGTCTCTACAGATGTTGCAACACCCTTCCAACGCCAAATAAATCTATTGTTGTTCTCGATCCATTCACCATAGCAATCAATCCCTATTGTTATTGAGTCCCCCATTAGTGGTGTTCGAGGTACCTGAGATATTTTGTTTTAAAAAAATTGATCATAATAGTACATACCAAACTGTAACAAAATGAAATAGATGCAGTGGTTGTTGCAACAACTTAGTAAGTTGTTGCAATAATTGAGGAATTTGTTGCAATTGAGGAATTTGTTGCAATTAGTAGCTTAGTTATTGCAGTAGCTCACTAAGTTGTTGAAGGCAACTTCAGTTTCTTGGGTTCTGTTTCATCCAACGACTATAGAAAATGTCCAACAACTAATGCAGTTGTTGCAACAAGTGGACTACTTGTTGCAACAAGTAGACTAATTATTGCAACAACTCACTGAGATGTTGGACGCAACTTCAGTTTTTTGGGTTCTGTTTCATCCAAAGACTGTAGAAGATGTCTAATAGCTAATGCAGTTGTTGCACCAAGTAGTCTACTTGGTGCAACAAGTAGACTAACTGTTGCAACTCAAAGCTATTGGAGGCAGCTTCAGTTTTTTGAGTTTTGTTTTATCCAAAGACTGTAAAAGATGTCCAACAGCTAATGCAGTTGTTGCAACAAGTAAACTAAGTGTTGCAACTTATTTATACAACGTATTTAGCAATAGTTTCAATAATTAGTATATAAGTTGCAACAACTGTATAGTATGTTATAATAGTCGCGGCAACTACAATAGTTGTTGTAGCAACTTTATCAGCTGTTGCAACAATTGTTGTAGTTATTGCAATAAATTCAGAAACATTTATACATCTTTAGCACTTGTTGCAACAACTAAAAACTGCTATTGTAAATTATTTAAAAACTTGCAGGTATACCAGATGAATTATTAAAACAAAAACATTATTTTACTTACTAAATAAGCAAAAATCACCTATGGAGTAATGCACAGTACTTCACGAACGGAGTCCAGTCTAAAATTGTATAAATCGGGTGGATTTTATTTTATTTTTCTTAATGAAGAACAAGGGTTCATGGAAGGAAGAAGAAAGCAACAACAACAGCAGTAGCAGCGGACGAAGAAGAAGCAACAATAGTGGACGAAGAAGGAAGAAGAAAAATGGCGCCATCGGTGGAGAACAAAAACGACTTAGCAGTTTTTCCCCTTTTAAGTAATTTAGGGTTTTATATTAATTGGGTTAAAGTGTACAAAACAAATCTTGGGGGAAAGTCCAAAAATTATTCAAAACTCATTAATCACTAATTCAAAAATTATTCAAAACTCATTAATCACTAATCTAACTTTTGTCGCCTCTACTTCATAAAAAACTTGAGTTACTTCCACTCAATTTTAAAACTTTTTATCACCTATAATTAATTGTTGGAAATTTGCCTTTGGCGGGAGTTGCGACCGACCAACTTTAACGGCTTAAACACTAGTGTAACGTATGTTGGAGAATCCGGTTCTTCACACATGCATGATCTACTAAGTACGTAGATAACCCAAGTAGGGCCAGAATCGTCAAATTTCATTGAGAAATGAAAGAGATATTGGTTCACAGTAAGGTGCTTGAAGCATGGAAAGTGTGGTATTGTGTGTAATTCTCCTAAATCGGTGAGGAAGAAAGAGGTTGTTGTGTATATAAGATTGAAGTGGTTTGGGAGTGCAGGACCCCGAGGTATCCATGTGTTTAGCAAGGAGGAGGACCTAGATGTGCTTCGGTTAGAGGAAAGAGACCACCAGCCTTGGCGTGCCGCCCGCCAGTCGCGTCCCAGGTTCAGAGTTCCGAGTTAAAGTTAGGGTTCACCGGGTTCACGGTTCAGGGTTCACGGGTTCACGCGGGTTCCGCGGGTGATCCGCAGGTCACGGAGTCACGCAGGTCACGGGCTGTAAATTTGTGGGTCTTACGATATTATCTTTTGGGCGAGAAAACTTTGCGATCTGCGGTTTGATCCCCGAAGTTTGGATATCTGATTTGGACGAATTCTTTCGGATGTGCGATTTGGTCCCTGAAGTTTCAAGATGTCTGAGTTTGGTCCCTGAAGTTTCGAGAAAATCGAATTTCGGCGGTCAAAGCGAAATGCCAAGCACTCAATCGGCCATTTATTTTGGCTGAATTACTCCTCTATAATGGCCAAGCAGTTGGTCTTTCTCCGTTTATGTTGGTGACTTTACTACCTCCATAATGGCCATTATTTGGCTATTATGGAAGCGATTTCGAAGCGATGTGACAGCCCTCCCTCTCTATATAAACACCCATTTACACCATTGTTGAGCACGAAGACATATGCACGAAAATACATAAGCGGATCACGAGAAAAGCGATTGCGAAAATACACAACCAAAATAGTTTTCTTCCTACAACTTCGAGCATCATTTAGTTACTCAATATTCTTCACGGTAGCTCTTGAGTTTCCTTTGCTCAAGGGTTCCATTCTTTGTTTTATCTTGGGAGACAAATTGTCGAGGATGTATAAAGGATACATACGGGGGCAATATTGTTTAGAATGAGTGCTACACTCGACTTTCAGTAAAACATTTTACATTTTTAAGTCTTCTACAAAGCTGGAATTTCCAGTTTTTACTTGTGTAACTATTGTAATTTTCAGATTCCATGTTGAATTATTGAATCTTTGTTTATCCTTTGAATACTTGTAATAGTATGATATACTTTAAATCTTTGCTTTATAAAGTACCATAGAGCAAAAATACTGACAACTTAAGACAATATTTGTATAGTATTACTATTAGTGTTGAAAGATGTCGGTCAAAGTTGTGTGACCAAATCGGGATATGGAAATGGTTTTTCTGGTAGAAGAGGTGATGATGATGAGCGTATTCATCTTTGTCACACGCTACCAAGACTAGTGGGAACAAAGCGCTCTCGAGAGCTGAGGATGTCAAGCTGGGACAAGAGGAAAAGGCGAAGATGTACTTCTATCTTGCGGCAGAAGGCACGTATCTATCCCAGGACAAAGGTCAGAATGATGGTGAGAAGGAAATGGACACTTCGGTCGATGAAGTAGTGAAGTGATCCAGGAATCGAGTAGGGATAAGTATTTTCTTACTTGTCAGAATAAATGACAAGTATTTCTCTTACTTGTCAAGAATAAAGATTAAATGATGTCGATTAAAAATGGATTAAAGTAAGGAGGAATATGAAAATAATTTATATTCATACGCTTTAAAAATCGGAGTTTAATCACATCTTCTTTTACGTTTAAAAGATTGGATTGTAAAGCAACTTAAAAGATCCGTTCTTTTAAGTGTAATTATTAAAAGTGTGTAAAAGTATGTTGTACTTTGTCTGATGGAAAGAGATCCACTATTGTCATAGCTACCACTCTTAAGTAGCGCCAAGAATTATCAAGGCACCAATCATAACGGAAGAAGTCTAAAAGTTAAAGGCGTTGAGCTTTGTCACACCATTTGGCGAGAAGATCCTTCATAGGATGATATTGGACACTCGGTCATATAAAGCCTCGAGGCGGAGTGAGCCAAAATTCTTTGATATGATGATATTGGACACTCGGTCATATAAAGCCTCAAGGGGCATTGGAGTGGGGCGAATTCATTTCATAGAAAAGTAATGGACACCCTAGCAAGGTGGGCGAGTTTCCAGTCTTAATGATCGAAGGCCTAAAGAAAGGTAGTAAGAAATTGGACACTCGATCTGCCAGCAAGCTGAAGTGGGCAGATGTCGAGATCACATGTAGTCCAGATTACGCCTAACCACGGGCAAGAGGTTGTTCATGTGAAACAGCGCCACCTCACAAAATCAAAGAGTTTGGAGAGGTTGTCCTCAATAGGACTTGAGGGAATGAGATCACTCTAAAGGGTGATACATGTTCCTAACTTGGTTTAAAGGGCGTTGTTAGTCAAGTTGGTTTGAGACTAGTCAGCCAGTGCATAATAACTAAGAATGGTACAATATGTCTATAGCCCGAATGAATGATATATTTGTAATCAGTGCATCTATGCCATCATAGATTAAGACACGTTAAATAGTAAGTCATTCAAAAGCTAACGATGTTGAGATTGTTGCCTCCTTTAGACATAAACCCTCAAAATGAATGTGAGAGTGGCGAAGAGGCAAAATCACCTTTCCAAATTCCGTCAAGGGAATAGCGAAAGAAGCAACGCTCCTCACAGAACTTAGTCACACCTACTTGGGTGATTTGAAGTTTATACAAAATAGAGGGAGACAAGTGCGTTGTGATCTTCATTGATGATGGTACAGCGTATGGAATCCTTTGTTTGATAAAAAGCAAAGATGAAGTTGTTGAAGCGGATAAAGCGCTACAAGCGAGTTGAAAATCAACTAAGCCTATGGATTGCGAAAATTCATTAGCGATAGAGAGAGAATGTGAAGCGGCGTTCATTAAGCATTGTTCATGACTCACCTCGATCTAACGGTGTTAACCAGCGCCAAACCGTGCGCCCTAAATTATGTGAGGCAAGGCGATCCTTACGCTAATGTGATTCTCCCATGAACTCCGCATAAGGATAAGGATAACTCTCCGTGTGAGACATGGAAAGGATCTCACGCTACAAAAGTTGTGATGTGGGGTGGCTTGGTAGAAGTTGGACTACAGAAGCAGGTCAAGTTAGGCGACCTAAGGCTGTAGATTGCACTTATCCTTTGGATGCTGTAAATATGATGTACTTATCGCCTCCTGGCGTCAAGAATCTTTGAATTCTTATAAGATAACTTTCCTTGAAAAAGGAAAAGGAGTAATTGCTCAAGGTTAACAAGAACATGAGTTTACATCCCGGAACTAGGCGCTCAGTATCTACGGGACTCGAAAGTTCTTTGGCTGCTCAAGAACTCGATATTCAAGATCTACAGAACTTCGGGGGATTCTAGATGTTGAACCAAGGCGAACAAGAGGGACAAAGACTTGTTCCGATCCTTCTAAGCTTGTATAGTTAAGAGCGAACCATGGACTATTAACAAATAATTGTTATCTCCAAGCGCTGCTTTGGAAAGAAGCTAAAGAGAAATATATTCCATCAGATAGAACCATACTTGCGTAATGGTTGATCTTTCTCACGGAAAAGAACCTTTGGGTTGTGAAAAAGGATACTCAAAAGTGAGTACAAAGTAGATGGATCTCTTGTGAGTTCAAAGCCTCGGCTACTTGTGCATGTGCTCCACGAGAGTAGCTTAACATCGTGGGCCATTGCGATCTGCGTGGCAATGTTAAAACGACCTTCCCAGGAGAGTTGGAAGAAGAGAATCGAGTTGGTTTTACGAATTTGTTGGGGTTCTTCTGAACTTTTATCTTGGTCACTGAAATGTTTACATTTTGGTCTGAAAGTTCAGGATAAAAGCAGAGATAATGAATCGACCACGAAGCATTGACTCACGAAGTTAGAAAGTGATTGGAGAATCAGCGATCACGAAAGTAAAAGTCATATTGAAACAAAGTCTCGATATGAAAGATAAGGATATCACGAGATGACATCTTAAGGTGGATTTCTAAAGACATCTAGCAATTTGATCGATAGTTGTGATCTCGTTGAAACCATCAATGGATATGAATCATAGGCTGATTGGAATCATGGTGCACCCATAGACAGGAAGCGATATACACGCAGGTCATGTGTAGTTCAATGTATTGTACACACTTTACAACCTTGCGACCTGGTATCGTCTGACGAAACAGTCAGTTGAACTAAGGTTCGCGATAATCTTAATACATGATCGATAGAAAGGCGTTAAGTCGGATATGATGATATCACGAATGTCGCTTATCTTGGATTATAGTATTACGGATGTCAGTTACGGGAGAACTGGTGATACAAGCTGGACATCGAATCTGAAGAACACCAAAGCCACAAGTAAATGTATGGTGGATCTTGGAAAATCCTCTAAACAAACTTGCATCGTCCGATTCAAGATGGTATCGGAGTTTATCGCTTTATACAAAGCATGAAAGAAGTTGATAACTTAACCGACTCATTAGAGACGTCCTTATTGGGGAGAAACTTCGTGCCTTGGCTGATTATACGCGTGGCTGGTGGTCGGCTTTAGGAAGGACACGGATAGCGGCGTGCTGGACATATCTGTCCGAGATTTGTCGGGAGACATAAGGCCGTATGGCGGTTGATCATCACGGGTGTCACTTCCTTGTTTACTAACTAAGGGACTACGGAGATCGAAGTGTTCTACTGTCTAGGGAATGGGCTTAAAACCCGAAATATCGCGGACGTGCGGTTGGAAACCCGACCTTACAGGCTGGAGATCGGTAATTTGGTTCGATGGAAAACTAAGTTGTAAAGAGTTGATTGATCGGCGGTGGAAGCATGAGCGCCGGATAGTGACTTACGAAAAAACACCAAATCAAAGTCGTTCCGCGATAGACTTTAAGTGCTATCTGCGGTGTGAGTAAAGGTTAAGTTTTCAAAACCTTTGTAATGCTCTCGGCCAGTTGAGGTTAGGTTTTGAGAAGCTTTTAATGGTTCTAACACTTGTGAAGTGGGGTATAGCTTGAGGATACCTTGTGGAGACCACCTATTTAAGTGCGAGGGACAGCGCCTCAAAATGAGCACTTAAGAATCCAGAGCGTTGTCCATGTAGCCAAAGCGGACAAAACATTCTGAAAAGAAGAGAGTAAAGAATTTGTTGTGTTGGTATCATTGTCTTAGCTTACACTAAACTCTTTGACAGTTCAAGACATCACGTTCACCGCGATAAGTAAGTAAATCAGATGGTATTCAACTATGGAAGGTTCAAAGTGAGGGCTACCTCTCCTTATGCAACATCGGTCATTGAAATATTCTTTGGAAATGAAAAGACACCATGTGAGTCTTAAAATCTCTTTCAAGAGGGGATTGTTGGAAATTTGCCTTTGGCGGGAGTTCGCGACCGACCAACTTTAGCGGCTTAAACACTAGTGTATGCGTATGTTGGAGAATCAGGTTCTTCACCTTGTCGTGATCTACTAAATCACGTGAATAGCAGTAGGGCCAAGAATCGTCAAATTTCATTGAGAAATGAAAGAGATATTAGTTCCGCAGTAAGGTGTTTGAAGCATGGAGAAGTGTGGTATTGTGTGTAATTCTCCTCATCGGTAGAGGGAAGAAAAGAATTGTATAGTGTATATAAGATTGAAATTGGTTTGGGGTTTGGGACCCCAGGGTATCCCATGTGTTTAAGGAGGAGCACCTAGATGTGCTTGATTGAGAGAAAGACCACCTTGCCCGCCGCCCTTGCCCGTCCGTCAGGTTCAGAGTTAGGGTTCTCGGGTTCGCGGAGTTCACGGGTTCCGAGTCCGCGGGTCACGAGTGTGAAATTTGTGGGTCTTCGATATTATCTTTTTGGGCAGAAAACTTTGCGGAAATGCAGTTTGATCCAGGAAGTTTCAGATATCTGATTTGGACGGAATTCTTTGGGATGTGCAGTTTGGTCCACTGAAGTTTCAAGATGTCTGATTTGGTCACTGAAGTTTCGAGAAAATCAAAATTTCGACGGTCAAAAACAGAAATGCCAAGCACTCAATTCAACCATTTATTTTGTTTGAATTACTCCTCTATAATGGCCAAAGCGGTTAGTGCTTTCTCCGTTTATGTTGGTGACTTTACTACCTCCTTAATGGCGTTATTTACCTATTATGGATGTAGTTTCGAAGTAACTGACCCCTCCCTCTCCTATATAAACACCCCATTACACCATTGTTGTTGAGCACGAAGACATATGCGCGAAAATACATAAGCGGATGCAGAAAAACGATTGCGAAAATACACAACTAAAATAGTTTTCTTCACAACTTCCGAGGCATCATTTAGTTACTCAATATTCTTCCACGGTAGCTCTTGAGTTTCCTTTGCTCCAAGGAGTTCCATTCTTTGTTTTTATCTTGGGAGACAAATTGTCCGGAGCGTATAAAGGATACATACGGGGCAATATTGTCTTAGAATGAGTCTACACTTTCATTTCGACAAAAAACATTTACATTTTTAGTCTTCTACAAAGCTGGAATTTCCGGTTTTACTTGTGTAACTATTGTAATTTTCAGATTCCATGTTGAATTATTGAATCTTTGTTTATCCTTTCGAATACTTGTAATAGTGATATACTTTCCGTACTGCTTTATAAAGTACCATAGAGCAAAAATACCCAACATTAATTCTCCCTAAAAAGTTTATATTAATTGAGACAAAACAGACGTGCCATAAAGTTGACACAAACTAGTCAACTTTATGGCACGTCTGTTTTGTCTCTCTCTCTCTCTCTCTCTCTATATATATATATATATATCACTAGTTTGTGTCAACTTTATGGCACGTCTGTTTTGTCCCAATCAATATAAACTTTATATAAACTTTTTAGGGAGAACTAATTATTTGTGATAAAAAAATTAAAATTAAGTGGAAGCAACTCAACTTTTTTTATATTATATATATATATATGGCGATTGCCAAAAATAATTACTTCGAGGGGTAAGTTGCAACTATAATTAAATATAAAAAAAAACAAAGTTGCTACTTGCTACTATAAAGTAAAAGTAAGTTGTCATTATGGGCAGGTAGGCAGCCAATCACATTTTGGGGATTTTGGGTTCGGATAAAGTGATGTGGCATGTGGGACTAAAGGAAAGAAAAAGAGATAATTATGTTGTATGAAATTTAGGCAACAATGCTATCAAAATTAATTAACGTTTTTAGATTTTACAAAAAATAACCCAAATTTTTCTCTCTCACTCTCTATCGCGTGCTCTCTCTGCCTCCTCTCTCTCCCTCTCTCTCTCGCAGTCTCCTCTCTTTGTCGCCGTCTCTCTCACGCTTTCTCTCAACACCACCGTCGTCTTGACTACGTCGTCGCCGTGGCAACGGACGACGAGTGATTGCGCTCTCTCTCCTCCTATCTTGCGCTCTTTCTCTCTCGACCTCCTCTCTCTCATATCTGGTGTTCTCTCTCCCTCTTCTCTCAGATCTGGTGGTGGTGAGCCGGAGCTCTAGCATGATCTCCGACGATGACTGGTCACAAGTGTCTATGGGTGTATATGAAGCTAAAGATTTGAGTTTTGGTGGTGTATATGGGAGTTGGTGGTATTGGAGTTATTTTTTTTTATATAATATATTGCATAATAGTGTATATGGTGGTATATGGGTGTGTATGGATGTTTATGGGAGTTGGTGGTGTTGAAGTTATTGTTTTTGTATAATATTATATAATATTGTATAATATTGTATAATAGTGTATATAGAAGTATATGGTGGTATATATGAATGTTTATGTATACAAGTGTATAAATATATATACACCTTCAAACACGTATATACATTATATACTTGCCTTTATATATAAATGTATAATATTGTATAAAAGTGTTTTTGGGCTAAAACTTTACAATGTAAATTTTGAGCTACTTTTTTGTAATGTAAGTGAGCTAATTGTATATTTTTAAAATTTTCGGGAAGAAAAAAGGAAAACCAGAATTTTATCAGCATAAGCAGGGCACGTAATCTGGAACATCCATTTTGGTCCATGAACAACAGAAATGTTTCTAAGTATGTTTCTCTCCGTTGTCTCTCTAAACAGCGTGGCCACTCGTCACCCTCTTCATTCTTTTTTGGCTCTTACCATCACCATTCATATTCTCAGTATAAATAGACTAAAAAAACGAAAATATGAGAGGTCTTCATGTTGTATTCTAAAATCCATTGCTCTTTCAATAAAGCTTTCACTTTTTTGTCTTCAAAGTAAATAATAATAATAATATTATGTGTCACTTGGTCCTTCACTCTCCAGGTCCCAAGGTATGTATCACTCTTTCCATCTATATGAATTGTGTTTGAATTTTTACTCCTTATCCATAGGACAATTTATTATTTAGATTTTATAAATATTAGTAATTATTACCCAAACATGGTACAACTCTTCAGGATGCTATATATATCATTCTGGATTGAGGAATAGTATATAAAAAACTATTAAGCAACAACTTTCATTTAATCAAAGTATGTTTATGCTGACGTGGTTGTTGAAATGAACTGCCTTGAAATGATTATCTTTTTAAAAGCAAATAGCTATGCCTTAATCACAAACTAGTTGGTGTATGTGAATCCTACGTATCCATATTCAGGTGATTCATTTTAATTTTGAAGGTAGTTGTCAACCGACCGCTACCCTCCTCCTAAATAGTCTATTTGATTTTTAAATGCGATCTGATTAACTGTGAACTACGTGGGACTTTGATTCTTTTTTTGATTGAAAAGAGAAGGTACGTAGGCAGTTCACGTGGGACTTTGATTCTTTTTTTGATTGAAAAGAGAAGGTACGTAGGCAGCTCTTCTAAAAAAGAGTGAAGTTCCGCCCGCCTTTGAAGGCTAGTTCCTGCTACGAAGCTTCATCCACCCTTAAGAGTTATTGCTTCAAGTAAATTTTCCCTGCTAATGTTAGCTTGCCCTCTATTGTTACCGTACAGAGCGGGGAAGAAGCACTAGGCTGTAACTGCGACAGATTTTTTTGAGATAGTTAACCAGTTTTTTAACCGTGAGAGGGTCTAGAACAACAGAATCAAGAGGACCAGAGCGAACTGTTTTGGCTGCTTTCTTGGGTGTAAGGTTCCTAATGTTCCAATGCGTAAGAGCCTTGAAAGCAGTAACTCCACTAGTTCCCCCCATCCCCCCCCCCCAGTACCTGTCCCTATCTCTGAATCTCCATCATTGACAGACTAATTTGGCCGGTATTCCCTAATGAGTAGCTTTAGGAGATTATCTGGGCTTGAGAAGGGCTATGCTTGCGAGCATACATGGGTGGAGATGTATAGTAACTGCCAAAAGTTTTTTGGAGTCTAGAATTACATCGCTATTAGCAGTGAGTGGTATGTTGTTCTATATATAGTAGCTGTTTAAGAACAGTCCCAGTCATTTTTCTTAATGGACTTCTGGAATTTCAGTTTTAAACAGTGAAGTAGCTGAAGTGAATAGAGGTCAAGTGCCAAATAAACCGAGCAAGCCAAGGCTGATGACAGTTAATGAGAATGAAGTTTGGGTAGTCTCATATGGCATCAGATATAGAGCACGCATATATGCTCTTGATCTCACATTAATAGTTTTCTTATCTGAAAGTAAAATGGGGAATTTAGTATTTTGTGATTTGCAACACTTTATCTGGACTTGATGGATTGTATAAAAAAAGTTACAACCATGATGTGATCCGCTTTTGTAGATACATTCTGCATTATGTCATGACTACAGCTTTCGTTTACATCCACGACGTTAAAGGAGCAAGAGTACAATTATTTAGCCAGATGGTTGAATTCTGTGATGCATAAATGCGACTATAACCTTAACTTTGTTCTAGTGCTGCTTTCATCTGAATATCTGCTTTTCTTTCATGCTCTTCTATAGACTCTCACTCTCTGCATCTGTTTAAAATTGTCTAGTGATCATAGACTCAAATAAATGAGACCTAATTGTACTTTCAAAGTGCAATGTCTCTGGAAGTTAACCTTTTTTTCTTCCCAATGTTTACCTTGCAGGGATATATTGTAAGAGCTCAAACGAGGTCTACCTGGTCCACCCTTTCTGCATCTTATTTGCATCGACATTATTCTATTGTATCATATGCCTATACCAAATCCATTCATATTTCACAAGCTTCTTCGTATCACAAGATAAACCATCCATCTTCTGGAACAAATGGTGTCTGCAAACGTAAACATTTTTCATCTTCCTGCAGCAGAAGAGGAGTTTGTATCTTGAAACACCGGAAGTCTTTGAGGTGTAGGTTTCAGATATATGCATCAGTTGATGTTGCAAGTGCTGTTGATGTTATCAATGACCTCGGGTTGGACACTTTGACATTCTTAGCTGTGACTGTACTGGTTGTTCCTGCCTTAAAGACCATAAAAACTAGCCCTGTGAGTTGAATACATTATTCAAGTCCTTCTGCTTTGTTAGCTTTATATTAGTATTGGTTATGCGTGTCCGTGTCAACAGATAAGTACTTTATCATGAACGATTTCCACTTTACAAATCAGGTGCTAGTCTCCTTTTGTTATTTGATACTTTAGGCAAAAACAGATCAACTGAAGCATCTCTCCGTTTTAGTGAAGTAAATTTTGCTGATGAATTTTAGGGTCAAATAAGGCCTTAGCTGGTGTCAAGATTACCTTTGTTCAGCATTGAGGCATTAGAGAGTACACTTGATGATCCTAAGACCAAATGGAGTTTCTAGTTCAAACAGTAACAATGTTGCTGTAAGTTTATAAGGCAAGGTGGACATCGTTCAGTGTACCCTAAAAAGAAAAAGCAGCCATGTACGTGATATTAGTTTCTAAAAATGCCATTCAGAATGAGGAGTTTTGTATCTTGGATTCTATCCTAAGTTAACCTTGAAACATGTAGGTCCTAAATATCCATCTTACACCCTAGTTCAACCCAAAGACGTACTTGCCTGAACTTGTTTTTTCCAGTGAGAAAGAATAAAGCTGCTTTTTGACATGTTACACAGTTTATCTGTGGAATTCAGTTGTTAGTGTATCAACATAAAATATCAATTCACTGGAAACCTTAGTACTGTATTATGGTACTAACTACCAGCCATTTTTAGCACTTGCACTGGCATTTGAGTTAGAATTTACATCACCTAGGTGAAGTCTTTGATGTATTTTACCTCTCTACGAGGGCGTAGTTAATGCCTTCCACTGATAATTAACATTTCAAGTCTAGCTCAAGGCTCTTATAGCACATCTGCATTTTTTTGATCAAGTAAATATATTTTCATTCATAAACATGGCCAAATTGGCCGTATACAAGGGGTATGCCAAAAAGTGAAGCATCTACAAAATATGATTCTCTACAAACTCCGCCCAATCATCTATACAACAAGAAACTTTCTGTTCACACTAAAAGAAAATAAGGGATCAGAGACTACTCCTCAAACAAGAGAAACTCGACTCTACACCTTCAAAAGCTCTCCTAATCCTCTCTCTCCAAACTACCCACATTAATGCAAGTGAAACCACATTCCAAGCCCTTCATCTTCTCCTCCTCCCTCTCTTCCAACTGAGCATCAAATCTTTTACAGTTTTTGGCATTGTCCATGGAGTGCCAAACCACCTAAGCATATCCCACCATAACCTCATGGTTAGCTCGCAATGTAGTAAAAGATGATCCACGTCCTCACCCGTCTTCTTACACATGTAACCCCAACTGACACAAACAACCTTCCGCTTTCTAAGATTTTCCGCTGTCAAAATTACCCCTATAGTAGCTAGCCAAGTGAAAAAGCACACCTTCCTCGGCACCCTTGGGATCCAAATTGCATTACATTGAAAACTAACTCCTCCCTAACCAAAAGTTTCTCATAAAAGGACTTCACCGAGAACACTCAATTATCTCCTAGGCCCCAAACCCAAACATCCGAATTATCAACCATATTGACTTGCCTATGAAGTAACGTTAGCAATCTTTGAAACTCAGTCACTTCTCAATCTTGAAATTCCCTTCTAAATCTCAAGTCCCAAAAAGTTTCTCCACCTTGTGTCCCCCTAATTTGTTGAATTGGCAAGTCTCTTTGGCAAGAAATTCTATACAAACTCCGAAATTCATCTTTAAATAGAACATCCCCACACCATCGATTTCCCCAAAAATATACCCTCCTCCCGTCTCCAACCTTGAATGAGATATTTTCCCAAAAATAATCCCAGCCCGCCATAATATTCCTCCACAAACCACATCCAAAAGGCAAAGTAATATCTCTAGTTCTCCAACCCCCCTCCGTGATCCCATATTTGTCAACTATCACCCCGAACCTCCAGAGCCATTTTCCCAATAAAGCTTTAATAAAGATCTTTAAATATTTAATTCCAAGGCCTCCCCATTTTTTTTAGGAGAAGTGACATTCTTCCACCTCACCAAGTGAAATTTCTTTGATCCATCTGCCGCATGCAATCTACTGTGTTTCTTCGCCCTGAATGACTCTTTGGTATCCTTGACAAAATCATGGAAGTTCCTAGAAGTGATTATACTTTTAAGATGCGTGAAAAAATCCATGAAACAATTTGCCACCCATATTTGCAAACAATTGTCTGACTATGCATCTAATGGTTTATACGTGAAAACATGGTATGATTTCATTTGTAAACTAGTCATTTGTTGGAGTCGCATCAAAATTGCATGTCACTGATGTTTGAGACAGAGATTGTGTAATACCGATCTCTTGTAGTTATATGGTGCTAATCTATTTATTGGTTTCAGATACTTGGTTTTTTCTTTGCTGGAGTTGTGCTCAATCAATTGGGGCTGATCAGAAACATCACAGATGTTAAAGTTCTTTCAGAGTGGGGAATTCTTTTCTTGGTAAGCTCATTGGTTGCTGTTTATCCCATTTTGAGGGTTTGACCGTGCATGTAGTGTGTTGGTATACCACTTAAACAAGAAACCTAAGTCGGTAAATAGTTAATCAGATACGGGTAAGTAGTTTATCAGTCTTTCCCTTCATTTATGCTTGTTCGTTTTTCTTCATTTCACCATGTTTTGTTTGTTATTGTTCTGTTCATAAATCCTTAATCCTTTCTCTTTCACTCCCTTAAATAAAACAAAAAGAATGGCCCCTTGCTAAAGTGCAATCATGTAGTTGTTGCGGGAATTAATTACAGGGAAAGTGTCGGAGGTGACTTCACACTGTGCTGCCTTCTTTCAGTTTATTTATATACGCTAGTGTATTTAACAATAATGTCCGTGACAAAATAGCATAGGCACCTGTGAATATTTTTGTTTTAAACATATTTCACGTACCTGTGCAAGTGGGTACCCGTAAAATTAGTTGAGGTGCGCACAAGCTGGCTCGGACACCACAATTACAAAAAAAGATACTCCCTCCGTCCCAATTTATGTGACACCATTTGGCTAGACACGGAGTTTAAGAAAGGAAGACTTTTGAAATTTATGGGCCAAAACAAGTCTTTGATATTTGTGTGACTGTAAATCATCTCATTAAGGGTAAAATGAAAATTTTAATTTAAATTGTTCTTAAATATAGAAAGGTGACATTCTTTTGGGGTAGACTAAAAGGGAAAGTGTGCCACATAAATTGGGATAGATGGAGTATTTCATATTGTAAAGGTCAACTAATATTTATGTTATTTACTTGTACATTTGATTTTCTGACTTTTTGCAAATCCTACTTTATTAGAATAGGAATCGCTTATTGATTATCTAAGTCAATCAATCAACAATCAACTATGCCTGAATCTCAAACTAGTTGGGGCTGGCAATATGAATCCTTAGATAGTCTGCTCTATTATGGCCCATTTCCATTGCTTCTCTAAATGCTCTATTGTAATTGAGCAGCTTGGAAATTTGAACTGTCTAAACTTCCAATTAACCTATATTGGGAAGACATTGACAGATCCATAACTACTCACAATTACTTATAGGATAGGCTTGTGAGTAATCTATTGATAGACTTGCATGATATGATGCATATGGTAGTATCTTATCCCGAAAAAAACTTGATTGTGAGTAATCTATTGCTCTCATTTTCATACTGCTTTAAATTTCTTGTCCGGGTCTGACCGTTTCTCTTGCTTTGCTTGTGCTTATGCTTTGTCTTGATCCGAGGGTCTTTCGGAAACAACCTCTCCACTTACCAAGGTAGAGGTAAGGTCTGCGTACACTCTACCCTACCCAGCCCCACGTTGTGGGACTTCACTGGGTATGTTGTTGTTGTTGTTGTAAAGATCGATGTCAAACAATCATTTACACGTATGCCTACAAGCAAAGGCCGTTTTAGTTAAGATTAGTGATTTATTTTTCGGTTGGGTTAGACTTTGGGGGGGGGGGGAATGTGTGAGAAAATATTATTATTGAATTATTGTATCTACATTATTACATTGAATCATATTTATAGACACTACATTACAATCTTTTTCCATATAGAATACTATATACAAATCATATTCCTATTCCTATTCTAACACTCCCTCTGAAGCTGGTGCATACAAATCATATGTACCGAGCTTGTTACAGATGTAACTAATACGAGGACCACTGAGTGACTTGATGAAAATATCCGCAAGCTGATCACTCTGCTTCAAAAATTTAGTAACAATATCTTCGGAGAGTATCTTTCAATCTCAATGTGCTTAATCCTCTCATGAAATACCAGATTTGATGCAGTATGAAAGACCGTTTTGTTATCATACACGAGTTTCATTTGACTGATTTCTCCAAATTTTAGTTCTCTGGGAAACTGCTTAAACCAAACTAGCTCACAAGTTGCTACAACCATTGCTCGATATTCTGATTCAGCACTACATCGAGCAACGACACTCTGTTTCTTACTCTTCCAGAACATTAAATTACCTCCTATTAACACATAATATCCGGATGTAGAACGTCTATCAGAGGGTAATCCTGCATAATCCGCGTCCGTATATCCAACGATCTGCTCATGGCCTCGATCTTAAAAAAGTAGTCCTTTACCTGGAGCTGACTTAATATATCGCAGAATGTGGACAATTGTATCCCAATGACTATCACAGGGAGAATCCATAAACTAACTTACAACACTCACATAAAACGAAATGTCATATCTAGTCACTATGAGATAATTCAACTTACCAACCAACCGCTTATATCTTCCACGATCACTGAGTGACTCCCCTTGTCCTAGCAGGATTTTAGCATTCGGATCCATAGGAGTGCCAATAGGTCTACATCTTATCATTCCTGTCTCCCCAAGAATGTCTAAGGCATACTTGCATTGCGAAATAACAATACCTGATGTGGATTGGGCAACCTCAATACCTAGAAAATACTTCAGTTTGCCGAGATCTTTAGTCTGAAAATGTTGAAAGAGATGTTGCTTTAAATTAGTGATATCATCTTGATCATCGCCAGTTATAGCGATATCGCCAACATAAACCACCAAATAATACTCAAATCTGGAGCATAATGTCGATAAAATGAAGAATGATCTGCTTCACTGCCAGTCATGCCAAACTCCTGAATTACTGTGCTGAATTTACCAAACCATGCTCGAAAATTTCAGACCATAAAGTGACCGATGCAATCGACACACCAGATTAGACTCCCTCTGAGAAACAAAACCAGGTAGTTGCTCCATATAAACTTCCTCCTCAAGATCACCATGGAGAAAAACATTCTTAATGTCCAATTGATAAAGAGGCCAATGGCGGATAACAACCATGGATAGAAAAATATGGGCAGATGTTATTTTAGTCACGGGAGAGAAAGTATCACTGTAATCAAGCCCAAATATCTATGTATACCCCTTCGCAACAAGGCGAGCCTTAAGCCGATCAACTTGACCGTCCGGACCAACTTTGACTGCATAAACCCAATGACAACCAACAATAGATTTACCTAAAGGAAGAGGAACAAACTCCCAAGTACCACTTATATGTAAAGCAAACATCTCGTCAATCATAGCATGTCGCCATTCGGGATGAGAAAGGGCTTCATATGTAGACTTAGAAATGGAGACATAGTACAATGATGATACAAAGGCATAACGGAATGATGATAGACGATAACTTAAAAGGGTAGAATGTGGGTTAGTATTACGAGTGGACTATATTGAAGGGAATTCTGACAATCTCAAGTACAGAATAATAGTGGAATATAAAAATTTATTGCTTAATTCCCATACAAGATCCATGTGTTTCAATCAATTCGATAAAAAGAATTAGATCACTTACCTTTTGATGTGTGATTCCTGGATATACTTTCTGCCGAAACCGAACTGCAGGTGCTACTCGAAAATGAACGACCACCCTCTACCGGTATCCACACGAATGATCACAAACGGACACGAAGTGCTAGCTTCGAATTCTTGGGTATAATTTCGGGTTATAGAGCTTAAGTCGGCTACCAGAAATTAGGTCATAGCTATTTCGAAAATAACTATGCAAAAAGTTTTTTATGTGTACTGAAATATTAATGTCTCTCACTATTAATAGTGATACATTAACCCTAATAATATGAAAACCCTAGCTCACATAGGGTTTTAGCAGATTAGGATATCTATCTAATTAAGATCCTAACTAATCAGGAATCCTAATTTGATTAAACATTTCAGTCTTTGGATAACTGTTATTTATATTTATAGTTATCCAATAATATAAATATAAATCTGAAGTATATTTTAACCATAAAATAAATTTGGATTACATTATCTAAATAATGCAATAACAGAAATACGAATTTACAACAACATACTTAGTGAAATTCACAACGTGGGGTCTGGGGAAATACGAATTTATATATACATAATATATAAATACAAATTTACTAAAATAACTCATTATGTTCATCACATTCTTGATGTGCGACCCAATAGATTTATATCACATTGGCAGTAGAATTAATACTATATTAATTTCACAAATCATAATTGGTCTCTAGCAAGACATTATGACTAACTCAAGTAATAATAATTTAAAGTTCGTAATAACCTAATTAAATAGCATATGGCATAGTCCTTTTGTCACACGATATCTAAGTCGAACATAAGGCATGTATAGTGTCATCCTTATATTGTTCAAATATAATTTCTCGATCCCTTAGTAAACTGATAAGTCAAATAATATTGATAACACTTTCAATTCATTTGAGCATGACCATGCATTTCTCAGTCTTACTAATCGAGGGGTCCAAAATATATCTCTCTCAAAGAGAAGGACAAATTCCATTTTGAATAATCACTATCCTCCACATAGTTCACATTATGTTCAATCATGCTCTTTATGATTATCCGGTTAAAGATAACATTTGAGAATGTCAAAACAAAATGTTCCTTATGTAAGATACTGTGATAATCTCAGGTGTGAGGATTGATTGACATAACTATTATGAGAATCACTAATGACACTTATTCATGTAGTGATCCCATAACAGGTCTATCCAATATGTTGTTCTCTAACAAATACCTATGAGTTTAATTTGTACCGTACACATAATTATCTCATAATTATCGATTAAACTCATACTAGTCTTATATCCTTTTAATCAAATTATAAATATTAACTAGGGATATTTATTATTATATGTAACATGAAAATAATATGATAATAAGAAATATAAATTAAACTTCTTTTATCAATAAAAAACATAACTAATAAATAAGGTCCATACAATGGCCTGGAGCATAACCACCAACACGTATACCTTTTTGAAGTGCAATCAGATGATCAGGAGGAGACAAGTCTGCAGTAGGCGCAGCGTCCGACGCATGACATTAATCATCTGGACCTGATGTTAGGTCTGATGCAGGACGCGGTCGACGATGATAAGTCAAGAATGGTGGCAATGTGACTGGAGATGTAGAAGTAACTGTAGATTCCTCAAAGGTCGGTGTTGGTAAAATCTAAGGTATAGGTAAGACCTAAGAGATATCAGGATGATCAGAAAGAGACCTAAAGTACTAAAAAAATGTGACATCGGCAGACATAAGATATTGACGGAGATCAGGTGAGTAGCAACGATACCCCTTTTGAACTCGAGAATAACCAAGAAAGACACATTTAAGAGCGCGAAGGGCTAATTTATTTGTCCTTGGAGCTAAGTTATGCACAAAACATGTGCTCCCAAAAATACGAGAAGGAAGAGAGTATAGAGATGATGAGGATATACTATGAAATATGGAATCTGATTCTGAATGAAAGATGAGGGCATTCGATTAATTAAATGGCAAGATGTGAGGATTGCATTGCCCCAAAAACGCAGAGGAACATGGATTCAATGAGAAGAGTGCGAGCAATCTCAATGAGATGCCTATTCTTCCTTTTTGTTATCCCATTTTGCTGAGGGGTGTAGGGACAAGATGTTTGATGAATAATTCATCGGTGAGTCATAAACTGCTAAAACTGAGAGGATTTGTATTCTAAGGCATTATCACTACGAAAAGTATGAATAAAAACACCAAATTAATTTTGTATTTCAGCAAAAAAACTCTTGAATATAGAGAATAACTCAGAACGATCTTTCATTAAGAATAATCAAGTACATTTGAAAAAATCGTCAATGAAACTAACAAAATAACGAAATTCTAAGGTTGAACTGACTCTACTAGGACCCCAAATATCAGAATGAACTAATGAAAAAATAGACTCTGCAGCACTACATGAAAAGGTAGTGCAAGTGTGTTTCCCAAGTTGATACGACTCACAATCTAATTTGGACAGACTAGACAAACTAGGCACCATCTTTTGTAGCTTGAACAAATTCGGATGTCCCAATTGTTTATGGATTAAGTCTGGAGGATCTGTAACCAGACCTGCTATGGAGGAATTAGGAGTAGAGGTAAGGTAGTAGAGGCCTTGTGATTCATATCCTACGCCAATCGTATGTCCCGTACTGCGATCCTAGCTAATAAAAGAATCATCAATAAATATTATGGCACAATTTAAGGCATGAGTCAAACGACTGACCAATGCAAGATTAAAAGGACAATCAGGGACATATAGAACAGAATTTAGAGTGACAAAGGATATGAGATTAGTTTGCCGAACTCCTTTTGCTTTTGTTTAGATCCCATTGGCTAAAGTAATAGCGGGAAGAGACGGTGAATGATCAATATTCGACAAAAGTTATTTATCACCGGAAATATGATCAGAAGCGCCAGAATCTACAACCCACGATCCAACAATATTAGATTGTGCGACTGAGGCTACTTGTGGAGATGTCTGCTTACGTGCTCGATATTGAAGGTACTCATTATATTCTTCTTCGGATAAATAAACCCTTTGATTACATGTTAGTGGCAGTCTGAGCAACATGAGATTCTTGGGTGGTCGACCATGCAGAGAATAGCATACTTCAGGAGTGTGTCCAAACCTATTACAATAACTACACTTAGGTCGAGATATGTATACTTCACGAGTGTGTCCAAGCCTATGACAATAACTACACTTAGGTCTAGATCTTCCAAAACGACCTCTTCTTTGTCGATTTTTAGACTGTGATGTTCCATTTGGTGATCTCAGCATTAAGAGTTTTGAGGTAATCATAGGACTTGAATTTCCGTCTCTCATATCTTTGGAATTAAGAATATCAAATCCGAGAGACATGAAACTTAATAAACAAATCTTAAGTGAGTAGATATGGACGGAACAACAAACAGATCTGTAAAAGAGAAGAACAAGATCTCTATATCTGGTTGTCGAAACTATTCAAGAATGGTTGGGTTCAGTTGGGAACAACGAGACGCACCCCAAAGACGAAGATTCAGAAGCTGATTTGTCGGAAAACTTGAGAAAGTCGCCGATAAAATAGATCTGGTCACCGGAAAATGCTCGGAAACAGGAAAATTTTTATGGGTAGGGTCGGAATAATGTGGCGACCCTATTGGAAAAAAGAACTACCGAAAAAGTGGCCGAAAACTACTTCACGCGCTTGTGCGTGACCTGACTCGCCGGTGATGTACGAACTCCGTGAAGCGCGTGACGGCACGTGGAAGGTTATTTCCGGCGTGGCTGATTGGGATTTTCTCGCGTGGACCTGATCTACGTTGTGGTGGTGTCGGATTTTGCACAACACTCACTGGAAGAGAAGTGACGCAAAATAGTCGCCGGAATATATGCATGGGATTGTGATGGTATTTTTGGAATATTTCTCACCAATGCTCTGATACCATGTGAGAAATTATTATTATTGAATTGTTGTATCTACATTATCACATTGAGCCTATGCTCTGAATATATGCATGGGATTGTGATGGTATTTTTGGAATATTTCTCACCAATGCTCTGATACCATGTGAGAAATTATTATTATTGAATTGTTGTATCTACATTATCACATTGAGCCTATTTATAGACACTACATTACAATCATTTTCCATGTAGGATACTATATACAAATCCTATTCCTATTCTAACAGAAGTTATAGAATATTTTTGTGTTATTTACCTTAAACTTTTTTGTGTGCATTGATTTTCTGGTGGGCTAAAGATGTAGTTAATTCGTGCATTTACACCTAAAATGATAAGTTACGAGCTTTGATCTAGTGGTAAGAGCGCAACTTGTGATGTTTGGGTCAAGCGCACGTCACAGGTTCGAACTCAGCTGCAGACAAAAGCCTGGATAAGGGTAGATAGGTGAGCCAATTATCCACCGAATTTCGAACTGTGCACCACTGACCCGGGGAGATTGTCCTATACGTAACTTAGTAATGAAAAAGAAAGGCTGATATTGCAATGGTTTGCTAAAGTAGGAATATTTTTCAGGATAAAGCAAAAGAATAAGAGAAAGCTTTATGCTTAGAACTTAGCTTTTAATAAATAGCAGTATTTCTACGGAAACAAAACCGAAATAATTGATATTTCAGAAGGTTCTAGTTTTCTTTACATTTTTCCAATCTATTGACGGTTAATGTTTCAAAATCTTTTTTAAGAAGTTACAGTAGGACTGAAATTACTACAGAACATGTTTTGATACGCAACTTAATCATGAAAAGTAAAGACTGATATCACAATAGTTTGCTAAAGTGGGAATATTTTGCCGGATAAGGAAGGAAAAAGAAGAAGAGAAAGCTTTATGCTTAGAACTTAGTAGCTTTTGATTAAAGCAATATTTCAATGGAACAACTCCCTAGTAATTGATATTTCAGAAGGTTCTAGGTTTATTTACACTTTTCCAAGTTATGTTACTTCAAACTTGCTATATCTTAAATGAGGGAATATGCTCTGTTGTTCCATCAGGTAGAATGAAAATGTTGCTCCCTTCATTTCTTTCACATCACAGGATTAGAGATTCAATTTGTTGATTAAAAAAATCTCTCCTCTCCTCCTGTTTTTGTCATATGCTGTCATGGATTCCCTCTTTATCTTTCTAGATGGATCCGCTGTTTATTTAGAGGATAATTCTTAACTAGAGATGTGCTTGTGTAAAGTAATGGACTTGAGCCTAACTCAACTCCAAAAGCTAGCTCATGAGGGGTGGATTGACGAAGTCCATATGAAGAGACCACTCATCCCTTTTTCATGCGATGTGGGACTCTTCAACACCCCACCTCTGGAGCGTGGTCAATTTAATATGGGCCCAACATCGGTACATAATAATTCGGATGGGTCATGCTCTGATATCATGTAAAGTAATGTACGTTGGACCTAACTCAACCCAAAAGCTAGCTCATGAGGGAGGATTGACCAAGTCCATATAAGGAGACTGCCCATCCCTCCCATCCCTTTTTCATCCGACGTGAGACTCTTCAATAGCTTGTCAGTAACTGGAATCCTCTGATCCAACAACATATAATGTGATTAGTTTCATAAAGAAATATAATGATGGTTAGGAGGTAAGTAGTACCTAAGAAGCTGAAAGGTCAATATGCTTGGTGGATTGTTGGATTTCTGTAAATTTCTAGGTAGTCTTATTTGGAGAATCAAAATCTTAATCTGTTTTAGTGCCCAATTTTTCCATTGATCAAGCATTTAATTTTATATCAGACATTTCTTCTCTTGTATCCTTGGTTTGTTTGTTAAGAATGTTTCAAGGCTGAATTTGACTCAAGGAATTATCTTTTTACAGCTTTTTGAAATGGGATTGGAGCTTTCACTTGCACGCTTGAAAGCTCTTGCAAAGTTCGCTTTTGGCATGGGACTGACTCAGGTATTTTCTCGTACAATAATTGAATCGCCCCATTTAATAGATTACTAAAATTCTACATTCCATGGAAAAGACTTATCGTTTCAGCAACAGACATTTTATATTAAATTCCTGTTAAGAAGTTGCAACGGTGCTTCATTATGCTTTTTAGATAAATGTAAGAGGGGCAGGCTTGTGCTTGAAGACAAGGCACCTCCTTCTTGAGATATTTATTACTGTTATTGTCTGAGATTTTAGGAATTATTATGTGAGATATGGTTGTTCATAGAGTAGAAGTTGATTCTCAGCTTTTGGAACCATTTCCTGGCCTTTTGGAGTTCGGACTCCATTGCGTTGACTAACTGGGTTTGGTTCTTGCTGTCTATGGAGTAACCACTAAATATGGTACTCATGTCCCCTATCTTCCTTTTCTATCTTATTATAATGGTTTGTGATTCATGGATAGTCAGTAATGCATAACTAAATCTACAGATAAAAATAAAAGGATATATATTGACAGACACCATTTGTGTGTGTGTTGAAATTAGCCGCTTCCATCAAGGCTGTCCTCACCTCATCTTCCTGGGTTCTTTATTACATAAGTTTGCCTTATCATCTAATCCTTGTAGCTTGTTTAGTGGGGTTGATACATAGAGGCTTACACTCTGGTATTGCTAGACTACTAATTCACTCTTTCGGCACCACTTGAACCGGATATATAAGTAATTACTCTTCCACTTCTATTTTAGGATAGAAGGATGTGATTCATTCTAGCACCAAATTCATCCTATACATGATTATGGTACTTACTGTTGGTGCAAAATTATGCCATAGTAACTTCGATTAAGAGCATCACCAATCCTGTTTTAGACTTTCTTACTGTTTTATTGATTTACAGTAATGAAAACTCAAAGCTAACTCTGTGTATAAACTTTGAACCTTCGCTGTCATGTCTCAAGAGAGGTGAGCTTATGTTACTTCGTCTTCCATTAGCATGATGGAGCGAGGACAGCTCCATCTCCTCCTTACCAGGTGGAGACAGTCCCCTGCTTGCTACAGACATGCTGTTTGTTTATATTTCATTTTTTCAATTAAAAGCTTCTCAAAGCCAGAGTTCTCATCCTTCTCTTTCTTTTTAACACATTCGGTTCTATTCAAGTTCTGTTGAGGACTTCATAATCATGATACCCCAAGTGTTTCTTCTCATTTTTGCTGACACACATTACAGGGTTGAGTTTAAGTTGGAGGAACCTGTTTGTACTTGTTATTGTACTATTAATTTGTTGTAGTTGGTTTCTGGAGCTACTTTTCCAGGTAATATCTTTGCAATGACATGCTAATTATGTACTGCTTCATCGCACCTTCACAAGGAAGATTTGGTCAATGTTCCTAGACATTTTTGGAGTTCCATGGGTCATTGCAGGAAGTATTAAACTTGTTCTATGATGCTGGTGTAAATAGTCCTTACCCAAAGGAAGCAGACAGTTCTGGAATGCTGTTCGTACTTGCATATTCTGGATTACCTGGTTGGAAAGAAATAAGAGGTGTTTTAATGATAGGAGGGATAACATTTCACTTGTAAAATTTAGATGTTTAAAAAGTCTCTATTTGTGGGTAGGAAAAATATTGTATCTGACTTTGACTCGTTGATAGACCTTCTACACTTCTTCAACCTATACAAGGATGCCTGCTTTTCTGATGTAATCTCTCAGTACCTTGACGGTATTTAGTAAAATATTTACCTTGTTGTAAAAATGCTAAACTTAAATCTGGCTGAACTGCATTTTGACTTTTGAGGACAAGTATTGTTTAATGAAAATTAAGGGCAAGGGGTTGAAGAGCAAATCAACATGGGAAGAGAGGTTATTGTTATACTACACTTATTCGACTTCGTCAAGCGAAAGCATTTGCATTAGTACTGATAAGATTACTTGTCTGTGCTTTAGTTTTACATTTTTTAAGTTTTTTATGCCATTCGTGAATAATCACTAGGCAATATTAATTGAAACTTATGAGGAAATGTTGCCTCTTATGCAGCAACAATTTTGTCTGGCCCTACTTTTACTTGTCTTCTGCATTTTAATGCTTTTAACATGATGTAAGCGCCTAGGCCAAGTGAACCCATTGAAGTTTTAGAGAAATAAGGAAATTAGAATACAACCTTTTGTTGGTGAAATTAGTTCTCACAGTCAAGTATGTGCTATTCTTAATGCAGCATGAAGGGATGCTTGAAGTTTGACCTGTTTGTTGAATTCCTTTAGGATATTTGTCCTTAGGTACTGAGGTCCTTAAAATCTGTTTGTTCAAGGTTTTTATGAAAGTCAAGTATGTGCTATTGTTTAATGCTCTAGCATAATGAAATACCTGAAGTTTGATCTATCTGATTTCCTTTAGGATATTTGTACCTAGATACTATGTGGTCCTTCTAACATTTGCCTTATAATTTCTTGTTTATTATGTTGAAGGTTGTATTATCAACTCTGGCATTTACATCTTTCGAGCTTCCACCTAATGATGCTATCGGGACAAAGATTCTGGAGTTTCTTTTTCACTCAAGGCCTGATCTGGTAAGTATCACTCTTTAGGAACTAATTGTACTGAAATAACTCCTATAGCAAATATAGGGCTTTTATGAAGGCTAGAAATGTATGTAGATACAGACAGTCACCACTTAAAAGCAAGATACCCAAGTCTGTAAATAGTTAATCAGATATGAGTAAGTAGTTTTTCAGTCTTTCCCTTCATTTACTATTGTTCGTTCTTCATTTCACCATGTTTTGTTTGTTATATTATTCTGTTCATAAGTCCCTAGTCCTTTCCCTTTCTCTCTCCATACAACAACAACAACAACAACAACATATCCAGTGTAATCCCACGTAGTGGGGTCTGGGGAGGGTAGGATGTATGCAGACCTTACCTTAACCTTTATTTGGTAGAGAGGTTGTTTCCGATAGACCCTCGGCTCAAAAGGAAAGTAGTAGATGCAGGATTGCAAGGAAAATAAAACAACAAAATATCCAGATATAAAGCAAATGGAGCAACACATAGTAATATAGAAAGAGTAAGGGTCTACACAATACCTAAGCAATACCACTAAGAAAAGAAGAAGAGGCTAGGCCCCTACCTCTCTCCCACACAAAGCGACAAAAACTCAACTGCGCACTAACCTTTCACCCTAATTTTCGACCTCTAAATCTTCATATCTAAGGTCATGTCCTCAGTCAACTAGATTTGTGCCATGTCCTGTCTAATCACCCCCCCCCTTCCCAGTTCTTCTTCGGCCTACCTCTACCTCTCGAAACTCCTGCTACCGCCATTCTCTCACACCTCCTGACTAGCGCATCCTCACACCTCCTCTTTACATGTCCGAATTATCTCATCCTCACTTCCCTCATATTATCCTCCACAGAAGCCACTCCGTCTTGTCCCGTATAACTTCGTTCTTAATCATATCTCTCCTAGTATGACCACATATCCATCTGAGCATCCTCATGTCCGCTATCTTCATCTTCTAAACATGGATGTTCTTGACTGCCCAACATTCCGCCCCATACAACTTGGTCTAACCACCACTCTGTAGAACGTACCTTTAAGCCTTGGCGACACCTTATTGCAAAGCACCCCGGAGGCGAGCCTCCATTTCATCCATCTTGCTCCAATATGGTGTGCCATATCGTCGTCAATCTCCTATCTCCTTGTATTACGGATCCAAGATACTTGAAGTTTTCTCTTTTAGGTATAGCTTGTGCCTCGTTCTTCACTTCCACGTCGGCCTCCTGTATCACATCACTGAACTTGCACTCCATGTACTCCGTCTTCGTCATGCTTAACCTAAAACCTTTAGACTCTAAGGTCGTCCTCCAAATTTCCAGCCTATCATTAACTCCACTGCGCGTCTCGTCAATCAAAACTATGTCGTTTGCGAATAACATACACCACGACACCTCCTCTTGAATATGTCGTGTCAATTCGTCCATCACTAATGCAAATATGAATGGGCTAAGGGTTGATCCCTGATGCAACCCCATCACGACCGGAAAGTGTTATGAGTCACCTCTGTCCATAATAAAACAAAAAGAATGGCGCTCCTTGCTAAAGTGCAGTCATGGTTTTTAATCATGTATTTGTTGAGAAAATCAGTTATAGAGAAAGTTGGAGATGACTTCACACTATTTTGCCTTCTTTCAGCTTATTTATATACGCTATTGTATTTGACCATGACGTCCATGGCAAAATAGCATAGGCACTTGTGAATATTATTGGCTTAGACATATTTCATGTTATAACCTATGCTGGTGGGAGGTAGCTGGAATTAGTCGAGATGCGCGCAAGCCGGACACCACAGTTACAAAAAAAATACTTCATATTGTAAAAGGTCAACCAATATTTATGTTATTTATATGTACATTGATTTTTTGCAAATCCTATTTATTAGAATAGAAAGCGCTTATTGATTATCTATCAATCAACAACCATGTCTGAATCTCAAACTAGTGGGGCTGGCGATATGAATCCTCAAATATTCTGCTCTATTCTGACCCATTTCTATTGTTTCTCTGAATGCTCTATTGTAATTAAACAGCTTGGAAATTTGAAGTATCCAAACTTCCAATTAGCATGTATTGGAAGACATTGATAGATCCATAACTATTCACAATTACGTTTAGGATAGGCTTGTCGAGAACCTTATTTAATACATTAAAGCATTCCATTTCTACGGCTTAAACTTCAGATGAGACATTTCAAAATTCAATATGTTACCAGAGCATGTAAAATTTTGAGTTCAATTGTCACCACCATCCATCAAGAGAGAGAGGGAGAGTGTGTGTTCTGAAAATTAGAAATGTTCAACTTCCAATTAGCCTGTATTGGAAAGACATTGTTAGATCAATAATGATCCACAATTATTTGCAGAATAGGTGTGTCCAAGACTTATATAATAAATTAAAGTATTATATTTCTAACAGCTTAAACTTTTAGATGATACATTAGACAGTTCAACATAGTATTAGAACAAGTAGAGCTTTTGAGTTTGAGTGTCAACGCCACACATCAACAAAACCCAAGAGAGAGAATAAGGTTTGCACGTGAAGAGGCATGTCAAAACTTGAAATATAATGAAAGAATACATTCTCTAACGGCTTAAACTTTGAGATGAGATAGTCAAACAATTCAATATTTGTATATGTGCCTCAAGCAAATTTACTTAGTGAAACAATTGTAAGTATCTTGAGCTAATGGTTAGGCTCTTCTACTATGAAGCTCTAAGGCTTGTCTGATTCAAGGTTTCGTTGGGTGTGAAAGGAATGCATGTCCTAGATCTATTAATAAGAACTACAGCAAATAACTGCTGTAAAAAATAGATTGTGCAAGTCATATCTGGAGCTTGTACAAATAATCTCTTGAATCTCCCATCAGCCGGTGGTCGTAGAAGACAAGGCATCATAAGGAAGGATGACATGCTTCTTCATCCTTTTTCTTTTTCATATTAATTTATAGGGAACTTTACAGTATTAGCCGGCCGGCTCCGCATTTTTACTGCGGTGGCATATTGTTTAGGGGAAATTTCAGAAACATACATTTCACTTACTTACATTGCAAAAATATAGCCCAAAAATACTTTAATACAATGTTATACACATATATACAAAATTATACAAGACAGATACATTATAAATATTAGTGTATAAAAATGTATAATAGTGTATAAGAGGTGTGTATACACTATTATACAATATTATACAAACACCAACACCACCAACGACGGAGCAGCAGCCATCGCCATCGTCGGAGTTCCATTTTTCGACGAACTCCAACACCACTAACGACGGCGCAGCAGCAGCGGAGGAGCTCCGGCAACCACCAGCCACACCAGATCTGAGAGAGAGCGACAAAGAGGGTGGAGGAACCGGTGGAGCAGCAGCAGCAGCGGAGGAGCTCTGGTGACCACCAGCCACACCAGATTTGAGAGAGAGGAGGAGGAGGAACTGGAGAAAACCACCAGCCACACCAGATTTGAGAGAGAGAGGAGGAGGAACTGGAGAAAACCACCAGCCACACCAGATCTGAGAGAGGAGTGGGTCGCTCACCACCACCAGATCTGAGAGAGAGAAACTCGTCGCAGCTCCAGCGACGATAACTTGGATCTCTTCCCCAAAAGTCATCGAAGTGTTTTGGGTGTTTGTGTGTGTGATTTCTCTAGCGGCGGCGGTGGGGGAGAGGCACGAGAGACAGAGCGAGAGAGAGGAGGCTGGGTTATTTTTTGTAAGATTTTAAAATGTGGGTCAATTTTGGTAGCATTATTACCCTAATTAATATACAACGTAATTAAGTCTATTTTTTAATTTACTTGAAGTGGCCTTACAATCTTAGTTCTCATTAAGACAGAGAATTTTTTGTTCACAGGGATCTATTACCTGCATTCATACTTCAAAGCTCTATCTTCCTTTTCTCTCCAAATCATCCCTAATACAATTTCAGCACAAATCAATAATTTACAGCGGAAGTAAAAACAAATTTTTTCCAACAAAACTCAGAATGATGGAATTTTTTTTTATCTACTCCAATCGAGTTGCAGTGATCTTAATGTTGTTAAATTTGAAGATGAAAAATTGGGCAGAGCTAGGAATACAAGAGCTATGAGAGAGTTCTCTAGAACCTATGTTTCTCGGACTCTTCAACAATGTTGATGGGTGCGTGTTGGATACTCCAAAAATAGTGCATTTTTGGAGTATCACTATTTTTGGAGTATCCGACACGGTGCGACAATGTTTTTGGAGAGTTCGAGCAACAATCTAGAACTATCCAGGATTTATCCTTACTGGATTTGCCACTTCATGCGGTTGAATTTAGATGGCATAGGAGTATTTGTTGAAGTGTGTGACCATCTCATTCAAAAGGGTAAGCTGTTAGAGAGAGCACACTTTTAATATTTAATTATATTCTCAACACACCCCCTCACGTGCGGGCCTGATTTTTTTCACGGATAAGCATGTGAAAATTCTTTTTGATAATAGGTGGCAGTGAGATTCGATCCCAGGACCTTTGCCTGCTCTGATACCATGTTGAAGTGTGCGACTATCTCACCTAAAATCTTAAGTTGTTAAAGAGAGCACACTTTTAATATTTAATTATATTCTCAACAGTAATGATAATTAATGTGCTTCAGGGCTCGACATGTTTCTAATTTCATGAAGTTTGAGATGAACAGTTCAAGTTCTTAAAGCACAGAACTTTCCCCAAGGTGACATCTGACCATTGTCCAATAATGCTGGAATGTGGTGAATGAAATAAGGGCAAAAGCTATTTTATATTTGAAATCCTGTGGTGTGAGCATAAAGGTTTTATGATCCAGTGGAATGTTGGTGGAACTCATACTGTATCCAAGGCAGTCCTGATGTGATTTTAGCATAAAAACTGAAGTTGCTAAAGTTTGACTTGAAGAAGTGGAATAAAGAAGTGTATGGGAATCTGGAAGAAAGGAAATCAAAGGCTATGACCAGCTGGAAAGAATAGACAAAGAAAGATCACACATCCAAAATAGTGAGTACGAAGATTCTGAAAGGGTAAAAGGGCAGCCCGGTGCACTAAGCTCCCGCTATGCGCGGGGTTTGAGGAAGGGCCGTACCACAAGGGTCTATTGTACGCAGCCTTACCCTGCATTTATGCAAGAGGTTGTTTACACGGCTCGAACCCGTGACCTCCTGGTCACATGGCAACAACTTTACCAGTTACGCCAAGGCTCCCTTTCATGATTCTGAAAGGGTCTCTATCATTAAAGAATTAGAGAATATTGCTATTGCTGAAGACATTAGTTGAAGACAAAATCCAGATGTTTATGGGTTGAACAAGGTGAGAGGAATACAGAATGCACACAACAGATTTAATAATATTGATAAAAATGGTAATAGAGGAGGAGTTGGTGGAGGATGAAAAAATCACATAGTGAGCTCTTATGAGCAACTGTTTTTAGAATTTGAAAATTGGAAACCATTGTGGCTGGAAGAAAGGACTGAAAAATTAACAGATGAGGACAATGAATGGATCCAGGGACCCTTTTTCATGGAGGAAGTGGAAACTGTT
This sequence comes from Anisodus acutangulus, assembly GCA_029783415.1. NCBI lineage: Eukaryota > Viridiplantae > Streptophyta > Magnoliopsida > Solanales > Solanaceae > Anisodus > Anisodus acutangulus. Next base: position 14,986,482 of record CM056509.1, read on the forward strand.
GTTAAGTTATTCAGGGGTGATAAGATACTTGAGCCAGATGGCTTTAACATATTCTTTTTCCAGAAATGTTGGAATATAATCAGGGAGGAAGTGTGGAGAGCAGTTGATTGGTTCGACCAAAAGGGCACTTCCACTAGAAGCCTTAGGATCAATATATGGATTTCTAGAGGAGTTAGGTGATATATAGAAGTCTTTTTGTATCTGCAGCTGGGGTGTTGTAATTGTACCATCTTGGTACCTCTATCCATAAAATGTTATCTTACCTAAAAAAAAGCATGGAGATTTCTGATTTGATGGTAATAGATCACAAACTGGTTATAACAAAAATCATCATCTACTATCCACACATTACTCCCTCTTGCGCTTCAAATCCGCTCTCCTTAATGTATACAAAAAAATACAATAATTATACATACTCGGTGAAACATTGATAATGATTATGGATAATTGATACCTGTATAATCAATCTATACTTGATATATAATTAGTGTATAAACAATTTACATTGAGAATACACTGATTATACATTGATTAAAACATTAAAGCTCAATGTCTATTCTGTATAATTGGTATATTATCAATATATAATTAGTGTATAAATATCATACGATGAAGATAAAGTGATTGTATATCAATTATACATCAAATATCCAGTGATTACACATTGACTACTAATCTAGAACCTCACACTCGCAGATCTGGACAAAAAGGCAGTCTGAAGAAAAAATAGAAGAAACGTAGAAGATGATAGATGGTGTTCCATGTGAACTTTGACTCTCCATTTCTCATACTATCACTAAAATAGTGAGAAAATTGCGGCCATATTTTCAACAGTTGGAGCTTTCATCTCAGACCTACTTTTGAATCTCAAAGAAGAGCCCAACTCATCTACAAAAGGCAGCGACCAACGAGGAACTATACAAAACCACGACCTGTAAACCTGAAGACCAGGGGGAAACGATGACCCTTGGTCGGAAAAGGCTCTGCACAACCCCATCTAATCTTTATACCTCCAAAAAAACGAACAGACCCTCCATCTCTGTCCCATTTCACCATAAACCCTTTCCTGTTTCAGTGAGACGACTGAAGGTGAAGAAGAAGGGGCATGACAATGAAGTGTTTGGCTTAGAGAGAAGAATGTTAGACGTGATTTGTGAGGAATCAGAAATGAAAAGATTAGGATTTTTGAAGGAGTCGCTATGAAAAGTAAAGTATGATACCTAAATGTTAACTAGGGTATTTAAAAAAGAATATTTGCTATTTTTTGTATTGGGCTATGTTGGGTTTCTTGTCCAGTTAAATCTTCTAATTTATAGATATAGATATTGATTAAGTGCGTACATATACACCATCTACACTCTCCTTTATCCCCTTTTTGCGCCATCGTAACTTATTGGATGGATGTGATTCCTTTTTTTTCTTTTTTTCTTATAGATATTAAATAATGTTCTTCTCTTCTTCATATTTTTCTAATATTTTGGTATAGATATTCACTAGGCACTTACATACACAATGTCTACATTCTCCTTTATCCTCTTTTTGCTCCTTCATCAATAACTTATTTAGGATGCAGGTGAATATTAGAAGTGTTGATGAGGCTGTAGTGATTGGTGCCGCTCTCTCATTGTCTTCTTCAGCTTTTGTTCTGCAGGTAATTTCTTATTATGCTACAATGGCCTGATATGTGAATGAAGCACTGCAAATGCCTTCTACTTTTTGAGATGAAAAGGAAGGATGCAACAAGCAAATGCCTTCTACTTGTTAAAGGCTTATTTTATTAAGTCTTCTTTCTGCTAAAGATTCATTTCCTGGGGAACTCTTTGGCATCCCTTATTAATGACAATTTGGGTGCAAAGCTGCAGCATTCTAGGTTGAACTTTAGTAGGAATATATTTAGCATGGATCCCTTGTAATAACATTTTTTTTGAGAAAGGTAGCATATTTTATAAAAACCACCCTTGGTACTTAAGAGGACAGCATAGTAACAATTTACAAATATCGACAAAGTACTAGCCCTGTGAATTACCTATAGGGTCCCAATGATGTTTAACAGGGACTCTACATCACCAACAAAACCTTCTTTACACCAAAAGTGAAACAATTGGTTGTTTGTGTGCAAGGGTTCAGGTGAAGATGTCGACCACCTTCTCATTCAATGTCCAGTGGCATCGAGATTATGGTAGGTAATTCTTCAGTTTGGTACATTTTGGATGATGCTAGGCATGGTGAAAGAGGTGGTGTTCAGCTGGAATTATGGTAGAAGGAGAAGACACTGGAGGTGGAAGCTTACACCGCTAGCTCTTATGTGGGTCGTTTGGAGGGAAAGAAATATAAGAGCTTTTGAGGGTGTAGAAATGAGTTTTGTTCCGTCAGGAAGTAGTCTTTTGTCCCTTGTTTCTTTCTGGTACACCCTTAAGGTTGCTTTAGGTGTAGAAGATTGGGTGTCAGTGGTAGAAATCATCTCTTTCTGTAGGTTTTTCTATTTTTGGTATACCTTAAACATTAATAAAATTGTTACTTAATTGAAATAAATAAGAATTTCTGTTTCTTTAGATATCAAAGATTTCAATTGGTTGAAGTTATAAATCATTCTGTCTTTGTTATTTTCCCACTTGAAGAGTTATGTTTAAGGTAAATTACATTTATAAGTTCTTCATGCCTTTTAAAAGTTTCAGTTTCCTTCCTTATTACATATGTTTGAGTTGAATTATGCAAAATCGAATTCAAAATATTATTCTTTTGAATTGAATCTTTGTTTTGTAGAAAGTTGTTATCAAACTTGACAATTGATATGGGAAAATAACTCAAGAAGTTAAACGGTAAATTGATTTTGTCAAACAAAAAATATATCGAATTTGAGCTATTTTTTGATAAATCATCTAAATGATTTTTGATAGGCATTTTCAGATTTATTGGATTTCTCTTTCTATTTTTGAAAAATATCAAACTGAACCCAATACGGATAAGAATCTAGTAAATCAAACCCAATTAACCCGAAATCGACTGGACCGACTTAATGTACACCCTTTAATCAATTGTGACAAGCTATATTAAAGGTAATGTCCCCCCCCCCCCCCCCAAAATCCTATGAGTACACTGGGTTATGCCTGGGAGTATTTGCTGCAGCTAGGATGGGGAGATCACAAAGTAACAGCCTACTTTGGAGAGCAGTTCCTATTTCAATATTTTGGAGCATTTGGCTTGGGAAGAATAGTAGATGCTTTCGTGGAAAGAAAGAATAAATGTCCTGTTTAAAATAAAATGTCTCAAGAGTTTTTTCTTTTGGTGTAAAAAGAAAATGGTTACTGATTTTGTTTCCTTGTTTTATCTTATTTACTCCTTCAATTTATAGAAGGAGAAGAACCTGTCTTGTACCATTACAGGTACCCTCTTGGTATTTGTCAATAGAAATTCTTCCTTGATATCAAAAAATTTCCCTGTAATCCAGAGCTGTTGAAGTTTATTATTTTCGTAGCTTTATGTGAAAGGATATACATATACATAAAAATGGAATGTTCTTATTGATACTGAAACTGTTCGTAGAGAAGTTGCAGGTGTTTTTGCCTGTGTATTCTCGTTCTTACCTGTGCTTTTCTTGTTTTTCTCTAATCTCTTTAGCTTTTTTGAGTCTAATTTCCTATCATGAAAATTGCTGAATTAATGTGGGGTTTTAGCCTATGTTAACACAACTTGAAATTATTGCTTGTGAATGGATCTATGGGTTCTGTGCTCAGTTTTGCATAATTTTAGATTCTTGCAGAGAAGGGTGAGCTCCCAACTAGATTTGGCTCGGCTACATTGGGAATACTTCTTCTTCAGGTTCTATTTGCATCTTTATTTTTATGACAATATATTTTCTTTTTGAAACGGTAAGGTATTATAGATATAAAAAACCAGCACCTAAGAGAGCTCTGTAGTTACATCCCAGAAAATAACAAAAGAACAGAAAAAACAAGAAAACCCTGTGTGTCTACAAAAGATTCCATGAATCATAGCAGGGTTTCACTATCCTCTATCCTATCCTGCTTAAACTAAAAAGATATCAACAAAACGCAGTCTGATTTTATCTTCAAGAATGAATCCTCTTGTCCTTCAAACTTCAATGCATCTCCTATTCCTCTCTTTCCATATGCACCACCAAATAGTTGCTGGTATTGTATTCCAGGCCTTCTTCAGTTGCTTTAATAGTCCCTTCGTATTCCAGCATGACAGTAACTCAGTGGTAGAGCTTCGCATCACCTGTTTAATTCCCAAACTGTTCAAGAATAATTGCCACAACTGTGCAACAGCTTTGCAATGCAGGAATAGATGATCGATAATTTCTGCCTCTTATTTACACATATAACACCTGTTAACTATTTGGAATCCCAACAACGACAACAACATCTACATACTCAGTGTAATGCCACAAGTGGGGTCTGGGGAGGGTAGAGTGTACACAGACCTTACGCCTATCCTGGGAGGTAGAGAGGTTGTTTCTGATTGACCCTCGGCTCAGGATAAAGCGAAAACAACGCAGGTCAAAGAGGAAAAAGGAACAGTAACTACAATAAAATAGTGCGCTAAGCGAATAACAAGAGACAGTTGATAGTAACAAAAATCGAAGGATAATAAAGTATAGTAGAAGAAGGGGAGCCTTGGAGTAACTGGTAAAGTTGCTGTCATGTGACCAAGAGGTCATGGGTTCAAGCCGTGGAAACGGCATCTTGCAGAAATGTGAGGTAAGGCTGCGTACAATAGACCCTTGTGGTCCGGTCCTTCCCCGGACCCTGCGCATAGCGGGAGCTTAGTGCACCGGGCTGCCCTTTTTTTTAATAAACTATAGGAGAAATACTACGACTACTAGTAAGGAAGGATAAGAGAGACAACGCTCTACTACCTACTAACTTTCTACCCTAATTTGTGTCCTTCACACCCTTTTATCTAAGGTCATGTCCTCGGTAAGCCACAACGGTGCCATCTCATTTCTAATCACCGCTCCCCAATACTCCTTCGGCCTACCTCTACCTCTCTTGAAGCCATCCATAGACAACCTCTCACACCTCCGCACTGGGGAATCCGCGCATCTCCTATTCACATGCCCAAACTATCGCATCATCGCTTCTGGCATTTTGTCCTCCGTCGAGGCCACTCCCACCTCGTCCCAGATATCTTCATTTCTAATCATATCTCTCCTAGTATGCCCACACATCCACCGCAGCAGCCTCATTTCCGCAACTTTCATCTTCTGATTGTGAGAGTTCTTGACCGACCAACACGCCGTCCCATACAACATAGTTGGTCTAACCACCACTCTGTAGAACTTACCTTTAAGTTTTGGTGGCACTTTCCTATCACACAAGACTCTGAATGCGAGCCTTCATTTCATCCACCCCGCACCAATACGATGTGTGACATCATCGTCAATCTCTCCATTTTTTAGATAATAGACCGGTATACTTGAAACTTCTTGTCTTTTGGATGGCACGTGTATGAAGTAAATTTGGAATCCCCTTCTTTGTAAATTTTCCTGAGTCAAACAAGTATTTTTAGTGGCCAACCATTCAAAACAACTAACTTTCATAGGAGCTTTCGACTTCTAGATTTTCTTCTAGGGACCAATAAGAAACTGATTGACTTATTTCATGAAGACGTTATAACATGTCTTGACAGTATAAATCCTTTTGTTGTGACCTTCCTCTATGAAATAATCTTGATTAGTATTTAGGCTTACAAACATAGGTAATATATTGAAGAATTCAGCAACCTCATGCAGCTCCCAATCGTTTGTCTCTTCTGAATTTTATATTCCAATTTTTTCCTTCCCAACATTATGCTATTGTGAATTCTTTGTCAAGTACCAATCTATATATTACAGGGAAAAGTTCTTGTTAAAAGTCCCACATCGGATATAGAATGGGAACATGGACTCCTTATATGGACTTGGACAATCCTCACCCTACAAGCTAGCTTTTGGGGTTGAGTTGGACACAAGATCCATTCTTTACATGGTATCAGAGCTTCTACGATCTTGGTAGAGAATCAAAGAGAGCACTGCCGACGGGCGGCACTAGAAAATGTGTCGCCCGTGCGCCCAAAGATAATGGTAGAGTGAAGATTGTAGAGAAATTTTAGATATTTATAAATAAAATACTCTTAAAAAAAGTAGGCGTGAACAGTTCCTCGTGAACAGTGTCACATGAATAGTGTTTTTCAGATGTGAATAATAATTCGGCGTGAACAGTTACCAAATTCCGATCGTCAAAACTAGGGTTCCGGCTAATCCACGCTGTCTCGGGACATTCTTTTAAAAATTATTTTTATTGTCAGCATCGCGTAGAGATTCCGAGCTGACGCATACCACTTTCTTCGAGGTTCAACAACTTTTCCCGTAGGGTCGTGCCATCATTGCGATCTTCCCACAAAATACCATCACAGTTCCGTGCCTCAATTTCGGCAATTGTTTTGCGTCCCATAGGGTCGTGCCATCATTCCGATCCTACCCATAAAATACTATCACAGTCCCGTGCCTCAATTCCGACGATTGTTTTGCATCTTTCTCTTCCAGAGCATTAGTAAAAAAAAAGTATCTGCTGTCCAATATTCTAGCGAAGATTCAAAAAAATATCACCACCGCGCATAATTTTTATGGTGATTGTTAGCGTCACATCTCTATCCAGTGGTGTTGTGCAGAATCCGACACCACCACAGCATAGATCAGGTTCAAGCTAGTGAGCGACTAATTGTTGTGCAAATTTTCAACAATTTCCAGGAAAGCAAATCAGTCACCGTGTAATATATTTTCGGTGACAACATAGTTGTCCGCTACAAAATTACTTTCGAGTAGTGTTGCGCAAATTCCAACACCACCACGAGGTAGATCAGTCTCTTCTGATCAAAACTCAGTGAACGACTTCGACAAATACCCACTCACACCCCACCACGTGTCGCTCAAAGTGCGCTAGCGCGTCAGATCCACGCGCCGCGCATGCACCTTTTTCTGGCCAGATCTACGCGCCGTGCATGCAATTTTTTTCCGGCCAGATCTCCGTGATTTTCTCTTAGGTTATGTTCGTCAAATTCCATCCATCTTTCAAGTCAGATTTTGCTACGTCTCTCGATTTTGATATGTTAAACTCAAAAAACAAGGGAATTGGAAGTTCAATTCATATGATTACTTCAAAACCCTTAAGGAGGAGATCAGAAAATCGCACATCACAGTCCATGAAGAAGCGACGAGGAGGAGGTTGTCTTGAAAGATCTCGACCTAGGTGTAGTTACTGTAATAGGCTTGGACACATTGTGACATTGAGGAGGAAGTTTATATGGAGCAACCACCTGGTTTTGTTGCTCAGGGAGAGTCTAACCTGGTGTGTCAATTGCGTCGGTCACTTTATGGTCTGAAACAGTCTCCCAGAGCCTGATTTGGGAAATTCAGCACAATAATTCAGGAGTTTGGCATGACTCGTACTAAATATCTCAGCAGACTGAAGTATTTTCTAGGTATTGAGGTTGCTCAATCCAGATGACGTATACTCTCCGGTGATATTGTTACAAAATTTGTGAAGTCGATGATCAGCTTGTGGATATTTTCACCAAGTCCCTCACTGGTCCTCGTATTAATTACATCTGTAACAAGCTCGGTACATATGACTTGTATGCACCAGCTTGAAGGGGAATGTTAGAATAGGAATAAGATTTCATATATAGTATTCTACTAGCAAAAAGATTGTAATGTAGAATAAGAATAAGATTTCATATATAGTATCCTACTAGGAAAAAGATTGTAATGGAGTGTATATAAATAGAACTCAATGTAATCATCTAAACACAACAATTCATTAATAATATTTTCTCACATGGTATCAGAGCCAGACCCATTCCAATTCTTTGTTCACCGATGTTGGGCCCCCAAATTATATTATCCACGCTCCAGTTAACAAGGTCTTGGCGTGCGGGGGAGTGTTAAGAGTCCACATCGGATATGGAATGGGAACATGGACTCCTTATATGGACTTTGACAATCCTCACTCTACAAGCTAGCTTTTGGAGTTGAGTTAGGCCTAAGATCCATTCTTTACAGGTCCGAACCATTTATCTTGCCAAAAAGAAAATTTCCTTCCATTACCTATCGTGAAGTCAATATGCTGTGAGAAAACATACCGTAAGGAGCATATATTCCTCCAGAAACTAATTCCTTGTGAAGAGGGACCTCTGTTGGTGCTCCATATATTTTAGAAAACGAAATTTCTCTGCTATTACTCTCCTCCACAAGGTATCAGCTTCCACACGGAATCTCCAAAGCCACTTCATTAAAAGGCTTCTATTTTGTATCCTCAAGTTCTTAATGCTCAAACCTCGTTGCTCATTGTTGCAATGAATGTTCTTCATTTGACAAGGTTAATCCCTTTGTTTTATTTATTACGTTGCCATAAAATTTCCTTCTTAGCTTGTCTGTTTTCTTCTCCACTTTGGATGGCATGAGAAAGAAAAACATGGTATATGTGAGAATTCAATCCAGTATGCTGTTAATAAATATTAATCTCCCCCAAAAGAAAGGTATTGTTTCCTCCATTTAGTCAATCCTTTTCACATCTATCCATCACTCCTTGCCAAATAAATTCAGATTTTGATTTGCCCCCCCCCCCCCCTCCCCAGAGGCAATCCCCGGTAACTAGAAGGAAGAAACTCTGTTTGGCACCCTAAAACTGCAACATTCTGCAAATATTGAATTGTGTTCGCTGGAATTATTCTGCTGTGTTCAGTCGATATGAAGTCCTAAAATTCCTTCAAACACACATAGAATCAGCCTCAAATATGTTAATTGAATCATCTCTAGTTCACAAAAATAAGGAAATCATCTGCATAGAGAAGATGTTAAATGAAAGGTCATTATCCTGCATTTTACTCTGAAACCACTGATCCAGCTTGCAGAAATTCAGAAACTACAAAATTAATCATATTACCAAGTCTTTCCATTACCAACAAAAGAATTGAGAAATGGATTCTCCTTGTCTGAGACCTCATTGGGAAGCAAAGAAACCCTGTCGTGATCCATTTATTAGTACACAAAGAGCCTGACAGTGCTGATACAATGCCAAATCAAATTGAACCACTTCCTGTCAAAGCCTAAACCTTTAAGGACCTCTAGCAAAAATTTCGAAATCACATAACGTATGCCTTCTCAAAAAAGTTTTGCACATTATACATGGTAGCTTCTCTCTCAGCCTAGTGTCGAGACATTTGTTAACGATTAAAGCTGCATCCATGATTTGCCTCCCTTTCAAGAATGTCATTTGATTACTGGACACTAATTTAGGCATCACCATCCTTACGAAGATCTTTTCTCACCCAAGTTTTAGATTCAACCTTTGTTGATTGAGACTGAGGTTTTGGATCCTGACCTTCATGATAACATTCAAGGAGAAGAACTTGTTCAGCGGTACTGATAGGAGAAGTTTGCACTGAGGTTGAATTCAGTACATGTTCATCCACCGAGTGTTTTGCATGGTGTGACCTTTATGTGGCATCTACCTGATGCGAAACAGTACAGCGGGGAAGAGGAAGAAGTTCCGTCAAGATCTGTTCCTGTTCTGAGCAACAGCTTCCCTAGTAATAACAACATTTATCCCCCACGTGCCTTCAACATGGGATTTAGATTCTGAACCCAAAAATTCTTCCTTGGTTCCATGTGGCCTGTTAGACCCATTTGTGTAATCCCTTTATCCATAGGATTTTCCCCATTCCCCAAGTTCTTCTCTAACTGCAAGTTATCAGTCTGTCCCACCGAAGGGCCCCCATTACCCGACAGTCTTTCATCTTTTCTAGAGGACCTTAGACTTAAATCTAACCACCTGAGAGTCACATTGTCGTCGGCGCTGTCATTCCTTCCGGCCATTTTCCTGCAAACGATTGTTGTTGTTTCCACCCATATAGGAATCTTGAAGAACGATTCCTGTGATTCCACTTCTATCGATGACGGAATAAAATCTGGTGGCGCTTTGACTCTCAATCTAGTCCACCGGAGATGGTTTCTCAAAGGTGTTTCTTCCTCAGTTTCTAACCACCCACCATACTTCTCCCCAATCTCTTTAAACATCTTCTCAGACCACAGATATGAGGCATCCCTAGTAATCTGATCCATACCTATTCTGGTTCAAACTTTTTTTAAAACAACCTGTCTTCGATAACCACCATTGAATGTTCAACGCCAAATTTTTCCAGCACCATTTACCCATTTTGACTCTTTGTGCTTCCTCCTTTGATGGGAATTCAGATAGGAACTTGAACTCATTCATTTCAAATACACTGACCCCTCCAGATACTTTCCAAATAATCTGTAGCCGTCTTACATCTGAGCATGTTGGAATTTCACTGCGAAGATCTACAAAGTTCCCTACCAAACAGTTTTGAAGAGATACCGACCTCTGTTTAGTAGTGTTGGAGTCCACATATAATTTACTGAGTGCTTTTGACCCCAAGTCTTCTTCCGACCACCCCTTTGGTTTGGCTACCTCTGAATAACTCCCTGGTTTGTTACCCTGCAGTAGTCTGGCCTTCTCCATGAAACGCTGAATACATTTTGCAACATCAACCCAGGCCACATTGTGTGAGAGTTCTGGGATGATAATACTACTCCTAACTCCTTATTTCACAATAATGATTATGAATCTGCCATGGATATCAAATTCTGGACCACCGAATATTCATACATCTGATCAGACTCATTCCACCTTTATGACAATATATACAACCCCCTCCCTTATAAGGGGGAGCAGAAAAGAGAACGAAAAATGGAGAACTAGTAAACAGGGAGCTAGAACTTTTGATAGTCCTAATAGGTCTACAAGTTCGAAATTTAAATCCTTTTAGGGTACCTCACTTACATTACGAATGGCGAAAAGTTCTTAATCCCCTTTCTGTATTTTGTTCAAGGACAATGGTGTGAGTAGCCAGGGAGCATGTTGCCCATTAATCTTTCCTCTATTTCTGTGCTTCTTGATATACACAGGACATTGCTGTTGTGCCTCTTTTAGTCATTCTACCGGTGCTGGAGACCCAGGTACGTGGAGCTTGGAAATTTCGGATGTCTATAAAAAAATATTGATGCAGTTAGTCAGAGAATATTATGCTTAAAATTAATCTGTAAGCATCATTATGTTAATTACTTAGATAAGTATTTTCCTTTAAGTATGAGAGGTAAAAATATCTTCATGCATGATATGTTTGTAAAGACTGGATGTTGGGCCTAACTCAACCCCAAAAGCTAGCTCATAAAGGGAGGATTGTCCAAGTCCATATAAAGAGACCTCCCATCTCATTAACCATCGATGTGGGACTTTTTTTCATTAATCAACAATGTTAAATTGCAAGAGTTATCAATGAGTCCCTATTAGCAAAATTAGTTTACAACTTGGTCAAAATTTCCTCGGATGAGGTACATAAGGTAGCTTCCCTTATATTTTACACCAGATGTGGGATCGAGCTAACGGACATGCCATTTCTTGTTTCTATCCTTGCTGCTGTATGTGCTTATGCCTGTTGTGAGTATTATTTTATCTTCAAATGTCTGCAGAATCTGACGGAAGAAAGTATTTTGCCAATGCTTGTAAAAGAAAGTCTGAAGGCTTTAGGTGGACTGGGTTTGCTTTCTTTTGGAGGGAAGTACATATGGAGGCGAGTTTTTGAGGTGCTCATCCTTGTTATTTGGCCAAGAATAACTTGTAAATCAGGGGATAATATAGGGAAAATGAATAAATACACTTGTATTTTTACAGCTGAAACAATAGATCATGTTTATCGGTAATAGGTTGTTGCAGAAACGAGAAGTTCGGAAGCTTTTGTTGCACTCTGCCTTTTGACTGTTGCAGGAACATCACTATTAACCCAGAAGTTGGGTTTTAGTGACACGGTCAGACACACCTCTCAAACAAGTAATACCAATTGGCCCCAGATAACTGTTGAGTTCGTGATTTGACATTTATCCCATGGTGCAGCTTGGAGCCTTTTTAGCTGGGGCTCTGCTAGCAGAAACAAATTTCCGTACTCAGATTGAAGCTGATATAAGGCCATTCAGAGGATTACTTCTTGGTTTATTTTTTGTGACTACCGGAACTTCTATTGATATGCAGGTATTTTCTCTTAAGTATGATCTTTATCATGCAGTGTGGTATGCACTCTTTGTGGTCTTTAATCCTTTATCTAATTTCACATAATTCTTAACCTCACGCCAGCTTCTTTTCCGGGAGTGGCCAAATGTGCTTTCCCTCTTGGCTGGTCTGATTGTTATCAAGACATTGATCATAACAGCAATAGGTCCCCGAGTCGGACTATCCCTTCAGGAGAGTGTGAGAATTGGATTTCTTCTTTCTCAAGGAGGAGAATTTGGATTTGTGGTCTTTTCCCTAGCGAACAGGTCTGTTTCATCTGAAGTTCTATGAAATAGAATAATTTTCTTCAACTGATAAAGACAACCATTTTACTATAGGCTAGGAGTGCTGCCACTCGAGCTGAATAAACTACTTATCATTGTTGTTGTACTGTCTATGGCATTGACTCCACTACTCAATGAAATTGGACGAAAAGCTTCAGGCTTTATTGGTGAGAAGTTTGACAATGAGGATGTAAGTATTTTACCAATCCTGGAATATGTGAAGAAAAAAAAAAGGGCAGCCCGGTGCACTAAGCTCCCGCTATGCGCGGGGTCCGGGGAAGGGCGGGACCACAAGGGTCTATTGTACGCAGCCTTATCTTGCATTTCTGCAAGAGGTTGTTTCCACGCCTTGAACCCGTGACCTCCTGGTCACATGGCAGTAACTTTACCAGTTACTCCAAGGCTCCCCTTCGATATGAGGATGTAATGAAATTGATTGCTCCATGAGCAATATCTCTCTCTTTGAACATTATCTCATTGCTTCATCTCTCTGAATCTTGGAATTTCACATATGAAAATTGAGCTTACTCTAGTAGCGAATAAACTGTATTTTAGTTTCAGTAAATGTGAAGGACGAAACTTTGTTGAAATTCCTGTGTCACATATAGTTTATATAAGATTCGATTGCCTCACCTGTTAAGGAAAAAATAAAGATGCTTTGTTGTCCCTTTCTCTTGAGGTTATTTGAAAGAGAGGAGTTGTTAATTAAGGTTCTCGTACTGTCTGAGTGTCTGACCAACCTGAATCAGAAGTTAATTGTTTTATAACTACTTATGTTAAAAAAATTCACGATCATCTCAGAGAACTGCTGAAATGGCAAACTTTGATGTGAGCGAACCAGTAGTTATCCTTGGATTTGGCCAAATGGGTCAGGTAATGCAATTCTGGATCGCTGTTGCTTAGGAAGAAGCTCTGCTTTATCTTTCTGATGGTTTGCTTTTCTCTCTTCATACAGGTCCTTGCCAATCTATTATCAACACCACTAGCTTCGAGTGATGGGGGGGAGTGGCGATACGTTGCTTTTGATTTAGATCCTTCTGTTGTAAAGGTTACTTTATTTCATAGATTATGTGCTATTGCAACATTGCGTGTTCTTGTCAGAAAACCAAAGGAACTGGTTATTGATATTTTTCGCATGTCACTGCAACAGGATTCTAAAAATCTTGGTTTTCCTGTTCTCTATGGTGATGGTTCACGTCCTGCAGTCCTGCAATCTGCTGGTATATCTTCTCCTAAAGCAGTCATGGTCATGTACAGAGGAAAAGAAAGGACCACAGAAGCTGTTCAGAGAATTCGACTAGCCTTTCCAGCGGTACTTTGGGCACCCCACCCACCCCTCCTCTGGTGTATTCTGGACTGAAATAGAAAAGTTGGAGAAAAAGTTCAATTTTACAAATTGAAGCGCGAGGATAATCCAGTTCAAAATGGATAAAACATATACATAGCAGAAAAGTACAAAGGAGTAACTAGTATTCTTGTGCATCGCTGGTGTTGGATACATCCAATACAGCTGGATTCTTAATGACTCATCATAGTGTCAGGTTCCGGGTCTATCACCACTAGAATTCTGACCTTTTGATATTTCTCCACTGAATATCAACTTTACAGGTACCAATATATGCACGAGCTCAGGATGTGATGCATTTATTAGATCTGAAGAAAGTAGGTGCAACAGATGTCATTCTTGAAAGTGCAGAGGTAAAGCCATCGCAATTCTTCTTTTTTCTTTGGTTCACTTTATGTGCATTCTGATCATGCCTTATTTATACCTGCAGACAAGTTTACAGCTTGGCTCTAAACTTCTAAAAGGGTTTGGTGTCATGTCTGATGATGTAACTTTTCTAAGTCAACTTGTTCGAGATTCTATGGAGCTTCAAGCGCAAGAGGTTGTCGATAAATCTGATGATCAACTGTCTAAAGTTATGAAACCATTGCAGGTACTAATCATTAAAGAATACAAGTACATGCTTGAATAAATATTGATTATGAATTTAACTAGTGTTGGAACATTAAGTTTGGATGTATGTGACATACCTTCCAGTACTGTTGGTCTACCACTACCTGACTTTTGGGTGAGGTGAACTAGGTTTTCATGGTCTGAAATCTTTGAGTTTATCGGTCTAATTTTTTTGGTCCAAAACGATATATTAATTAACTACCATTAGTACAGGGAGCTTTGTGTGATACAAAAGGATGGGGGGACATGGGAGGGGCGACTTTGTGAAAAGTCGTTATAAGTGGGAAAATGTTGGGGGTTGGCTATTCCTTGACACAGATATTCTGTCTAGTTGATTTCGTCCTGCAGTGCGTCCTTGATAATAAGTGGAGGGTCTTCAAACACAATAATAGAGTTGTCGTTGAACTCTTCACATCCATATTGTGCTAGCTTGTCTGCTACCCAATTTTGCTCCCTGTAGACGTGCTCCATCAAGGGATCAGTCAGCAATCTGTGTAAGTACCTGCAATCGTTAAAAAGTGACGAGTGAGCTGTATGTTGAGACATTATGCTAGTGATGACCTCCTGTGCATCAAGATTTATTTGGAGAGGAGTAAGGTTCCATTGATAGGCTTGATTGAGGCCGTGGAAAAGAGCCATCAGTTTGGCCTGATAGCAGTTCGGAGGTGCAAAATTTCCTGAGTATCCAAGCATCCAATTCCCCACGTTATCGCGAAAAACTCCACCAATGCCCGCAGTGGAGCTTAACTTTTTATATTCTCATAAATTAAATCATGTAACAAGTATATCTATTAGCAATCTCCCTGCACGAACCCTTTTGTAGAAATTCAAAAAGAAATCAAGTTGCTTTTTAGGGTGTGTTTGGTATGGAGAAAATGTTTTCCAATTTTCCCATGTTTGGTTAGGCAAGAAGTTCTGAAAAATATTCTCTAGGAAAACAAGTTCCTTAAAAATGAAGAAAACAACTTCCTTAACGGAAGTAGGAAAAACCAGCTCCATTAGCGACATTCCAAGTTCATTGCCTCCTCCCCACCCACCCAACCCCACCCGTTGACCATCCCACCCCCCTGACAGCCCTGAATCCACAGTCTCCGGTCCCCACCCCATCCCACCCCTATAGTGTTTTGCTATATTACATATAACTGCTCTTGGGATAATATTTTTTTGCATACTTACTGTGAAAAATTATGAGAGAAAATATATTATTGAATTGTTGTGTATCTACATGATTACACTGAGCTTTATTTATAGACACTCCATTACAATTTTTTTCCTAGTAAGATACTATATATGAAATTCTATTCTAATTCTACATTACAATCATTTTCCTAGTAGGATACTATATATGAAATCCTATTCCTATTCTAACACTCCCCCTCAAGCTGGTGCATACAAGTCATATGTACCGATCTTGTTACAAATGTAATTAATACGAGGACCAGTGAGGGACTTGGTGAAAATATCTGCAAGCTGATCACTCGACTTCACAAATTTGTTAACAATATCACCGGAAAGTATCTTTTCCTTGACAAAGTGACAATTAATCTCAATGTGTTTAGTCCTCTCATGAAATACCAGATTTGGAGTGGAATGCCGATAAAACACTGAGTGATCAGCTTTACTACGAGTCATGCCAAAGTGCCAAACTCCTAAATTACTGTGTTGAACTTTTCAAATCATGCCCGAAGAGATTGTTTCAGACCATAAAGTGCTCGGCTCAATCGGCAGACCAAGCTAGACTCCCCCTGAGCAACAAAACCAGGTGGTTGCTCTATATAAACTTCCTCTTCTCAAGGTCATCATGAAGAGAATAGCATACTTCACGAATGTGTCCAAGCCTATTACAATAACTACACCTAGGTCGAGATCTTTCAAGACAACCTCCTCATCGTCACTTTTTCATGGACTGTGATGTGCGATTTTCTAATCTATTCCTTAAGGGTTTTGAAGTAATTATAGGACTTGAACTTCCAATTCCCGCGTTTTTAGAGTATAACACATCAAAATCGAGAGATGTAGCAAAATCTGACTTGAAAGATGGATGAAATCTGACGAACATAACTCAAGAAGAAAATCACTGAGATATGGCCGGAAAAGGTGCATGTGTAGCGCATGGATCTGACGCGCTATTCGGAGCTGGCACTTCGAGTGGCACGTGGTGGCGCGTAAGTGGGTATTTGTCGAAGCCACTGACTGGGTTTTGGTCGGAAGAGACTGATCTAACTCGTGGTGGTTTTGGAATTTGCGCAACACTACTCGAAAGTAATTTTATAGCGGACAACTATGTTGTCACCGAAAATATTGCACGGTGACTGATTTGCTTTCCTGGAAATTGTTGGAAATCTGCACAATAATTAGTCTCTCACTAGCTTGAACCTGATCTATGTTGTGGTAGTGTCGGATTCTGCACAACACTACTGGATAGAGATGTGACGCTAGCAATCACCAAAAAAATTATGTGCGGTGGTGATATATTTTTTTTCGAATCTTCGCTGGAATATTGCAGAGCGGATGCTTTTTTACTAATGCTGTAGAAGAGAAGGACGTAAAACAATCGTCGGAATTGAGGCACGAGACTGTGATGGTATTTTATGGGTAGGATTGGAATGATGGCACGACCCTACGGGACGCAAAACAATCGCTGGAATTGAGGCACGGGACTGTGATGGTATTTTGTGGGTAGGATCGCAATGATGGCATGACCCTATGGGAAAAAATATTATGCAGGAAAAGTTGTCGAACCTCAAAGAAAGTGGTATGGGTTAGCTCGGAATCTCTACGCGATGCTGACAGTAAAAATAATTCTTATAAAGAATGCCTCGAGACAACGTGGATTCGCCGAAACCCTAGTTCCGACGATCGGAATCTGGTAGCTGTTCACGCCGAAATTACAAAATTACTATTCATGCCGGGAAAACATTGTTCATGCAACACTGTTCACGAGGCACTGTTCACTCCTAATTTTTTTTTTAGAGAATATTTTATTTATAAATATCTGAAAGTTCTCTATAATCTTCACTCTACCATTATCTTTGGCCAGACGGGCGACACACATTGGCTAGCGCCGCCCACTGGCAGGATCGTAGAAGCTCTGTATCATGTGAGAAATTATGGGGAAAAATATATTATTGAATTATTGTGTATCTACATGATTACACCGTGCTCTACTTATACACTCCATTACAATATTTTTCCTAGTAAGATATTATATATGAAATTCTATTCTTATTCTACATTACAATCCTTTTCCTAGTAGGATACTATATATGAAATCCTATTCCTATTCTAACACTTACAAACACTAGAAAATAAGAAACCCACTTATTTTCTAAGAAAACATCTTGTACCAAACACACCCTTAGTATAAGCCAAGTAAACTTACAAGCATATAAGAATTGTGCCTTATAAGTCAATTTCAAAATATAAACTTGATTCTTAAAAAAAATAACCTTTATGAGAAAATTGAAGCAAAACTATACTCCCTCCGTTTAAAAAAGATTAGCACTTTTCGCTTTTCGAGAGTCAAACGAGTTGTTCTTTGACCGTAATTTCTTCAAATGTCTTTTATATATTTTAAATTATTAATTATGGTGACTTATAATGTTTTTTACGTAGTTTTCAAATATGTAAATTTTAATTAAAAAAAATTCAAGATTCTATGTTCTAACTCGGTCAAAACTAGGAAGTTTGACTCTCGAAAAACGAAAATTGTCAATCTTTTTGGGACAAAGGGAGTAAGTTATTTCTTGAAAGCATTAGAATTATAATTAATGCAATTTTATGAACGAAATACCAAAGAGTAAGGGAAATAAATATACTAGAATCTTTTTCCCAAAGTTCTTTCTGTCTATAAAGTAACTTCTAATTATCTTGTTTGGTTTAGGATATCATACCACTTTTTTGCAAAACCAGCTCAAATTCAGTTTTCTAATAGGTTATTCGTTGAATACAGTCTAATCAAAATAAATGCAGATCTTAGTTTCATAGAAACTATTTCAAATATGTTAGTTAAACACATTTTGAAAACTAATATTTCTAGGAATTAAATCAAAACCTTCAAAACCAACTCATAACTGTACATGAATCAGCAAATTAGATGGTTTTCATTGATTTCAGGTATACCCTTAGGACTGTGCATGTTGCAGACTTTCTTCGGACTTCTTATGAATTCTAAACAAGTACACCACTGCTAAAAAGTTTGCAAACGGATTTTATTTCACAGCCCAAAATCCTAAAGCCGCGTGACCGGCACCCAACAAGCCTCGACCCCAAATAAACGAACACAAGTCTAAAATAAGATCATTTCATATAATCTGAAAATACTTATATACAACGTGGAAGCTTAATTCAAAATAATTCAGGACTGGGTACATACTAGTCACAAGCCTCTAAAAATAGAAAAGTACAACAACTAACTGGAAGAGAAGATACAATAAAAATATGAAGACCCAGAGCCGCCGCGAAAAAGGTAAACAGCTCACTACTGGCACAACACCAACTCTGGAACTCACGCACAGTCGTACTGGTACTCGTGTCCGAAATTCCTAATCTGCATTATAAAAAGAAGAGGAGGTGTCAGTGAGTACAGGGACTACTCAGTAAGTATCAATGACCGTCTCCAACGAAGTTGTGGCAAGGTCTTTATTGCAAAAGTGTGTTGTCTGACATAAAAGGTAAATGCAAAGATAACACATAAAGGATATGTACAAACTCCACATTTGTCAAAAAGTCCAAAGACACAACATAATTAAATAGGGTGAGATAAAAATCCAAACCTTATAATAACCGACATTTATGTGATGCACAACGACTATATGCAGAACTATCAACAATCTCAACTGGCACCACCCATGCCCCATGGATGAACTTTACTCATAACCGACATGTCAAAACCGGCATGCTGTTGGATTGACAGTTGGCCACGTATCATCATTTGAGAACCAATGTATTAGGACAAAGTTGATATTCATAAGTTAAAGTTAGAACATGTTACTATGGACTTGTGGTAGACTTATAATGTTTCGTTGGAAGGTTTGATCCAGTTTGGGTGACTATTGATAGGCCCATTGAGTTCACACATCTATGTTGGATCAGATTGCTTATATAGTGCAGCAGTTTAAACAAATGTATTATCTGAGAAGTTAAACAATTACACAAGATACTCATCTTCATTAGATTTGATAGAGTGACAACTCATAGAGCAAGTATGACAGTTGTACTGGATGCTTTGAGTACACTGGTTGAGCTGAGAACAGGGGCGAATTTATATGTTAAATTTGGGGCATGTGAACCCATGGTCTCTCCGTAAAACTAGGTATTTTATGTATATATTTCTAAAATTTGTATAATATTATCTGCTGGCACCAATGCTACAAGAAGGCTAAATGGTGCACTTGGTTGAATGTTGAGTTAATTACCTAGAGGACTAGGTATCAATTCCCACTTAATACATTTTTTCCTTCTTTTTTTTAGTGGTGCGCCCATGTTCTAGAAATTCTAGATTCGCCTATGGTTGAGAATAACCTTACCATCCGCAACCTGTTGGACAATCTGAGTGGGTTATATAGATACTCCGAAACTTGTTGAGAATGTATAACATTGGCTCGAGGAGTCATTGGAGTGATCAGTTACTTTCAACAGAGCTGGTACATAAACACAATTGCTAGTCTAGTGTGCAGGTCGTGTCATTTGAGGTTTTGTATGAATATCGGTGTCGTTCGCTAGTTTGAGTAGTTTGAACTCGAGAAGACGAAGCTAACGATCTGGAATCAGCTCACTAGGCCTTGGATAAGGTAGAGTTGGGACATCGCTTTAAGACGACATGGTGTCGGCCTGTCCTTTTCGGACAGCGGAAATCCATGACTTAGAGTTATGGTGGGTGACTGCATGTTTTAGTGGTTTCTTTTACTGTTAGCGGTGTCATAAGATCTTGGAAGAAAGATAGGTTAATCGAGGCTTATAGCCAGTATGGATTTGGCAATGGACTGTTGCCGTAGCTAAGAGACCTGCCGTGTTTCCAGCGATATTTGATATATCAGGTGACTATGTTTCGAAAGTATATCTATGACCCAAGCCAGGTCATTCAAGCTGTGTGACAGTGCATATAAACGAGAATCTGAATTTTAAGAAAGTTCCGGGTGCGAACGATGAATTTATAAGCTTATGATCTAAGGTTGAAGAAGAATTATTCAGTTAAAGTCTTATATCAAGGCTATCGATAGAAAATGTCACATGAGAGTCCTAGAAAGATGTCTAACGAGTGTATTCAGCTGTTCAAAAGTTTCGGTATAGTTCTAGGCACGTTCAAGGACGAACATTGGTTCAAGTGGGGAGGATGTGACAACCCAACCTCTTGTTTTAAGTATTTTGGTTCAATTCATGTTTTGAGGCCTTGGATAGACTGGTTTTATGTTTTGGGACATGTTGGTGGTTTTGGTTAGAAGCTGAGCGGCTCGGGTGGGTTTAGGCACTACTGGAGCAAGTTGAAAAAGTCTGAAATTTGCAGACCTGTGCTCTGGCGCATGCTAGGCAAGCTAAATCACAAGGAAAAATCACTTGTGCCGTGGATTGTGTGAGGCATGCACAAGGCAAAATCACCTGTACCATGCTTGTGCGAGGCACGCCCAATGCACAAAATGGGAGGAAAGGGTTTCGTTTGAGTTAGTCTCTTGAAAATCGTTTTGTTTAATTTTTCTCTTGTAGGTCTTTTTGTCTATTTTATTTTATGGCATCAAAGCCAACAAGAGAATTAGTGTGCTAAAAATGAAGCCAAAACCTGCTTGTGTAAAGAATCAAAATGTTCTTGTCTGCTTTTTTTTTTTTTTTAAATTTTATGACCGAGGAAACCTTTTTGTTATATGCCATACACCCTTAATTTATTATGCACACAATAAGGATCATAATTATTTATGTTTGGATACCAAGCTATCTTATCAATATAATTACAAAAAAAATTATTGTTTCGTTAAGTGCGAGATCGTTTCACTCCTCGCGGTGCTACACCTCTCGCGTATTAGAGATTTGTTCAGAAACCTCGTCTAAAAATTGCCATGTGCCAAGGCCTGAGCGGCGCACGACCCATAGTACAAGGGACCTTGTGCGTGATGGGCACGCAATGCATGCCTCACAACACAATCTCAAAAGTGGATAACAGAGCCCAGTTTCACAAATTTATTTCATTCTTCATCATTTTGAGGGTTTGGGATCTCCATTTTGAGTAGTTTTGAGGAAGGATATCATCTACATTCTTGGGGTAAGCAATTTAAACATATTTTTTACTTTATATCTTGAATTTACCTTAAGATTCATCATTTGAACATTGAATTTGATGGGTGAAATTGGACATTTTTAACATAAACCTTAGAATCGTCTAAATGGACTCCAAATGAAAATCTAAGCATAGATTTAGACTTGTGGAGTTACGGGTAACCCGGATTTGTAATTGGTTTCGAGGTTTGACTAAGTTGACTTAAGGTTGAGTTTATGGGTTGACTTTCGGTTTGAACGGGTCTTAAGATTAGAGATGGCAATGGATCTTGGACCCGGTCCGGATCCGGTGGATCCAGATCCATTTTATAGGATATGGATCTTCAAAATTTGGACCCAACGGATCCGGATCGGACCCAGATCCGTTTCTGACGGATCGGATCTGGATCTGGATCTTGTATTTGAGATCTGTATCCGGTCCAGATCCGACCCGTGGATCCGTTTTTATTAAATATATTCATAACCTAGAATGTAATTTTATAAGTATTTTCTTAAAATTGCTAAGCACATCCTTGCAAGTTTAATTCTCAAAACAAGTTTAATTTATCTCCGCGTTAACTCAAAAACAAAAAAATAAAGAGGTAACTTCGATAATAAAATCAATGTTATATTAGTGAATGACTAACATCTCCATAGACAAGTAGTTAAAGTTATATTCACTTCATTTGTGAAGATTCCAAGCACATGCAAGTTCTGCATTGTGGAAATACTAGTCAACATTTTCCACAACTATTGTCATTGTCCAACATTTTCAATTAATAGCTCACAATCAAAATGAGACAATGAACAAAATATCTCATATGGACATTTCAAAATTGAAATACATTAAACTGTTAGCCAAGCAAAAATCGTTTGTCAGTTAAAAAAAAATTCTTAGCAATGTTACATTTATAGCAAGACAATTTTTTTACATGTGGATCCTTTTTTACATGTGGATCCAGATCCGATCCGTGGACCCGGCGGATCCGATGGATCCGGATTTGGATATGATTTTTATGGACCCAATGGATCTGAATCCGGATATGAAAACAGTTCAAGCATGTAATCAACCTGCATGAATCCTATAATGTTATGTATAGATTCAATTGACATTATACTAGCATTTCAGGAATGCACAGATAATCATATCAAAGGTAAGTGACGTCTTGCAAAGATCAAATAACAAAATATAACCCATATGTAACCCCGTTATCCGCATATATGCTCGACAGATCAGGTATACATTGCCCCCATGCACATAATATATGACAGACCGTTCTAATTTGGAAAAATTATCCAATTGAGGTCAAAGTCTTAATGTACCTTAGTTCAAACTAAGTTTTAATGTTCAAAATAGCTTACCGCGTCCGGAATCCAACATACGACCCCAATTTATTCAAAGAGAATACTCAATGGTATTAAACAAAACGATAGAACTCGATCCGTTGCCATCCCTACTTAAGATGTGGAATCGAGTTCTATAGTTTTGTTTAATACCATTGAGTATTCTCTTTGAATAAATTGGGGTCGTATGTTGGATTCCGGACGCGGTAAGCTATTTTGAACATTAAAACTTAGTTTGAACTAAGGTACATTAAGACTTTGACCTCAATTGGATAATTTTTCCAAATTAGAACGGTCTGTCATATATTATGTGCATGGGGGCAATGTATACCTGATCTGTCGAGCATATATGCGGATAACGGGGTTACATATGGGTTATATTTTGTTATTTGATCTTTGCAAGACGTCACTTACCTTTGATATGATTATCTGTGCATTCCTGAAATGCTAGTATAATGTCAATTGAATCTATACATAACATTATAGGATTCATGCAGGTTGATTACATGCTTGAACTGTTTTGTCATGCACTGCGCGTATATGTACTTAATTCACATTATGATATGTGGGACGGATTTAAGATAGAGAATGCCAATTTGAGATTATATTTGGGTGTTGCTAAACACATTTTAATTATGAGTAAGGAATGGATCCCTCCTCTAGAGTCACCAATGTGGAATAAGATACCATGGCGGTGTATATGCGATTATGGGGCAAGTACCGAGGAACAATATCTTGTAACCCGTCCTTTCATGTTCCTCCATTAACACAAGTTACACAAGACTTGATACAAATCGAATACTTCTGTATGTGAGTCTTTGATGTTCTTACTTAACCCGTTGGTAGTTCAAACACTGAGAAACGAGGCCTTCACCTCGTTTTTCACACTCCTACCCCAGAGGATCCCAAAGGAAGATATCTTACTACACTTTAGTAGATATTGCATGTGTTGAGTACTACAAACTATGTGCCTCGTCAGGAACAAGCTTTCTCAACTCACCTGTGGCTGGTTTACACAATCGCTTATTTAGCCAGTAACACTTTTTCACTGTCCACCCTTAGAAGAGGTAGTCCTGCCTCTAAAATATGATCTCTAATCCCATAATGTAAGAATTCTCATACTAGTGGACCTTAACCTGCTCATTCAAGAACGACTGTGAAGTCACGCATACTAGTGCCTTGCCATGCATGTCACCATCAACCTTGCCATGCTGGTTAACTAAAATTTGAGCCTCTAGTGGCTACTAATCGCAGAACTAGTTTAACAGTTAACCAAACTGCTTGTAAACGTAATGCTCAAAGCATCTTCTACAACTCACACTCTTAATGCAATTTCTGTAAAAAGTGAAGATTCAATGATAAACACAGAAGTTTTTTTTTTTTAAAGTTAAACTTCCATTACTAAATACCAAAACAGTCTCAAAGTACGTACAAGATGTCACTCAAACGAGTCATCCACTAGCGTATTCAAATTTGTCAACTGAAATAAGATGAGATGTTTTAATACCTTCTAGTACATTGTTCTCTTTATTGTGGAACAGCTATCTATTTCTTTCCATACGCATCCAGAGAGTTTTAGTGTTAATCTTTCTCAAGCTTCCCTCTTTTCACTGAAAAGAGGCTGTGGCTAGCTTGAGCTCTTCCCTTTTTATCTTTTTGTTCTTTCTGAAAGTACAAATGAGAAAGACGGCTGATTAATCAATTCTAAATATCTGTCCCAATAGGTTTAAGGCTCAAAATTTAATTTTTGCTCAGTCGAGAATGCTCTCTAAACTTGTATAGTTTCTAAAGATGATAGTCTTTTAACCACTTTGTACATCCCCCCTACTTTAACTTTTTAACCACTTAGTACATCCCCCCTACTTAACTTTACCACCATTTCAGGAGTAAATATTTGACAGAACTTTTTATATTCTAAATATCACATGTAGCATATATCTTTTAATTGTTTCTAAACCTATACCATATTAGTAAAAGGTGAATTAGTCAATGTCCAAAACTTGTCTATTTCCTAAACAACCACACTTGGTCATGTAAAATGTTACAGACACACGAGTTTGTTGAAGTAAAAGGCTTCTGCTGGCTTCACAGTTGAAGGAGTTGGACTTGAGAAATAAGCTTATTTGTTTCTATTGATTATGCTTACAACTTCGAGCTGCTATAAATCCTTTATTCTTTCGCTGATTATTTTCAGATGCTAAAGCTGGATAAAATATGGCTATTAACGAAGTTGTAGAACATTTTTATCAGGTAAGAGTTGCAGACTTTGTCCAGAATGGGACACCTACGCTGTCAACCAGTATAAATGACACAACGCAGGATTTAAGGGATATAAGTTACAGTTTGGTTGCAGCTGATCAGTCATCTGATGATGACGAGAGCCATCCGTCTCATGATGTAGAAAATGGAGAACAGCTGTCTGAGGAGGCTGAAATGGAGAATGCATTTCCAGCTAACTCAAAAAGTGGTGGTATGGAATGTGATACAGATGAGATCTCTCAACAAACTTAGGGTGCTCAGCTGGTTCTGCTACTGCTGCCTATGGTCATGGCATAAGACTGCCATCCTTTGAGAACAAAGGGAAAAAGACTGGCAAACCTTGCATTTGGAGGCATCCAATTTAGGTCTATCCCTCCATTGAGTACCTTTTCTAGATTCCAATTTTTGACAGTTGCATTATTGATGTTTGACTAAGGACGAGACACGAACATGCTAGGGAAGTTGGCATACAAATTGAAGATTTCTTAATGATCATATATTGTACATAGTAGAGTTTATGGGACTGGATGTTAGCTAGATTTTGTTCACCTATCCAAAAAGAAGGTAAATTCAGTTAGATTTTGCTTATAGTCGCATCTGAAAAGAAGAGAAGTTATCAGTCTATTCAAAGAATAAAAGATGAAGATTAATAGTTAGTCATGCCACATAAATTTTCCTATTTGAAATACCTAGTGTAAAGTTTTGGTTTCGTGACAAACACTGATATTTCAATCTTGATAATCTTCATCAGCATCAACATCACAAACCTCACCCAACTTTCTCTTTTTGTCCCCTATAATCTCAAGTTCAGCTTGTAAAACTTTCATCACTTCCTTTGCTCTGCTCACAATCTGTTGAGAAGCTCTCATTTTCAAACTGTATCGTTTTATCTGTTTGCTCTAAATTTTACTCTGGTCAACTTAACTTCATATTTTATAGGGATAAGCACTATTATCCACCCCCCTCCTGAACTATACCCGAAGTTATCCCCCTAAACTTTTTAAAAGTGTACATTTTTTGCACTTTTATTGTTGACGTGGAGCACTGTGTGAGAACTTAAAAAAAAAGGGCCCTAATCTATACGAAATGGCCACGTGTCTATTCCAAAACTGATTTTCAAGAGCTCCAAATCTAATTTTTGGTGTCAAAATTCAACAAAAACTCAGCTAAATCCGCACCAATCAAGCTCAAATTTCAACTCAACTTCACAACAACATCATCACCTTACCCCAGTAATCAATTTGGCCAACAACCAAGAATTTCGACAAACTCATTTTTTTGTTCTTCAAGCTTTTTCAAGGTTCAACAATGGTAGATCCGAAATTCTTTTTTCATTTTTGAATCTCATCAACAATTAAGGATTTAGAATTAATTTAGCACTTGAATCTCAACTTTAAAACTTCAACAACCTAGGAATATGCTCGATGCCTCTAATAATTTTTCAAGTTCATACAAAAATAATTATCCTTCATTATTCTAAATACAAAATAATATTTCCATTACATTTCGGAATTAAAAAAAAGGAAGAAAATGAAATAGATTTAAAAAAAATTAGAAAATTTCACGTGGCAGCACGTATATTTCACCGCCTGCCAAATGCACAACAACAAATGCGCAAAGAATTACACTTTAAAAAAAGTTTAGGGGGGTAATATGACCCCGCAAAAGTAAGGTGTGTCGTAGCAACTTGGGTATAGTTCAAGGGGGTAATAGTACTTTATCCCTATTTTATACGTAATAACTGTTGGGCAAGAAACGGAAATTACAAGTAACTGCTTATGTAAGAATTGAAATTACAATTCAACTAGAAAACTGAAAATTACAATATAACAACAAAACTGAAATTACAATATTTGTTGAACAAAACTGAGTCGAGTGTGGCACTCTGTCCTTAAGACAATATTGCCCCGTATGTATCCTTTATACGCCCCGGACAATTCGTCTCCCAAGATAAAACAGCAATGGAACAATTGAGCAAAGGAAACTCAAGAGCTACCGTGAAGAATATTGAATAATGAAATGATGCTAGGAAGTTATAGGAAGAACTGATTTTCTGGTTGTATATTTTCGTGTATATCAAGTGTGCCTCAACAATGGTGTAAGGGGTGTTTATATAGGTGAGGAAGGGACTGTTTGACTGCCTCTATAACATCCATTATTGGCCAAATAATGACCATTATGGAGGTAGTAAAGCCACCAAATTAAAGGAGAGAAATACCAACGGATGCCATTATAGGAGGTGTAATTCAGCCAAAATAAATGGCTGAATTGAGTGTTGGACGTTTCTGTTCGTGTCTGCCGAAATTCTGAATTTCTGGAAACTTCAGGGACCAAACTGTACATCTTGAAACTTCAGGGACCAAACTGTACATCTGAAAGAATTCTGGTCCAAACTGTACATCTGAAGCTTCTGGGATCAAACTGTACTTCTGGAAAAGTTCTCTGGCCCAAAAAGATAATATCATCAGAAGGCCCACAGCCCACGACCCACGACCCACGACCCGTGACCCGTGACCTGTGACCCGTGAACCCGGAACCTGACCGGACGGGCGGGCGGCGGCGGCGCGCGTGTGGTCTTTCCTCTAACCGAAGCACATCTAGGTCCTCCCTCCTTTAAACACATGGGATACCCCTTGGGGTCCCAAACCCCAAACCAATTTCGAGTCTTATATACACAACAATTCTTTCTTTCTCTACCGATGAGAGAGAATTGAACACAACACCACACTTTCCATGCTTCAAACACCTCACTTCGTGGACCAATATCTCTTTCATTTCTCAATGAAATTTGACGATTCTTGGCCATACGGTTATCTACGTACTTAGTAGATCATGCATGTGTGAAAAACCGAATTCTCCAACATACGTAACACTAGTGTTTAAGCCGTTAAAGTTGGTCGGTCGCAACTCCCGCCAAAGGTAAATTTCCAACAATTCCCTCTTGAAAGAGATTTTGGCGCACTCACATGGTGCCTTTTTCATTTCCAGCAATATTTCAGCGGACCGATGTTGCATAAGGAGAGGTAGCATCAGCTTTGAACCTTCCATAGTTGAATACCATCGGACTTACTTACTGCGCGGTGAACGTGATGTCTTGAACCGTCAGTGTTTAGTGTAAGCCAAGTCAATGGTACCAACACAACAAATTCCCTTACTCTCTTCTTCGTAATATTTTGTCCGTTTTGGCCATGGACAATGTCTTGGATCGCACTTAAATAGGTGGTCTCCTACAAAGTATCCTGCTATACCCCACTTCACAAGTGTTGGGAACCATTAAAAGTTTTCCAAAGACCTAACCTCAACTGTTGAGGATCATTACAGGTTTTGAAAACTTAACCTTTACCCATACTGCAGATAGCACTTAACGTCTATCGCGGGAACGGCTTTGGATTTGGTGTTTCTTTTCAGAAATCACTATCTGAAGTGCTCATACTTCCACTGAAGCGGTCAACTGAACCTTTACAACTTCGTTTTCCCATTGAACCAAATTACTGGGATCTCCAGTTCGTAAGGTTGGGTTACCACTGTATTGGTCCTTATATTTTGGGTTTTAAGCCAATTCCCCTAGACAGGCAAGCCATCTGATCCTTGAGTAGGCCCTTTGTCAATGGGTCTGCTATATTATCCTTTGACTTGATATAATCAATGGATATTATACCCGTGGTGATCAGTTGTCTAACGGTCTTATGCCTCCGTCGAATATTACGAGACTTGCCGTTGTACATAGTATTCCGTGCCCTTCCTAGAGCCGACTGACTGTCGCAGTGGATCATTACCGAAGGTACGGGTTTGTTCCAACACGGAACATCCTCTAAGAAGTCATGAATCCACTCAGCTTCTTCTCCTGTTTTGTCTAAAGCGATAAACTCCGATTCCATTGTGGATCGGGCGATGCAAGTTTGCTTAGAGGATTTCCAAGACACAGCCCCACCACCAATTGTAAATATATACCCACTGGTGGATTTGGTGTTCTCTATATCAGATATCCAGTTTGCATCACTGTACCCTTCTAGTACAATTTGGATATCTCGAATAGTGCGACCGTAATTTAACGTGTATTTCGGTATTGTAATACCCGATTCAACGCCTTCCGGTGATTATCACTCGGATTACGGGTGAACCTAGCCAACTTATTGACTGTTTAAGCAATATCAGGTCGGGTGCAGTTTGTTATATACATCAAACTACCGATCACCTGTGCATATCGCTTCTGGTATACAGGTGCACCAAGATTTTTATCAAGCTTTTGATTTGTATCCATTGGTGACTTTATCGGTGAACTGTCTAACATCTCAAACTTTCTCAAAACATCCTCGATGTAGTGAGACTGAGATAAGACCAGTCCGTCAGACGTCTTAGAGATTTTAATCCCTAAGATGACATCTGCGATACCCATATCCTTCATGTCAAAGCATTGTTTCAACATGTTCTTAGGCTCTAGGATTACCCTAGGACTGCTTCTTGTGATTAACATGTCGTTTACATACAGGCATATCATAACAAATGAGTCAGAGTTACCTTTCGTGTAAACACATTTATCACACTCATTAATGGCGAACCCTTTCGATAGTAGAGTACTATCAAATTTTTCGTGCCATTATTTCGGGCTTGTTTGGCCGTGCAGATTTGACAAGTCTACAGACTTTCTTCTCTTGCCCTTGAACCACATACCCCTCGGGTTGGTCCATATAAATTTCTTCTTCCAAATCACCGTTTAGGAAGGCTGTCTTGACGTCCATTTGGTGTATCTCAAGGTCACGCAAAGCTGCGATCGCAATGAATACCCGTATGGATGTCATCCGGGATACCGGGGAGTAGGTATCAAAGTAGTCAAAGCCTTCTGTTTGCCGATAGCCCTTGACTACCAACCTGACTTTGTACTTGTCTATAGACCCATCTGCTTTGTATTTCCGTTTGAGTATCCACTTACACCCCAACGGTTTATTTCCCGGAGGAAGATCAACCAACTCCCACGTATGGTTATGCAGAATGGAGCCTATTTCACTCTCAATAGCTTCTTTTCAGAGCGGTGCTTCTGGAGTTGACAACGCCTGAGCAATTGTCCTAGGTTCATCATTAACTATATAAGCTACAAAGTCAGGACCAAAGGATTTATCCTTCCTGGCCCTTTTACTTCGCCTTAGATCCATCTCTGGAGTCCCCAAGTTCTGAGAATCTGGAACACTAGATTCCGGATGTTCAGCCACCTCGAGATTCGGTAGATCTGAACCATTCATATCCGGGCAGTCAAGGACTCCTGGTTCTTGAGAGCTTTGTGCATAACTTCGTTTGCGAGAGGTTATGTCTTTCTCCTTTCTAGGAAAGGTACTTTCAAAGAATAGAGCATTCCTTGATTCCATTATTGTACCCTGATGGATATCTGGAATATCTGACTTATGCACTAAGAAGCGATAAGCACTACTGTTATTTGCATATCCGATGAATATGCAATCTACAGTCTTAGGCCCAATATTGACCTGCTTTGGCTTGGGTACTTCAACCTTTGCCAGACAACCCCACACCTTAAAATATTTGTAGGTGGGTTTCTTTCCCTTCCATGATTCATATGGAGTTTTGTCCTTACCCTTATGTGGGACTCTGTTAAGAATCGTATTAGCGGTAAGGACGGCTTCTCCCCACATGTTTTGTGGAAGACCGGAATTGATAAGCAAGGCATTCATCATTTCCTTTAATGTGTGGTTCTTACGTTCCGCCACACCGTTTGATTGAGGTGAGTATGGAGCCGTCGTTTGATGAATAATGCCTTATTGGGCACAATGTTCCTCAAAAGGCGCTACATATTCTCCCCCTCTATCGCTACGAATGGATTTAATCCGTAGGCTAAGTTGATTCTCAACTTCTGCTTTGTAACGTCGAAACGCTTCAAAGGCTTCATCCTTACTTTTCAACAAGTAAAGGTAACAATACCTTGTGCTATCATCTATAAATGTCACAAAGTACTTGTTCCCCCCTCTAGTTTGTGCAAACTTCAAATCACATATATCTGTGTGAATAAGTTCTAGAGGAGCGGTATTCCTTTCGACGGATCGAAAAGGAAGCTTAGTAAGTTTTGCCTCTACGCACACCTCACACTTATGTTGAGGGTTTACGTCGATAGACGGCAACAACTCCATCTTTACCAGCCTTTGAATAGACTTGTAGTTAACGTGTCCTAATCTATGATGCCATAAATTAGAAGACTCAAGCAAATAAGAAGAAGGTTCAACTTTATTTCCTTGACGTAATACAGACATGGCATTCACTTTGAAGTGGTCTTCACATACGAAGCCCCTCCCCACAAATGTGCCATTTTTAGTGAGTACAAACTTATTTGATTCAAACACTAGCCTAAAACCATCATTAACCAATAAAGGTCCAGAAACTAGATTTCTTCTAATCTCTTGGACGTGCATCACTTCCTTCAGAGTGAGTTCCTTGCCTGAAGTCATCTTCAGGACCACCTTTCCAACCCCTAGCACGTCCGAGGAAGCGTTGTTGCCCATGAACAGCTTCTTGTCGGAGACCGGAGTGTTCGTGGAGAAGGCATCTTTGTTGGAACAGATGTGTCTTGTTGCACCTGTGTCCACCCACCACTGCATCGGATTCTCAACCAAGTTGTCTTCTAGAACCACGGCCGAGAGATCCTCAATCATGTCATCCAGGAGCGTGTCCTTGACGACGTTAGCTTGAGCCTTGCCTTTCGACTTGGCTTTCTGTTGTTGCTCAGTCTTGAGCTTGCGGCATTCCTTGATCCTATGACCAGGTTTCCCACAGTGATGACAGTTACCTCTGAACGTCTCCGCTGCGGGGGCTTTGCCGTCTTTGTGGAACTTCCGCTTGTTGCTTGTTTTCCCTTTGGCCTCAGCCAGATTTGCCTTTGCCTCAGCATGTTGTCTACCCTTTGGCAAGGTCTTCTTATTAACTTCCTGGATTTGCAGTTTGATAACAAGCTCTTCAAAGGTCATCTCATTTGTCTTTAGTTTCAAGTAACTCATTCCATGAAGGAGGTAACTTTTCAATCAGTGATGCAACCAAAAAGTGCTCGTTTGGCTTCAGTCCTTCCAAATCCAGGTGATGTAAAATCATTTGGAATTCCTGAACTTGGGACATCACTGTCTTGCTGTCCACCATTTGAAATTTTAGAAATTTCCCAACGATGAACTTCTTAGTACCCGCATCTTGTGCGTTGTACTTCTTTTGCAGTTTTTCTCACAGCTCTTTGGCGGTGTCAACGGTAGAATATACCGTGTAGAGAGGGTCTGCCAAGCAGTTCAGTATATAGTTCTTGCACATGAAATCGCTATGATTCCACGCATCACGAACCATCTTCATGGCGTTAACGACATGGATACCAAGGCCCCTTTCACCCGTTTCAAAGAAAGTAAGAGTCCATTTCATCTCCACTTGTGGAGGATCTTCCGTAAGGAACCGGCCATACCCATAATCGCCAAGTAGAACAACATCTTTTCTTTGCCATCTCTTAAATTCGATCCCATGAACTTTTCAGGCGATCATGGTGGTGTGAAGAAGAGGGAGGAACTCCAACAGTCGGGAAGGCAGCAGTGTTGCTGCCTTGAACGATAGCAGCGGCGGCAGCGATGAAAGCGGCGGGGTTATCGCCTTGGCGATGCGGCGATGGGAAAGCGACAACGTTGCCTCGAGAGGCAGCAGCAGTAGCAGCAACATCGGTCATATTTTCAGCCATGTTATTGCAGTTACCGTAAGAAAAATAGTCTTAAGTTGTTGGGTTACAAGGATTTGCAAGAAACGGAAATTACAAGTAACTGCTTATGTAAGAATTGAAATTACAATTCAACTAGAAAACTGAAAATTACAATATAACAACAAAACTGAAATTACAATATTTGTTGAACAAGAAGACCGGAAACTGCTTTGATTTTTGCTGAGTCGAGTGTGGCACTCTGTCCTTAAAACAATATTGCCCCGTATGTATCATTTATACTTCCCGGACAATTCGTCTCCCAAGATAAAACAGCAATGGAACAATTGAGCAAAGGAAACTCAAGAGCTACCGTGAAGAATATTGAATAATGAAATTTGCTAGGAAGTTATAGGAAGAACTGATTTTCTGGTTGTATATTTTCGTGTATATCAAGTGTGCCTCAACAATGGTGTAAGGGGTGTTTATATAGGTGAGGAAGGGACTGTTTGACTGCCTCCATAACAGCCATTATTGGCCAAATAATGACCATTATGGAGGTAGTAATGCCACAAAATTAAAGGAGAGAAATACCAACGGATGCCATTATAGGAGGTGTAATTCAGCCAAAATAAATGGCTGGATTGAGTGCTGGACGTTTCTGTTCGTGTCTGCCGAAATTCTGAATTTCTGGAAACTTCAGGGATCAAACTGTACTTCTGGAAAAGTTCTCTGGCCCAAAAAGATAATATCATCAGAAGGTCGTGAGCTCGTGAGCGCACCGGACGGGCGGCGCGCGTGTGGTCTTTCCTCGAACCGAAGCACATCTAGGTCCTCCCTCCTTTAAACACATGGGATACCCCTTGGGGTCCCAAACCCCAAACCAATTTCGAGTCTTATATACACAACAATTCTTTCTTCCTTTACCGATGAGGGAGAATTGAACACAACACCACACTTTCCATGCTTCAAACACCTCACTTCGTGGACCAATATCTCTTTCATTTCTCAATGAAATTTGACGATTCTTGGCCCTACGGTTATCTACGTACTTAGTAGATCATGCATGTGTGAAGAACCGAATTCTCCAACATACGTAACACTAGTGTTTAAGCCGTTAAAGTTGGTCGGTCGCAACTCCCGCCAAAGGCAAATTTCCAACAATAACTTGGTTGTTTGCTGAAATCTTTTGTGCTATTCAGTATTGTGTATCATATGCAGAATAAAACTTTAGAAATAATACAGAACGTGTTATTCAGTATTGCGTAAAAATAAGAAGTTAGAAATATAATAGAACTTAAGCACTGTGCTTGGAGTTTTACTTGTAAAAATTCGAATCTCCATCATATTGTGATAGAGTTTCACATGTAAATGTTGGAAGCACCATCACGTTGTTGGTGTTTCACATAAAGAAAATTTTTGAACTGGCATAGTGTGTTAAAATTTTACATTTTAAAGTTTGAAACAGAGGTTATACTTCTTCCAATATTGGTCCAAAAAGTGGTTAGCAACACAATTTACGTCAGCTGAATGATATTTAACCACGGGTCAAATATTGGCTCAATCAATATTAAACCCGCTAAAAAAGGGGTAACCACGGCTAAAATATGAGTTGATTGACACTATGGTAGAGCTTCGCCATTGTGACTCAAAACGACAGACCCCGGTGAGTCTTGAGTAATGATCAAAATTGACAAAATCATACTTTTTTCTCTCCAATAAGTTGTTCAAAAGTGATCCATTAGAAGTCAATATATGATCCCACATTTTATCTTGATGAGTATTATGTCTTAAAAAAATTTAATTTGAACTTTGAATTTTCTAGTAACAGTGCAAAGTTCAATTTGAAACAAACAAATATTTGGGATACTTACACATATGTACTGTCCAAACAAAAAGTTTACAATCTGCATAGCCTTATAATTATTTACACTCAGAAATATCCAACATATGTTTATATTAAATTTTAAGAAGCCAGACATCTTTCAATGTTATTTTTTAGCTTTTTCGTCAAGCCACCGGAGAATTTCTTCATTTTTTCATTCTCCATTTTTCAAATCTTTATTACATATTGTATAACAATGTATATACATTTCTTACACTATTATACATATACACTAATACATATTATACATTATATGTTCATTGTATATACTTGCTATAAATAATGTATATCTTTTGTATAACCATGTATAAATAATGTGTTTGTGTTTGTGTAACATGTCGTTATACACTATTATTCAGTGTGGATACACTTTTTATACAAATATACATTACAAAATCGTCATCTTATTTCATGCTTCACCTTTGTCTTTACCATATACTACTAAATCTTCATGTAGATATGCTCTTTCTACGCTTATTTGGATGTTGATTGAACCATACTTGTTACACAGCACAAATGGGAGTGTTGCAAAACTCACAACTGACATGCTTCTACGATTTGATTAATCATGGTAACACCCAACTACAGAAATTGAAAAGAAAATCAAATTTTCTAAAGGTATGTGAAATTAGGCAAAATGTGAATAATATAGAAGTTAACCTGATGAAGTACATCATTCTCATGTTACACACACAGATAATAACAAAGCAAATTTGTCATGTCCAGTAACTTGTACACACTCCAAATCAAAAAATAGAATAATTCAACAAGGTAGAGAGCATTGCTTATGAAGTGGTGGCTTGAGAATGATTTCGACATTGTCATGAACTCCTTGGAGGAGGAGCTCGCCATCGTAAGTTAGGAATTTCCTTTTCTTTGCAGCCCTTAATGTTCCAACTAGCGCCTCAAAGATGTTGGCACATCTGTCATCATTAAACAGCACTCCGAATGTTACCTGAACAACACAAACAACAATAAACGTTAATCAGACCACCTTGTAGTTATTTAAGAACATTTCAAGCTTACATGACAACTATTCTACTAACTCAATCCAATTCCTTAAGATTATAGTTACATTTCTAGTTATGGCTCTCCTAAATTGTGGGGTCTTGCTATTACCCCCCTTAAACTGTAAGATTTCCTATTTAAAACCTCCATGTAGTGTCAAGTGTAAGAAAATACGAGGGCAAAATAACAAGATATGAAGCAAATGAAGCAACATATAGTACTAAACACTGAAGAACGAAGAAACTACATGATTACTAAATAATACTAATAATACGGAGAAGCGGAAAAAGGGACTAGCCAACTAGATAGAGAAAATGGTTTTTAGTTCCTGAACAACAAAGCAATAGATTTCAAGAACAATCGATTAAAAGGACATGAAATAAGCCTTTCAAACTGTCTGTGATTTCAAACGATCAGATATACTACAACAATAACATACCCATTGTAATCCATAAGTGGAGTCTGGGGAGGGTAGTTTCCGAAAGACCTCGGCTAAAGGGTCGCGTTTGTAAGGTGTCTGGCGCAATAGCGGACAAGAACCTCAGTATCATAAGCGTGATCATAATGGCATTCGATGCAAGAATTTGCAAAGTTAATCATGGCCCATTTGGTTTAATTGTAGGTTACTATATATAGTACTCCCTCATATGTAGTCTGACTGACTCCTAGTCTGATTGGGCATGAAGTTTAAGAAATAAAGGAATATTTTTAAATTTTATGATCTAAAATAAGTCAAATATATTTATGCGGTTATAGATCATAAAAATAAAATCTAAAGTTAAATATTGTCAAGATCTCTGGGTTGTTCATTTAATTGATTACATTCTAATTACTAGATTTGTGTAATTCATAGTTGTGAGATTGATAATTCCTTAGCATGAATAAGTGATCAAGAAAGAAGGAAGGGTAGAGCCTTACCTTGTAAGAACCATCATCCAGGGGTATGCCGAGTCGCTTGATCTCTTCTTTAAGACGTTCAACCTCTTCTTCAACATTCATCCTTCCTCGAGATCTATCTTTCTTCTACTAACATTTACTTTGCTTTTTATACTCCCTACTTGATCCCATAAAATAATACTACTCCCTACTTGCAAGTTAGTGATCAAAATGGTGTCTTATCTTTGGTAGTCGTTTCAATATAATCCCTCAAGTATTAAATAAGTATTTTTTCGTCCTTTAATTTTGTTGAAGTGGGTACTTTTGCTTTATCTCAGAAATTTCTGTCAATATTTCAGAAAACTCAACATAAAAAAACTACACCATACGCCAAAAGTAACCGAAATTACACTTCAAAAAGTTACATCAAACTTTTAAAATAGACTAAAATAACATAAATTACAGATTTTGTACTTCCAAATGTGGGTTCCCATCAAATATTTTTTATTTTTTATAGTTCTGATTAAAATTAACAATCTGAATTTTACAAATATCTTACGACACAAAAGTGCTCACTTTTAACAAATTTAAAAGGCTCAAGCTGATCAAGCAACACTTAAGAGACTATTTGAATATATTGTCCAAGATAAGAGATCATTTTTCTCATTCCCCCCCCCCCCCCGCCTGATCTGATTATTTTTTTTAGAAATTATAATATATCCCATCAACTTCATACTAATATCACCTAACCCATATCTTTCTTCACTTGCCATCTGCACAAACATGTTTTATTGAAGAATACATGCAATCCCTCCTCAATCCAGAAAACTTGGTTGTGCATTTTAACTTTACAGTTATTTGTTTACCCCTTTATTCTTATTTATAGTGAAATCATTATCTTCTTGTCGAACCCAGTTAAAAATTAGGCTGTGAAGTTCACTCCCCACATCATTTTTCACGTAAGAAAACATTTTTAAAAAATATTCTTAGATCACAAAATTTCTCTTTTTCATCTTCTTCCTCATCCCACCCACCAACCATCAGGCGTGTCATTTGGATAAAGCTACTGAAGCTTGGGCTTTAGGCCTCCAACTTTCGGAGGCCTCACTTTATACCAAGTATTTTGTAAAAATAAAAGTACTACAAAATGGGCCTCAAACTAAACTTTAACGTGTAGAACAAAGAATTTATGGAAGGAAAATAAAAAAGTAAGCATTAATTCTTCTTTTTACCTTTCAATGGAATTAAAAAAATTCATTTCTTTTCTTGAGCTATGCCATACTAAGTCCTTTTTACATCAACGTAAACTTCCTTTTTTTTTTTTTGTTCCTTCAAGGCTTCAAAAAAAATTCTCAAAATCAATATTATTCTCGAAACAAACAAGAGCAAAAGTGTGGAATTTTTTTTTATTGATCTGCTTTTTTATGGATATCAAGCATTATTGAAAGTTTTTTAAGCAACAAATCTTATTTTCAGATCAAGTTACTTGAATCATGTTCTGTTTCTTCAATTTTTAGTATTATTTATTCAATTTGAAGCTTCTAAAAATATTTTTGATTTACTATTTAGTGGTAAAAAAAGATTGAGGGCTGTGAAAGAATATACGTGTATCTTCCGTATATTGCAATTAGAATTCTTGTACATGTGTAATTATGGTAGTAATCTTGTATTAGAAAAATGTAGATTTAATTTCTATAATTAAATATTATATATCATGTATACCGTTTACATTAATGAAAATAATCAAGAGATTATTCTCTTCCATAGTATCAGCAGTCTAGGACAAACTAATTATACCCTCTTCCACCGCCCTCCTCAGAATACTCAATATCGGCCGACGGCCGAACCTCATCCCTTCAAATTTTCTTTCTAAATCCCTAATTCTCCTCTTTTTCTTTCATCATGTCTACCACAAAGTACACCTTTCATCTTGACCTTGCAGTCTCCAATATCAAGAACAACATTCCTATTGTTCTTGAGATGGAAAACGTCCAATACACGACGTGGGCAGAACTATTTAAAATTCACGCACGGTCTGATCGAGTCCTCCATCACATCGTCACACCGGAAAAAGGCAAGGAGAAGGTGCCTACCACCGATGATGAAATGAATTATGGGCAACTCTTGATACTACGGTGCTCCAATGGATTTATTACACCATCTCTACGCACCTCTTGCAGACTATTATCGAACCCGACGCCACGGCAATGAAAGCTTAGAATAGGTTGTGTGATACATTCCAGGATAACAAAAATTCTTGTGATGTGACCCTTGAGCAGGAATTCTCCCACATAAACATGGAGGATTTTCCGAATGCATTAGCCTATTGTCAAAGGCTCAAGGAGTTGTCGGATCAACTCAAAAACGTTGGTGCGCTCGTCACTAATGATCGTCTTGTTCTTCAGATGGTTCCAGGCCTCTCTAAGGCTTATAATGGCATTGGAACTCTTCTTCCTCAAAGCAATCCTCTCCCGCCGTTCTACCAAGCACGTTCCATGCTCACCTTAGAAGAAGTCGGGTTGGCTAAAAAGGCGGTAACCGGAGCCAATTTCGCCATGATGGTGGATACATCACGCGACACCGATGACCCTCACTCCTTCTCAAAAAATTCTAGCCAAAATCGTAATAATGGTGGCGCAAAAAGGGCCAAAATCTGAAAAATTGTGGCAAAAACCGCGGTGGTGGTGGTGGTAGTGGCGGTAGCCGCGGTGTTTGTGGCAGTAGAGGTGGACAGAGTGGCAGTGGCCAGCAGACTGGGCTGCAGCACCATTGATCGCAGCCTTGGGCCAGTGGGCAGTGGCCCAGTCCACTGTATATAGCAGGCGGTCCAACTAATTATCGGGCCAGGCCCAACGGCTTTCAGCAACCAAGGGCGGGGCAGAATGGGCCCTGGCAGCAGCCTGACCTATTTGAGTTTCGGCCACAATAGGCCTTTACTGTTGCGGGCCCAATACCAGCCCCGAGTCCCACGGATATCGAAGCAGCGATGCACACATTTGGATTAAATCCTCTGGATG
Source organism: Anisodus acutangulus (assembly GCA_029783415.1). NCBI lineage: Eukaryota > Viridiplantae > Streptophyta > Magnoliopsida > Solanales > Solanaceae > Anisodus > Anisodus acutangulus. The sequence continues at coordinate 15,026,145 of CM056509.1, forward strand.
CAAATTGGTACATGGATATCAGTGCCACTTCTCATATGATGTCTGCGCCAGGTAATCTATCGTCTTATTTCAATTTGAGCAAAAATTATGACATTATTGTTGGTAATGGTAATTCAATTCTAATTCGTGGTTATGGTCACACAAATTTATCTCCCCCAAACACACCTTTAGCCTTGAAAAATGTCTTTCATGCTCCTCAATTAATTAAAAATTTGGTGTCTGTTCAGAAATTTACATCGGATAACTGGGTTTCTGTTGACTTTGACCCTTTTAGATTTTCTGTGAAGGATTTCACGACGGGGATACCTCTAATAGTACGTGTAGTATTAATGTTTGTCATTCTTGTTCGCTTAGAAAATATGTTAAATTACTGTTTGTTGCCTCTAATTCTAGTACTTTGTTGCCATTTGATATTATTCATAGTGATTTATGCACATCTCCCGTGTTGAGCTCTTTGGGCCACCGTTATTACGTGTTATTTTTGGATGATTATTCTAATTTTTTGTGGACTTTTCCGTTATCTAAAAATTCTCATATTTATTCCACATTCCTATCGTTTAGACCATTCATTCGAACCCAATTTGAATTGGAAATTAAAAATATCTAATGTGATAATGGAAGAAAATCTGATAATGGATCATTTAGAGAATTTTGTAATATTAATTGCATCTCTTTTCGATTTTCTTGTCCACATACATCCTCCCAAAATGGAAAAGCTTAGAGAAAAATATGCACCATTAATAATATTGTTCGGACATTACTCGCCCATGCTTCATTACCACTTTCATTTTGGCATCATGCGTTACAAATGACTACTTATCTTCTTAACATACTCCCTAGCAAAGGACTAGCATACCAATCTTCACTCCAAATTCTTTATCGTAAGGATTCTTCGTATTCTCATCTTAAGGTATTTGGGTGTTTATGATATCCTCTCTTCCCATCCACTACAATAAACAAACTTCAAGTTTGTTCTACCTCTTGTGTGTGTTTTAGGCTATCCATCTAATCATCGTGGTTACAAATTTTTTGATTTATCCTCTAATAAAATCATCATTAGTCACCATATCATTTTTTATGAAACCCAATTTCCATTTGCTAAGTTGCATAATTTTGTTCCTACTTCCTATAATTTTTTGGATGACGGGCTCTCACTGTATGTGGTCCACCATTTGATCTGGCCCCCGTCTCGAGATTTGGACTAGAACACATCGGTAGGCCCAATGCCTACTGGCCCAGACCCGTCCCATGATCAATTCCCGCCAGCAGGCCCACTGCCTGCTAGCCCAAATACCTTGATCACCGAGTTCCGCCAAAGATGCCCATCGCTGCCGCCCACCGTCGCTGGCCTATCCGTCATTCCTCACCCAGCTTTCGGCCAGTAGGACCACTGCATGTTGGCCCACTTCCCAACCCAAGCCAGTTCCGATGTCATCACACCGACCCAAGTCCGACCCATTTTTATTCCGAGTCAAGGTCCCGTTACTCGTAGACAACGGGGTATTTTAAAACCAAAATGACATTTTAATCTCAATGCTAATGTCACTAAATCACCCCTACCACGTAACCCAGTGTCTGCCCTTAGTGACCCGAATTGGAAAATGGCCATGGATGATGAATATAATTCTCTTATTAAAAATAAGACGTGAGAGTTAGTTCTCTGTCCTCCTGGTGTTAATGTGATTCGTTCTATGTGGATTTTTACTCATAAGGAAAAATCTGATGGTTGTTTTGAGAGGCATAAGGCCCATCTTGTACGTGATGGCAAAACATAACAGGTTGGCCTGGATTGTGGAGAGACATTTAGTCCGATTGTCAAACCGATGACTATTCGCACTGTTCTCAGTCTGCCTCTCTCGAAAGCTTGGCCCATTAATTAGCTGGACGTGAAAAATGCATTCTTACACAATGATCTCAAGGAAATGGTATACATGCATCAGCCCTTGGATTTCAGGGACCCCGATCATCCTAACCATGTCTGTTTACTGAAGAAGTCCTTATATGGGCTAAAATAGGCTCTTTGGGCCTGGTACAAAAGGTTTGCAGATTGTGTCTACTATTAGGTTTTCTCACAGCAAGTCTGATCGTTCTTTGTTCATCTATCATCGTGGTACTTCTCTGGCATACATTCTGTTATATGTGAATGATATTATAATGACTGCCTCTTCTGATAAACTGCGCAAGTCTATCATATCTCTTCTCAGCTCCGAATTTGCTATGAAAGACTTGGGGCCTTTGAGTTATATTTTGGGTATAGTTGTAACTCGTCATGCATGTGGTCTATTTCTATCCAGAGGAAGTATGCAGCTGAGATTATTGAACGGGATGGCATGCCATCTTGTAAGTCATATCCTACTCCGATTGGCACCAAACCGAAGCTGAGTGATAATTCCAGCACACCTTACGAGGATCTCTCCCACTATCGCAGTCTTGCAGGGGCTCTTCTGTATCTTACATTCACGAGGCCAGATATTACTTATGCAATGCAGCATGTGTGTTTTATTTATGCATGATCCGAGGGACGAACACATGCACGCTCTCAAACGCATTGTGTGTTACATTCATGGCACTATTGATTATGGTTTGTACTTATATCCATCCTCCGTATCTACTCTCGTGTCTTATACAGATGTTGATTGGGGTGGATGTCCAGATATCAGACGTTCGGCATCTAGTCATTGTATGTTTCTTGGTGATAACTTGATCGGCTAAATGGCAGGCTACTTTATTGCGATCCAGTCGGAGGTTAAGTATCGAGGGGTAGCCAATGTGGTGTTTGAGTTTTGTTGGCTACATAATCTCCTATTATAGCTTCACTTTCCTATTCAGAAAACTACATTGGTATACTGCGATAATGTTAGTGCGTATATCTCTCTGGGAATCCTGTCCAACATCAACGCACTAAACATATCGAGATGAATATTCACTTTGTTCGCGAAAAGGTAGCTCGTGGACAAGTACGACAGTGTCTTACATGTCCCTTCACGGTACCAAATTGATGACATCTTTACTAAGGGTCTTCCCTTAATTCTGTTTGAAGATTTTAGGGGTAGTCTCAGCGTACGACAACCACCCGCTATGACTGAGGGGGTGTAAAAGATATACGTGTATCTTCCGTATATTCCAATTATAATTCTTGTATATGTGTAATTATGGTAGTAATCTTGTATTAGGAAAAGGTAGATTTAATTTCCATAATTTCCATAATCAAATATTGTATATCATGTATATATACCTTTTACATTAATGAAAATAATCAAATGATTATTCTCTTTCACTAGATAATGATAATTTAAAAAGACACTGTCTTGACCTTGAATGTTCTTTAAAATATAATAGTCACTCTTATAGTGATGGTTTAGACTCATTTTCTAAATTAAAAGTGTTAACGGAGATAGTACAAGTAGATGATAATACTTTAGTCGATATACTCAATCAGATAAATAGATTTGATTATTTTTCAAATGTCTATATTACCTATAGAATAATGTTAATAGTTGCCTGCTTGGAAAGAAATTTTCAAAACTAAAGTTGATTAAATCTTACTTAAGATCAATCATGTTTTAAGTGAGATTAAGTGGAATAGGTATATTATTCATTAAAAAGGAATTATTAGAAAAAAAGAATTATAAAACGATTATTCATAACTTTTCATATAAAAATCTAGAGAAATAAATTTTGAATAATATATATATATATATATATATATATATATATATATATATATATATATATATATACCACTCCCCCACCTCCTTAACAATGAAACCACCACATTCTTAGACCTTAGTCAATTCAAGCACATTTAAAATTACTCAGATTTTCAATTACCATTCCTAATGAAAATAAGAGTAATTTGCATCTAAAAATGGATAAAATAACATATCTTTATTTAATTTAATACATGTGAACACAAAATGCAAAGAAAAAGAAGAAAAAAAGCTTCTGGAAACGGCTTTAATGGCGGCAAGTACGAATACTTATCAAAAACTTTGAGAATTTTAATCCCAAAATCAACAAAACATATCTATTCTTTAATATTTGCAAGTTTGCGTTCAACTACAGAAGTCATTCAGCTTATTAGGAGGTTGGTGGAGCAGTATAGGGAGAGGAAGAGAGATTTACATATGATTTTCATCGACCTCGAGAAGGCATACGACAAAGTCTCTAGAAAGGTTCTATGGAGATGTTTGGAGGTTAGAGGTGTACCGGTGGCGTACACTAGGGTGATCAAGGATATGTATGATGGAGCCAAGACCAGGGTACAGACAGTAGGAGGAGACTCGAAGCACTTTCCAGTTATGATGGGGCTGCACCATGGATTAGCTCTTAGCCCTTTCTCACTTGCCTTGTTGATGGATGGAATGACGCGACATATCCAAGAGGAGGTGCCATGGTGTATGTTATTCGCAGACGACATAGTCCTGATTGATGAGACTCGCAGCGGAGTGAACGTTGAGCTGGAGGTTTGGAGATAGACTTTGGAGTCTAAAGGGTTCAGGCTGAGTAAGACCAAGACAGAATACTGGGAGTGCAAGTTCAGTAACGGGAGCGACCATGAGACAGGCGTGGAGGTGAGGCTTTGTACTTAGGTCATCCCAAAGAAAGGAAACTTCAAGCACCTCGGGTCTATTGTCCAAGGGAATGTAGATTTTGATGACGCTGTCATATATCGTATTGAGGCAGGGTGGATGAAATGGAGGCTCGCATCTGGAGTCTTGTGCGATAAAAAAGTGTCACAAAAACTTAAAGGCTAGTTCTATAGGGTGGTGGTTAGACCGACTATGTTGTATGAGGCGGAGTGTTGGCCAGTCAAGACTTCGCACATTCAAAATATGAAAGTTGCGAAGATGATGATGTTGATATAGATGTGTGGGCATACAAAGAGGGATAGAATTAGAAATGATGATATCCGAGACAGAGTGGGGGTAGCCTCGGTGGAGGATAAGATGCGGAAAGTGAGGTTGAGATGGTTCGGGCATGTGCAGATGAGAGACAAAAATGCCTCAGTGCGGAGGTGTGAGAGGTTGGCTATGGACGAGTTCATAAAGGGTAGAGGTAGGCCGAAGAAGTATTTGTGAGAGGTGATTAGGCGGGATATGACGCATGTGAAACTTATTGAGAACATGACCTTAGATATGGGTTGTGGAGGACACGGATTAGGGAATAAGGGCAGTAGGTATTTGATCGTAGTCCTACTTACGCTTACAAACTGGTAGCTGTAGTGTTATTATTATAGGTGTGCTTAGCCTATCATACTAGTAGGCGCAATACTGCTTTACAGTCCCCTGTCGTTTGATTTCTGCTGCTATGTGTTCTTTAGTGTACTTTGTTTATCTTATTTACCTACGTTACTTACTGCTTCTTTTTTTCAGAATGCGCTATCATGACTTATTCGTTTTTGTTACCAGCATTTTCATACTACTTTAAATTTCTTGTCCGGGTTTGGCCGTTTCTTTTGCTTTGCTTGTGCTTATGCTTTGTCTTGAGCCGAGGTTCTTTCAGAAACAATAGCTCTACCTACCAAGGTAGATGTAAGTTATGCATACACTTTACCCTCCTAGACCCCATGTTGTGGGATTTCACTGGGTATGTTATTGTTGCTTTCAATTTTTAAATTTCTCCCTTTATTTTGGCTCCTAATTTGTCTTAATCGCATGAAATGCAAACTTTTGTTGTAATGTTGGGTTGGACATGATGGAAGAGTAAAGGGGTTGTAGATATTTTGATGATGATTGTGGATAGGGGTGGCAAAATTAGCCCAAATCCAAATGACCCGCCCAACCCGTCCAAGTTTTGGGCAAGAGTGATTTTGATGATGGGTTGGTTTGGCTAGCCCAAGTTGATCCATCATAAATCAACAGCTCAAGTGAACTCATGATGATGCCCAAACTTGACCCATGAAAATGTTCAATCTTAACGATTGGAGCTCCACTCTAGATTAAGATTTTTGTTTATAAATAATTATTTTAAAAATTCCTTTATTATTTCGGAACAACAAAAATACACCAACACACCCCCAACCACCCACCACACTATCCATCCACCCTACCTCTCCCCCCATACTAACCCCCACCCAAGCACTAAACCACCCTCACATCTCTGCCCCCTACCTTGCCTACTCCACCTCACCCCTACATTCCTACCACCCCTACCCACCTTTACCCCACCTACCTCATCTACCCCCACCTCCCGCCTCTACCCCATTCTCAAATTTATATTTCATATTTTTTACTTTTATAAATAATTTATAAAAATATATAAAAATTCTTACCTCCCCGCCCCTACCCATACCTACGCCCTCTACTCTATCCCCATCCTCAAATTTCTATTTCATATTATTTTTTACTTTTATAAAAAATATGATTTTTTTATGAAAAATGAGAAAAATATGCTTACCCCACCCTCCACCCCACCCGAAGTTTTTACTTTATATATTTATTTTACTTATACAAATTTTTTTATACAAATGAGAAACTTTTCTTACCCCACTACCCATCCCCCCGCCCGCCTCTCACCCCCGCCCCACTACCCTGCCCTCCCACCCATTATTTTATATATTTACTTTGCTTTTATAAAAAATGAAAAAATTCTTAAAAATATTATTCTTATTTTAAAAATAAAGATATAAAAAAATCAAATATCATACAAAATAAAATAATATCATAGAAGGTAAATTTGAATTTTGTAAAAGTAATGGGGCAAGTTGAGCAAGTTGGGTTATTACCCATCATTTAGCCCATCTTGACCCGCTGATCTTAGCCCATGTAAGCTTTGGGTGTATTGGGCATTGACACATCTATTGATTCAGTCCATCTTGACCCGCCTAACTTCAGCACAAACGACCTATATGTCACCCCTAATTGTGGATTTGAAAAAATTATGGGAAAAAAAAAGAAAAGGGAAAAGAATAAAAAACTAAAGAAAAGAGGCCCACAAAGAAAGAACTAACAGTAATTAGTAGTGTAATATCTAATTAAAAATTGATATGCGCACAATTTTAATATATATTTTTAATTTTCACGCGCTTTTAAAAAGGCCAAAGTAAATAAATACATTGCGAACAAGAATAAACAGGTAAATAAATATTATAAAGTTAAATTTTGTGAGCGAGTTTTCCGGATTTTCTCTTTTTTCGTTCTATAATGAAACTATGGAAAACTATGTATTGGGAGTGTATAAATTTTCTAAACTATTAAATTAATATGATTTACCATAATAAGTAACTTTCTGTATCAAGTGTGACAAGATAATCTAGAAAGTGAAATACTCTCTCTATTCTACTTTAGTGACACAATTTAGGGGGTGAGTCACATTATCAATTTTTTTGTTTGAATTCGGGCATAGTGTTATCGCGTTAGAAATCCAAGAACTTAATAAAGATATTCTAGAACTTAAAGAAAACGTGTAGAAGCTTAGGGTGTGTTCATTATGGAGGAAAATAATTTTTTAATTTTTTCATGTTCGGTCAGTCAAAAGTTTTGGAAACATTTTCAGTAGGAAATTAAGTTCCTTAAAATGAGGAAAAATGACTTTCCTTCTACCTAATAGAAGTAGAAAAAATAAGTTCCACGAGTGGCATTTCACATTGATTGTGTTCTTCCCACCCTCCAAGACATGTCATCTTTAACCCCCGCCACCATAGCCGCCATCCCCACCACCTTCACTCCTACCTTTCCACCCCCACCTCTCATGGTATTTATCTAGATTATATAGTAATAGAATAAAAGATGTTTTGAAATGTTTTGCCTGCCTTTTCATTTCTGTAAAATCACTTTATATACAAGAATGTAAGCCAAAGTTATGGCTAAGATCAACCTAATCTAATCCCTAAAATCAAGCTAAATTTGATAATCATAATCACTGATATTGTGCTGATTATGATTACTAAAATTAAGCTAATCTAATTGATTATAAGATTATACATTTAGATAATTAAGCTAATCTAATTGATTACATTCAGATTCTAATATACCCCTTTAGTAAAACACGGGAGATTTACGTACGTTGAGACTATCTCGAAAATCATCAAAGAGTTGCAGCGAGAGTCCTTTGGTGAAAATATCGGTAATTTGATAGCGTGAAGGAACATATAGGACGCGTACTTGACCTCGAGCGACTTTCTCACGTACGAAGTGTATATCCATTTCAATATGTTTAGTGTGTTGATGTTGCACTGGATTACCGGAAAGATAAACTGCACTAACATTGTCACAATAGACCCAAGTGGCTTTCGTAACTAGACAGTGAAGTTCCAGAAGTAGGTTTCGAATCCAACAGGATTCTGATACGACATTTGCCACCCCATGGTATTCTGCTTCAGCGCTGGACCGGGACAGGGTAGGTTGTCGTTTCACAGATCAAGATATGAAGTTATCTCCAAGGTAAACACAGTAACCAGAAGTTGAGCGTCTAGTATCCGGACATCCACCCCAATCTGCGTTAGTGTATGATGTTGACACCCAATTTTGTCCCATCTTTTATGATTTTATTCGTAATTTTTAACATTTTTGACACTTTTAAAACAATTTTAAAATATATATATATATATATGCATATTATTCTCTTATTATTATTATTATTCGCATTTTTTACTGTCATTTGCATTTTTATCACAATCATAAGTTTTATCCAAAAAATTATATGTTATTTTATTCTCGCAAAATTGCATCGCATTTCCCTTTTATTAAGCATTAAACATTTCGCAAATATTATATTTTATTATTATCAAATCGTTATGTTATTTTTAAATAATTCACATCTTTTACAAAATATATATATATATAATATCTTTTAATATTAAACCCTTTTATATTTTCAAATCTAACCCATTTTTATTTCCCTAACCTTAAAACAATTTCTACCCAAAACATTCTATCAACCCCAAATTTTTATTTAACCAAGCCCAACAACCATTCCCATCACCCAAAACAATTAAACCCAAAACCCAATTCCCATGACCCAAAACTCAAGCCCAACAAACTTTATTTTTAATTCCCAGCCTGACCCATTAACGTCGCTGACGACTCACCCGCATGACCACTTTCGACGACTGAACACCCCATAAGCCGGCGACCGTCGGCCCAAAAAACCCCATCCCTTTTAATTCCCCAAAACCCAAAAACCCTTAAACCAAAAAATCAAAAACCTACCCCCTCACAAATCGCCGCGACCCACGCACATCTGGCGACCCCGCGTCGCCGGTCACCTGCTTCGCCACCACGCCACCACCGACCCACGACACCACCAACCTCTGTTGCGCCGAGCACCCACAAAATCCGTGACCCGTACCCACAAAATCCGTAATTGTTAGCTCCTTTATTTTGAATTTCAAACTCGATTCTTGGGGGAATCCACCTATAAATACCCGTGATTGTTCTTCATTTGAAGAAGGGATTTCGGGGAGAAAAAATAGATTTTGGAAGGATTTTGGAAGATTATTCCATATATACATAAATATTTTGTTGTGTTCTTGAGTTTAAAGCATTTGGCTTCTTTGTTGTTTCAAGAATCAAGTCCAGAAAGGTTTGTTTTCCCATTTTGATTCTCTGAATTTCTTCAATCGATTTCGGTCGATCGACAGGCTTTCAACATTTTTCAAATTTTGCATTTCATATTTATGTATGTTGGTTATCTGAATTTGGTGTTAAAATTTGATTTGGATCAACGATTTGGTCAGATTCTTGACGGGCAGGTCGACCGATTTGAATTTCCAAATTTCTTGCATTATTCTTTGTTATTATCATTGGTTATCACGAAATTGATGAAATTATTTGATTACGGGTTGAAACTCCAATTAGGTCGGGTCAGCGGCCCGGTCAGATCCGCCTCAATTTGATTTTCCAAATTTCTTGCATTGTTTCTGTTATTATTATTAGGTTATAAAATTGATGAATTTATTTGATTAGGGTTGAAACTTGATCCGGGTGGTCAACGACCGGGTCGGTCGACCGATCGAGTATTTATTCGGAATTCTTGCATTTCATATTCTTGTTATTGGTTATCTGAATTGGGTGTTGAAATCTGATCCGGGTTGAAACACCGATCCGGGTCGGGTCGACCCGATTTGGATATTTCCAGAATTCTTGCATTCCATATTCTTGTTATTATTTATCTGAATTTGGTGCTGAAATCTGATTCGAGTTCGGGTCACTGACCCGGGTCGGAGCGACCCGATTTGAATATTTCCAGAATTTCAGAACTCGGGTCGGATATTTTAAACTGCTCACTGCTCGTTTCTTTAGCCTTTGTTTTCTTTGTTTATTAATATCGCATTAAGGCGAGAAATTGAATTCGAGTCAGCGCTTTTCTTCGTTTAAACTTCTCTGTTTTTAGTATAAGCTGTTTTAGATATCCGTACAGCGGATATATTGTGTTTATTAAGTTTATTGTTTTAGATTTCTTTACGTGGATATCATTGTTTCTGTTTTTGAATAAATATCGCGTCTGTTGGCGTTTGTTTTTTCTGTTGCTCCTAGTTTGAGATTCTTGTTTCTTTGTTTTTATCATTTCTTGTTTAAATGAACACCTCACCTTTCAAACATTGCTTTCCACATTCAGTCCCTTTGTTTGACATTCAAATTACCGTTCTCTTGTTTCTTGTTTTTAAACTAGACACCGCGTCATTTTGGAGCTTTTTTTCTCTGCCTCGTTTTTACGCTCTCGCTCGCTACTGCTGCGCTACTTTGCTTTGATTTAATTTTTTGATTTGAACACGATACTACCTCGGCCGATGAAAAATATCCGTCGATTTTGAGGCCTCCACAGTTGCAAAAACGGAAATATAACCACGGGCAATGATGAGGCTTAAACCTTTTCCAAGATCAACATGTTTAGTAAGCGAGGTGACTAAAATAACCAACAAGTTATATATTCAAGCTGACCACAGCGTGATTATAGTGATCTTTTCTATTTCACCGAGAGACCGACCGCGTTTAGTAGCGAGGCAATCAAAATAAACTACATTAGTCATATGTTTGCGACCACGTGATTGGAATGTTCTTTCAAAATTTAAGTCTGAGCCCTCGCGATCAAAACATTCAACTTGTTTTGAATACGGATATGAAGTTATTTGTATTTAACTGTTTCTAACGTTTGTTCTTGATGACTTACGGGGACTAAAGTAAATAAAGGCAATTATTCCTCGGAGTTTATTTATTTTATTTCTTTCTTTAAATTGACTTTTATCCGCTTTGTATTGTAATATTATTTATCGCACTTATGTAACTATTGAAATGCTTAGAATAGGCAAACTTAGAATTAATTCATAGGGTAGTTTAAGATTTGGAAACCCGTCAGCTTATTTTATTTGTAGGCTCGGTTAAATTCAAACTTAGAAATCCTTCGCTAGTTATTTATTTTAGGCTCGTCCACGGCGTATTCAAGATTTTCAAAAACAACTTTTGTCATCTTTATTTGCTTTATTAATCATCACCGAAGATAAGTTTATCTTTTGTCAATTTACAATTCATTGATTCCCAAAATTTTACCATTTGGCATTATAAATAAATTGTTTTACTATCAATTGTCAAAAACATATTTTCCAACTCTACATGTATTTCTCTTTAGATATCATATAAATGCATATTTTGAAAAAATCTCTACATTTATCTATCTTTTAAAGCATCTTTTTTATTAATTATTTGCCAAGCGTCTTTTAACTTCATGATTCAAACATGCATTTTTTCTAGTAATAATTAACCTGAGTTTGACGGATAACATAGTTAGCGGATCTTAAAGGATGCCTAACCCCTTCCCTTTAGGATAATAAAGAACCCTTACCTAGAATCTCGCTAGTTTCGCAGACCTTAAAATTGGAGTTTACATTGCAGCACTTAGTTTAATATTTAGGTGTCCTAATTCACCGTAAAAATAATTAGGTGGCGACTCCTCAACCCTTTTTACCCAGGAATCACCCAGACACGTCTGTGCTCCGCTTTGACCCGAGCAGGTCAAAATAGGGCGCGACATATGAGATGAGTTTATTAATAGAAGATGGGTAAATGTGAAGTCCGAATTCGAGTGTACCCTGAATGTAGCGAATGATACGCTTCAATGCAGACATGTGTTGGGTTCTTGGGGCATGCATAAATAAGCATACTTGTTGAACCGCATAAGAAATATCGGGTCTTGTGAAGGTCAAGTATTGCAATGCGCCGGCAAGACTATAGTTTACATTCAGATTCTAATTTATACAAATTATTATATGATATGTACCGAATGCAAAAAAAAAATTAAGTAAGAAACACACTTATTTTTCTGAAAATATTTTTCGAGAAAGCATTTTTATGAAAAACAAAAATTTCATACCAAACACCCTTAAAGGAAAAATCTAAAATGAAAAAGAACAAGAAAATAAGGATAAAATGAATTCAATAAAGAGTTTCTTGAATTCAAGAAAGTCCATTCCTTGAAAAACGATCCTAACAATAATAATTACTCCCTCCGTTCCACAATAAGTGATTTTTTAGGTTTTTAAATTTTTTCAAAATAAATGATGCTTTAGAATTTCAAGAATATTTTGGGCAAATTCTTTCAAAATTGTTCTTGTTTAAATAATCAAGATTCATTAACTGCCATTTCTTTTTTTAGGCATTTAATTGTGTAAGTGCGCATTTTTTTATGTAAAAGACCATTGAAGTCTAATCTTTTGTTAAGTGCCTCAGTTGAAGTTTTAATGATGCCCTCTCGTTAAATGTTTATTCGATTAAGTTTAAATCACCTATTAATATTCAAATTTCAGTACCCAATGGCAACTTAGAAAGTGGTAAATTTATTAGGGATACATTAGTAAAAACACTCTTAAACTTTTAGGAATAAACACTTTCTTAAGAGATGTGCACAAGCTAAAAAATCACTTATTATGGAACGAAAATAGTAAAAATTTGGTAGAGAACGGACAAATGAGCAAGTTAGATTAAATTTAGACGGATCAAAACTAATTAAATTAATTATTGGATCAAGATCCAATCCGCTCAAAGTTTACTTAAATCAAAATAAATTGAATTAAGATTAATCAAACAACAGATCATAGAACTCACTCGTCCAACATAACTCAGCCTTTTTACTCTTTTTAAACATATCACAACTACTCTTCCTCTGAAATTTAGCTTCGATTCAACATCTGAAGAGGTTAGGTATTATCTCAAAAGTAAATTAGCTGCACGCTTACCATTTTACCCAACCATCAATGTTCCTGATCTTAATTTTTCTTCTAATCCTGGGAACTCAATGGTGTGCATGATTATACATGTTTCTCCACCTTTTATTTACTAGTAGTACTTCTTTATAATTTCATTTGCTCTTAATTAAAATGATTAATAGTTCAAGCTTCTTGGATTAGCTAGCTTAATTACCTTTAATCAATTAGATTCGTTTTCCAGGAAAAAAAAGAGATGGATTTCAAAAAATAGGTTCCTTTTTCTAATATGCTTTGCTTGTTTGGGTTGGATTACATTTCGACTCAATAGGTTACCCTATTTTGACCCGTTTTGACTTGATTATTTGGTGGGTTATTTTGGATTCAATCCGTTGAGTCAACTCAACAAACAGATCATGACCAGCCCGTATAAACACCTGATAGGTTGGACAGATTGGGATTGATTTTACCACCCCTACTAATAACCTTAGGTAAAGGATTTAAAAAATAAGATCCTAACTACCTCGTAAAGCATTAAAGATAATTTCTACTTAATAAATTAGGAAACAATTCCAAAACAAATTAGGAAAGAATATTGATTAAACAAAAGAATCCCTCAATAAGGAATTGAACATTCAAACATACTAAGTGTCTTTGTATACATAAATATATTTAACTATAGAAATTTAATTTGCCTCATAATTTTCACTATTCGTAGGATAACTAATTTACCTTAGGGTAAAGTAAATTCATAAGTTCTAATGATACTAAATGCCAATTTATGCATTTATTGTATTAAATAGACATCTCATTAGTATTAAGGATAACTGACAAATTTTATACATGTTTTTCTTTCATGGACATACTAGTTTTGCCGGACGTAAATTTATACATGAAATGAACATTAATTCACTTTATGCATGTGAATTTTTCAACATTGTAGTTAGCCGCCGTAGTGACTAACAAACTAAAAAGACACTAGTACATGCATAATATCCATGTATGTATATCAAAATTTTAAGCTTAATCACATGCATAAAATAAACAATAAATAAATTTTAGAGAAAATATATAAAATCCTTCCTTAACTTTATTTCAAAAAAAATCATTTTAACAATTTAACTTTACATATACGTTTATATACCCTATTCTAGTTGGAAGTAAAATTAATACCCCTTGACGGGTAACGTGGCAAGAAGGTGTAATGAATTTCCGAAAAGCATCTGGGTGAGAAATTTAACACTAAAAAAATCATTTGGAGAAGAGGTGTGTGATAGTCAAGGATGATAAGGATCCATGGTTTAAAAGAGATTTGAGTAGATAAGGGTGAAACGCAACTGGATTTGGAGACTGTTGTGGGCTTGAGCTAAACTTGAGATATGTCATTAGTTGGCTAAAGATAACAAATTCATTTAGTTTGTGTATTAATTAGTGGGAATTTGTTTTCTAGAAGGAATAGATTGGTAGATATGAGGAGATTTGAGTTATAGTTGGAGAAGACTAATCCTGGTGGAGCTGAAGGGGAAGAGATGAAGAGGGTATGTTCTTATGGCGACGCTGCCCCCTCTTCCCCTCTATTTGCCACTGTAACCCCGGAGAAAGGCTATTTGACATATTTACTTGTGATTTCGGACTGATTTTGTAATTGTTACAATTTTCAGGTGACGCGTTTCCGGTGAAGTGCTGTCATTGTCTTGCTCTGTCATAAACCCATGAGGAGGAAGAAGAAAGGGTGGGTTAGTGATAAGTAAGGGTGGGCATAAAAAATGTTTGAATCGAAAAAACGAACCGAATTCAGTTAAAATAATTTTAAAATTTATTTTTTTACAAAATTGAATCTACTAGGATTAAATAATTCGATTCGGTTCTTTAGAATTAGTGACAAATCGAACCGAAAACTCGGGGGCAAATTTGTAATTAATCATATACAATATAAATTAAAATTGAAACTTTTACCCTAAATTGATTTGGTCTTTTGGATGTGCAGTGTCGATGTGCTACTGCCTACTGCTATCTCTCTTAATGTTTCTTTAAATTTAAACCCTAAAAGTCTGGATATGTTCATAACGAGAGAATAGATTCGAGGCCCCGACCCAACGTTTCGTTCACTGCCACCACAAAAGGTAAATCCAGTTCCTTTATTCATTTCTTTCTCTCGTTTGGGATTATAATCATAAAGGAATAAATTAAATAAATGCTAGTGCAACATGACTACTATTTTATTTCAGTTAAGTTAAAATTCTGATTTCAGTTTCATGCTATGTTTGAACCATGTTTGTCGAAACATTATGGAGAAGCTATGACTTAGGCGTTTTGTATTCACTGATGTTGTTAAAGTCATGTTCGACTATTCGTTGGTCTAAGTTTAAGGTTATTTTTGGCTGTATATTATCTAAAATATGAATGATAAATGTTTGACAAAATGCTCATGAGCTCTCTATTGTAGAATGGAAGACATTTTGGATGATGGAATAGAAGAGGTGAAACGAAACGACGAGGAAAAATTGAGATCAAAAGTTTGAAATTTTTTTACTAAGCTACCTGGAGGAAAGAAAGCCAAATGTCATTTTTGTCGTAAAGATTATGCTTGCGATAGCTCGTTAGTTGGGACAACAAATTTAAGGAACCGCTTGGGTAGATGCAAAATGTATAAGAAATCGAAGCTTGAAGAAGATAAGAATCAAAAAGTATTAACTCGTGATAAGGATAAGAACAATGGTAAAGTTGTATTTGTGGGGTTTAATAAAGATGCTTGTAGATTCGCACTTGTGAAATTGATTATTAAGGAATGAGTTAACTTTTAGATTTGTGGAGAGTCAGAACTTTGTGGAGTATATGAGGGTTTGTTGTCCCAGATTTGAGGTGCCTTCACGAAGAACGATTGCACGGGATATTATTCAGTTGCATCAGAATGAGAAGGCTTTGATGAAAAGAATCATGAACTCAAACCAGCAGAGGATTTGTATTACAACAGACACGTGGACATCAATTCAAATGAGTAGCTACATGATAATAACTGGGCATTTATTGATTGTGAATGGGTGGCGCATAAAAAGATACTTGCTTTTACACCGATTTCTAATCATAAATGAGATGGTATTGGAAAGATTATAAAGAAATATTTATTGGATTGGGGTATTGATAGGCTATTCACAATTACTGTGGACAACGCAAGTGCTAATCAAGTTGAAATTGTTTATGTGAAGAAGAAACTGACAAATTAGAGTCTTAATGCTATGGTTTTAAATGGTGATCATATGCATGTGAGGTGTGCTACACAAAATGTGTGACTTCTAGTGATTTTTTGAATGAGTTGTGAAAACTTTATCTTCATCTTAGCTCACTATTGGAATCTAATGATTTGTTGATGAAAAAAATTGTTAATGACATTAGAGATAAGTTTGTGAAATATTGGGGTACTATTTTAGAAAAGGTGAACAAGCTATTAATTTTAGCAAATGTGCTTGATCCTCGGTGTAAATTTGAATTTATAAACTGGTGACTTGGAAGTATATTTGATAGTAGAAAGTTGGTGAAATAAAAGCTGATATCAAAAACTTGTTGTTACAGTTATTTGAAAGTTATAATGATGATGGCCCAAATAGTGGTGTGGTTAGTAGTTCATATGTTCAGTTAAGTGAAGTTTGTGATAGTAACAACAATAGAAAAGAATCAATTGACCCTTTTCAACAGTTTAAAAAGATGAAAACAAGTGAAAATGATGATTTTAGGGGAAGAATGATGTTGAGAAATATTTGTCAGAGCGGAATGAAAGTCCTAATGATCCGAATTTTGATCTTTTGGGTTGGTGAAAGATGTATTCGTCAAGGTATCCGATTTTGTCAAAGATTGCCAAAGTTATTTTGGCAATTTCAGTATCTACTGTGATTTCCGAATCGACATTTAGCAAGGGGGAGGGGCATTCTTGGCCCTTTTAGGAGTACATTAACTCATAAGACAATTGACGCATTAATTTTCACATAGAATTGGCTTCACTCAACTTTTATAGGAGAACAAATTGTGCAATCAACCGAAGAAGAAACTGAGTTTTATGAAGAAGTTGAATTGGGTAACAATACTGTTTTTTATATATTGTGTTTAATAGAATGATTATACTTTAACATTTTGTTTATTATATTGACGCTTTGAAAAATTATATGTAGACTTTGGAAAACTTTCAATCGTACCGCAATCACAAGAAGCAGAACAACAACAAGCAGTGGAGAACTTGACAATGGATTGATATTACTTGCTGGTAGAATTGTGAAATATTGATGTCATAATGGTAAAGTTCTCAAATCTACATTCCTTCAAATTAGGAAAACTCTTTTTTCCGACTATATTACCCTTAGGTATAGCTGAGCTGGTAGTTTTTTATTCTTCTTGACATAAGATGTTGGATAAATATTGAAAACATGGCTTGGCTGCTGGGATGAGTTGAATTATATAGGGTGGCCATTTCTAATGGTGTATGAATTGGAAATATAATTATGATTTAATCATATCTGGTAGAATTGTTTTATTTCTTTTTGTCTATTAAAAATGATGTTGAATGATTGACTTAGTGTTAAGTGCTTAATTCAAATTTTGTCGTGAAGGAGATGAGTCAGTATCCCCGTGTTTCTAAGGAAGCAGGATTGATGGTTGTGTCATATTTTTAAATTCATGTTTTGAACTTTTAATTTATGATGTGAACTTTATATTTTGGAGTTTGGACTTTTATTTTGTGGGGTTGTAAATTTTAATTTGGAGTTTATTACATGTTTTAAGAATATGTGTGATGCAGACTTTATGTGTTTTAGACTTTAAATTATTTTTTTGGACTTTATATTTGCTGATTATGTTACATTTGAATTTAAAAAATAGACATAAACCGATATATTAGGCGATATAAACCGATACGTTCGATTTTTTTTTAAAAAAAAGTTTGATTTGGATTTTTAAATTAAAAATCAAATTTATTCGGTTCATACTTTTTTATACAAAATCGAACCAAACCGATATATGTTCATCCCTAATGATGAGTGTGTTATGAATTGGAAATTTTATCAATTTTATAATTATTTCTTTTATCTTGGACAAAACTATAAATAAAAAAAAACTATTAACGACGTGGACGAATCAGGAGTGGCTCAACAACACCCACCTTTGACTTGGTCCTGGCAAGAGCGGGCTGAATAAAATTCAGTTGTTTAGGGGGAGTAAATAATTACAAGTAAAGTTTAATTGCTAAAATGAATTTTCAATGCAAATTTAGGGATGAAAAAAATGTATTTCTTATTATTTTTAATTTTGGAATTCCATGCTTTCCTCCACTTATATGTTGCACTTCTAAAGGCAATGAACCAAAGCACAGGAACAAAATAACAACATTAAAACAAGACTTCAAAGCACATTAGAGTTGCTTGCATTACCCCATTTTCAAGTACTTTTCACAGTCGAGTTACTTTTTGTTGCGCGGATTTCCCTTCAAAGGCATTGGTGTGCTCATCAGTCAAAACCAAAAAAAAAATCGCAAGATAGAATTTGGATTCGCAAAACTCTGCCTTCTTAAGGTAGAGTTTGCTACATTAAGGCAAACTCTGCCGGATAATACATAGTTTGCAAGCAAACTCTACATTAAGGTAGAGTTTGAAACTCTGTCTTGCAAACTCCAAACTATGCCTTGCGATTTTTGTTTAGTTTTTGCCTGAGCGGGGGTTCGAACACGAAACCCAGATGTTTAGGCAAAGGGCAAAAATTAAGGATTCTCAATTTGAGGGGCAAAAATTAAAGACCACCCTAAAATAAGGCATTCCTGTGAATTACCTGCCGAGTTACAAGTCACTCGAACAAAAAGAAAAAGTCAGTGTTCTCCATAATAAGTGCAGACTATACAATATACCGGTCATTTCCCTCTCCTTATCAAACTCGTATGCAAATGGCGACTACATAAAATAGAGCGGCCAGCTACACTTGCTATTATCAAAACAAAACAAAAATATTAGCTGCAGCCTGCGCAAGATGACTTCTTATTATTCCTTGCCAGCTTCTAAATCATTCTACATAAACAATAGAAATAAAGAATATTGCGGAGAACGAAACAATTATCGTACATCATCTTCATTGTGGCAGAAAAAAATATATAATGGCTCTTCACTGCACCAGATCGGGTGAGGTTCAAAATGCCTAGCAACCCAAATCATTTGATAAATCTCCTACATATCTACTGTTGGATAAAGACCAAGAAGAGAATTACGCCCACCCCCATTTGAATCTGCACCAGCATACATTGGCGACTGTAGCTCACCAGAATGGGATGATTTGCGTCATCTTGGGTTTTTAGGAGAAGCAGTGTATGAATCAGTTGAGCCACTGCTTGTCGTATTATACAAGGACGATGTTGGAAGACCATGAATCTTTGGTAGGCCTGTTGGGTCAGTACCTATGCTGTAGCCTCTTTCAACTGTCTCAGCTTCAAGTGGCAACTCATCCAATGTCTGCAAACCAAAAGACATTAATTCCAACGTCTACAACCCAAGCATTTATAAGGGTTTGTTTACCAAATATTTTTCATTTTCTGAAAATGTTTGATTTGATTTCTAAGGTGTCTCGATAAATAGCAGTCTTGGTTTTTAAATTTTGGTTTAGTTTTGACTTTGAGTTGGCCATGGGGAATTGGTCTTTATTTTATTTATACAAAGTTCTCACTTTCAAGAAGGTTGAATACCTCGAACTTGCCCAAATTTTTAATTCAGAAACATGAAATTAGCCTTGTTCCTATTGGACACTCAAACACCCAGTCCAAGTGTGCCTATCAGACACATCTGGCACAGCTTTCGAAACTGACACCTCTAACGTGGCCAAAAATACAAATCAATGTGCAACACGTTGGGAAAAAAGGAGAACCTTTACATTATCTGTTAGTGCCCTTTTCTGTAAGATTGGTAATGTTTTTCTTATTAATTGTCATGCTTTCTTCACTGCTATTTATTTCATAACTATTTTGATTTGGTGCTCTTGAGCTTAGGGTCTTCCGGAAACAGCATCTCTACCTCGTGGAGGTAGAAATAAGAGTCTGCATACACTCTACTCTATCCTCAGACCCCATTTGTGGGATTACACTAGGTTGTTGTGTGTTGTGTCCATGTTTTTGTTCAATTTGGTACTAGTTCCCTAAGTTGCTCGGACTTGGGTGCGGGTGTCCAATACAAGTGCAGATCTAGAGGTCGGATCCTTCATGATCTAAATTTTAAGATTCGAGGTTACGGGTCCAGGTACGAATACAAGTGTGGGGATTCGGCTAAAAATAATTCAAATATCTAAAAATAGAGTTATATCTTATATGTTTAAATTATGAGACATTATGAGGAAAACTTACAAGGTATTCCGAGGAGAAAATATTGATCAAGACGAGAATTCTAGAAGATAAAAGGAAAAGGACTGACATAGAAATATCTATATACAAGCTATTCAATTTCTTAGGTAGTTTCATATCTTAATTACTTGGATTCAATTAAGAGCGTAAGCAAATCATAGAGACCACCATCCACCCATGCTAACTTGGAATAGCTGATCATTGGAAAATTTTTGACACCCAAAAAGATTTACACTTCAGACATTAATTACCAAACTACAACTAGCCACATAGACCTGCTAAACCAATAGTTTATTAATACACAATGAACATTTCTCTGAAAAACTCAGTAGATAATCTACATTCTGAATAAAAGAGAACCAAGATCTGACCTTGAAAGCTTGCTGAAGAACATGAAGTGTCTCACGAGTGCGCTTTCTCTTCAAGGCTATCTCATCAGGTTCCTGCAACATCTCTTCAAGGAGGTTGTCTCTGTGACAGGTTGTAAGCACAATAAGAATCACGACTAAACTATATGCTACATACCATAACATTTTCGAGTTAGCTAAGCAGTTAACAGAGAAAAATATTGTACTATCAGCATAGAGATCCAAATCACTATCTGAATGAGTATTTTATTCAGCAAAGAAGCCTAGTGAAAGATCAATAAGCAGATGCCTATAATAAGTTTGGGCTTCAAATAAACTTGGATTTCTTGCTCTCATACAATACCTGTAAAGTTTCTTGATAAATACGTTGTGGAGTTCTCGTTTTGTGTGGTTGACCTGAAAGAAAAAGAAAGAAATTCTGATCAAACAAGGGAGAACATTATATATATGTGTGTGAAATTATTGGAGAAAAATATTATTATTGAATTATTATATCTACATGATTACGCTGAGCCCTATTTATATACACTACATTACAGTCATTTTCCTAGTAGGATACTATACATGAAATCTTATTTCTATTCTAACACCCCCACAAATTGGTGCATACAAGTCATATGTACCGTGTTTGTTACAGATGTAATTAATACGAGGACCAATGAGAGACTTGGTGAAAATATCTGCAAGTTGATCGCTCGACTTCACAAATTTTGTAACAATATCTCCAAAGATAATCTTTTCACTGACAAAGTGACAGTCAATCTCAATGTGCTTAGTCCTCTCATGAAATACCAGACTTGATGCGATATGAAGGGCTGCATTGTTATCACACAAGTTTCATTTGACTGATTTCTTCTGATTTTAGTTCTCTGAGCAACTGCTTAATCCAAACTAGCTCACAAGTTGCTACAACCATTGCTCGATATTCTAATTAAACACTAGATCGAGCAACGTCACTCCGTTTCTTACTCTTTCGAGACACTAAATTACCTCCTATTAACATACAATATCCGAATGTAGAACGTCTATCAGAGGGTAAAAAAGGGCAGCCTGGTGCACTAAGCTCCCGCTATGTGTAGGGTCCGGGGAGGGCCGGACCACAAGGTCTGTTGTACACAGTCTTACCTTACATTTCTGCCATAGGTTGTTTCCATGGATTAAACCCATGACCTTCTGGTCACATGGCAGCAACTTTACCAGTCATCAGAGGCTAACAACAACATACCCAGTGAAGTCTCACAACGTGGGGTCTGGAGAGAGTAGAGTGTACACAGACCTTACCTCTACCTTAATAGGTAGAGCGGCTGTTTTCGAGAGATCCTCATCTCAAGACAAAGCATAAGCACAAGCAAAGCAAGAAAATAAATCATGTTAGCACATTCTGAAATAGTAACTAATGCAGGTACATAAGATAAATAAATTACATTAAAGAACACATAGCAGTAGAAATCAAACGCTACTATAAAGTACTACTGCACCTACTAGTATGATAGTCTAAGTGGGCCTACAATAATAACACTACAACTATCAGTTTGTAAGCGTAAGTAGGGCTACACTCGACTACCTACTACCCTAATTCGTGTCCTCCACAACCCCATATCTAAGGTCATGTCCTCGGTAAGTTGAACATGTGTCATATCCCGTCTAATCACCTCTCCCCAAATACTTCTTCGGCCTACATCTACCCCTTCTGAACCCGTCCAGAGCCAACCTCTCACACCTCCGCACCGGGACATTTGTGTCTCTCCTCTGCACATGCCCGAACCATCTCAATCTTGCTTCCCGCATCTTATCCTCCACCGAGGCCAGTCACATTCTGTCCCGGATATCATCATTTCTAATACTATCCCTCCTTGTATGCCCACACATCCATCTCAGCGTCCTCATCTCCGCAACTTTTATCTTTTGGATGTGCAAAGTCTTGACTGGCCAACACTCCGCCTCATACAACATAAGCGGTCTAACCACCACTCTATAGAACTTACCTTTAAATTTTTGTGGCACCTTTTTATCGCACAAACTCCAAATGCGACCCTCTATTTCATCCACCCTGCCCCGATACGATGTGTGACATCGTCATCAATCTCTCTATTCACTTGGATAATAGACCTGAGATACTTGAAGCTTTCTTTTTTCGAAATGACCCGAGTACCAAGCATCACCTCCACGTCTATCTCATGGTCGCTCCCGTTACCGAACTTGCATTCCAAATATTCTGTCTTGGTCCTACTCAGCCTGAACCATTTAGACTCCAGAGTATGTCTCCAAACCTCCAGCTTAGCGTTCACTCCGCTGCGAGTCTAATCAATCAGGACTATGTCGTCTGCGAATAACATACACCATGGAACCTCTCCTCGGATATGTCACATCAGTCCATCCATCAACAAGGCAAATAAGAAAAGGCTAAGAGCTGATCCCTGGTGCATCACTGGAAAGTGCTCCGAGTCTCCTTTTACTGTCTGTACCCTAGTCTTGGCTCCATCATACATATCCTTAATCGCCCTAGTGTACGCCACCGGTACTTCTCTAACCTCCAAACATCTTCATAGAACCTCCCTAGGGACTTTGTCGTATGCCTTCTCGAGGTCGATGAAAACCATATGTAAGTCTCTCTACCTCTCCCTATACTGCTCCACCAACCTCCTAATAAGATGAATGACTTCTGTAGTCGAATTCCCCAGCATGAATCCAAACTGGTTCTCAGAAATAGTCACGCCTGATCCTGCATAATCAGCGTCTGTATATCCAATGATCTGCTCATGGACTCGATCTTCGAAAAGCAATTCTTTACCTCGAGTTGACTTAATATAACGCAGAATGAGGACAACTGCATCCCAATGACTATTACAGGGAGAATTCATAAACTGACTTACAACACTCACAGGAAACGAAATGTCAGGTCTAGTTACTGTGAGATAATTCAACTTACCAACCAGTCGCTTATATCTTCCAGGATCACTGAGTGGCTCTCCCTAACCTAGCAAGAGTTTAGCATTCGGATCCATAGGAGTGTCAATGGCATCCCATCATTCTTGTCTCCTCAAAAATGTCTAAGGCATACTTGCATTGCGAAATAACAATACCTGACGTGGATTGGGCAACCTCAATACCTAGAAAATACTTCAGTCTGCCGAGATCTTTAGTCTGAAAATGTTGAAAGAGATATTGCTTTAAATTAGTGATACCCTCTTGATCATTACCAGTTATAACGATATCGTCAACATAAACCATCAAATAAATACTCAAATGTGGAGCAGAATGTCGATAAAACACAAAATGATCTGCTTCACTGCGAGTCATACCAAACTCCTGAATTATTGTGCTGAATTTACCAAATCAGGCTCGAGGAGACTGTTTTAAACCATAAAGTGACCGACGCAATCGACACACTAAATTAGACTCCCCCTGAGCAACAAAACCAGGTGGTTACTCCATATAAACTTCATTCTCAAGATCACCATGGAGAAAAGCATTCTTAATGTCCAACTGATAAAGAGGCCAATGGCGAACAACATCCATGGATAGAAAGAGACTGACAGATGCTATTTTAGCCACGGAAGAGAAAGCATCACTGTAATCAAGCCCAAATATGTGTATACCCTTTCGCAACAAGGCAAGTCTTAAGCCGATCAACTTGACTGTCCGGACCAACTTTGATTGCATAAACCCAACGACAACCAACAACAGATTTATTTGAAAGAAGAGGAACAAGCTCCCAAATACCACTCGTGTGTAAAGCAGACATCTCGTCAATCATAGTCTGTCGCCATCCGGGATGAGAAAAGACTTCACTTGTAGACTTAGGAATGGGGACAAAGGACAATGATGATACAAATGCATAATGGGATGATGATAGACGATGGTAACTTAAAAGAGTATAATGTGGATTAGTATTACGAGTGGACTGTTTACCTTTCCGAAGTGCAATCGGCTGATCAAAAGGAGACAAGTCCACAGTATGTGCAGGGTCTGACGCAGGACATGAATAATCTAGGCCTGATGTTGGGTTTGATGATGGATGCGGTCGATGATGATAAGTTAGAAGTGGTGGCACTACGATTGGAGATGTAGAAGTAATTGTAGATTCCTCAAAGGTCGGTGTAGGTAAAACATGAGGTATAGGTAAGACCTCAGAGATATCAAGATGATCAGAATGAGACCTAAAATAAGGTTAAGACTCAAAAAATGTGACATCGACAGACCTAAGATATCGACGGAGATCGAGTGAGAAGCAACGATACCCCTATTGAACTCGAGAATAACCAATAAAGATATTTAAGAGAGCAAGTGACTAATTTATCTATCCCCAAAGCTAGGTTATGCACAAAACATGTGCTCCCAAAAACACGAGGAAGAGAGTATAGAGATGACTGGGAATATAGAATATACTATGAAATATGGAATCTGATTCTAAATAGAATATGAGGGCATTCGATTAATTAAATGACAAGCTGTGAGGACTGCATCGCCCCAAAAACGTAGCAGAACATGGGATTCAATGAGAGGAGTGCGAGTAGTCTCAATGAGATGCCTATTCTTCCTTTCTGCTACCCCGCTCTGCTGAGGGGTGTACAAGACAAGATGTTTGATGAATAATTCCTTAGTGAGTCATAAATTGTTGAAACTGGGAGAATTTGTATTTTAAGGCAGTATCACTATGAAAAGTACGAATAAAAATACCAAATTGATTTTGTATTTCAGGCACAAAAACTCTTAAATATAGAGAATAACTCAAAACGGTCTTTCATTAAGAATAACAAAGTGCACCTGGAAAAATTGTCAATGAAACTAACAAAATAACGAAATCCTAAAGATGAACCGACTCTACTAGGACCCCAAATATCATAATGAACTATTGAAAAAATAGACTTTGTACCGACTCTCAGCACTACATGGAAAGGTAGTGCGAGTTTGTTTCTCAAGTTGACACGACTCAATCTAATTTGGACAAACTAGGCACCATCTTTTGTAGCTTGAACAAACTCGGATGTCCCAATCGTTTATGGATCAAGTCTGGAGGATCCGTAACTAGACATGTTAGGGAGGATTTAGGGGTAGAGGTAAGGTAGTAGAGGCCTTGTGATTCATATCCTACGTACTGCGGTCCTGCATAATAAAAAAATTATCAAGAAATAGTATGGCACAATTTAAGGCACATGTCAAACGACTGACTGATGCAAGATTAAAAGGACAATCAGGGACATAGAGAACAAAATTTAGAGTCACCGAAGATGTTTGTGTACTTGCTCGATACTGAAAATGCTAATTATATTCTTCTTTGGATAAATAAACTCGTTGGTTACCTATAGTGGCAGTCTGAACAATATGAGTATTCTTGGGTGGTCGACCGTGCAGAGAATAACATACTTCACGAGCATGTCCAAACATATTACAATAACTACACTTAGGTCGAGATCGACATACTTCACGAGTGTGTCCAAGCCTTTTACAATAACTACACTTAGGTCTAGATCTTCCAAAACGACCTCTTTTTCGTCAAATTTTAGACTGCGATGTTTGATTTTTTGATCTCCTTATTATGAGTTGTGAATTAATCATAGAACTTGAATTTTCAATTCCCGTGTTTTTGAAATTAAAAACATCAAATCCAAGAGACATGATTCAAAACTTTAAGAAATCTAAAGAGGCTAATACTGCTCAAAACCGTGATCCAGAAGCTGCAGAAAAACAATCGCTAGAAAATCTCGCCGGTAGACTGAAAGTGACCGGAATCAGGAAAAAAAATGGATGGTTGTGCTCGGGAATCACCGGTCGACTCTAATTGACAAAAGAACTTCCGAAAAAGGGGTCGGGAAATGGCTCATGCGCCCGGCGTGTGGAGTAGATCTCGCCAAACTCTGCTTTTGCTTGGCGCGTGGGAGCGCATGAGAGGGAATTTTCCGGCAAGGTTTTATGGATTTTAGTAGCGAGATAATGATGAATGCGATGGTATTATCAGATTTTGCACAACTGTAAAGAGCATAATCTGGTCGTCTGACAGTGCCGGAGGATAACCGTCCGTCACTAGAAAGACGCACCGTGATGAAATTTTATGACGGTTCTGATACCATGTGAAAAATTATGAGAGAAATATTATTATTGTATTGTTGTATCTACATGATTACACTGAGCCCTGTTTATAGACACTACATTACAATCTTTTTCCTAGTAGGATGCTATATATGAAATCTTATTCCTATTTTAACAATATATATATATATATATACACACAACTACATCATATCATATAAATAAAAAAAAACAAGAGAACACTTCCTTACACAGATGTTAGCCTCTGAACAAACTTAAAGAAGATTATTTACTCATTCTAATTTGTTTCATGGCGAAGATATATAATATAGCCTACATCAGAGTCTTAATGGTATTTAAAATTCCACCTGAAATAGACAAATCTCCTGCCTAAGGAGATAAGAGGATCTAGAAGTGGATACACCAGACTATGGGAAGAGTTGCACAATCAAAGCAGAAAAAGTAACACATCCTAGCACCCAAGGGTGTGGCCTCCTGGTCAATGAAGTTGGTGCAAACCTTAGAGATCAGGGTTCAAATCCTGGTAGAGACAACTTGTTTTGGTGGGAGGTAGCATAGTACTCTAAATTATTTACGATCTGCAATAAATGAAACTAGAAAAATCCTCCATGTCACAAGCACAAATCCAGTGAAGCCTACTTATGTAGATGCCAAAATATCAATGAAAGAGATTGTTAAGACACAAGATTATGATATCATTATTACCAGAAAGTGCATGATTGCTTTAGGTACTGAGTCCTCGATGTTTTTTCTGACAATGTCATAATATGACCTTAATAACAGTTTTGTGACAGCAATTTCAATAGTCTCCTGATCTGAATGAGTTTCTGACGGCCTCAGCACACTTGGGGGCTTCAAAATGGTGAGATTCACAAGTAAGATGATCATCAAATTGACTACCTAGTAATCATAAACTACGAGAGCCTTTGAATACATACCTCTCTCAAGTGTATGAAAGAATGATTCATGCTCTGGACAGGTTCACTGAATGGCTTACTAATGGAATTGTCTTTGACAGATGTACGGCTGTCTGATCCATCAAATATTGATGATATCCCCCAGCTTGAACTAACATTTGATCCTGATTGTGAAGAACAGCGATTAAGGCATCACCAATAAAAGAATGAAACATTGGATCAAAATCATATGGAAATGGATACTAAAAAGCAGAAGAAAATCATATGGTGTGGCATTCAAATTAAAGTGTAACACACATAACTTGCATACTGCAATATATCTAGAGAACACATGGCATAGCATCATATGTTACCAGAAGGAGATATACCTGATGTTGTTTTCTCTTCTGCAGCAGGCCGAACAACCTGCTTTTACAGACCAGGTAGCACAATAATCAGGCCAATTAATGCTTTCAATTTGTCTTCAGGAAAATAAATAAAACACCAAACTAATTCCCCAGCAGGATGGCAAGGAAGAGAAGAAAGCTTGCAGATGCTGGTGCAGAGAAGTCATACCTGATCAGGAACAATTCCATTAGCATGTCTAGCAAGAATAGCACGCGACTTCAGACTTCTTTCAGATGCTGGCGCTTTCTCTAAATCCACTCCATCCTGAGCAGTGACATAATAGCAGTAATTTGTAACTAGTTAGATGAGATCTGAGAAAAAGATCCGCTGAAGTCTGTGAAACCATATTAAGTACTTACTTTCTGTCTCGGAACAGGTGCAGTAATCCTGTTGGACTTGACCTGCTGGATTGCCATCTCCACAGCTTTACTCCCCCCAACAAAATTCGGATGTGAAGTGTTTATGTAATCCATCTAGAGCAAAATATTATTAAGTTGAAGAAATTTCAACTTTCTATAACAATGGATGCAGTGATTATTAAGTAATCCATTGATGCACTTCCAGATGTTAACAGCTATTACTTTTTTTTGTTTCAATTACATTAGCTACTTTTTATTTGAGTTAACCATACAGTCTTTGATACTAAAACTCTGGTGTCTCCTAAGATGCTGACAGTATAGCAATTGAAAAATAGATTATGATCTTTAAGAGAAGACGATTTCAAGAGTCCCACATCGGATATGTAGGTTAGGACGGTTAAGAGTCCCACATCGGATATGGAATGAGAACATGGACTACTTATATGGACTTGGTAATCCTCACCCTACAAGCTAGCTTTTGGGGTTGAATTAGGCACAAGATCCATTCTTTACATGGTATTAGAGCCATGCCCATTCCAATTCTTTGTTCACCGATGTTGGGCCCCCAAATTATATTGTCCACGATCCAGTTAACGAGGTATGGGCGTGCGGGGAGTGTTAAGAGTCTCACATCGGAAATGGAATGGGAACATGGACTACTTATATGGACTTGGACAATCATCACCCTAACGTGACCCATTGCAACCTTCACACGAACAAAGTGAATATCCATTCCAATTCTTTGTTCACCGATGTTGAGCCCCCAAATTATATTATCCACGCTCCAGTTAACAAGGTCAAGGTCTGGGCATGCGGGGCGAGTGTTAAAAGTCTCACATCGGATATGAAAGGGAACATGGACTCCTTACATAGACTTGGACAATCCTCACCCTACAAGCTAGCTTTTGGGTTGAGTTAGGCCCAAGATCCATTTTTTACAAGGACAATATTAAGCAAATTCACTTCATAGTACACAGAAATACAGAAGAGTATATGTGTACACACACATATACGATTTATACACAAGTCCATGTCTGTACAAGGAGTAAATATACAATAGGACAGTCAAAGGTTCAACATACTTCCATCTCAATAATGTGTCCAATCATAGTCTCTGAAGGTTCCAGCCCTTCCCGCAAAAAGTATCCTATAACCTCATCCATCCGCTTTCTCAAAATAGGAAATCGCTGCAATTCGTTGACCATGCACCGATGACTCATCTGCGAACAAAAAATACAAGTTGAACAGTGATACAAACACGTAACACCCAAAAATCAAAAGACATTTCTAAACAAAAGTGCATACTTTTATAAGCTCATCGTAAATAAATCTTGCACACTGAAGACTTGGATCTAATAGACGAGCTATCTGTCTTCGGATAAGAACTTCAAATGGAACCTACATATAAAAACATTAATTAAAGTGCAAGACCAACCAAATGGAATAGATTTTATATGAAACTACTGGAAAAAGCACTCAACCACTGGCACAGAATAAAAACAATTCCACAAGCAAGTAAAGGTTCATGTCAAGAACCTACTTCTGGCACAAATAAAGCAGATTTAGAACCAGTTGCATTTTGAATGGCAGTTCGGATGTCGTCATCAGTTAAATCTTCACAAGGATCTACCTCCTGCAAAAGATGGACGAGTTTGATGATATTTGATGAATTTTGGAATACCATTCGAATAAACATTAACAAAGACACTATACTGACGTGAAGAAGCTGAAGTATTCTTTTCAGTTTTCTCAATCATTCACACGTTACCCCAGGATTTGAGAGTCCAAAGTTCAGCTGTAGGAGACACCATAGATAAGTTTTGGGGGTTTATAGACAAAAAAAGAGCTAAAGCAAGTTATTCAAAATGGGAGGCAGTTTCTTCCTGCTACAACTTTTGTGGATATAAGACACATTGTGGACGGATGACAGCAATTTTTCTAGATAGCATATGGGTACCACGCACTTGGGCAACAATTTTTTTTATCGTTACTATTGTTTATTATAATAAAATATAAGCACAACCTCCCAGGAGCAACATAATATGCTCAAGCAGAACTGGCTATCCTGACAACGCATACATATACCTTGAGACACAAATACTATTAAACATCACTTAGATGCATACTGTCAGGTATACAGAAATTTTTCTCCAAGCTAAAAAAGAACATAGATTGGCATTCTCAAGTTGATATTAAAGCTGTGCACCTCCAAACTCTTCACAAATATGCTCTGGAAGATGTAATGAATTCTTGCTCCACCAGACAGCTCAGATGTAGACATTTCTTCATTTTTTCCTTCAATCATTGAAGAGAACGCTGTTCTCGAACCCCAAAAGAGAGAGAAATAAGAATCTGTACTTCAATGAGATTCAACGAAGCTTAATAGCATTTATTAAAAAGTAAATTGGAGGAATAAAAACATAAATATTACTGACAGACTAGCAGTCTCACAAATTTGAGGACACATTACCTTCACTGTACTTGGAAAGAATGTTCAGTAGAAGTGCTCCCATACCAGCCTAGATTGAGGGGGGAATAATGTCAACATACGATAAGGAAAAACTAAGCTGAATAAGAAACAGAAAATCTACCATGAAAAAAAAAACGATATCAACCATCTGTTGTAATATCGCAACAAACTAGTAATAGTTCAGGTATATGCATGGTAAAGTTAAGCAAGATGACAGAAGATACCTTAGACTCCGTGATCTCCCCATAGCTGGCATGCTCCTTTGCAACAGACACCAATGCAGCACTAATGCGTGATTTTAATCCTGGAAGAACTGTCTTGATGTGTTGCACTAGAATCTGCGAAAAAAAAGAAGTTGCATACATGAAGTTGCATTATGGAATATTCTTATCTCCCTTCTTTTTAGAAAGTAATAATTTCATTAATGAAAGGGCAAAAAATGCCCATATGCAAGAGTTATACTAAAAAGTAGCAAACCTATAAAATGAAATGTTTTTATACGAACAACACCCAATTTTCTATAGAAGATGGAATATCATGAGTGCACCAAAAGGAAATAAGGGACAAAAGGGTACTCCTCATTTTAGCAAAACTCATCTCTACACCCTCAAAATCTCTCCTATTTCTTCCTCACCACACAACCCACGTAAGTGCAAGCAGTGCCACATTCCATGCCGTGAATCTTTTCCTTCTTTTACCAATATTCCAGATGAACAATACTTCTTTCACAGTACCCGACATCACCCAAGTAACTCCAAACCATCAAAGGATTTCCCACCACCTCCGAGCCACTAGACAATGTATGAGAAGATGATAAACATCTTCACCTGAACTCTTACACATAAAGCAATAGTTGATGTAGGTCATTTTCCTTCACCTCAAGTTCTCGGCCGCTAATATCGCCCCTCTAGCTGCTAGCCGAGCGGAAAAAAAAACACCTTCCTTGGAACTTTAGGAATCCAAATCAAGCTATGTGGGAATGCGCCTCCTCCCTAGACAGAAGCTTAACGTAACAAGACTTAATAGAGCACATTCCACCATTACCCGCCTCCACCTCCAAACATCGTGACTTTCCTGCAACGTACTTTGTCTGTGGAGCAATTCAACCTAACTTTGGAACTCTGTCATCTCCCTGTCCAGCAAATTCCTCCTAAAACTTAGATCCCAAAACACCTCTCCCTCTTCTTTTCTTACGCACTTATTGAACTGTAATCTCCCTCTCTGGAAAGAGATCCTATCCTGTACAAGTTTCGCAAAGTAATACTAAAAGATCCCATACCACTTGTGCACCCAAAAACTCAACCTCCTTCCATCCCCAACCCTTAAGTCACAAAGGCACTAAACTCTTCCCATCCCTTCAAAATATTCCTCCATAATGCACAACCATATGGCATAGAAACATATTTAACCACAATTACCTTCCTCACAAAAAGAATATTCTTGGATCCCAAATCTCCATAAATTAATTTAGGTAAGTTTAAATTCTTTGAATCATAAATTACTTTTAGGTATTTAAAAAAGGCAATAAGTCTCCACTTATTGTTGTCTTCGTTATACTGGAGAGGGGGTGGGGGTCCATAGTTTATTACTTTGATTTATTATCTACTAAAGGCGAGTAGTTTAGGCTAATTGTTGTTGTTAGAAGTTATTTTCAAGATTTAGACCAATGTCATCAAAAGCGAAAAGAGCAAAAAAGCTCTAAGGTCAGCTGGGGCTTTAAGCGCAAAGCGAAAACAAAGCGTAGGCTTTATTGAAAAAAGGCACAATGGTGCAAAAATACAAATATATATATGTTTAGTCCAAGACTAATAATAATAAGCATGAATAACAAATATATGGATAAAGAAATTGTAAAAACATTACGATATAGTGAAATATCAATTATCTAGTGTCACCTCTTCAAGAGAGGCTCATTGGCAAGGAAAAGTATGTACCTTGATGATGACACTGAAACGCACATAAAGCGAGGTGAAGCGCTCAACATGTTTTGAGCCTCGCTTCAGGGCTTAAGCGTGCTTTAAGCGCATCTTTGACAACACTGATTTAGACTTATCTTGAAGTTACTGATTAATCCTTGAAGTTCTTGATCCATTCTTGAATTCAAGAAACTCTTCTTCTTTTTTACAATGAATTCAAGAGACACTTTTTTAAATTTATCATATCATTATTTTCAGTGTTTTTAGTTTCTAAAATTTTATTTAAGCTTCCACGTATTTTCTTTAAGTTCTTGATTTTCTTTATTAAGTTATTGGGTCCTCTTAAAGAAATTCTTATCAAGTAATTTTTTGTTTAAAGAGTTGCTTAATGAATCCGGCTCTCAATCAACATATAACAAAGAAGGCCACAGGCATGCTACTTACCAAATAACTTTTTTATGAGCTACTTACCACAGATATTTAAGAGTGGTTCTCTCTCATGTCCTCCAGAACAGACACACCATTCCTATGTCCACAGGGAAAGGAGTATCTCAAGTGCTTTAAGTTAAAGATATGGATGGCAGGTGGGTATAATTTTGCGAATTCCGCACCACACCCGCCCCAGTTGGGGCGGATATGGGTATAACTTTGGCGGGTAGTAGGCGGGTATGAGTATTAAAAATGTACCCGCCACGGGTAGGCGGGTAGGTGGTGGATTTGCAGTTATATCCGCCTCCCCCGCCTACCCGCACATAAGCCCAATAATATTATATAATCTTGGTAGTAGACTAGTAGTCCGTAAGTCCATCCATAAGCCCAATACCCTTAATTAATAAGTGTGTAATAGGGTTTACTCTTCTACTCTTACGCCTCACTTTAGTCTTCACTCTTCAGCACACTCTCTCTCTCTTCTCAACACTACACTCAGTTCTCACCATCGACTCCATCGACTAGCCCTTCACTCTCTTCTCGACCATCGACCAGCCCTTCACTCTCTTCTCGACCTTTGACCGGCCCTTCACATCCATCGATCATTGGAATCGGAGCGGGTAACGGTTCACCTCGGGTCGGTTTGTTTCAGCATTCAAATCCTAAATTAGGCGAACAGTTTCTCTACTCTATCTTATCTTCTCTTAGAAGTCCTACTCAATACGCTAAGGTAATTTCTCTTGTCTTCAACCTAGTAAAATGTAGTACTTCTTAGCTCACACTTATTATATTTCAATTTGATGTTTTGGTTGTTAATCCAAGTTTTGGTTGAGACTGGATGCTTGTTGGCGATGTTCCTTGGAAGTATGTTTTAATTGAATTTCAATTCTTTGCGTAGTTTCTCATGGAAATAGATTTTAAGTTTCCCATGGCAATTCTTGGATCAACTTTGTTTTTGTCATTTGTTAACTATACTGGTTTGACTATTGTTGGTTATGTGGGTGTTGCACTTGGGGTTATTTCACTTGCACCATTTATGTTAATGTCTAGAGACCTTTAAATGATCTGATGAGAGTTTGACAGTCTTCAGTTGGAGGAACAACTGAAGTATTTAGAATCATAGAGGAGGCATGTCTCTTAACTATTGATGTTGTCCTTTTCTTTTGATAAATTTTGACTTTACCCTTTATTTATGGGAAAAGGTTCAAATTTACCCCTCTACTGTGCGAAAATGATGGATTTTACCCTCCATTATACTATTTGTACAATGCGAAGAGAACATATATCTAGATGAATCTCTTTTTTTCGTGCTTCCAAAATTGTTTTACCCAAAAAGTTTTTGGTGTTCCTGAGGATAATCTAAATTTTTGGGGTCTTCTTGGGTAATTGCATGTGGCAGATATGTGAGTGTTAGTGGTCATCGGATGTTGGTGCATGTGGTTGAATTTATAACTGACTTGAAAAGAGTTGATTCTCTGGTCTTCTATACATGTATACAAACTTTTTAAATCATGTATGAGAAGTCTTTTATTTGGTTATGCAGGGACTTACGTTATGTCCCAAAACAGAATGCCTCTTTGTTTTCATTTTCTCTTAGAAAAAAATACTAGATTTGTGAATTTTCTTTACTGTTACACAAGGATATTGTGCAGTAGTTGAGTGACTTTAACAATTTAATGATTTCTTCTAGGACATTTTAGAGAAGATCGGTTAGGTAATTGCTACATTACATGGATTTGGAGCTTGGCCAGTAAGGAACATCTTTTGTCTTGTTATGCACACAGTAGGAGATATTACGCTTCTAAGCACCAGAGCTTTCTGGGACTTTCAAAGAAAAACTTTTTTTTTCTAATAGATCTTCTAATCAACATATCTGCATATTATTTTCCACAGTTCTTATTTGCTATCAATTGTAAATTTTTGAATGGTGCAGTTGACAAGCATAATCTTTATCCTCCTGCTCCTCCCTTGACTCGTTACAAGGAGACAACATTTCCGAGTGCCAAGAAAAAGTTGGTTGAATCTGTGGTTCTTGATAATGCGGTGAATAAGAAGTTGGACGCCTTGACAACTTCCAAACTTTGTGTTAGAATGAACACCCTTCAAATGAGTGCAAGCTTCTTTTTATTTGATGGTTTTCTAACTTTCGGTTAGTTTATTTACGACGATGACTAATGTTGTTGTATTCATTTTATTTTGTTATGCATTAGGGGTGTATATTTTTCTTTTAGAGCATGTCACATATTGTGGACGTGTGCTTGATCCTTATCGTAGTCGATTTCTTCCGGAAACGGTGATGGCATTAATGTGTGCTCAAAACTGGATTTGGGCGGATATTAAAGGTAACATTAATTTGATTAAATTATTTATGTTGTATTAAATTGAAGTTAGACTCTAATTACTGTGTTTATACATTATGCAGGTGGTGGTGATGTCAAGGAGATGGAAATATATGATCTTGAGGAATATGATACTCAAGGCCTTTGTTGAATTACCTGAAATATCTCAACTGGAGAACATGTCGTGCTGGTGATTAGTTACTTAGATGTTGCTGAAATGCTGCTAACTGATGCTGTTGGCTTGCTGAATTACCTGAAATGCTAACTGATGTTGCTGGCTTGCTGCTAACTGATGTTGCTGGCTTGCTGCTAAAGATAACTAAAGATATGGACATGCTGGCTGCTGCTAACTGATGTTGTATTTAAATCCCTGTTTTATGTATTAGTTACTTAGAAAAGATATTTCCAGTTCTTGCTGATGGTGTTCCAAGAAAGTTGGCAATTCTTGGATCAACTTTGTTTTTGTCATTTGTTAACTATACTGGTTTGACTATTGTTGGTTATGTTGGTGTTGCACTTGGGGTTATTTCACTTGCACCATTTATGTTAATGTCTAGAGAGACCTTTAAATGATCTTATGAGAGTTTGACAGTCTTTAGTTGGTATTCTCAATGTACCCATTTTCTTCACCCACAAATTTGCTAAGTTTTGGTTTCTGTTTCTCTAACACTTTCCGTTATTTTTCCCTCTCCAAAGTTGATATGTCAGGCGGGTATTGGCAGGTGGCGGATATCCACTTGGGTGGTGGAGCGGGTGTGGATTTAAGAATATACCCATCTAGGCGGATATGGATGTTGAAATTGTACCCGCCACCCGGGTACATGTGCGGGGGAGGGGGTACCCGCACCCACCCCGCCCAATTGCCATCCCTAGTTAAAGATATTTTTAAACACATATTTTCCTTCCCATTTCAAATGTCCAATTCCAATTTTAACAATGAAATGAAGCAGAAGATCAAAATCTATATGTTTTTAAATTTTAAGAGACATGTATACACACACACGCCAAGAACCTGCTTTAATTTCCAACATTACAAGGAAATTGAATGCTACAAAGAGCTTTTTTGCGTATATGACAATCCGATAATCAGTTTATTGCATATAAAAACTACTATGATTCTTGGACAAATTACCTGGTTCAACTTTTTTGCCAATTGAGGAACACCACAACGATCTGCAAGTTCGCTATATACCTACACCAGAGAAGAGATCAACAATGAGACGTTTAAATCATAGCGACCTGAAAGTAAACTAATAACAAAAAATGGTACCAACATACTGGACGACTTCGGAAGAACTTTTCCTCAGCTATAAGTGCATCCTTGATACTCCGGTTCATCCTAATATCCTGTATAAATGATTCAGTAAAACAATTTAGAAGATTATAGGCCTAGAAACCACTAATATGTGTGTATTTGAAGTGTGTGCTTATGTTCTGTACCCACCCCACTCAAGTACATATATACACACTAGTTTCTGATCACGTGTAGTCCATGTTAATTAGTATAAACAATAGTAGAATATGTGTGTGATGAGTTCCACGAAATTTGATGGGAAAAATGCAAGCTCAAATTGATGAATAGTAAGAGAATGACTAATTACTTGTAGCAATTATCCCTAGGCACATTTTTTTTTGAGAAGGTAACAGTAATTATCCCTAGGCACATACTTATAGTATCTAAACACACCGTGGATCTATGAGAAAAGTAATTGATCAATCTTCCACTCCACTACGACACTACCGCCTTCCTCCATTAAATTAGCATTCCTATGTGGTTGCCTTCTTCACATGTATTTCTTTTTGAAAACTGGTAAATTTTTCACATGTATTTCTCTCCCTATAATCACCGTACACTTGATATCATATGCATTTTTCTTATTCAAAGAAAGCTTATATAATCAAAAGGATAGCCAATTACATCAAGGGATGCAAGTAAAAGAACCAAGGACTTCAGTTGTTTTAGCGAA
The DNA here is from genome assembly GCA_029783415.1 of Anisodus acutangulus. Classification (NCBI taxonomy): domain Eukaryota; kingdom Viridiplantae; phylum Streptophyta; class Magnoliopsida; order Solanales; family Solanaceae; genus Anisodus; species Anisodus acutangulus. Next base: position 15,063,843 of record CM056509.1, read on the forward strand.
TTACGTCTTGTTCTACCAGGAGTGTCTAGAGACTTGAGAGCTTGCACGCATTTGATTCTTGAACCATCAGTTTATTCATAGAGTTCATAATATTTTAAACCAAATTAATTACCAAAGACAAACTGGAAAAAGAAAATCAAAGACAAAGTACTGGAAGAATATTACATTTTTGGATTTCCAAATGTTGATCAGAATGTTACAATTTACCATTTCTAAAATCCAAAGGAGGAAAGAAAAAAGGCAAATTACCTCGAAAGCTTAGTTCAAGAATCGAGATGATCTATACTTTATTATGTCACAAGACACAAGTCCTCAAATACGTTATTCAATCTGATTGCACTACATATTTTTTGGTTGTCTTCCCGTAGGTGAAATACGTTTGGTCTCTTTGATCAATTTGTCACAAATCTCATACCCAAATATGTTGTTAGCAAGTTGAGTTCTTGTGAGAAACCTATTAATCACCTCCATTGCTAAATAATAATTAACATATTGACGTTGTGGATTCCAAAGGTCACCAAATTGAGTAGCTACCATTGTTTCTTGTCTCTTGTGTTCAAAGGGATAGATAAACAGTTTTACCTTTTCATATTCTTCATCGGTAGCCCGGTGCACAAAGCATCCCGCGTTAGCATGGTCCGGGGAAGGACCGCACCCATTGGGTGTGATATAGACAGCCTAACCTAATGCAAGCAACAGTGGCTGCTTCCACGGCTCAAGCCCGTGACCTATAGGTCACACGGAGACAACTTTACCGTTGCTCCAAGGCTCCCTTTTCATATTCTTCATATTAACTAGAATAATAACCAAGAGTTGTTAATTTTTATTTGGAGAAAACTAAAGAGTTGTTAATTAGTATGTGAACTCTTGTAGGAAGTAACATATATTCAGAAGATAAAAAGGACATGTAACTTTATACGGACATTTTGGTCAATCAACTTTTCACTTTAATCTTCCCACTTCTAGAATAGTAATAGATAATAGATACAAAACATGTGTGGACATGACGGACAGTAAATATGTACATATATATATATACTAGTTTCTAGACGTGTTGCACGTCTATTCCCAGTCAATTTACACATTTATAAGTGTGAGTTATAGTTCAGGGTTTTGACCTGAAATTCTTAGATGTATGAACATGTGAAGAAGAATAACTACATTTCATTTTTTAGAACTATTTTTAGGTATATTTTTTATTTTATTAAGGTACAAACATGTTATCTTGCTGTATCTCATATAAAAAGAGGTCACTAGAAAGTTTTGACGCACCAAACTTTTAAAGCTAGAATCTCTTCGCCTAAAGTTTAAACTACAGTAACGCAGAGGAGACCTAGAAAACAGGTCAAGGCACCAAATAGGCCAAAAGATATCAGTTAAAATATAACAAGCATGAACACATGCACTATCAAGAAAGGAACCATAACCCTAACGAAAAATTGCTAATGAATGAAAACACAAATGTGCTAGTTAGAGAGAATAGACAGGAAATGCCACGACAAAGAAGAAATAGAAACCTGTCAAATGTCTGTAAAATAGAAGTTGTGAAAGTGAAAGGTACAAAATGAAGTGAAACTCCAAAACATAAACATGAAATCTCCAGGGGAGCTCAAATCAAGAAACTCTTCAGAATGGAAATGATATCATAGCTTATGGAGAAAAGTTAAATGGTCCATTTGCAAAATAAAATCACGCTAACAAGTTTAACTATTTTTCCATCATGTCAAGTTGAAATACTACCTCTTGACTACGATTCACAACACCAACATAACCAAGGCGAAGGGGAATCACTTTTCCAAGTAAAAAGTTACGAGCGTCAGTGCCCCTATCCATGATGTCCAACTGAGGAAAGAACGAAATTCAATCAATATATACTACCAACTATGATTACAAAAACATAACAAACAAAAGGAAAGAATTTCATTTTCAATCTGACCTTTGTGATTACTCCAATAGTCCGATAGCCTGCAAGAAGAAACCTTTGAATAAAAGAGTCTTGGAGGCAACTACAATCACCTAGCGTAATCATATAGTTAGGACATACCATCCGGGTCAGCATTTCCAGCAATCTGAAGAGCATCTGAGTTGGCTAAGTCAGCATTAGCAGGTGTTACAGCCAGTATTAAGCAGCTTGGAACTTTAATATAAGACATTATCATCGTTCTGATCCGGGCTTCAATATCAGAAGGCTGATCGCCAACAGGGACCTTTGTTATGCCCGGCAAATCCACAAGAGTAATATCAAGAACATTCGGTGAGAAAATCTTCAAACGTATCTGCTTATCTGAAACACCTTTATTCACTCCCGCTTCCCGCTCTGTCTCCACCTAAAGCCAATCAGAAGGAATTAGAAGTTGGACCGTGAAGAAATTACTTAACTATTACCAATCTCAGAAAAAAAATGAAGAAATTACTTAGTGCATGAGAAAACAGAAACATACATACAACATATTGAGATGTCTCCTTTTGAGTGTCCCACTCATGCAACACTTGCTACTGGATGTGATTGTTACCAAAACCCACTATGCAAACAGAGAATACTAATATGCAGATATTTTCACAGTAAACTCACATAGAGTCCTTCAAAACCGATTTCTGTAACCTTACCGTGTTGAAGTCAATGGTGTCAGTTATAGTGATCCAACTACTTTAAAAGTATATATGCTAAACATGGACAGCCTACCCTAATGCAATTAGTGGTTGATTCCACGGCTCGAACCCGTGACCTATAGGTCACACGGAGACAACTTCGCCCTTGCTCCAAAGCTCCCCTTCATGCTAAACATGGTCAATTGAGTGAAATTTCTGAATCCGATTGTGCATTAGATGAGCAGATAAAATATCCTCTTTATCTCTACTTCGCGGAGATGGTACCTCAATTCTACAATTAACACATTGACCAATTGACTATTGTAATTGGAGTATACCATTGTCCCCCTCAAGGTAATCTCCACTTTTTCTCACTTTTCAACTTCATTATCTGATGAATGAAGTGAACTCGATGGAAAAGTAAAGGTATATAGTAATAACTAAAATAATGAGCATAGTATATAAAAGATCGCTTCATTACCTGAATCTCCCTGCGAATTTCATTGAAATCGAAGAATCGCTTTCCAGGAAGGTGCAAAAACTCTCCCCATTCATCTTCAGGTTTAGGCTTGGTCTGTATAAGCTGTAGAACAAGGGGGCGGCGAGTACAGATATCAGAACCCCTAGGCAAGAAATCGCGACCCACAAGGGCTTCCAGAACGCTGGATTTACCACTACTCTGACTACCGACGACAGCCACCTGAGGCAGCTCAATAGTGGACTGACTTCCAAGCTGTGCGAATATGTCTTGGAGCTTGTTCACTATAGGAATCACTGATTGACCCAACGGCGCCGTATTGCTTGAAGATGCAACTGGAACTGAATCTTCCGCCATCTGTAGTCAGAGGGAAACCCTAAAAAGGAGGATTTTGTGCAAAGAGAAACCACTTTCAAAATCTTTTCTACCACCCAAGAAAAGAGAGAGACATAATTTCACCTTCAATGATTCAAAAAAATACAAGGTGCTAATATACCCTTTAGTTTTACGATACAGGCATATATACTCATAAACGTTAATAAATTAGTATAAATATATCCTTATCATTACATAAATAGTGCAAATATATTATTTTTGCTAACATTTTTTTTAAGAAAAATCATTTAATTTATTTTTTAATTTTAAAAATATCATGAGGCCTTAAAAATAAGTCTACCTATTTTTTTAGTAGACTTATTTTTTTAAATCCATGTGGTAATATTTTCTATAGTGGATCGGGTCTAGTTCAATTAAAAAAATATCTTTGTTACTTTAAAAAAATAAGTCTACCCATTTTTTTAAAGTAACGAGACCCAATCCACCAGAAAATAAATTATCACATGGCTTTAAAAAAATTAATCTACTTAATAAAAATGGTAGACTTTTTTTTAAGTCTACGTGTATATTTGCATCATTTGTGTAACGGCAGGATATATATGCATCACTTTTTTAACGAGGGATATATCTACTCTATATCACAAAGTTGAGGGATATATTTGCACCTTTTCCCAAACTAGAAAATGAATCCTATCTCTCGAAATGGTGGATTATTTTTAATTCATTATTTGATTGAAAAATACTACTAGTATCAAATAAGAAACTAATAATATCAAAGTTAATACATGTATTACTTTTCTCTAATACATCCTACTATTAAAGGACCCTTACACTTATTTTTGCACTTAATAAAGGTCTTAGGGTGTGTTAGGTATGTAGGTAATTATTTTCTCAAATAATATTTTCTACTTTTCTCTAATACATCCTACTATTAAAGGACCCTTACACTTATTTTTGCACTTAATAAAGGTCTTAGGGTGTGTTAGGTATGGAGGTAATTATTTTCTCAAATAATATTTTCGTGAAAAACATTCTTCTTCATACCAAAAACTCATTCAAATCTCAATTATTGAGTTTGTTTATTTTTAAGTTTGGATTTTAATTATTCAAATCTTAATCAGTAAATGTATTTTTTTTATGTTTCGATCACTTAATGAGTCTGAATAAATCTGAATAATTAAAATCCGTAGTAAAGTCTATGACTCAAGGCCGACTTAAGCATAATGCAGCTAAAGTAAGGGTCTTAGGCTCCATAATTATGAAGGTCTCATTTTTTTACTAGTAATTAATTATTTTATACGGTGTTCTTGACCTAGAAAAGACATACGACAAAGTCTCGAGGTAGATTTTATGGAAATGTTTAGAGTCTAGAAGTGTAACTGTGGCATACAATACAATGATTAAGGACATGTATCATGAAGTCAAGACCCGGGTGAGGACAGTGGGTGAAGACTCAAAACACTTCCTAATGGAGAGTTGCACTAAGGATCAACTCTTAGTCCATTTTAATTTTCCTTGGTGATATATAAATTGACATGACATATTCAAAAGGAAGTAACATGGTGCATGTTATTTGCAAAAGACATAATATTGATCGATAAAACACACGGTGGGGTTATCGATAAACTAAAGGTTTGGAGACATGCCCTAGAGTCTAAAGGTTTTCGGTTGAGTAGGACTAAAATAGAGTATATAGAGTATATGCAATGTAAGTTCAATGTCGCATCACATGTTGCAAATTTGAAAGTGAGATTGATACGCAAGTCATCCCCAAGAGAGGAAGCTTCAAATATCTTGGGTCTATAATTCAAGAAAATGAAGAGATTGACGAGGATGTCGTATAACTTTGGAGAGGGTGGATAAAATACAGGCTCGCATCCACTATTCTATGTGATAAGAATGTGTCATCGAGACTTAAAACTAAGCTTTATAGAGTGATTGTTAAACCGATTATATTTTATGGGGTTGAATGTTGGTAAGTGAAGAACTCTCATGTTTAGAAGATGAAGATAGCAGAAATGAAGATGATTAAATGAATGTGTGGACATACTAGGAGAGAAGAGATTAGTAACAAAGATATATTGGCAAGGTGGGAGTAACCGATGTGGTTTACAAGATGTGAAAATCAAGACTGAGATTGTTCGAGCGTGTGAAGAGGAGGAGCACAAGTACCCCCGTGAGGAGGTGCGAGAGGTTGGCAATGGCAGGTTTGAGGGGAGGTAAGGTAGACCGAGGAAGAACTAGGAGATGTGATTAGATAGAACATGATAGCTCCCCCGGACATGACTTTATAAAGAAGAGTATGGAGGTCGAGAATTAAGATAGTTTGTAGGTAATCGAGCATTTTTTCTCTTCTCAGTGATAGAGCAGGGTTCTAGTCTAGAGCACCTATTTATTCCTATACCAATATTATTATTATTATTATTATTAGGCTATCATTATCATATTCTTCAATTATATTACTATTGTCGTTCTTTACTTCAGTTATTTTACTACTTTTATTATTGGTACTTTTTTTCTTCATCATTTTCATCATAGCTTCGACTCTGGTATTTCTTTCAAAACTGTTCTGGAAAATGATTTTCTTTAGCCGAGGGTCTATATAAAATAATATTTATACCACACAAAGGTAGGGGTAAGGTTTGTGTACATCCACGCTCCTCATACTACACTTTAAAATTATACTGGTATGTTGTTGTTGTTGAATTATTTATATAAAAAGGATTAAGTACTTCGAATGAAATGGCATAATAATTTTATAAGACAAGAAAAATAAGGTTTAAGTATTACTAGTTTCTAGATACGTACGTTTCAGGTACATCCTAAAGTTACTCAAAATATGATTTGAATAACCACATAAAATTATTAAAATATTTCCTTGAATAACAAAAACAGAAAGTATGAAAATTGCATGCCCACAAACATTATTGGTGAATGTGGATATGTGTGAAGTTATGATGTTCTCAAACTTGAAGTTGTGTTTAAACATGCATTTTACTTGAAATGTTTTTGAAGTTTTGTAAGTGGAAGTGAAATTTCTCTCAAACACTGGTCAGAGCCAGTTTTTGAAACTTGAAAATATTTTGAATATAAATTTTTAAAATCTCATCGAATTTCCTGGCCAAACAAATATTTGAAGATAAATTTTCACAATCAAATCCAAAATCTATGAACAAACGCTAGCTAAAGCTTCAAATAATGATCTGGACATGTTCATTCCTTTCATTAATCTTATTAACCCCCTGCATCGACTGTGTATTACCCACATGCTCCGAGGCAAATACTTTGCCATATTGATTACTAACAAATGAGTAAGTCTGTCATATTGTTCTATTACCCCTTCTTATACTTTGTCTAATAGTCTAAAGTGTTTGATTTTATTGGAGAGTTAATCTAGTATCGTTCGACTAATAGTAACTAATGGTAGATTATATACCAATAGTGGATTTTTCAACTTTACACTTAGCATCTAAAATATAACACTCGGTAAATTTGAGTTAGGTGTGAATATGCTAAATGAGTATTAATGTAACATTTTATCCATATGAAGTTCCATCGAGATGATTTCTAGTGAAAATAGTTGTTTCGGAATCAAGATGAATATTGAGGTGCATAAGATTCTATAGAATCGACTAAGTTTACGGTAGGTTTGCATTCTATCCCAATTTTGTGATAATTCGTTGGGAATTTGAGAATACTTAAAATATGAAAGTGTTAGTACTTTGAAATACCTTTCCATACATATATGGTGGAGGCCAAACTAATCTCTGTACAAAAATTTATGACCGCTTAACTGAAAGCTGTCAATTCTGAATAGACGGAGGAACATGTGGGCCACAAAATTGACATACGGGCTGCATCTTAGGCCATAAGACAAACTTAGAAAGCCAAATTTCAGTCTAGTTGCAGGTTTCAACATATGGACCAACATACGAACCGTATATTTGACATACGGGTCGTATGTTGGCCATAAGTGGTCATATGTTGGCCCTCGAGAGCAGTTTTATAAGTTCATTTTTTAACTTTTCCTGATACTCCTTTTTCTTATTTTGTGGCACACCTCCCTCTGAGCTTGTTCCACCCCCTTTCTTCTTTCTGGCGTGACTGCTTCATAAAGTTGTCGAAAAGGCAAACGGGTTATGAAAGAAAGGCTTTATCCCTAGCGTTAAGGTCTCTATCAAGCACTCTTCTTTTTTTGACTTCATTCTTCACTTTTCATGCCTTAGTTCGACTATTGTCTCTAATATTCATCATCCTGCATCAAGGTAATCCCCTCCTAATTATTTCTAATAATTTCTAATCAATATACATGAATTCTAAGTGAAATCCTGTGCTACCAACCTAGGATTTTCAAGAAAACCCTTCTCAGAGGTTTAAGTGAAGGCTTTTTGGGTTTCTTCTTCAAAAATTGTTTTTTTCTTCGATTTTTCTACGTGTAGGAATGTTAATGATTCTCCTCACACCTCATTCTTTTACGACGATTATGAATTGACTCAGAAATATAGTTAAGCCTCAATTTCATAAAGAGCTTCAGAACTTTAACTCTCTAAACGATATAGTTTTGTAATTCGTACATGATTGTCATTTCGAATATTGTGAACTTAGTACGTAATTAGTATGGACTCGTGTTTGATTTCCCCTAAGTCTCAGTCATGAAAGCTTTGTATGCTCAAGAACAATCAATGTTTTAAACTCCATAATTAGTTCATGAATGTCTCAACATAGTAATGTTCAGTATTCCAGTGTTATGCATTACAGTATGATTCTCAGTTCCTTTAATATAAATTGTTGAATGTTGAACACATGTAACTGGGCCTGAGGCCACATATGTATTTGGGCCTAAGGCCACAGATTTGTGCACTTATATTGGTCTTGAGATCACAGACTATTAACTCAGTTAAAACATGTGATTTCACATTCAGAACATGGAGTACTTAGGAATATACTTCTATTGTTCAATTCAACTATCAGTATGTTTCAGTTTCAGTCTCAGTATGTTATGTTTATTGATTTAGGCTGCCCTTTCCCGAGCACCCCACAACTATTTATTCTTTCACTTGGTTTTACATACCAGTACAATTCAAATGTGATGATATCCCTTTTGCCTAGGGCATGCATCTCGAATGCAAGTAATGATTTACAGGATGACAGATCTGCTCGCTAGGATTCTCATATCAGTTTCTTGGTGAGCCCAGTTTCCTTCGGGGTGTTATCTTATTTTCAGTCATATTAGACAGTCAGTTATGCTCGGGCCTTTTCCCGATAAACAATCAATAATTCCATATTCGTTAGAGGTTTCATAGACTAGAGTAGCAGTCAGTCAAAGTTTTGCAGATTGTTGTGTTAGCCATGTTGGCTACGTCTTTATACTTTCAGACTTATCTCAATATTTCATATTTATGATTATCCAGTTAGACATTTTACTAGATCAACATGTTATAAGTTATATTTCGCATTCAGTCTATACCTCATATTGATTCAGCCAGCTAGTTTGTTCGCTCGGTCAGATGTAATCAGGCATTGAGTACCGTGTTACGTCTAAGCCCATATTTGGGGCGTGACATAAAACGTCTTCACAAAACAAAGAAGTTGAACATACTCCATACATATCCATATTCTATCCATCCAGGTTGATTATGGAGGAGGCTCATAATTTGAGGTATTCTATCCATCTAGGTGCTACTAAGATGTATTGCGATTTGAGGCAGCATAATTGGTGGTGTAGGATGAAGAGGGATATATTTGATCATGTAGCTTAGTGTCTGAATTTCCAACAAGTGAAGTATGAACATAAAAAATCGAAGGTATGACTTAAAGGATGCCTATACCTGAGTAAAAATAAGAGTGGATTGCTATAAACTTTATGGTAGGGTTACTGAAGAATTTGGGTAAGTTTAATGTTATTTGGGTTATCGTGGCAGGTTGACTAAGTCTACGTACTTCATTTCAATTCAGACCACCTACAATTCAGAGAAGTTGGCAAATATCTACATTCGAGAGATTGTGTGGTTGCATGGTGTTCTCGTCTCTATTATTTCAAGCTGAGGCACTCACTTCACCTCTCATTTTTAGAGGACCTTGTAGAAGGAAATGGGGACTCAATTGGATCTCAGTATGACATTTCACCCACAGACGGATGGTTAGTCCAAACAGACTATTAAAATTCTAGAGGATATGTTGCGGGCGTGTGTGATTGACTTTGGTGGCCATTGGGACTAGTTTTTCCCTTAGCAGAGTTTGCCTACAACAATAGTTATCACTCGAGTATTGAGATGACACTATTTGAGGCTTTGTATGGTAGGAGGTATCGTTCGCCAGTTGATTGGTTCGATGCGTTCAAGGTGAAGCCGTAGGGTACAGACTTGTTGAAAGATTCCTTGGGTAAAGTAAAGTTAATTAAGGAGGAGCTCTTGGCGGCTTAGAGTAGGAAGAAGGAGCATGTGTATTGGAAGGTTCGTGATTTGGATTCCATAGTTAGTAATGCGGTTATGTTGAAGGTTTCTCCCATGAAGGGTGTGATGAGATTCGGGAACAATGGCAAGTTGAGTCAGAGGTTTATTAAGTCATTTAGGATCATTCGACGTATTAGTGAGGTGGCCTATGCGTTGGCTTTACCACCAGATTTATCAGGTGTTCATCCCATATTTCATATATTGATGCTGAAGAAGTACCACTAAAATGTGTCATATATAATCAAATGGACTCGGTGCTTTTCGACCAAAATCTGGCATTTGAGAAAGAGTCGTGGCAATTTTGGATAGGCAAGTCAGAAAATTGAGGTCCGAAGAAGTAGTTCAGTAAAAGTGTAATGGAAACACCATCCGATTGAGGAGGCCACCTGGGAGGCCAATGCGGATATGCGGGACCAATATCCCTAGATGTTCGTTAGTTCAGGTACCTTCCTCCTTATTTTTTCCTTATTGTTCAAGGACGAACAATTGTTTGATTGGTATCTGATGTAATGACCCATTTGGTCGTTTATTCCATTTTGATATCTTATTCCCCAAAATATCATTCCCGTGATTTCTTTTAGGTTTTTATGACTTGCAGGGATGGCTTCCTGAGGCAATCAGATTGGTTTCAGAAGGAAAAATCCTAAATTTGAGTTTCCTTAAGTCTTGAAATTGAAAAGCTTGACTAAAAGGTAACTTTTAGGTAAACGGGTCTGTAATCGAATTCCAATAGTTTCGTTAGGTCCGAGATGTCATTTATGAATTAGTCGAGGCGTTGGTTCAGGTCCCGATGCGTTCGATAGTGATTTGAGTGTTCGGTCAAGATTATGGAAATTTAAGGTTTTGGAGTTAACCTTGGTCAACACTGGGTCAAGACGATATTTTTTAGAAATTCCAAGTACACGAGCAAGTTCAGATCGAGTTTTTTTGGACTAAAATTCATATTTGGTTTGTGTTCGGGAGATCTCGAATGAGTTTCGAGTGTTCGATCGGAAGATGGAAAGGACCAGAAAATTTTGGTTTCCTTCTTCACGAATGCAGAGTGGCTCTCACGATTGAGGAGAAGGAAAATGAAGCGAGTTGCGATTGTAGTAGGCCAGGTTGCGATTGCATAGAAAGGTTCATAATCTGGATTCCGGATTACACTTCGCGATCACGACAGGTTGGGCCTCACAATCACGAAGGCTAATTTGAGACCTGGACAGAATTAAAACCCCAACTTCGTTTTAGACTCCATTTTCACTTATCTCAAGTTCTAGAGCTCGGTTTAAGGAGATTTCAAGAAGGATTTTCTCATCTAAATTTTGGGGTAAGATTCTAATCTTAAATCTTTCATTTACCCTTGATTATTTCCATTAATTAGCAATTAAATCATGTTTAGAATTGAGATTTTCATGAAATTGAAGGTTCAAATGTAATTAAAATTCCACGATCTGTAAGATATTGACTATTTAGATTACAGGTAAGGTGATTGTAAGTTAAATTTTCAGTTTTGCCCTTTGGAACTGGGGTTTGACTATTTTGGGTTCATTTTTTAGTTTCGGGGAAAGTATGGCAATATAGGTGTTGATAGACTAATATACTCATCTAGAATGCATAAATGATATATGCAAATCGAGTTGAAGCTTCATGAAAAGGAAAAGGGGTTGCTTGAGGGGTTCGTAGCACATTGCTCGACCTTCGAGGTAGGTTATCACTTACTATTTTAGACTCTAATTGGAGGTGCACATATAGAATATAAAGGTTGTCGGAGTATGCATGTGAGCCTTCAGTCAAAGGAGGTGGTGATAAATCCATTGGCTTGGTATGGTTGTTGATTATGTGGGCTATGATAACCATGTGTGAATTATACTTGTAATATTGAATTAGATTCACCTTCATCATCATACATCTCTTTAAAATCATGTAGGAGAATTTTTTTTCTTGAAAGTGAGTTGATATTATGTAACTATATGACACTCGCATGTTCATTCATATATTCATGATATTTTTGGTATATGGAATTATGCACGCTATAATTCATCCTTAATTGTACCTTGTTGATTGAACTGTTGTAAAGGGAATACGGGGTAGTCTAAAATGTCAGAATAAAGGTAAGAGTGTTGTTCTCCGGCGGTATAGTTAGTTTCTCACAGTTCGATGGTAAAGTCGGGTGGTACAGTGAGTAGTCACAATCCGATGGGAATTAGCCTCGGGTGGTATAGTGAGATGTATATGGACCTCGCGAGTCCCCCATGGGTCATGACTAAGTGACAAAGCCTTTAACATGTGTGCACCAAGTTTGTATTGATCAATTGCATTGCATGTCACTTGCATTCATACTATCTTTAATTGATTATGTGGTCCCATGATATATTTTTATTATTAAATGAAAAGGCTTAATCTTTATGTTTGTAATTGACAAAGACTTGAGCTTTATGACTAGTTTAGAGTCGAATGAGCTTAAAGGTTATGTTAAGAAGAAGGAATTAAGCTTAATGACTTTAATTGGATGTGCACTTGGTAATCTTGTAATCTAAGGGAATAAATGACTTTCTTCCAATATGTGTGGTCCTTCAATATTTATATTATCTATGTGTATTTTTTCGTTGTCATCCTATGATACTTACAGGGTACTAGTGTGCTGTACTCATACTACATTTCCTGCACTTTGTGCAGATACAGATCCGGGTTCCATTTCGAGACCTCGTGGTTGATCACGAGGAACGACTTCGAGACTTTTAGGGTGAGCTACATAGCCGACCCGTGGCCCCTGAAATTCTCCTTTTTATTTACTTTATGTACTTGATTTCTACAGACAGTTCTAGTTCGTCCTACGGGACTTGTATCAGACATGGTTAGTGCTCTTGTACGATTTAGATTCAATTTTGGGATATGGATTACATTGGTGACTTTTTAGTATTTATGTTGTTAAGGCTTTAAGAAAATTGTACTTACTTTTTAGCTTTAATTTTAAATTATATCTCATTGATTTGGGGATGGTTCGCCTACCGATGGGATAATTAGGTGCCATTATGATCCGTGATTTGGGTCGTGACATTAGAAGTGCACTGAAGTTGTATCTTACCTTCAATTTAGTGCCATTTCTAAGTTTCTTCCTTTTTTTCTTAATTCTATGCCTAATTTTTATTGCATTTTAGTTTCATGCAAGTATCCCCATTTGTGGCATTAGCTATTTTCACAAGGGGGTAATAGAGTTAGTCTAAAAGTTTTTAGGTATAACAACATCCCTTATGTGTCTTGAGCTAGTAGTGGTGACATAATCTTGTATGTTGCTTCTTCTCAGTGAACTAGGAGGATGATTTTTGACTAAGGCTGGCCAGTGGGCCGGGTCGGTCCGGTCTCGATCCGATCCCGACCCGGTACCGCTCCTATCCCCCTAAAAAAAATGGTGTCAGAACTTGAAACCGAAATGAGACCTGGGCTCGTCCCACCTAGGCCCGTACCGCTTCAGACTTACCCCAGACCCGCCCCACCCCGACCCCCTCTTTGAAAAAATGACCGTTGCATAACAACTATTTTATATTTTGGTCGTTGTGCAACGCCCATTTTTGGCCCCCACCCTATAAACCTCTCTACCCCCTTAATATTTATTTTTAAACCCTAAGTTACTATATTTACACTTTAACCCAATTTTTCAACTGTAAATACCTCATTTTTTCTTCATTTTAATCTCACAAATCTTCCTGAAACTGGAACGCCTCCTATTCCCCCTAGTATGAGATGAGGCCCCACACAATGAAAATTTAAATCCGCTGCATGGGATTTTTTTGATAGGGACTAAGAGAATCAAGTAGTTAGATGAAAAATTTGTAAAAATATTTATAAATTTAAAATGGAAAAAGGTCAGGGTGGGATGAGAGGTTTATTGAGACATGTACAAAGCTTTCACAAAGCTAGGTGGGATGAATATGCGGCTACAAAGTCGGGTGCGCCAATGCGCTCTCAATCGGGACAAGGTTCACATAGTGTTCCGGACCAAGTACATGGTCAAATTAACTCGACGATGGGGGGGGAGGAATTGTAGGTCCTAAATACGATAAACATAGAGATAGAGAAATAATAGAAAAATTAGTTACAGTGGAGGGTTTGCCTTTTTCATTTCCTTCCTCCCATGGTTTTATTCATTACATAAGAGATATGTATAATCCTGCTTTTAACGATTTTCCTAGATCATCTGTTAGGAGAGACGTTTTTTAAATTCGCACACGAATATCAACAATATTTACATTATGCATTATATCATTTTCCTGACAAAGTATCAATCACTTCTGATATAGGCCGTAGTACTAACAACCATGATTATTTAACTGTAACATGTCATTGGATAGATCATAATTGGTCTATGCAAAAACGTATTTTAGCATATAGATATATTGATGATAGGCACACCAGAAATTTTATTGCAGAAAATATTCATCAAGTTTGCGATTATTATGGTATAACTGACAAAATAATGATTGTTACGTTAGATAATACTTCTTCTAATAATTATGTTGTGAGACTTTTAAAAAATCTATTAACTTCATATTTTCCTAATCATTTTCACATAAAATATGCTTGACATATTTATAACTTAGTTGTAAAGGATGATCTATCACTTTTTGAAGACATTCTTAATAAAGTACAATTTGTTATTCCTACTATTTATATTATTGGTGCTGTATTAAATCCGACTATTAAAATAGACGGTTGTAAAACACTTATTGAAACTATTTATGATTATATATCAGTACTTCCACCTCCAACTCCAAAAAATTCAAATGAACAACTACCTAAGGAACCAACTAAAGTAGAAGTTTTGTCTAGCATACACGTTGAATGCAAAATAGTATATACGCATTACCAACAAGAAAGTGCTAGCAACCAACCTCCTCCTCCTCCTCCTCCTCCTCCTCCTCCTCCTTCTTCTTCTCCTTCTCCTTCTCCTCCTTCTCCTTCTCCTTCTCCTCCTTCTCCTTCTTCTTCTCCTTCTCCTTCTCCTCCTTCTCCTTCTTCTTCTTCTTCCTCCTCCTCTTCCTCTTCCTTCTTCTTCTTCTTCCTCCTCTTCCTATTCTTCCTCCTCCTCTTCCTCTTCTTCTTTCTTCCTCCTTCTCCTCATCCTTCCTCCTTCTTCCCTCTTCCTTCTTCTTCCTCATTCTTCTTCCTCATCTTCTTTCTTCTTTCTTCTTCTTCTTCCTTCCTCCTTCTTCCTCCTTCATTCTTCCTTCTTCCTTCCTCCTTTTTCCTTCTTTTTCCTTCTTCTTCATTTTCTTCCTTCTTCCTTCTTCTCCTTCTTCTTCTTTCTCCTCCTTCTTCTTCTTCTTCTTCTTCCTCTTCTTCTTCTTCTTCTTTCTTCTTCCTCCTCCTTCTTATTCTTCTTCCTTCTTCCTCATTCTTCCTCCTTCTTCTTCTTCTTTCTTCTTCTTCCTCCTTCTTCTTCTTCCGCGGCTAGTATTGAAAGTCTTAAAAATAGAATGTTTAGTGGTACCACTACTAATCAAGTTAGCGAGTTTGATGTTTTTATTTTGTAGGGTGTTGTACCGTATCAAGCAGTTCTCAATGAAGAAGGACGTGAAGACTTGCTTAAATACTGGAGGGAAAATGAGAAGACATTTTCGACATTATCAAAGATGGCCCGAGATGTCTTGAACATTCAAGCGTCATCAACAGCATCTGAAAGCGCTTTTTCTGTAGGAAGATTTCAAATAGGAGAGCACACACATTCATTAGCGGGAGACAACTTGAATATTGCAGTTTTATTTAGAGATTTGATACAAAGGGAGTGTAGAAGGTGCGGTCAACCGGAGATCAACGAAGAAGACGACGAAAACTACAACGAAATCTTATCCGGTGGAGGTGGAAGCGACGTCGACCAATTTGACTAACAAATTTCAATTCCAACTGAAGAACTGTAAGACATTCTGAAGAAATTAGAAAAGGTATTTATAAATATGTGATTTTTTCCCACTTTTGAAATTGTATTACAAAAAAATCATATTTCTATTAAATAATATAAGAGGCACAAAAACAGCGTTGAAATATTTTTATTACACTATCTTGTTCAATTATTGAAGTGTTTATATATGTTATTTTTTAAAATTAAGTGCAAAAAAAAAAACGGAAAACCCTCATCCCAACCCGACCCCGCCCCGCTAAGACCAATCCTCTTTTCTGACGGGATCGGGAACGGGACGGGACATCGGCGGATCCCGCCATTCCCGTCGAGGACCGATCCCGCCCTCCCAGTCCCATCGTGTCTCGTCCCGCCCTGAACCCGGCCCACTGGCCACCCCTATTTCTGACTATAACTTATATTGTTCATGAAACATAAGAGTTGGGTTTAAAATATTTTCACTAGAGGATAAAACTTAGGAATTGGTAAAATCAGATTTTTATTCAAAAGATCTTATTAATTTTTTTTGCAGTCAAGTGATGTAGCTGGCGAACCCATATCACCCATAGACATAAGAAGATCATTCCATGGTAGTAATCCCAGTGATAACTATTAAAGTTCCTTGTATTTGAATTAAATATTATGAAAATGTGATTGTGTGGTTAGAATGGATGTTAGAATGATTGGAGTGGATATTGAGTTTAAATTTAATTTGTAAAACTAATGATACTAATTTATGATGATGTTTTTGTGCTGTTAAAATATGTTAATAATTCGAATAGTTAATACGCCTTTTCGGGTTTGATTATGAGGTCTACATGTTAATTTGCTTTTTAGATTTGACTATTTTGGAAGCTTTGTTCGTATTTGATTTTTATCATCGGAATACTGGTAAGTGATCTCTCTTACCTCAATCTTGTTTTCTCCTCTTACTTACGCTGGACTTTTCGTCTTTATTTGATTCTTAGCATCAGAATACTGAGTTTTGATTTATGAATTGATTTGTCATACAAATGTATTGAAGTTTGATAAATACTGAGTTTTGATTATCAATTGATTAATGAAAATGATAAAGCTATTCGAAACCTTATAACTTCACTTGATGCAATTAGTTGGGGCTCATAATGCTAAGTTTGAGGTTGAGAATAGTCTTCAAGAAATGATAATAATTGAAGAAGTTAAAATTCAACATGAAAAATCACAACTTGAATGCCAACCATCCAACCCTTTCTTATTTGATGATGCCAATGATGAAGAAGTCATAAGGGAGTCACTTGGAAATATTAAGGACACTTTAGAGTTTCACTCTAACGCATGGGGTGAAGGGAATGTGAAAACTAAAGAAAAGGTGGAAATTGAGTGAATTGGACCTCATTCCAATCACTTCTCTGATTTGTGTTGGGATTGCAATACGGAAAGTCGAGTCATTCATTCCCAAAAGTAAGTTGAGGGAAGAGACACAATATGCTTATGTTTTAGAATTTTTGGAGCTAAAGCGGAAAAATCACATTCTTCATTTAAAGGTTAAGAAATGTGTTCCACCCCGTATTTTTACATCGATTGTGTCATAAGTTACCTAACGTAAGCTCAGATAGGTTAAGATACCTCTACAAGGTTAAAGAAGGTTTTAAATAAGCATTAAGTAAGTCTCGTAAGAGTTCGGGGCTATACGAATCGAAGATGTTATAACCCGTACTAAAACTAAGAGTGATTAATATGCTAAACAGATTGTGTTTTAAGGTATTTCAATCGTATAATATTTGTATGTTAATATTTGAAGTCAAGCAAGATGTAAAACAAAAGTTGGAAAAAGTCACCGCAAGTTACGTTTATAATTCTACTGAACTTTGGATCATATCTCACCGAGCTTTTATCCTAATATACTAGGAATTACGGGGTGATCCACCCATGAAATCGAAGGTCTACGAGTCTAATTTTCAACGCATTAAGTCGTTTATCTCTATGACTTTGGAGTAGAGAGATATTCATATTTTTGCAAGATTACGCAGGCGGATCCCATTGGGACCCACTTAGGCGGTGGAAAGTTCCAGCCTTTATTTAGGCTGTGCAGCCCTTCTTTTAAGTTATTTTTTTTGAAAAAACTCAGCCTTTATACTCTCCTAGGATCTCCCTAAGAGTTCTATAAGGTTCAAAGGTAATACAAGGTGGTTTTACCAAAATTCAACCTTAAAAGCTAACCTAAGTGAAGAAAAAGGTATCTATGGTGTTGTGGTGATGTTGAGGATTGTTCCAGGTGAAGGAAAGATTTGGTTGAAGGTTTTAATTGATGTATATGGTATTTTTAACCCTCTATTTCTTGTGTTTAATCTTATCTATGTGTTGGTTAAGTTGTTTGGATGAACAACTACAAGATAGCACTTGAAGTGCAATAAGATGCTGTCTCTTGTGGGACTATTTTGAGGTTGTACATATGACTAGAAATTATGGGGAATAAATTGGTTATGTTGTTGTTGTTGTTGTTATTCTTGTCTACTTGTTGAGTATGTTGATGATGTTGTAGGTTAGGAGAAAAAGTGGCCATATAACACTTGAGAGTTGTTTATGTTGTTGTTAACTCTTGTTAGGCTGTTTGATGTTACTCTTAAGACAGATATCAGGCTGGAATGTCATGTCAATATATATTTTTATATTCTGGACCTGTTTATGGTGTTGTAAGTATGGAGGAGATGGGGAAAAAGCTTGGTTTTGGTTGCAATCTAAACTTGCGGCTCGTCGTGATAAATAGTAGTTTTGTTGGTGACGTTTGTGCATTGTTGTTTTGTAAATTGATTTGTGTTGTTGGGCTATTGGGTGTGTTGTGGTGCTGCAAGTATATAGTTGAAGCTTGTATGTGTTCTTGTTGTTTTTATGGACTTGGGAAAGCAAGGAAAATGAGGGATGTGCTGTCCGATTTCGTATAAGCAAGTTTACCACTTGTCGGCTATCATCATGATTCATATGTATTATAAGGTTGTGTTTCCATCTTATAGAGCATCATATTGGTAAGTAGCTTGTGGGATTGTGAAGGATGACTACGGTTGAAGGTATGTAAGGTTTCCTTTCATCTTTTTGGCATGATTCTAGAAGTTACAACCTCCTTATAAGATATCCAAGGGGACGAGTTGACATGTATGTTTCAGCTTGAGAGTTGAGATTCGTCTACGAGATGATGAGTAGTGATAGAAATGAGTCATTCCTAATAGTGATTCCCTTATATTAACCTCTAGCAGCAAATAGAGCTTCCGAGAGTCTAATACCTTGTCTTACTAAAGAGTTGAGCGTTAAGCTGAATAGGCTATATGCGAGTAGTACAACGAGTTAAGCGAATTACATAACTTGCAGATTATAAAGAATGAGTGATGCCTATAAAGTATCGGAATATCCAATATTCATTGATATATGTATAGTTACATTGTTACGAGATTGATAGGGAACCACAAAGGTGGTTATGTTACTTCTAAGTCAAGTAAAACTACATAGAAGCCAAGAAAGAGCTAAACGATGACATAAGTTGCCTATTGAGTTATAGAGATTATAGAACATGGTAAGTCCCTTTAGAGGCATATGATAATGATGTTGATGTTCATAATATATTCGGAGGGTTATCGACTATAAGTCGCTCTGAATGAGTGCTAATGATCCCAAAAGGATCTTCATGAATTGTAAGCATATATGTACGAGTGATGACGTTATATATGCATATACAATATCTATAAGGGCATGGCTATGGTATCCCTAGTTACCACTAGGCTATGACCGGTCGGGCAATTACCACCGATTAGGCAGTTATATATCGTTATTTACCACTGGTTGGGCAGTTATGTATCGTTATTTACCACCGGTTGGGCAGACACGTATTTACCATTGGAATACGACCGGTCAGGCAGTTACCACCATTTAGATAGTTATTTGTTATTATTTACCACCGGTTGGGCAGATATGTATTTACCACCGAGATACAACTGTTCGAGCAGTACTACTGGTTCGACAATTATGTACAATTATTTACCACCGGTTGGGAAGATACGTATTCACCATCGAGCTACTATCGGGCAGTTACCACTGATCAATTAGGCAGTCGAGCAGTTAGATTCACGACATCGATATAACGACATAGAATAAGGTTATAAGATAAGAATGATCATTATATATGTATTGGCCCTCAACGACATTTCAGGGGTTCATGTTGGGTTGTATCACTCTTTTATGATTACTTATTATTATGTTTTATTTTTGCCTTACATATTGAGTATATTATTCATATCGATGTCCCTTTTGTTGGGGGACACTACGTTTCATGCCCGCAGGTTCATATAGATGAATTGATGACCTCACCAGTAGGTTCTCAACTCAACTATTGTTGGTGCACTCCTTTTGTTCTGGAGTTGCTACTTTTGAGTCGGTATAATGATATGTACATGTTACGGGTAGGCTAGGGCCATGTCCCAACTATGTTATGTAAGTTAGATGTTCTTAGAGACTTTTGTAGACGCATATATGCCTGTGGTCAGATTCAGTATGTTGGTAGATTGTATGTATATGTCGAGGCCTCGTAGGTCCATCCGGATGATATATATATTGTTGAAATTTTATGCTTTCAGGTGTATAAATATAGTAAGTTTAATGGTTTTATACGATGGGTCGCTCACGTACGTAAGACACTAGTTGCATGTCCACCTCACCTAGGTCGGGGTGTTACAAACTTGGTATCAGAAAAGTCGTGTCCTAGAGAGTCTACAAAGTCATGTCTAGTAGAGTCTTGTTTATGGATGTTTTGTGCACCACATTTATATACGGGAGGCTATAGGGCATTTATGATTGGTTACCATTCTTTATAATTCCAGGTCGTGCTATAGATCTAAGGCAATTGAAGTCGAGTTTAACTTGTGTTTGATGTTATACAGATATGTCGATGATCAGAAAAATTATGGCCAGCCAAAAGGATAAGACAGTTCAAGAAGAGAAGTTATGACAGTATGAGAAGATAAGGTATGAGGTTCAGATGTAAATTAGATAGAAGTGAAGAAGGTACGAGATACCTAAGTATAAAAGATCATGAATAATTCCGACTTCAGGTAGGCCTAAAGGCGCCATGATTTAATATTTAGAAATGATAGTGGAACCATTAGTATCATGTCTTCTAGCTTACGGTTTTCAGGTACCAGGAGGTTTAGCTACGAGAGTAAGAAGTTAGAAGCGATGTGATGTCTCACTTGAGGTTTTGGAATAGTATAAGAAAGTCTATGATGCTAGCAAGATAAGTGAAATGTTACGAATGATATGAACAAAATAGGTGTAGGTCATAGGCCAAAGTATGGTAGTGCGACAAGGTTTTAGATCAATAGAAGTAAGGATAAGAGAAAGTAAGTAAGGAAGTACCGATGATAGGTAAGACCTTGGGATTAAGTCCACCAGGACCAATGAGTTGACGGTTTCCGTAAGTTATTGAGAGACAGATATAGCCTGAATAAATCATAGGAGTTTTAAGACTAGAAGAACTTAAAAGAAGTGGAATGCCGCCATTGATAACAAAACTTGTGAGTAAGATGATCAGCAATAAGAGAATAGCATTTAAAGATATAAGTATACGATTGAAGTAACAGTTCAACGAGAAAGGAATTCAAGTGTTAGGATGCCTTCCATAAGATGAATCATGTTGATATGTTATGGGACACTATTATGGAGATATAGTATTGTCGTTAAGATGAATCAATAAGTTAAAAGATAAAAGTTCCAAAGTATGAAAGGAGGTTGGAATGTTTCACCCGAGATGGATCGTAGCGAGGTGACTTGAGAGGATAAAGATCATAAGTATAAGTTATAATGTAGAATGAGCTTGACGAGCGCAAAACACAATGCCAAAATTTGACGAGCGCAAAACACAATATAATTTAAGTGTTTCGCTAGTCAAAGATAGTATAGTATATAGATTATCTCCATAGGGATTGGTACAAACAATTACTCAAACAAAACTTGCTTAGTATTATTCAGGTGATGAAAACTTGAGTTTGTTGTGGTTATAAACCATGATTATCGACCACAACGTAATTAAAGACAATTTACAACTAAAGCAACATTTACTATTAATATGAGAAGTAAGGGTAGTAGACAAGACATATTCAAGATTTTAGCAATTAGCTCCGATTCATTTTATCATTCTTTTCTAAATTTTACTGAGTCTTTCGAATTCAATATGTAATTAGTTTACTCAAGAATCCAATAAACATCTTTCGATTATTTATTCAAATTCCATAAATTAAACTAATGCAAGCCCCGAGGATGTTCAAAATTATAGATAGAAATAGATCTTTGGTTGACTTCTCACAAATATCGTCAGCTTATAACCCTAGATAAATTATTGAAGAATCTCTTCTGATTACTTAACAAAATCATTCAATCAAGAGCTAAATAAGATTTATATTAAGATAATTCACAGAACACTTCTTCTTGTGATTAAAGCATTCAAGAATACCTCAACAATCAAGTAAAACTACTATCCATGAATTCAAGACTATTGAAAGCCATATGAACATATGCAAGAGAAATATTAAGGGTGTAGTCTAAAGGAAAACGTCTCTTGAATATTTTCCTCTCTTGGTTAAACCAAAAATTCTAGAAGCTCTTTTGATTACTTAAAAGAATCACGAATTAAAATCAAACAAATTAATGCAGAGATATTCACCAAACTATTCATCCTTCGATTAAATAAAATAGTAAATAACTTTGCAATTCAATTCAAAACTAACGAATTTAGGCAATAAAACAATAATCGAATCTAAAAATGTCAAACAATACATCATGTCTATCAAAATCCTATAATAAAACTACTCCATTATAGAATAAAAGAATACAGAAGAAATAGAACTAAAAAACATTACAACCGACGATTGATCCAAACCCCCGTATTGAATCAAATCGTGAGGAAAAGTAACGAATCCGGCCGTCAAATCCTCTTCTACGCTCCTCCAATGCTCCCTGGGTCAAACATCCCCTCCAAAACGTGTTTAGAATGTATTTATAACATATCCTAAAAGTCACGAGACGAAAATACCCTTAAAAGAATGAAGTGAAAAATATGTCCGAAAATGGCATGGTGCACTGATGGCTGCCCTGCGGTAGGCCAAATATTCTGCAATCCCCATTTTTGTCCATTTTCTTCACTTTTTAGCATGCATATCCGTTCCTCGAACCCCAAACCCGATCGCGATTTGTACGTTGAACTTTTACTCAGACTTCGAAGTTTTACCCCCACAATTTAAGCTCCAAACATGCTCGTTTTCTCGGGAACAAGTCCTAAGCAATAAATACACGTTTTATAAGCATAAAATCTAACATTATAGCTCAAATAAAATTAAAGTGTAGTCAATAAAAGGCGAAATATAGCTAAAAATATGTATTTTTAGACTACCATCAACACTCACACTTAAACCATTACTCGTCCTAGAGCAATCAAATCACACTCTAAATAAGAATGACCTTTTCAAACTACTCTTCCTAATTTGTCATGCCAAGAAGATTTGAAACAAATATAGCACCCGTCCGTAATCACCTAGCCTTAGGACTCAACTCAAAAGCACCAATATTATTTTTAAACCAGCTTATTTACTCCATTAGATAAGCCAAGGAATATCATTTATCCTTCGCAAATCATGTGCCCCTCACACAAATAACATAAAATAGTCACATACACATAAAACTCAAGAACAATTAGAGACTCAAGATAGAAAGAATTTACGCTCTCTCTTAGAAACAAAGTTCATGTGCCACAAGATTTGGTATACTATATAGAGTTTTGTTGGGTTGTTGTACGCAACGGATATTGAAAACCTATTTCAAATCCAACAAACGTAGAACTGTTTGACTATAGGGTAGTTTAAAACCGTAAACATAAGACTTGAATGGTACTTACATGTTTACAATATCTGGAATCTTTATCAACTGTGGGTGCGCACGCGAATGCCCTTTCGATTGCAAGCTCCAAGCTTCAATATATTCCTTATTTGGAAAGCTAGGAACTCCGGCAGAGGTTCGAGAGAGTGTTTTGATTCTGAGTCTCTAAGACTTAGAATAATGATATGAAAATAAAGTGTAATGAATAATGAAGTGTAGGTCTGTATTTATAGGTAAAAAATTAGGTCAAACCGGATTGTGACCTTGGGCCTGGCCCACATATTTTCAGCACTTTCTTAATTAAATTCAAAATCCAACTTTGACTTAATTAAAACAAACATCATTCATTTAAATATCTCGATTCTAAATCGAATATTTAATAATCTCTCAATACATCTTTAGATCGAAAGGATAATCGATATAGTGTGACCCTACATGCCTTCTCATATCGACACTAATCAAATTAAGGTCTACGCGGAACTCCTAGACAGCGTCGTAAGACGAACTCAATATGTTAAGTACGTTTACATGAATCCAGTAAACTTAGCCTCTATGTGGTAAGATAAAATCCTTTCATTCACGATATACTCGATCAAGCTTAGAATTTACCAAGTGTCTATCCAAATGGCTTGATCATTATATATCATCTATATTGGTTGACAACAAGACCATATTCTAGATATGTCTATTGTGTTGGCCAACGACTTAGACAATCCAATATAAATGAGAAGTTGAGTGTTATCTCGAATATACATTCAAGGAATGAATCCCAATCTTGGCTCAACTACCACCTTTAATCCACATCGTAATATACCCAATACAAGCCGTATCTCAACTTATAAGGCATTTGAGCTTAGGACATGATCAAAGTATATTACTATGTAGACAAGGTGTGTATTGACCTCAAGTCTAAGTGTTTTTATCTTCCACACGCTGATCATACTTTAGACATGTATAACAAACAGTATATCAGCAGGGTATACCAATACTTCCAAAGTATCCATGTGTCCATCACGAGTAGCCATTACTCGTAGCAGATGGGACATACTACATCCTCTAAGAAAGTGATGCAGACCACATGTCGACTTATCACATATCATCGATATCCCATTCTTGATGATCATTAGTCGAGGATATTTTAAGAGTTATGTTATAATATTAATATCTCACATTATTAATACGAACGCAACCTCTAGGGATGCATGTTATAGAATATTATAAACAATCAACTAATAATTCAATAATTGCAAATGCCAAAATATTAATCTCCATTAATAATAATACGAATGTGTATAAAATATATTTGTCCTAATACAAATTGTCTCTGGGATATAAATATACTTTCAATCTCCTACTTGGCCTAGAGCCAATCTCCAATATATCTAATGCCCATATTCTCAAAATGACTATTATGCTTGACTAAGCTTAATGGTTTTAGTGAATCGGTCAGCTAGATTATTGTCTGTGGGAACATAGTCTAATCTAATCTCTTCAGTCTCCACCATATCCCTTAGTATGTGGTACTTCTTTGGTACATACTTGTTTCTGTTTGTTGATCTTGGTTCCTTAGCCTGTGCAATCGCACTAGTGTTGTCACAATAAATAATTATTGGACAACTGGCACTCGGAACTACCCTTAGTTCCTTCAGGAACTCAGAAATCGTGACAACTTCTTTACCAACTTCTGATCCAAAGAATGTACTCACACATTGTCGAATCGTCATTGTAGCTTGTTTGGAACTTTTCCAGCTTACTGCTCCACTATTGAAAATGAATGTGTACCCAAACTGAGATTTGAAGTCATCAAGATCCGTCTGGAAGCGAGCATCAGTGTACCTAGTAGCAGCTAGCTTTTCTTCCCCACCATAGACTAAGAAGTAATCTTTAGTTCGTCTAAGATACTTAAGAATACTCTTGACTGCTTTCCAGTGTTCTTCCCTAGGATTCTGCTGGAATTTGCAAGTCATACTAAATGCAAAGGCCACATCTGGCCTAGTACAGGTCATGACATACATGATCGATCCTATAGCCGAAGCATATGGGATCTTCTTCATGCGTTCAAGTTCTATAGTATTAGAAGGACTGTCCTTGTTAGATAACTTGATGCCTTGTCCCATAGGTAGACCGCCTTTCTTCGAATTTTCCATAGAAAAACGTCTATGCACTTTGTCTATGTAGACTGACTGTGACAGCCCCAACAATCTATTAGTTCTATTATCTATAGATCCTAATTCCCAGAATATAGTAGGCTTCACCTAAATCCTTCATCATGAAGGTACTGGACAACTACTCCTTGACTGACTGCAGGAGAGTCTTATTGTCTCTCATTATCAATATGTCATCTACATATATAATAATGAATGAAATACTCCCATCCTTGCGTTTACTATAAACACAGGGATCCTCTTTGCTTCTAACGAAATCAAATGACTTGATAGCCTTGTCAAAGCAAATGTTTCAACTCCTCGAGGCTTACTTAAGCCCATAAATGGACTTTTGTAGCTTGCATACAACATTTGGTTTGGACTCAAGCGAAAAACCCTCAGGTTGTTTCATATACACCTCCTCAACTAGATTATCATTGAGGAAAGTGGTTTTGACGTCCATCTGCCAAATGTCATAGTCATAATATGCATCTATTATAAGCAAAATCCGAATGGACTTAATCTTAGCAACAGGTGAAAAGGTTTCATCATAATCGACCCCAGGCCATTGATTATAACCTTTAGGCACCAACCTTTCTTTATAAGTCTGTACATTTCCAAATGCATCGATCTTCTTCTTCAAGACCCATTTGCATCATATGGGTTTAACCCCAGCTGGCAAATCAACCAAGTTTAACACTTGATTGATGTACATAGATTCCATCTCGGATTTCATGGCTTCTTGCCATCTCTTCGAATCAATGTCCAATATTGCTTCACTACAGGTTGTAGGCTCATCGTTCGGGAATATCTATCTCACTGTGTGTTTCCATAAGTAGATTTAGTTTTTCAGGAGGACGATGAGTCCTAATGGACTTACGGATTTGATTGTTTTGCAGTTCAGTGCTTGGTATGTTCTGATTGTGAGAGGGTGCTTGTGTGTTGGATAATCCACTAACTTGAGAGCTTTGAGGAATATCATTTTCATGTATTTCTTGAATGGGAGGAGGTGCAACCATTGCATCTACTCCCAAAGGCTGTGTAGGAGGATCTTGCATTTCTGTATTGTTCATCGTAACACTCCCACTGGACAAAGGGCGTACTTGAAGTACCCAATCTTCGCCAAATACCCCCACTGAATTCTTGCCTTGGTTATTCGGCAATGATTCAACATCTATGTTATCTTGCGTTTCTTGAATTTCTTCAAGTTCTATATCTGTGTAACTATGTTCCTTGTAGACAAATTCTTCTTTAAGGAAAGTTGCGTTCCTGGAAACAATGACCTTACGTTCTCCAGGAAGATAGAAGTAGTATGCATTAGTTTCCTTTGGATACCCCACGAAGTAACATTTCTCACTTTTGGATTCCAACTTGTCAGTGAGCATCTTCTTAACATATGCAGGGGACCCCCAAGGTCTCATATGTTTAAGAGCTGACTTCTTGCCACACCATATCTCATAGGGTGTATTTTCTACTGACTTGGAAGGAACTCTGTTCAGAACATATATTGAGGTTTGTATAGCATGTCCCCAAAGGTATGTCGGTAGAGCTGATAAGCTCATCATGGATCGAACCATATCTAATAAGGTTCGATTTCTCCTTTCGGCAATACCATTCATCTGTGGTGTTCCAGGAGGTGTCCACTGTGATTGGACTCCATGTAGCTTTAAGTAATCTAGAAAATCCTTGCTCAAGTATTCACCTCCTCGATTCGATTGAAGGGTCTTGATACTTGTTGCAAGTTGCTTCTCTACTTCCAATTTGTATTCTTTGAACTTCTCAAAAACCTCGGATTTATGTCTTATAAGATACACATTTTCATACCTCGTGAAGTCGTCAGTAAAAGTGATGAAATATGGGAAACCTCCTTTAGCTTGAGTCGAAAATGGCCCACATACATCAGTATGGACCAACTCAAGCATCTCATTGGCTCGCATACCTTTTCCAGAAAGTGGCTTATTGGTCATCTTTCCTCTCAAGCAAGATTCGCAGTTACCATAAGACTCCAAGTCAAATGATTTGAGATAGTCTAACTTCCTCAACCTTTCTATCCTTGATTTATTGATATGACCAAGTTTGCAATGCCATAGGTATGTATAGTTTCTATTACTTATCTTAGCTCATTTGTTTTGTACATTGAATATTTCTCGACTACAGTTTAGTGTATATAATCCATCCATAAGAGGAGCAGTTCCATATATAACATTATCAAAAGACAGTACTTGACTGCCATTATAAATATATGAGGAAAAACCCTCCATATCCAAAGCAGTGATAGAAATGATATTCCTCGTTAACGAGGGTACATAGTAATAATCATTTAATACTAGACAATATCCAGAAGGCAAATTTAATCTATAAGTTCCTACGCGCTCAACATCCACTCGTGCTCCATTTCCAACGCATATGTCCACCTCTCTTGGTCCAACCTTCCTGCTATTAGTTAGCCCCTGCACATTGGTACAAATGTGTGAGCCACAAGCGGTATCCAATACCCAAGAATGAGAGTTATTTATAGACGTATTTATTTCAATGATGTACATACCTTGTCCACCAGAGGTAGAAGCACCTGGTGTTTTTCCTCCTCCTGGTGCAGTGCAATCCTTCTTCCAATGCCCCTTCTTGTTACAGTTGAGGCATATATCCTTAGCCGAATTAATCTTATTTTTCTTCATACCTCCCTTAGGCTTCATAGCTGTGGGCGCAACGACTGCTTTGCCATTCCTTACCTTTCGGCTTGGGTCGGCTAGTAGAGCTCACCATGAGCACATCTTTGCCTTTGGAAATGGAAGACTCAAAGGTCTTGAGCATATTGTGCAGCTCTGGCAGACTTGCCTTCGTTCCATTCATATTTTAATTCACTATGAAATTTTCAAAGGAACGAGGGAGAAAGTTCAGGATGAGGGTGGTAGCGACATTCTTTTGCAGCTTCGTTCTAATTGAAGCAAGTCTCTCTATCAGCCCTATCATCTTCAACACATGTTGTGAGACCTGGCCCCCTTCATTGAGCTTACACTTAAAAAGTTCTATCAGTAACTCATATTCCATAGTCTGGGATTGTGAGTCATATAGACTCTTTAAGTGTTCGAGCATCTCATTGGGACCCATGTTTTCATGTTGTTTCTGAAGTTCCGTAGATATGGAAGACAACATCACGCACTGTGCTGAAGTGGCATCATCTAGGTGTTTTTGGTAAGCATCCTTATCAAAAGAGGCATATTCAGTAGAGTCTGTCGCATGGACTGTTGGGAACACCGTGTCCAACACGTATTATAATTTCTCTTATCTCAACACTATTTGCAAATTTCTTAGCCAGTCAAGGTAGTTAGGTCCAATAAGTTTGTTCATTTCAATCAACATTTTCAATGATAAGCTCGACATCTTTGATAATCTGAAGAATTAGATAGACTGAAAATCAAACTCAAAATTTATTTCCTATTATACACATTCGTTTAGGCTAATCAACATGGTCTTTTGTTTAATTAGCTCCCACTATTTTAACATACTTCTACGACCCCATGGTAGAATACAGACCTATATTAATTGAGGTCATAATGGGCCAAGATCCAAGCCTATGCTATCTCCGCATTTTCTTTGGTTGATAACTTCAATAACACATCTTGGTAGGTTCTAAACCAATTGCAAAACTTATTTGCAACTCTTGGTTGATCAAATATTATATTTAATCTTGCGTCCTTAGATTAGTCCGACACTTTGGCGCCATGATTTGTCTAAGCAAGTCAACCCTATTACTCGACTACGTTTATATATCTAAGTAAATTTGGCCTTTGTGAGCAAACACTTTGGTGTAAATACCCACAAAAGTTTATCGTTTACCTTTACTTTTAAAACACATCTATGAAAGAGTCCGAGTCCTCGTAGACTTAGAGCAAATGCTTTGGCATAAATACTCGTATCGCCGAAAAGGATTTTGCACTCTAACAATTATAATGGATGACGCGTTTTAATTTAGACTTGTATTTAAAATTTTTGGGAAACATTTTAATTCAGGATTTTAACCAAGATCAACTCTTTTACGCCATATCCAATATGACATCTTAATATCATGCAAAACTAATGACCCATATAGTTGGAAACCGTCAACCCAATATGCATGATATAAGATGGTTTAATCAAATACTGGGCGCCGCTTGCACATACAGTTATAGCGGACACTATGCTAATTATTAAATGAAAGCATTTAAACACTTAGCATATAGTTCGTATATTATTAAATAATATATAATTAATAATAATCATGGGTTAACTTGTCTAAACTCTAAAATTTAAGTCTAATCCAAACAATCCCTTAAACATTTTCTGATTTTAAAAACTGATTTTCAGGATATTTCTGTAAGTTCTAGATTTTCAGAATTTACAGTTTAGTCCCTCGAGAATTTAAAATTTCAATTTTGAACCTTTTTAAATTCAGAAAATTCAATTTTAATTTTTAGAAAATATTCAGATTTCAGGGACCTGTCTGTAATTTTCATAATTTTAAATTAATTACAGATTTGGCCCAAGGGACCAAATCTGTTTTTCTGAAATTTACAGATTTGCCCCAAGGACAATATCTGATGATTTTAAAAACTTTTCCAGGGATCATATTGCAATTTCAGAAACTTCTAAAATTTTCAGATTGCCCTAAGGGCTAAATTGCAATTTTGGAAACCACCACTACCCCTCCAGAACATTGATTGTCGTCATTGTTCACACAAGAACAATGTTCAGTACTGTTCACTGTTCCAAAAAAAATAATATTTTTTATAACGCCGGAAATTTTGGAAACCACCACTTGCCTCCGTAACATTGATTGTCGCCATCGCTCACACGTAACAATGTTCAAGATCGTTTCACTGTTCCAAAAAAAATAATATTTTTTATAACGCCGGAACAGTGTTCGATTACTGTTCACGATTCCGAAAAAATATATATATATATATATATATATATAAACGGTACTACCTTCTAATCTTTTAAATTCTTTAATTTTCTGCATTAAATACTTGGCCGGTTCAACTGCCTATTTGATTTAAATTCCTGCAGAACCTTGTGATTTATGGTTTCCATAACTGGAACCTTGAATTGTAAGTCAAGCTTTATTTACCTTCTGCATATTTCAATTATCCTTTAATTTTTCAATCCCTTATATCCCGATTCCTTACGTGTCTGTTATCCCCTTTAGATCCTCGGCCTAAGTTTGGTATCAAAGCCATAAAGGGTAGATTTAGAGAGAATATTGTCCAGACCAGATGTTGAATTCCTTGTTAGAGGTTACGGAGACTTCCGAGTTAGGATAGTCAAGGGTCGGTAAGTCCTCAACGAACGCAGACAGTTATACCCACGGAAAGGCCTAAGCGACGAAGAAAGTTCGGACGCTCTGTTAATAGGAATTCCATAACATGGATCCGTTTCTCAACAGATCTACTTCGCGTGATTTTGGTTCATCTTCTTCCATGGATTCAAAGAAGATAATAAACTCCGAAGAAATCTTGATACAAGATTTTGACAAATCTATCGATAATTGGGAAATACCGAGAGTAAATCGAGACCAGATTTACAAAAATTTGAAATACCAGTTATTCAAAACCGATTTCACAATCAAAACTGAGGAAAGAGATATCCAATTATCTCAACCTTTTGAAACCATCCAATTACTTTCTCAAAGTTCCTTGAAAAAACACCGAGAAAGAAACTACAAATACATCCATATTGGATTAGTCCAAATAGGGATAAAACCCCTCACGAAGGAAGGATTAAACACCTCAATCCTTGCTGTCTTACGTGATGCCAGATTCACAAATTTCAAAGATTCCTTATTGAGTTATGTTGAGTCTAGTCTCTGCACATGACCAATATCTTTTGACTGTTACCCAAATTTCTCAATCTCTTTAAATGACAAAAATATCCAAAAATCCCTAGTCTTACAAATCATGACTCACAATTACCAAATGCTTGAAGGATCGATTCCCGTAGCTATAATTTACCGGATCCATTACAAAGCTATGACTTCAGCTTTTGCCACAAAAGTCAGATACCATAGTAAGAAAGGCGAAACCCTTCTTTTACAAACCGATCTTTCCAGATCTAACACCGTTATACCGAGACCTATGAGATGGAAGGATATTTCCTTACCAGACAAATAGATCTTAGAAGGTGTTGTCAAGCCTGAACCTCTTGAGACTTCCCAACCAAATACTCGTCTCAGAGAAATAACCCAATACCAGGATGGTAGAGTCAGTCTATTTTTCCATAGAAAATCTACGAGTAGTAGATACGATGATTCCAGTTGCGTAGAAACTCTCGACTTAGGAAGAGTTTCACAAATTCCTTCAGTCATAAATACTCCTTACAAAGAGAAACCTAGACGTTCTATGTCTGATATACCCAATCTACGAAACGTAGATTACTCCAACGAAATACCGAGACCCGTTTATAAAAATCCCACTGTTAAAGAAAAGATAGAGGACCAAGAACCTACTAGTCTGACTTTTTCCTCGATAACAGAGAACCTAGTAAACTAACTTGGTGTTTTACAAAAAGATTTCAAAGTAGACAAAAAATTCCTTCAAAATGATTTTTATGAAAAATACAACCTAGAAAAATGAATTTGGTTCTTCAAAACCTTTTCAAAAACTATGACACAAATACAGGAAAAATTCTACGAGTTTGTTAATGAACATAGGATAAACATCGTTTTCTTTGACTGGTTCGATTATTATTCCTCCCAAAATTCCATTGATTATCCCTTTTCTAAAACGGTAAATCCCGTTACGACTAGGAACAAAACACCGAAGTGGAAAACCCTAGCTGATTCTAGGAAAATTCAGTCCAACCACCCTCCTTTACAAGGCATCAAGCTTACTATTCATGGTTGCCCTGTAGACGCGATTCCTCTCAAGAACCCTGCAGAGATGAGAAAACAAATACCAAAAATATCCTCGCTCAAAATAATTTTACCAATATCAGTTTGAATACCCTAGGAAAACAACTCGACAAGGTAGAGAAACACATAAAAACCAACCCTTTAGTCACCATAGATTCCACGGGCACGACTAAGGATATGAAACCGAAAAGCCAAAAACCTATCTTTAAACCCTTTCAGGTGTCCAAAGATGGCGTCGAGAATATCCAGCAAAATAAGTCTGAATTTATTCAGGCTATCCAGGATCAATTGAGTAGAATTGGGACGTCCAACAGTTCTAATACTGAACACGTTGTTCCAGATACTCCACAATCCTCCAATAAAATCACTGCTCTCACACACGACTCCGACGACAGTGATACTCCAAAACCATTCCAAAACAAAAAACCTTTTGTTAACCATATGGATTGGCAACGACCAATACAACAGGTCCAACAACAGCAATTACAAATTATTCCTGCTCCTGACCTAGGAATAGTAAAACCCCTAGCTCAATCCCGTTTCAATGCCTCTTCCATTTATGATTGGAATATAGATGGGATGACCGAATACAATATTCTTAGTTTTCTTCAACAAATGACCATGGCTGCAAATGCCTACAAAATCCAAAATGGTACGCAAGACAAGACCATTGCAGAACTGCTCATCGCAGGATTCTCTGGTCAATTGAAAGGTTGGTGGAATAATTATCTCGCTGATCAACAAAAGGATGATATCCTCAATTCCATCAAAACTGACGAAGAAGGATTACCAATCCTTGACGAACAAAGTGAACCCCTACAAGATGTCGTAGCAACCTTGATTCTGACAATCTCTTTAAACTTCATAGGAGATTCTTCACACTTGAAAGACAAAAATGCCGAATTACTTTCCAACCTCAAATGCAAACAACTCAGCAATTTCCAATGGTACAAAAATACCTTATTAACCAGAGTTATGCTCAGTGAAGATTCCAACTAGCCATTTTGGAAAGAGAAATTCCTGGCCGGATTACCTACCCTTTTAGGTGAAAAGGTTAGGAACAAAATCAAAGAGAATTGCGGTAAACAGATTATACCCTATAGTGAGTTTACATACGGACAACTTGTCAGTATAACTCAACTGGAAGGTCTAAAGATCTGTCAAGACCTAAAATTACAGAAACACCTCAAACTGGAGCTAAAGAGAACTAAGTGCGAACTTGGAACCTTTTGCAAACAGTTTGATACGAATTTCTCAAAACCCTATTCCAGTTGTACATGAAACTGTAGCAACACTCATAAATCCCTTAAGAGTACTTCTAGAGGTTACAAAAAGAGAAATCTCAGCAAAACCAATGAAGAGTATTACAAAAACCCTTACAAAAATACTCATCATTTCAAAAGACCAAATACCAAAAAGCAGATTCCAAATACAAGGATCTTACGTGTTACAAATGTCACAAAAAAGGTCATACATCGAAATACTGCAAAGTGAATACAAAATTACAAGAGTTGAAGCTCGACAATGACGTCACCCAAAAAATCTCCAATCTTCTCATTGATTCTTCCAATTCAAATGCCGAGTCAGAACCTGACTACTTTTCTCTGTCTTCTGAAGACAACAAAGCCCTTCAAATTGATGAATTGATTACTTCCAGTTCTTCTGAAAATTCCGATAAGGGTAAGGGAAAACTTATTTGTATTCTAACCAAGGATCAAAAATTCATGTTAGAAATAATTCAACACATAGATGTCGAACACCAAAAAGATTATTTGAATAAACTCCTCAAATTCCCTTTTATGACAAAACCAAAAGCTAGCGACCTCGATCTGATTAAAACCTATTCTTGTCATCTAGGTGAATTAAGAAATAGTTTTTTAAATCAGGATTCCGAGTCCCCTAGAAACTCTGTGATACTCGTTCCATCAAATTAATTGATTCCTTTGCATACAAAAAACTTTTGAAGCATAATCAAAAACAATTTTCAAAAATTGCATTCAAAAACCATTTCTGCAAAATAATTTCTGGCGATTTTTACTTTAAAAATATTTTAACCAGTGGTTTACCAAAAAATAGGAGAAAAAACCCACAGATTTCCAATACCAGTTACAACACAGAAATGTCCTATCACTGTCCTTTGCCCCAATGTCCGGGTTACAGAGAAAAAATATCCAGAAAGGACATGAAAGAATCCGGACAATACTGTTACCATGCAATGTGTGGAGCCTTGCTCAAAAAAAGAAAAGAAGAGATACCTCCACCAATAAATATACATGTTGTTGCACCACAACAACAAACAAATTCCATGGCCCCTAAAAAACCCACAAAAGAAGAAAAGGAAAAATTCCCTGCCAAATCTCCCACTGAAAAACCACTGTCGTGGTATGATGCAGTCATGAAAGAAGAAAATGAAAATACCGCAGCATCCGTACAAAAAACACCAGCACAGGAGATGACTGCTGAAAATCTTCTACAACTCCTGGCGAAATCCCCAGAATTACAACAGGCATTGATGCAACTTCAAAATCCCAAACAAGAAGTTGTTCAAAGCTCAGGAGAGGAAAAAACCTCTCAAAATTTTATAAAAATCGAGAAAGGAGAATCTTCAAAAACCCTTTCTCAAAAAGAATTTTCAAAACTCCAACTTGAGAAAGAAGAGTCTTCAAAAAACCTTTCTCAAAAACAATTTTCAAAAAATCAACTTGTGGTACCACAAGTCCCCAAAAAACCTGCTCCTAAATTTTTCATAAAACCATTTTTTCAAAATATTGTGACTCTTGAAAAAGGATTTTTTAACAAAGACCCTTTTTAGCACTACAAAATTATTTTGGACAAAAATATTTTTATAAATCATGGGATTAATTAAAACCCCCATATTTTTATCAGGCTATCCTTGAAATATCAGGATCAGCAACAATTAAAAATAATTTTTACAAAAAAAACTCAGATCCCTCTTATTCAATTTGCAAAATACTTAGCATAATTGCTCCTATTGATTGGGGGAATGACTTGTCTCAACTACTAAATTTCCTAGACACCCACAAAAATGAACCATTTTTTGATATTCTTTTTAATTACTGGGATTACCAACAAGCTTGGTTCAATTCATTTTTCATTCAAAATACCAACCAAAGCCACACTTGGCTTTTCCATTTTGATACCTCATATGATCCATCACAATTTCCAACATGGTGAAATTCATGGTGGGAGCAATTCAGATCCACCTTAGAAATACAAAAACCAGAAGTCACTAAATCTTTCAGCCTCTTCAAATCCCAATTTAAACCCTCTGAGGAAGAAAAACAATTTGTGCCTCCACCTTTTTCACACAAAATTCCACTTACCATGGGTTTTTACATGGTTCGTAGATTATTCGGAAGACAAAATCTCAATTATCCGAAGAAGATTCAAAATTCGATGGTGGGATAGCTTTAAAATACCAAAAAGTCTCGCACCACAAAAAGTCCAGGAATGGTTAGATACCCAAAAATCCATTCCTTTACAAGCGCCCCCACAAACACCACCGGCACCACTACAAACAAAGGAGCACATCCAGTTCCTTTCACAGAAATCCCAGATGGCCTCAATACTTGTAGCGGCCAAAAATTCAGAAGAAATGCAAGCCATAATTCTGAAATTTGCACCGTCTTCATCAAAACAAGGCTCTTCGTCAGAAGAAGAAGAACCCGAGATTGATATTGAAGACAATCCGGTTTTTGGCAATAGTGGATTCTGAACAAAATTGCTAAAAGAATTCAAAATACCCGGAGTAGAGTTCGTAGACAAAATTCCAGACAAAATTCCTACAAAAGAAAGTGCTCGAAAAAGCTACTTTCAAAAAAGCAAAAGCAAAGATTCCAGCAATAATTCAAGAAAATGCCAAGGATGAATAGTGATTCTCCGCACGGATGAATAGTCATTCTCCACTTGGATGAATAGTTAGATTCCTTTTTATTATGAAAGTACCTTGTAAAACTCCTATAAAAGGAGACACCCTCTCCCTTAGTTTCATAAGTCATTTTTAGTAAGTCTTTCTCTTTCTAAACTAGAGAGAAGTTGAGAGTCTTACAGAAATTCCCCTTTAGGATAGATTAAATACCCCTCAAATACCCATGTGATTCATATCATATGACTCATTTCATATGATCCAATATACCCCAGAAATTCCCAAGGTTTATCTCCTTGATAATTATCTTTGTAAATTCCATTTATTTTTTAAATGAATATGATTATGGACGGTACTACCTCCTAATATTTTAAATACTTTATGCTTTTAAATTCCTTTACTTTCTGCATTAAATACTTGGCCGGTTCAACCGCCTATTTGATTTAAATTCCTGCAGAACCTTGTGATTTATGGTTTCCATAACTGGAACCTTGAATTGTAAGTCAAGCTTTATTTACTTTCTGCATTCTTCAATTATCTTTTAATTTTTCAATCCCTTATATCCCGATTCCTTCCGTGTCTGTTATCCCCTTTAGATCATCGGCCTACCTTAGGTCGGGGATCTAATGATCTAAAGGGGATAACAGACACAGAAGGAATCGGGATATAAGGGATTGAAAAATTAAAGGATAATTGAAGAATGCAGAAGGTAAATAAATATTGACTTACAATTCAAGGTTCCAGTTATGGAAACCATAAATCACAAGGTTCTGCAGGAATTTAAATCAAATAGGCGGTTGAACCGGCCAAGTATTTAATGCAGAAATTTAAAGAATTTAAATGCATAAAGTATTTAAAAGATTAGGAGGTAGTACCGTCCATAATCATATTCATTTAAAAATTGGAATTTACAAAGATAATTCTCAAGGAGATAAACCTTGGGAATTTTTGGGGTATATTGGATCATATGATATGAGTCATATGATATGGGTCATATGAACTGAATCATATGGGTATTTGAGGGGTATTTAATCTAACCTAAAGGGGGATTTCTGTAAGAGCTCTTAACTTCTCTCTAATTTAGAAAGAGAAAGAAAGAACTTATGAAACTAAGGGAGAGGGGGAGTTTTACATGGTATTTTCGTAATTAAAAGGGAATCTAACTATTCATCTGAGTGGAGAATGACTATTCATCTGCATCACTATTCATCTGCGTGGAGAATCACTATTCATCCTTTTGGCATTTTCTCGAATTATTGTGGGAATCTTTGCTTTTGCTTTTTGCTTTTTGAAAGTAGCTTTTTCGAGCACTTTCTTTTGTCGAAATTTTGTCTGTACTCTCCTCCGGGTATTTTGAATTCTTTTGGCAACTTTCTTCAGAATCCACTATTGCCAAAAACTGGACTGTCTTCAATATTAATCTTTGATTCTTCTTCTTCAGACGAAGAGCCTTGTTTTGATGAAGACGATGCAAATTTCAGAATTATGGCTTGCATTTCTTCTGGATTTTTGGCCGCTGCAAGCATCTGGGATTTTTGTGACAGGAACTGGGTGTGCTCCTTTGTTTGTAGTGGTGCCAGTGGTGTTTGTAGAGGCGTCTGTAAAGGAATGAGTTTTTGGGTATCTAATCATTCCTGGACGTTTTGTGGTGTTAGGCTTTTTGGTATTTTAAAGCTGTCTGACCATCGAATTTTGAATCTTCGTTGGATAATTGGGATTTTATCTTCCGAATAATCTACGAACCATGTAAATACCCATGGTAAGTGAAATTTTGTATGAAAAAAAGGGTCTAAGGGCACAAATCTTTTTTCTTCCTCAGAGGGTTTAAACTGGGATTTGAAGAGGCTGAAAGATTTAGTGACTTCTGGTTTTTGTATTTCTAGGTTGGATCCGAATTGCTCCTACCATGAATTCCATCATGTCGGTAATTGTGATGGATCACAAGATGTATCAAAAATGGAAAAGCCAAGTGTGGCTTTGGTTGGTATTTTGAATGAAAAATGAATTGAACCAAGCTTGTTGGCAATCCTAGTAAAAGAATATTTAAAAAATGAGGCATTTTATTTGAAATTTTCGCAAACTGTTTTTCTGAGGACTTGTGTTATCACAAGTTTGGATTTTGAAAATCGATTTTCAGAAATGGTTTTTTTGAAAATAGGTTTTGAGAAAGGGTTTTGGAAATTCTTTCTCTAATTTTATAAAATTCCGAGTGCGTTTTTCTTCCGGATGATCTTCTGTCTATGAATCTCGCCTTTTTGGTTTTGGAAATTTTTGAGATATGTTTAGGTATTTTCTCTTGGGGGATTTTCTGGGTTTTTCTCTCTGTTTTGAAGGAATTCACGGGTTAAGAAATCTGGAATATAATTTGTTTCTCCTTTGATGTATTCAATATCAAAATAAAAAATGCTAAGAATCGCTTGCCATCGTGCAAAAATCTGTTTTGATGCAAGGTTTTGAACATCTTTTTGTAAAACTTCTCTAGCACTTTTGCAATCAATTATGAGTAAATTTTTTTGATTTAGTAAATCACTTTGAAATTTTTGTATGCATAAGACGATGCTCAAAATTTCTTTTTTAATAGTGAAATAATTTTTCTGGGTATCATTCCAGTGGACAGAAGTATACTGGACTATACACTCTTTTCCCCCTCGAATTTTGTTTCAAGATCCCTTCATTACCTAAGTCAGAGGCGTCTGTTTCTACGACATTAGGTAGCTGAGGGTCTGCTAAATGAAGACATGGGATTTCTAGCACTTTCT
The DNA here is from genome assembly GCA_029783415.1 of Anisodus acutangulus. Lineage (NCBI taxonomy): Eukaryota > Viridiplantae > Streptophyta > Magnoliopsida > Solanales > Solanaceae > Anisodus > Anisodus acutangulus. The sequence continues at coordinate 15,103,138 of CM056509.1, forward strand.
TTTTAATATTCTGGACACAAGCAGTATGGTTACTAGTCCATGGAGCAGGAGTTTTCTTAAGTCTGTCATGGAGTGATTTTGCCATTTTATTAATCTCAGGACAGAAATCTAAAACATAGTTTAGGCTTCCTAGGAATCTCTGCAATTGGGTTTTATCAAGGATTTTGTCAGGGAATTTATTAGCGAATTCTAAGGATTTTTCTATAGGGGTTATTTCCCCCTGAGATATATAATGTCCTAGAAATCTAATCTTTGTTTGAAAAAGGCTCATTTTTTATTTGGAAACTACCAAACCATTTTTCTTGGTAACATAGAAGAAAGTTTTGAAGTGTTTGAAATGTTCCTCCACAGAATTCGAGAAGATTAAGACATCATCAATATAAACAATACATAATTTGGAATAATCATTGAAGATGTCATTCATGATTCGCTGGAATTCAGAAGGGGTATTTTTTAGACCAAAGGGCATTACATTCCACTCGTATTGTCCAAAGGGGACCGTAAATGCGATTTTGTAACGATCTTTTGCAGAAATTTGGATTTGCCAAAAACCGGACTTCATATCAAATTTTGAAAATATCAAGGCAGAATGTAACTTCTGTAGTAAATCTTTTTTTGTTTGGAATTGGATATCTAATCCATTTTAGGGCAGTATTTAAAGGTTTGTAATTAATAACGAATCTGGGAGTTCCTCTTTCTATTTCGGCATTTTTGCTTACATAGAATGCAGCACAACTCCAAGGGGATCTAGATTTGGAAATTAGTTTTTTATTTTCAAGATCTTGAATTTCTTTTCTGCAGTGTTGTTCAAGATCACTATTTATTTGGATAGGCCTTGCTTTTGTAGGGATTTGTTTTTCGTCAAAATCCTTTTCGTAAGGAAGATCTACGATATGTTGCTTTCTACTCCAGAAGGCATTTGGAATCTCAGAACATAATTCGGTTTCAAAAGAGTTTTGGAGTTTAGAAATATTGATTTTAACATCAGGTGATTCTAAGAGTTTTTAATCTTTCAAAAGAAAAATCTTTTTTCAGTTCTTGTAGATGGTAAGATTTTCCTTGGATTCGGGCATTTAAACCATCTTCATATATTGAACAAGCTCTCATTAGGTTGAGACTTCTTGATTTTTGTTTTGTTATGAAATGGAATTTCAAATTCTTTTTGTTGAATTTAAAAGATACAAAATCACTATCTACCTTATAAGGGGGGATAAGATTTATGAACGGTGTTCCTAAGATGACAGAAATATGTATGTCATTTGTTAAGACAAACGATGTTCCTATAGAGACTCCGTCAATTTCTATTGACGCACTGGTTTTGGAATCAATTTTGATTTTTGTGCTGTTAGCAGCTGCTAATTTCTCCCGAGAGTTTTCTCTAAATTTTTCTGGTACAATATCAGTTTTTATCAGATTTAAATCAGCACCAGTGTCAAAAAGCGCAATAGTCTGAATTCTAAAGTCGCCTGGGAATTGAAGGGTTATTTTTATTAGGTATCTTTTTGACGTGATTTGTCGCAAGATACTTAGAAAGTCTTTTGGGATCTTTTCTGTATTGGATTCTTTTGAGTTGTGAGAATCGGCGTTTTGTGGAGTAGTTTTTGAAAGGATTGCTTTTATTAATAAAGAATCATGTTTTTGTTTTTCTTTCAATTCTTTTATCTCCGTTTTTACTTGTTTAATCTCTTTTTGGAGATTCTGAACTGGTATTTCTATGCTAGAATTTTCCTCTTTTTCTTGATAATTGGTTAATACACAAATGCGTATTCTTTTATGATCACCAGAATTTTTGAATGAATTAGTTGTGACTAACTCATCTATTTGAAGGGTTTTTTTTAGCATATGAAGATAGAGGAAAATAGTAAGATTCTGCTATGGTGGCAGAATGAGTGAAGCTTGAATTAGAAGAGCCTGAATCAGAGGAGTCTGAATCAGAGGAATTTATAAGAGGATCGGAGATCTTTTGGATTACTACTTTATCCAAACCTGGTTTTTGAGACTTTTTTCTAATTTTACAAAATCTCGAAGTGTGACCCTCTCTGCACTATTTGTAGCATGTTATATGCTTATATCTGGAAACGCTCCTTTTGGGATTTGTAGTTTTTTTAAATTGTTCCAATGTACTCTTTTTACTGGAATCATTTGTCAGAGTTGCGAGGTTTTTGGAAGATTGAGGAGTATCCGGAATAACGCATTTTGTATTAGAACTGTTGGATGTTCTAATTCTACTCAATTGATTTTGGATAGCCTGAACAGATTCAAACTTGTTTTGCTGGATATTTTTGACGCCATCTTTGGACACCCGAAAGGGTTTAAAGATAGGGCTTTGGCTTTTCTTATCCTTTGTCGTAACGGGATTTACCGTACTGGAAAAGAGATAATCAATGGAATTTTGGGAGGAATAATAATCGAACCAGTCAAAGAAAAGGATGTTTATCCTATGTTCATTAACAAACTCGTAGAATTTTTCCTGTATTTGTGTCCTAGTTTTTGAAAAGGTTTTGAAGAACCAAATTCGTTTTTCTAGGTTGTATTTTTCATAAAACTCATTTTGAAGGAATTTTTTGTCTACTTTGAAATCTTTTTGTAAAACACCAAGTTCGTTTACTAGGTTCTCTGTTATTGAGGAAAACGTCAGACTAGTAGGTTCCTGGTCCTCTATCTTTTCTCTAACAGTGGGATTTTCATAAACGGGTCTCGGTATTTCGTTGGAGTAATCTACATTTCATAGATTGGGTATATCAGACGTAGAACATCTAGGTTTTGCTTTGTAAGGAGTATTTATGACTGAAGGAATTTGTGAAATTCTTCCTAAGTTGAGAGTTTCTACGGAACTGGAATCATCGTATCTACTACTCGTAGATTTTCTATGGAACGATAGACTGACTCTACCATCCTGGTATTGGGTTATTTCTTTGAGACGAGTATTTGGTTGGGAAGTCTCAAGAGATTCAGGTTTGACAACACCTTCTAAGATCCATTCGTCTGGTAAGGAAATATCCTTCCATCTAATAGGTCTCGGTATAACGGTGTTAGATCTAAAAATATCGGTTTGTAAAAGAAGGGTTTCGCCTTTCTTACTATGGTATCTGACTTTTGTGGCAAAAGCTGAAGTCATAGCTTTCTAATGAATTCGGTAAATTATAGCTACGGGAATCGATCCTTCAAGCATTTGGTAATTGTGAGTCTTGATTTGTAAGACTAGGGACTTTTGGATGTTTTTGTCATTTAAAGAGACTGAGAAATTTGGGTAACATTCAAAAGATATTGGTCCTGTGCAGAGACTAGACTCAACAGAACTCAATAAGGAATCTTCGAAATTTGTGAATCTGGCATCACGTAAGATAGCAAGGATTGAGGTTTTTAATCCTTCCTCCGTGAGGGGTTTTATCTCTACTTGGACTAATCCAATATGGATGTATTTGTAATTTCTTTCTCGGTGTCTTTTCAAGGAACTTTGAGAAAGTAATTGGATGGTTTCAAAAGGTTGAGATAATTGGATATCTATTTCCTCAGTTTTGATTGTGAAATCGGTTTTGAATAACTGGTATTTCGAATTTTTGTAAATCTTGTCTTGATTTACTCTCGGTATTTCCCAATTATCGATAGATTTGTCAAAATCTTGTATCAAGATTTCTTCGGAGTTTATTATCTTCTTTGAATCCATGGAAGAAGATGAACCAAAATCACGCGAAGTAGATCTGTTGAGAAACGGATCCATGTTATGGAATTCCTATTAACAGACGTCCGAACTTTCTTCGTCGCTTAGGCCTTTCCGTGGGTATAACTACCTGCGTTCGTTGAGGACTTACCGACCCTTGACTATCCTAACTCAGAAGTCTCCGTAACCTCTAACAAGGAATTCAACATCCGGTCTGGACAATATTCTCTCTAAATCTACCCTTTATGACTTTGATACCAAACTTAGGCCGAGGATCTAAAGGGGATAACAAACACGGAAGGAATCGGGATATAAGGGATTGAAAAATTAAAGGATAATTGAAATATACAGAAGGTAAATAAAGCTTGACTTACAATTTAAGGTTCCAGTTATGGAAACCATAAATCACAAGGTTCTGCAGGAATTTAAATCAAATAGGCGGTTGAACCGACCAAGTATTTAATGCAGAAAATTAAAGAATTTAAAAGCATGAAGTATTTAAAAGATTAGGAGGTAGTACCGTCCATAATCATATTAATTTAAAATTGGAATTTACAAAGATAATTATCAAGGAGATAAACCTTGAGAATTTCAGGGGATATTGGATCATATGATATGAGTCATGTGATATGGGTCATATAAACTGAATCATATGGGTATTTGAGGAGGTATTTAGGAATTTTAATCTAACCTAAAAGGGGATTTCTATAAGAGCTCTCAACTTCTCTCTAATGTAGAAAGAGAAAGAAAGAACTTATGAAACTAAGGGAGAGGGAGTCTCCTTTTATAGGAGTTTTACATGACATTTTTGTAATAAAGGGGGAATCTAACTATTCATCCGAGTGGAGAATTACTATTCATCCACATCACTATTCATCAGCGTCACTATTCATCTGAGTGGAGAATCACTATTCATCCTTTTGACATTTTCTTGAATTATTGCGGGAATCTTTGCTTTTGCTTTTTGCTTTTTGAAAGTAGCTTTTTCGAGCACTTTCTTTTGTCGGAATTTTGTCTGAACTCTGCTCCGGGTATTTTGAATTCTTTTGGCAACTTTCTTTAGAATCCACTGTTGCCAAAAACCGGACTGTCTTCAATATCACTTTCTGGTTCTTCTTCTTCAGACGAAGAGCCTTGTTTTGATGAAGACGATGCAAATTTTAGAATTATGGCTTGCATTTCTTCTGGATTTTTGGCCGCTGCAAACATTGAGGCCATCTGAGATTTCTGTTACAGGAAATGGTGTGCTCCTTTGTTTGTAGTGGTGCCAGTGGTGTTTGTAGAGGCGCCTGTATTGGAATGAGTTTTTGGGTGTCTAACAATTCCTGGACTTTTTGTGGTGCGAGGCTTTTTGGTATTTTAAAGCTGTTCCACTATCGGATTTTAAATCTTCTTCGGATAATTGTGATTTTATCTTCCGAATAATCTACGAACCATGTAAATACCCACGGTAAGTGGAATTTTGTGTGAAAAAAGTGTAGAGACACAAATCTTTTTTCTTCCTCAGAGGGTTTGAACTGGGATTTGAAGAGGCCGAAAGATTTAGTGACTTCTGATTTTGTATGTCTAGGGTGGATCCGAATTGATCCCACCATGAATTCCACCATGTTGGAAATTGTGATGGATCACATGAGGTATCAAAATGGAAAAGCCAAGTGTGGCTTTAGCTGGTATTTTGGATAAAGAAGGAATTGAACCAAGCTTGTTGGTAATCCCAGTAATTAAAAGGGATATCAAAAAATGGTTCATTTTTGTGGGTATCCAGGAAATTTAGGAGTTGTGATAGGTCATTCCCCCAATCAGCAGGAGCAATTACGCTAAGTATCTTGCAAATTGAATAAGATGGATCGGGTTATTTTTGTGAAAATTAATTTTTATGGTTGCTAATCCTGATATTTCAAAGATAGCTTGATAAAAATATGAGGTTTTTAAAATATCCCATGATTTATAAAACCATTTTTGTCCAAAATAATTTTGTAGTGCTAGAAAAGGGTCTTTATTAAAGATTCCTTTTTCAAGAGTAGTAATATTTTGAAAAAATGGTTTTATGAAGTATTTAGGTGCAGGTTTTTTGGGGACTTGTGGTACCACAAGTCGGTTTTTTGAAAATTATTTTTGAGAAAGGGTTTTTGAAGAATCTTCTTTCTCGAGTTGTAGTTTTGAAAATTGTTTTTGAGAAATGGTTTTTGAAGATTCTCCTTTCTCGATTTTTGTAAAATTTTGAGAGGTTTTTTCCTCTCCTGAGCTTTGAGAAACTTCTTGTTTAGGATTTTGAAGTTGTATCAATGCCTGTTGTAATTCTGGTGATTTTGCCAGGAGTTGCAGAAGATTTTCGGCAGTGATCTCCTGTGCTGGTGTTTTTTGCACAGATGCTGCGGTATTTTCGTTTTCTTCTTTCATGACTGCATCGTACCATGACATTTCAGTGAGAGATTTGGCAGGGAATTTTTCTTTTTCTTCTTTTGTGGGTTTTTTGGGGGCCATGGAATTTGTTTGTTGTTGTGGTGCAACATGTATATTTATTGGTGGAGGTATCTTTTTTTTTTTTTGGAGCAATGCTCCACACATTGCATGGTAACAGTATTGTCCAGATTCTCTCATGTCCTTTCTGGATATTTTTTCCATGTAACCCGGACATTGGGACAAAGGACAGTGATAGGACATTTCTGTCTTGTAACTGGTATTGGAAATCTGTGGATTTTTATTGGGATAATGACAGGGTATTTCTGTGCTGTAACCGGTTTTGGAAACCTGTGGGTTTTTTCTCCTGTTTTTGGGTAAACCACTGGTTAAAATATTTTTAAAGTAAAAATTGTCAGAAATTATTTTGCAGAAATTATTTTTGAATGCAATTTTTGAAATTTGTTTTTGATTATGCTTCAAAAGTTTTATGTATACAAATGAATCAATTAATTTAATGGAACGGGTATCATAGTTTCTAGGGGACTCGAAATCCTAATTTTAAAAACTATTTCTTAATTCTCCTAGGTGACAAGAATAAGTTTTAATCAGATCGAGGTCGCTAGCTTTTGGTTTTGTCAGAAAAGGGAATTTTAAATTCTTACTATTGGAATCAAATGAGATAAAATCATTATCTACCTTATAAGGAGTGATAAGATTTATAAATGGTGTTCCTAAGATAACGGAGTTGTGAATGTCTTTTACTAAGACAAACGATGTCGGGATAGAAACTCCATTAATAATAACGGACGCATTGGTTTGGGAGATGATTTCTAGCTTTGTGTTATTGGCCGCCGCTAGAGTTTCCTGGGTATTTTCATGAAATTGATTAGGTAATAGACCTGTTTTTATGCAATTTAGATCTGCACCGGTGTAAAAAAGAGCAATAGTAGTAATTCTAAAATTGCTTGAGAATTTAAGGGTTATTTGAACAAGGTATTTTTTGGATGTGATCTATCGTAAGATAGCAAGGAATTCTTGTGGGACTTCTTCAAGAAAAGGGTTGTCAGGAGGTTCTCCTGGATCTTCAGAGTCGAAATTGTCTGACTCAGAACTGGATTCAGAATTATCCTGAGATTTTGAAAAGACTGTTTTCAGTAGAAGAGAGTCTTGATCTTGTTTTTCTCGTAGAGCCTTGATCTTTACTTTGATTTGTTTCACGTCTCTCTGGAGTTCTAGAATTGGGGTTTCCTTGGATTCTTTCATCCCTTTACCCCTTTTCAGGATTTTGGTCAAATCGTATGTATTTTTGGAGGTATTTGGCAAAATCAAAATTTTGAAATCTTTTTTCTCATCAGTAAAAGATTTGAGGAGTTTATTCAAATAATCTTTTTGGTGTTCGACATCTATGTGTTGAACCATTTCTAACATGAATTCTTGATCCTTGGTTAAAACACAAACAAGTTTTCCCTTATCCTTATCGGAATATTCAGAAGAGCTGGTTGTAAGCAATTCATCAATTTGAAGGGCTTTGTTGTCTTCAGAAGACAGAGAAAAATAGTCAGGTTCTGACTCGACATTTGAATCGGAGGAATCAATGAGAAGATTGGGGATTTTTTGGTTGACGTCGTCGTCGAGCTTCAATTCTTGTAATTTTGTATTCATTTTGCAGTATTTCGATGTATGACCTTTTTTGTGACATTTGTAACACGTAATGTCTTTGTATTTGGAATCAGCTTTTTTGGTATTTGGTTTTTTGAAACGATGAGTATTTTATAGGGGTTTTTGTAATACTCTTCGTTGGTTTTGCTGAAATCTCTCCTTTTGTAACCTCTTGAAGTACTCTTAAGGGATTTATGAGTCTTGCTACAGTTTCCTGTACAACTAGAAGAGGGTTTATTATCATCCGAAGATAGGGAAAAATAGTCAGATTTTGTTTTGGCGGCTGAATCAGAGAAGTTTAAATCAGTGGAATATATAAGAGAATCGGAGATCTTCTGGATTACTACTTCATCCAAACCTGGTTTTTGTATTTTTTCTCTAATTTTACAAAATCTCAAAGTGTGACCTTTTCTGCCGCATTTGTAGCATGTTATATGCTTGTATCTGGAAACACTCTTTTTGGGATTTGTAGAGACTTGTATTTGTTCTAAATTATCATTGTTATTGGAGTCATTCGTCAGAGTTGTGATTTTATTGGATGATTGTGGGGTAACTGGAACAATGGTTTTAGTATTAGAACAGTTGCATGTCCCAATTCTACTCAATCGATTTTGAATAGCCTAGCCTGAATAAATTTAGACTTATTTTGTTGGACGTTTTTTACAGCATTTTTGGACACCTGAAAGTGGTTTTTCAATTTTGCATCCTTAGTCGGTCCTGGGGAGTCTATGGTGACTAAGGGGAGGTCTTTCATGTGGCTGGACCGGACTTTCTTAGAATCAGCTAAGGTTTTCCATTCCAGAGATTTGCTCCTAGTCGTAACGGGTTTTACCGTACTGGAAAATGGATAATCAATGGAATTTTGGGAGAAATAATAATCGAACCAGTCAAAGAAAATGATGTTTATCCTATGTTCGTTAACGAACTCGTAGAATTTTTCCTGTATTTGTGTCCTAGTTTTTTAAAAGGTTTTGAAGAACCAAATTCGTTTTTCTAGGTTGTATTTTTCATAAAAATCTTTTTGTAGGAATTTTTTGTCTATTTTGAAATCTTTTTGTAAAACACCAAGTTCGTTTACTAGGTTTTCTGTAATCGAGGAAAAAGTCGGACTAGTAGGTTCCTGGTCATCTATCTTTTCTCTAACAGTGAGATTTTCATAAACGGGTCTCGGTATTTCATTGGAGTAGTCTACGTTTCGTAGATTGGGTATATCAGACGTAGAACGTCTAGGTTTTACTTTGTAAGGAGTATTTATGACTGAAGGAATTTGTGAAACTCTTCCTAAGTCGAGAGTTTCTATGGAACTGGAATCATCGTATCTACTACTCGTAGATTTTCTATGGAAATATAGACTGACTCTACCATCCTAGTATTGGGTTATTTCTCTGAGACGAGTATTTGGTTGGGAAGTCTCAAGAGGTTCAGGTTTGACAACACCTTCTAAGATCCATTCGTCTGGTAAGGAAATATCCTTCCATCTAATAGGTCTCGGTATAACGGTGTTAGATCTAGAAAGATCGGTTTGTAAAAGAAGGGTTTCGCCTTTCTTACTATGGTATCTGACTTTTGTGGCAAAAGCTGAAGTCATAGCTTTGTAATGGATTCGGTAAATTATAGCTACGGGAATCGATCCTTCAAGCATTTGGTAATTGTGAGTCTTGATTTGTAAGACTAGGGATTTTTGGATGTTTTTGTCATTTAAAGAGACTGAAAAATTTGGGTAACAGTCAAAAGATATTGGTCCTGTGCACAGACTAGACTCAACATAACTCAATAAGGAATCTTTAAAATTTGTAAATCTGGCATCACGTAAGACAGCAAGGATTGAGGTGTTTAATCATTCCTTCGTGAGGGGTTTTATCCCTACTTGGACTAATCCAATATGGATGTATTTGTAATTTCTTTCTCGGTGTCTTTTCAAGGAACTTTGAGAAAGTAATTGGATGGTTTCAAAAGGTTGAGATAGTTTGGTATCAAAGCCATAAATGGTAGATTTAGAGAGAATATTGTCCAGACCAGATGTTGAATTCCTTGTTAGAGGTTACGGAGACTTCCGAGTTAGGATAGTCAAGGGTCGGTAATTCCTCAAAGAACGCAGGCAGTTATACCCACGGAAAGGCCTAAGCGACGAAGAAAGTTCGGACGCTCTGTTAATAGGAATTCCATAACATGGATCCGTTTCTCAACAGATCTACTTCGCGTGATTTTGGTTCATCTTCTTCCATGGATTCAAACAAGATAATAAACTCCGAAGAAATCTTGATATAAGATTTTGAAAAATATATCGATAATTGGGAAATACCGAGAGTACATCGAGATCAGATTTACAAAAATTCGAAATACCAGTTATTCAAAACCGATTTCACAATCAAAATTGAGGAAATAGATATCCAATTATCTCAACCTTTTGAAACCATCCAATTACTTTCTCAAAGTTCCTTGAAAAGACACCGATAAAGAAACTACAAATACATCCATATTGGATTAGTCCAAATAGGGATAAACCCCTCACGAAGGAAGGATTAAACACCTCAATCCTTGCTGTCTTACGTGATGCAAGATTCACAAATTTTGAAGATTCCTTATTGAGTTCTGCTGAGTCTAGTCTCTGCACAGGACCAATATCTTTTGACTGTTACCCAAATTTCTCAGTCTCTTTAAATGACAAAAACATCCAAAAATCCCTAGTCTTACAAATCAAGACTCACAATTACCAAATGCTTGAAGGATCGATTCCCGTAGCTATAATTTACCGAATTCATTAGAAAGCTATGACTTCAGCTTTTGCCACAAAAGTCAGATACCATAGTAAGAAAGGCGAAACCCTTAATTTACAACCCGATCTTTCCAAATCTAACACCGTTATACCGAGACCTATGAGATGGAAGGATATTTCCTTACCAGACGAATGGATCTTAGAAGGTGTTGTCAAGCCTGAACCTCTTGAGACTTCCCAACCAAATACTCATCTCAGAGAAATAACCCAATACCAGGATGGTAGAGTCAGTCTATCGTTCCATAGAAAATCTACGAGTAGTAGATACGATGATACCAGTTTCGTAGAAACTCTTGACTTAGGAAGAGTTTCACAAATTCCTTCAATCATAAATACTCCTTACAAAGCAAATCCTAGACGTTCTACGTCTGATATACCCAATCTACGAAACGTAGACTACTCCAACGAAATACCGAGACCAGTTTATGAAAATCCCACTGTTAGAGAAAAGACGGAGGACCAGGAACCTACTAGTTCGACTTTTTCCTCGATTACAGAAAACCTAGTAAACGAACTTGGTGTTTTACAAAAGGATTTCAAAGTAGACAAAAAATTCATACAAAAAGATTTTTATGAAAAATACAACCTAGAAAAATGAATTTGGTTCTTCAAAACCTTTTCAAAAACTAGGACACAAATTCCGGAAAAATTATACGAGTTTGTTAATGAACATAGGATAAACATCCTTTTCTTTGACTGGTTCGATTATTATTCCTCCCAAAATTCTATTGATTATCCCTTTTCTAAAACGGTAAAACTCGTTACGACTAAGAAAGTCCAGTCCGGCCACATGAAAGACCGCCCCTTAGTCACCATAGATTCCCCAGGACTGACTAAGAATACAAAATTGAAGAAACCCTTTCAAGTATCAAAAGATGCTGCCAAAAACTCCCATCATAATAAGTCTGAATTTATTCAGGCTATTCAAGACCATTTGGGTAGAATTGGAACTTCCAATAGTTCGAAAATCATTGTTCCTATTACCTCTCAACCATCCAAAAAAATCACAACTCTGACAAATGACTCTAATAACAATGATTCTTTAGAACAATCACATCCCAAAAGGAGTGTTTCCAGATATAAGCATATAACGTGCTACAAATGCTGCAGAAAGGGTCACACTTCGAGATTCTGTAAAAGGAATGAAGAAATAGTCCAGAAAATCTCTGATCCTCTTATAAATTCCTCTGATTCAGGCTCTTCTGATTCAAGCTCCACTGATTCAGCTACCAAAGCAGAATTTTACTATTTTTCTCTGTCTTCAGATGCTGAAAACCCCCTCAAATAGATGAGTTAGTCACAACTAATTCATTCGAAAATCCTGATGATCATAAAAGAATTCGCGTATGTGTATTAACCAATGATCAAGAAAATGAGAAAAATTCTAGCCTAGAAATTCCTGTACAAAAACTTCAAAAGGAGATCAAACAAGTAAAGACTGACATAAAAGAATTGAAAGAAAAGCAAAAAGAGATTCTTTTTTAATAAAAGCGATCCTTTCAAAAGCTACACCACAAAACTCCGATTCTCATAACTCGAAAGAATCCAATTCAGAGAATGTCCCAAAAGACTTTCTAAGTATCTTGCGATAAATCACGTCAAAAAGATACCTAATAAAAATAACCCTTCAATTCTCTGGCGACTTTAGAATTCAGACTATTGCGCTTTTTGACACTGGTGCTGATTTAAATCTGATAAAAACTGGTATTGTACCAGAAACATTTAGAGAAAAAATCTCGTGAAAAATTAGCAGCTGCTAACAGCATGAAAATCAAAATTGATTCCAAAACCTGTGCGTCAATAGAAAATAACGGAGTCTCTATAGAAACATCATTTGTCTTAACAAATGACATACACAGTTCTGTCATCTTAGGAACACCGTTCATAAATCTTATCACCCCTTATAAGGTAGATAGTGATTTTGTATCTTTTAAAATCAACAAAAAAATTTGAAATTCTGTTTCATAACAAAACCAAAAACAAGAAGTCTCAACCTAATGAGAGCTTGTTCAATACATGAAGACGGTTTAAATGCCCGAATTCAAGGAAAATCTTACCATCTACAAGAACTGAAAAAAGATTTTTCTTTTGAAAGATTAAAAACTCTTTTAGAATCACCTGATGTTAAAATCAATATTTCTAAACTCCAAAACCCTTTTGAAACTGAATTATGTTCTGAGATTCCTAATGCCTTCTGGAGTAGAAAGCAACATATCGTAGATCTTCCTTATGAAAATGATTTTGACGAAAAACAAATTCCTACAAAAGTAAGACCTATCCAAATGAATAGTGATCTTGAATGACACTGCAGAAAAGAAATTCAAGATCTTGAAAATAAAAAACTAATTTCCAAATCTAGACCCCCTTGGAGTTGTGTTGCATTCTATGTAAGCAAAAATGCCGAAATAGAAAGAGGAACTCCCAGATTAGTTATTAATTACAAACCTTTAAATACTGCCCTAAAATGGATTAGATATCCAATTTCAAACAAAAACGATTTACTACAGAAGTGACATTCTGCCTTGATATTTTCAAAATTTGATATGAAGTCCGGTTTTTGGCAAATCCAAATTTTTGCAAAAGATCGTTACAAGACTGCCTTTACGGTCCCCTTTGGACAATACGAGTGGAATGTAATGCCCTTTGGTCTAAAAAATGCCCCTTCTGAATTCCAGCGTATCATGAATGACATCTTCAATGATTATTCCAAATTCTGCATTGTCTATATCGATGATGTCTTAATCTTCTCAAATTATGTGGAGGAACATTTCAAACACCTCAAAACTTTCTTCTATGTTACCAAGAAAAATGGTTTGGTAGTTTCCAAATAAAAAATGAGCCTTTTCCAAACGAAAATTAGATTTCTAGGACATTATATTTCCCAGGGGAAAATAACCCCTATAGAAAGGTCCTTAGAATTTGCTAATAAATTCCCTGACAAAATCCTTGATAAAACCTAATTGCAGAGATTCCTAGGAAGCCTAAACTATGTTTTAGATTTCTGTCCCGAGATTAATAAAATGGCGAAACCACTCCTTGACAGACTTAAGAAAAACCCTGCTCCATGGACAAGTGACCATACTGCTTGTGTCCAGAATATTAAAAAGAAGGTGCTAGAAATCCCGTGTCTTCATTTAGCAGACCCTCAGCTACCTAAGGTCGTAGAAACAGACGCCTCTGACTTAGGTTATGGAGGGATCTTGAAACAAAATTCGAGGGGGAAAAGAGTGTATAGTCCAGTATACTTCTGTCCACTGGAATGATACCCAGAAAAATTATTTCACTATTAAAAAAGAAATTTTGAGCATCGTTTTATGCATACAAAAATTTCAAAGTGATTTACTAAATCAAATTTTTTTACTCAGAATTGATTGCAAAAGTGCTAGAGAAGTTTTACAAAAAGATGTTCAAAACCTTGCATCAAAACAAATTTTTGCACGATGGCAAGCGATTCTTAGCATTTTTTATTTTGATATTGAATACATCAAAGGAGAAACAAATTCTATTCCAGATTTCTTAACCCGTGAATTCCTTCAAAACAGAGAGAAAAACCCAGAAAATCCCCCAAGAGAAAATACCTAAACATCTCTCTAAATTCCCAAAACCACAAAAGCAAGATTCATAGACAGAAGATCATCCGGAAGAAAAACGCACTCAGAATTTTATAAAATTAGAGAAAGAATTTCCAAAACCCTTTCTCAAAACCGATTTTCGAAAAAACTATTTTCAAAAACCATTTCTGAGAAATCAATTTTCAAAATCCAAACTTGTGATATCACAAGTCTTCAGAAAACAGTTTCCGAAACTTTTAAATAAAATACCCCATTTTTATTTTGATTACTGGGATTACCAACAAAGCGCGGTCCAATTCCTTTTTCCAAAATATCAACCAAAGCCACACTTGGCTTTTCCATTCTGATCCATCACAATTTTCAACATGGTGGGAACAATTCGGATCCACCCTAGAAATACTAAAACAAGAAGTCACTAAATCTTTTAGCCTCTTCAAATCCCAGTTTAAACCCTCTGAGGAAGAAAAACGATACGTGCCTCTACACATTTTTCACACAAAATTCACTTACCATGGGTTTTTACATGGTTCGTAGATTATTCTGAAGAAAAAATCCCAATTATCCGAAGAAGATTCAAAGTTCGTTGGTGGGATAACTTTAAAATACCAAAAAGCCTCGCCCCACAAAAAGTCCAAGAATGGTTAGATACCTAAAAAAACCATTCCTTTACAGGCGCCACCACAAACACCACCGGCACCACTACAAACACCGGAGCACACCCAGTTCCTTTCACGGAAATCACAGATGGACTCAATACTTGCAGCGGCAAAAAATCTAGAAGAAATGCAAGCCATAATTCTGAAATTTGCACCGTCTTCATCAAAACAAGGGTCTTCATCAGAAGAAGAAAAACCAGAAATTGATATTGAAGACAGTCAGGTTTTTGGCAATAGTGGATTCTAAAGAAAGTTGCCAAAAGAATTCAAAATACCCGGAGCAGAGTTCAGACAAAATTCCGACAAAAGAAAGTGCTCGAAAAAGCTACTTTTAGAAAAGCAAAAGCAAAGATTCCAGCAATAATTCAAGAAAATGCCAAGGATGAATAGTGATTCTCCACTCGGATGAATATTCATTCTTCACCTGGATGAATAGTTAGATTCCTTTTTTATTACGAAAATACCTGTAAAACTCCTATAAAAGGAGACTCCCTCTCCCTTAGTTTCATAAGTCATTTTTAGTAAGTCTTTCTCTTTCTAAACTATAGAGAAGTTGAGAGCTCTTATAGAAAAACCCCTTTAGGTTAGATAAAATACCCCTCAAATACCCATATGATTCAGTTCATATGACCCATATCATATGACTCATATCATATGATCCAAAATACCCAGAAATTCCCAAGGTTTATCTCCTTGATAATTATCTTTGTAAATTCCAATTTTTAAATGAATATGATTATGGACGGTACTACCTCCTAATCTTTTAAATACTTTATGCATTTAAATTCTTTAAATTCCTGCATTAAAATACTTGGCTGGTTCAACCGCCTATTTGATTTAAATTCCTGCAGAACCTTGTGATTTATGGTTTTCATAACTGGAACCTTGAATTGTAAGTCAAGCTTTATTTACCTTCTGCATATTTCAATTATCCTTTAATTTTTCAATACCTTATATTCCGATTCCTTCCGTGTCTGTTATCCCCTTTAGATCCTCGGCCTAAGTTATATATATATATATTTTCATTAGAGCCTCGGTGCAGCGACGCCTCCATCTCAGAAGCACAAAATTCGCATTTTCGAAACCCTAAAACTGGTTCAGGGTCAGATTTGCAGATTCATCTTCGTTACCCTTCACTATCAAACAACACGTTCATCGACCATCATCCAATCCCTTCTCGTTCTTCCCTTCAGTGCACCATGTTCGCAATGAACCGGTTACGCAGATTGACTTAGAAGTTTTACATCATTGTTTAATAGTTTGGGAGTCACAGATGATGTGCTTTTAAGATATCAGGTTTCCAAGCTTTAAACGACAAAAAATTCAGATTTAAATAAATTCTAACCCATATTATTATTATCTAATTACCTTATAATCATACAAAACAGCCATGGCTCTTGATACCACTGTATAGTTTTGTTGGGTTGCTGTACGCAGCGAATATTGAAAAACTTGTTTCAAACCCAACAAACGTAGAACCGTTTGACTATAGGGTAATTTAAAACTGTAAACATAAGACTTGAATGGTACTTACATGTTTACAATATCTGGAATCTTTATCAACTGTGGGTGCGCATGCGAATGCCCTTTCGATTGCAAGCTCCAAACTTCAATGTATTCTTCCTTTGGAAAGTTAGAAAATCCGGCAGATGTTCGAGAGAGTGTTTTGAGTCTGAGTCTCCAAGACTTAGAATAATGATATGAAAATCAAGTGTAATGAATAATGAAGTGTATGTCTGTATTTATAGGTGAAAAATTAGGTCAAACCGGATTAGGGTTTGACCTTGGGCCTGGCCCAAAAATTTTCAGCACATTCTTAATTAAATCCAAAATCCAATTTTGACTTAATTAAAACAATTATCATTCATTTAAATATCTCAATTCTAAATCAAATATTTAATACTCTCTCAATACATCCTTAGATTGAAAGGACAATCGACATAGTGTGACCCTACATGCCTTCTCATATCGACACTAATCAAATTAAGGTCTACGCGGAACTCCTAGACGGAGCCGCAAGACGAACTCAATATGTGAAGTACGTTTACATGAATCCAATAAACTTAACCTCTATGTGGTAAGATAAAATCCTTTCATTCACGATACACTCGATCAAGCTTAGGATTTGCCAAGTGTCTATCCAAATGGCTTGATCATTATATCTAATCTATATTGGTTGACAACAAGACCATATTCTAGATATGTCTATTGCGTTGGCCAACGAATTAGTCAATCCAATATCAATGAGAAGCTGAGTGTTCTCTTGAATATACATTCGAGGAATGAATCCTAATCTTGGCTCAACTACCACCTTTAATCCACATCGTAATGTACTCAATACAAGCCGTATCTCAACCTATAAGGAATTTGAGCTTAGGACAGGATCAAAGTATATTACTATGTAGACAAGGTGTGTATTGACCTCAAGTCTAAGGACTTCTATCTTCCACACGCTGATCATACTTTAGACATGTATAACAAATAGTATATCAGCAGGGTATACCAATACTTCCAAAGTATCCATGTGTCCATCACGAGTAGTCATTACTCATAGCAGGTGAGACATACTACATCCTCTAAGGAAGTGATGCAGACCACATGTCGACTTATCACATATCATCGATATCCCATTTTTGATGATCATTAGTCGAGGCTATTTTAAGAGTTACGTTATAATATTAATATCTCACATTATTAATAAGAACGTAACCTCTAGGGATGCATGTTATAGAATATTATAAACAATCAACTAATAATTCAATAATTGCAAATGCCAAAATATTAATCTCCATTAATAATAATACGAATGTGTATAAAATACATTTGTCCTAATACATATTGTCTCTAGGACATAAATATACTTTCATACTACTCCATTAATTCAAGTTCGTTCAGTTTAAGATGAAGTAGGACTTAATTTGGTTGTAATGTAAGCTGAAGTACAGGTAGGATACATATAAATAGTAGTGACTATACCTCCCTAAGTATTTTAATACATACAATTTCACAATTCAAACCCCACACTTACGTTGAACAAACTTTCCCGACCTTTGAAGTATTAGCACCAAGTTTCCCTTTTCTTTAAACACAAACAACGCAAGAATCACCACTAGTAAGGAATAATTTTTTTCTTCTCTTTTTTTGTAGTCTTTATTAGAGGATCTCTAGTTTCTTTTTAACAGTGCACTCTTCTCCATTTTTCTAAAGTTTCACTAAGAAACCAAACTAAACCTCCATTAGCTTTTATAAATCTTTTAATAACATCAAGTTCTCACGAAAGGTTAAAGGCTAAAGAAGATAGGAAAATTGAACCAAAAGGGTTAGGATTGTAGTGTGGCTGCCAAAGAAATAGGATTACAGGCTCAACAGAGGTTATTAGGATACATGCAATTAGGTGGGTCAAAAAACGTATATGGCTCAACAAAGAAACACCTATATCTCTTCCTAGATTGATCAAGACTTACCATTTCACTTTGCAAGTACTCAAGGCAAGTTCTAGACATCAATCACGTGCATAGAACATAGCCAAAATTTTCACCCACTCATTAGCACACGACTCACTTAGGACAGGATTTCTCGACTTTCTCCTAGGATAAATTGAGACAAAATAATTATTTTTAGTATCTATACATGAGTTGAAACACGAGCCTAGGCGTCACAAACAGGGCACTCATTATTCTCAAGCTATAGACAAAATTTAGGAATAACCCTCAAATTTGCACAAAAACATTGAATTCTTTACTCCTAAAAAATTCTAACTACACCCGGTTCAAAGAAAATCAACCCTCGAAAAAGAACCACGACACAAAGAAAAACCAAGGGGTTATTATCTAAAAAAATTAAGACCCAAAATTATGTAAACAAAATAATAAAATAAAATAAAAAATAAAAATAAACACATATTTACATTCCCCCACACTTTAAATTGTTTTATCTCCCCATGACACTTAATTAAAATTTAAGAGGTAAGGATACTCCCCTAAATTTTTTCCTTCTCCAGGAACTTAGGACAAAAATCATGATCAACAGACAGAGAATAATAATGAAAACAACAAGAGCATTGCAAAAGATCCTAATGAAGAAACCTCGATTGCAATTGCATGTATATCTTTTCCATATTTGCCTCCCAATTACTTTGTCAAGGAAGTAGTGTTCTCTTTGGCCTCAATAGTAGGAAAACCTTTACAGGTTGATATGGCTACTAGAAATTAAACTCAACCTAGTTGTGCTAAAGTTAAAGTAAAGGTGGATTTGTTGAGTGATTCCCCAAAAATAATCAACATTGGGACGAGGAAGAAAAATGGAAAAATTATACATAAATGGGTTCAAATTAACTATGATCATGTCCCAAGATATTATAAGAGGCGTAAACTACAAGGTCACAATGAACAAGAATGTTTTATCATTCATCCAGAATTATACCTAAAAGAATAGGATGAAGAAGTTGAAGAAAACAAAGAAGGAGAAAGCAAACGCAAATAAGATGAATCTATAAGAAAGTGGAGTGCAAAGAAAAAGGGATTGAGGGTAAAAATGCAGATAACAAGGGGGAGGAAAAAGGTAAAAAGAACGAAAAAGACACAAATGGAGACAAGCACAAAATTGATAGAAATAATGGCGGTGAGAAGAATTAGCAATATGATGGATATCAGAAAAACAATCAACAGTGGAATCCAGTTGCAGATAAAAGATCAGGAAAGGGGAAAGGCCATTAGGGTGAAAAGAATAAAGACACTCAAAAGAATGGTGCTGAGATTGAGAAAAACAACAAATTCTAAACTCTTCAGAATAATGAGGAAGGAGAGATAGAGGACAAAAACAATGATCAACAAATAGAGAATAATAATGAAAACAACAAGAGTGTTGCAAAATTACAGGTGGGTATAGAGAAAGAAGAACATTCACAGAATATTAATAACAAGGAACGGAAGGACCAAGTAGTAAATGATATTACAAAATCAAGCAAGGCCTGGATGGAGAAATATTTTGGTAAAGTAGGTCAACAACAATGATGTGTTGGCACTCAACCAGATGACATACAAGAAGTTAATACTTTAGAGGAAGAGAAATGTCAACAGATTGTAGATGAACGTGGAAAGGTAAAGCCTTTGCAAATCATATCTCTTGAGGAGCACACAGGTTATACAGATAACAAAGGATATCAATTAGAAGTTCAGCTCCCAGATATCATAGCAGCACAGAATGAAGATGCCAATTTACTTGGGCTAAGGGATAAAAGTGAAGATGATTGTATGGAGCAAAACATCAACAACATACCTCAAGAAGTAGATTTATCACCTAGATAGGAAAAAAACTTTAGAAGTGCAATGAAAAAGCCAAAAGCAAACTCAAACCTACCACTTTAGGTTACTACAGGGAGTAATAATGTGAAGTCCTCAGAATTCTTTTGAGAGGATGATTGATCGTAACATGAGACATCATTACTCTTTAATAGCTCTCATAGAGCCTTTTCAAGATTCAGAGATTGTGGAGGATTATAGAAGAAGACTAGGTCTAGAGTATGCCATGACTAATATATCAGGGAAGATTTGGGTCTTCTAGTCAGCTGATTGGAATAGTCAAGTACTAGCAGAGGAAGTTCAACAACTTACTCTTAAACTCAGCAACTATTTTCTACAAAAAGAAGTGATGCTAACAACAGTGTATGCAAAGTGCACAGAACTAGAGAGACGAGACCTGTGGGATTCTGTAGAACAAATAGCTTTAAACTATCATCTACCTTGGATAGTGGAGAAAAACTTGGAGGTTTTCTAGTTCATCACCAAGAGACTGCAAATTTTTCTCAATTCATAAACAATTATGGCTTAATAGAATTGAAATACTCGGGAAGCAGATTTACTTGGTGGAAAGGGAGAATGAAAGATGACTGTATATTTAAGAGATTAGATAGGGTATTTGGTAATCACGAGTTCATGCAACTATTGCCATCTAGTGAGGTTGCACAACTTATTAGAAATGGATTTGATCATACCCCCTTCATGTAGTGTGTGATAGCAACGATGAGTTAATAATTAGACCTTTTAGGTTCCTCAATTTCTGGACTAAACACAGATCTTTTAAAGAACTTATGGAAGAACATTGGAAGTTGGAATATGCTGCTAATATTTTCTTTGAATTTCTGGCCAAGTTGAAAAATGTCAAAAAGGTCTTAACAAGGTGGAACAAGGAGACATATGGAGTTATTTTTTTTAGCAAATTTCAACCTTGGAGGATGTGATCAAATTTAAGGAGACACAACTAGAATTGAACCCGTCAGGATTGAAAAGAGGAGCTTCATAAAGCTCAAGCTGAGATGAACAAATACCTACATCTTGAAGAGGAATACTGGAAACAAAAATCTGGTATGAAATGGTTCAATGATGGAGATAGGAATACAAAGTTTTTCCATTCTTATGTTAAAGGTATAAAAAGAAAATTAACTTTACATAGCATACAAAATAGTCAAGGGAATTAGAGTACTGCAAATGATGAGATAGGAAATGAAGTTGTTCAGTTCTTTCAGGACTAGTTTACTGAACTAATCAGACCTCATGACTTTGAAATGCTACAAAATATCCATTCCCTAGTTACAATTGATCAGAATGCAGAGTTGATTGTCCTACCTAGTTCAGAAAAGTGAAGGAAGCTGTTTTTGGACTAAACAGATAAAACACAAGTGGCCCTAATGGGTTTTCAGGACATTTCTTTCAGGCTTGCTGGGATATAGTTGGAACAGATGTTATCAACATGGTCAGAGCATTCTTCTGTGGTCAAGAACTTCCAAGGTTCATCATCATACCAATTTGATACTTATTCCCAAGAAAGAGGTAATAAATACTTTTGCTGATTTGAGGCCAGTTAGCCTGAGCACATTTGCTAATAAAATAATCTTTAGGGTACTGCAAGAAAGAATTGTCAAAGTTCTCCCTCATATTATTTCTCCTGCACAATCTAGCTTTGTAAAGGGTAGAAGTATTGTGGAAAATATACTGCTGGCTCAAGAGATAATCAAAGATATAAACCATAGAAATAAATTACACAATGTAAAGATAAAGTTAGACATGGTCTGGAGATTTTGTGTCTAATAATTGGTATTCAGTCTTGATAAATGGTCAATCTCATATTTGTTTTCAATCTATAAGGGGATTGAAATAAGGTAACCCCTTGTCCCCTACCTTATTCATTATTGCTGCAGAAGTTTTGGATAAGGTACTCAACAAGCTGCATGAAAAAATTGATTTCAAGGGTTATGGTATGCCCAAGTGGAGTCTACAGATAAACCATCTCTCTTATGCAGATGACACAATCTTGTTTTGCTCAGCAGGTCTCAATTCATTAAAGATGATGATAAAGGTGATCAGAAAATATGAAACAATATTAGGTCAAAGGGTTAACAACTCTAAAAGTTCCTTTTATGTGCATAGAAGACCCAGTTCCAGTTATTGCAAAGATAAGAAGAAGAACATGTATAACAAAAGGCTCATTTCTTTTTACATATCTGGGTTGCCCAGTCTTCTATGGTAGAAGGAAAAAGTTTATTTTGATGATATAATCAACAAGGTAATTAGAAGAGTCATGTATTAGAAAAATAGATTTTTATCTTTTGGGGGGAGATACGTACTGATAGCTCATGTTGTACAGACTATGCATGTGTATCTTCTGTCAGCCATGAACCCTCTAAAAATGTGATTAAACAGTTGCATAGCATTTTTGCTAAGTGTTTATGGAGAAACACTGCAGGGATCAAAGGTAAAAACTGGGTGGCTTGGGATCAAATGTGTTATCCAAAAGATGAAGGGGTCTGGGTTTCAGATCGCTAAGTGACATGTCTAAGACACTTTTTGTTAAGTTATGAGGGAATTTAAGAACTAAACCTTCTTTATGGGGTGCTTACATGGTTAACAAGTATTTTAAAAAGCTTCACCCTATCATTGCATAGTCTAACGGGGCATCTAATGTTTGGAGAAAGATAGTGGACATCAGACATGAGGTAGAACATAACATTTGATGGCAAATTAAGGCTGGGAATTCAAGTTTCTGGTTTGATAACTAGACACAATTAGGTGCTTTATACTTTGTTTTACCAGATCATGTTCTAGAGGAAGAAGTTGAGGTATTATAATTCATTTAGGAGGGGAAATGGAATGTGCATAAACTGAGAATGGTTATTCCATAAGAGATTGTTGCATACATTGTTCAAGAAATAAAGCCAGACATTCAGCCAACAGAAAATGACAAGGCATGGTGGACGAGCAACACTAATGGGACATTCATAATAAAAAAATGTTTGGGAGGAATTGAGAAAGAAGCAGGCTAAGTCAAACTTAAACAACTTTATTTGGATAAAAGGCCTTCCAATTAAGATTTGTTTCTTCTTGTGGAGAGTATGGAAGTGCAGAGTCTCTATAGATGACAACATAAAAAGAATGCAGATTTTTGTGGTCTCTATGTTGGTGATGTGAGGATCAAAAAGAGGAAACAATGTCACACATATTTCTAACCTCTCCAATAGCCTCAAAGCTGTGGAGATATTTTGCTTCTTGTGCAGGTTTACGCATAGGAGGTCTGCAACTTCAGCAGTTTATATCTCAATAGTGGACAATGGAGGATACTCCAAAGCTCAAGCAAATATTTGTAGCAGTTCCAACAATTATTATATGACAGATATAGAGAAGAAGAAACTCAATCAAGCATGGTGGAAACACAACATACAACAAGATGCAATACCAGGTTCAATAAATAATATTGCAAATGATAAAACTATTGTATCCATGGATAAGAAGACTTCCATCAGACAACCACTATCCATATGTGCAAACACTACAAGCCTACTTTACGCTTTTGTTTAGTTAGGTGGAAGCTACCAAATCTGGGAATATTGAAATGCAACATAGATGGTGCAAGTCAAGGGAATCCATAGTTCTTATGGATTTTGTGTCAGAAATGAAAAGGGAGATTTGGTTTATGCACATACACAACAACTGGGAATAACTACCAATATGGTAGCAGAAACAACAACTATACATGAGGCAGTGTTAGGAAGCAGTGAAATGGTGTTTAACTCAGCAGACTCATAAAATAGTGCTGGAAACAAATTCATTGGTATTGACTAATATACTATAAGATGGTTGGAAAATACCATGGGATCTCATTCATAAAATAGAAGAAATAAAGCACGGATTGAACTAAAAACAAATACAGGTGGTTCATATCTTTAGAGAAGGGAATAAATTTGTAGATTACTTAGCCAATTTAGCTTTTCAAAATGATCAGATGCAACATTTCCATAGCTTTCAATAACTTCCATCAGAAGTAAGAAATATTATAAATATGGACAAGGCACAAATTCCCTTAATCAAAATCAAAACAAGAAAGATACAAACAACATGAATTCAAGGAAGTGGAGATATTCTTATCATCATACTCAAACCCTTTTGGAGGAGAGTATGAAGAAAGTTTTTACTACTAACATATTTTCCTATTTTGTAGATTTCAAAAATAACTTGATGATCAGAATTTGGAACATGGTGGAAGCTACGGTATATGTATCAGGGATTCTTTTTTTTGGACATAAGTTGATACATGCAAGGGTTAAAGCTCACAATTCTTCCACTGTTTGCACTGAATACGATATGGGAGCACCTATATAATACAGTGTTCACAAGTCATTAATAAATAACAGTGGGTTCTATTTTGCAGGTCCCAAATTGATACTTGTTTGTGCCTTAAATTATCTCTCCTATGACATAGGTGCCTGGTCTTTAAGTTGCATGAGCAAACACACAAGAGGCCAGTGCAAAATTTTTATTGGTTATGCAAAACACTATTTTATTGATCCTATGCTCAGGAAATGATATGAAACTTTGTGACTGCATTTGGACCAGTCTTGGATGGACAAGAAGCAAGAATAAAGTGGAAATAGCTAATACTAGTTATCTCATCTACATAGGGTGTGATTTAGTATTGAAGGACACCACAGAGCTTAGACACATAAATTGGTACTGGTTTGTTCATCATGCAGAAATAGGAATTGCAAACTCATCTTTAGGTGTTGTCCCAACTGGTATCAAGGATCCTAGGTACATAGGATGTGATTTGGTATTTGTTGACACTACTTGGGACTAGCTTAGACTCAGATCTAATGTAGGAGTATATTGGATCAAGGAAATGACAAACTGGGGGTCTGTAAATAATAGATGGCATCTACAGATTATGACAACAACATCATGCTATCTTTATACTCAATTCCATTAGGAAATGAGTATGTTGATAGCTGCTCTTAATGTTATGTTCTATTTTGTAGATGAATATTTGACAAAGAGATTCAGTTATCATACAAGTACGTCAAGGGAGCAGACTTGGGACACTTCATGTGCTGATACCTCATGTACAAAAACGTACTAAGGGTTTGAAGAACCACTTGAGATGGACCTGCAACAAGAACACTACTGTTGGATAACTAGTGCACCAAGGGTACAAACTTGGGACATTAGTTGTTTAATAATAGTTGCAACTCTTGGTTCTTGGTTCATGCCTTACTTGTGGTCAGCAATTGATGGACATCTGCAGATTACATCAGGATATCTTCATACTCACAACCCATGGGTACTGAGTATGTTGATAGATTTTAATGATATATGCTATATTGCAGGAAAATAGGAGACACAGATTTAGAGAGAAACTTGCTCCATTGATCTTATCTGCACATGAAAGGATATAAAAGGCATGTGCTACAATTATGACAACAATAACAACTACAAGCTATTACACACAGGTTGGATCAACAATGTAGCCCATGGGCAAACATCTGCAACTGATATGAACTGTGTCACTGATCCTACCAAAATAGGACATGATTTAACAGTTATGTTGCTACTGTAAAGTTGAAGGTGTATATGCAAAGATACACATAGTACTGTATCAAATTTGTTGGCTAAACGGTGCATTAAGGGATCAAACTTGGGAAACTATTTGGTTGACATTATCTGCAACTACTAGCTTAGGACATACCAATGTAGAGGAGCTGTACAAGGATCATACATAGTGTGTAATAAAATTTCAAAGTTTGGGTCACACCTGGGATTGCAAATGCAGGAGCGGAACAAGAAATTAACAAGCAATATGAGAAGGGACAACATCTGCAAATTACATATACAACTTATTGGTCATTTTTTATCAGCTACTGTTTTTAGATATAATTATCAGTGTTTTTAGCTTGGATAACATTAGAATTTTGTAGTATCAATTTAAGAGATCTTATAAGTCTTAAATTGGACATTATTTTAATTTTGCATTTTTATTAGCTTATGGTTACATTTGTAAGGACATGTGATGTGTTTTTGAAAGAAAAAAAATATAAAATCAGCCTTAGGCCCCAAAAAACCTAGTGGACTTGCTTAAAAAATTCAACCGCTAATTCTGAACGCAGTCCTTATTTTCACTCACTAGGTTTCTTTATAGAGCTCATTAGGCCAAATTCTCATAAGAATAAATGTAAGGCTTGCTATGTTCTTTCTTTTTTGACCTCATTTTGAGCGGTGAATTGTTCCTGCAGGATGATCCTCAACTTCTACATGTATTCTTTCATAGGGTCAATCCATGCATCTTCCTAAAAATTCCCAAAAATAAAATTTACATGGTCAAGGTTAAAATAAGAAAATAAAAAAGAAAGGTCATGCGAATATTCTTCCTCTATGTCCAAAATCATTTGTTTCTCATTCTTCGGTTGTAAATGTGGTAGGATGGATGGGGGTTTGAATTGTTCTTCAATTGCTCACAATCAATTAAAGCCTGATCATCCTCAATCACCTCGATCGAATCAGATTCCTCTTGTAGAGTAGCAACTTCTCTCTCTAAATGCTCATCTTGTTGGGTAGGCTCATTATTACATAGTGACTCATCTTTTTATTCACCATCACAATGCAGTAAGGTTTTTAACATAATACTTACTATTTGACTCATTTGTGTTGTTAGGTTCTCAATGATTGCATCATTCTGTATAAATGTTGCATCAATCTGTGTTAATCTCTCATCAACACCTTTTATGAACTTACACATAAGCTCTTCTAAGCTACCCCTCTCATCTTGAGGTGGTTGTTTCATTGCACTCTCATTTCAATCATAATTAGGATATTTATTCCATTCAGAGTTAGAATTGTGCTCATATGAAACATCATTCCTGTAAGCATTAGATACAGAGTGACACTTTTCATAAGACGAGTCATAGGAGGAATACTTACCTGCTTGACAATCAAACCACTGATCCACTATATTTGAAACAGATAACAGACTTTTGACAATATTCAGTTGTTAACTCTGCAATTGTTTTTTGGCTAATTGTGCTCCATCTTTAAGTACTTCGAGTTCAATCATCAAGAATGTTTTCTTCAAGATTTCCTCTCTAGAACTTGTTAGATACGACAAAAGAAATCTTAAAGACAAGTGAAATAAATAAAACAAACAAAAGAAATAAAAATTAAGTCTAAAAAGAAATAACAATTGACTTTTTTTAGTTTTATTATTTATACAAAAAAAAAACATAAAAGCCTGAATTAATACCCAAGATTCTATCTGAATATTATTTGTTGCCAGTCCCCGGCAACGACACCAAAATTTGACGTGCGCAAAACACAATATTTAAGTGCTTCGCTAGTCAAGGATAGTATAGTATATAAATCATCTCCACAGGGATTGGTACAAATAATTACTCAAACAAAACTTGCTTAGTATTATTCAAGTGATGAAGAACTACAACATAGCACTTGAAGTGGTATAAGATGTTGTTGTCTCTTGTAGGACTGTTTTGGGGTTGTACATATGACTTTATATGACTGGAAATTATGGGGAATAGCTTGGTTATGTTGTTGTTGTTGTTATTCTTGTCTACATGTTGAGTATGTTGATGATGTTGTAGGTTAGGAGAAAAAGTGGCCATATAACACTTGAGAGTTGTTTATGTTGTTGTTAACTCTTATTGGGTTGTTTGATGTTTCTTTTAAGATGGATATAAGGCTGGAATGTCATGTCAATATATATGTTTATATGTTGGATTTTTTTATGGTGTTGTAAGTATGGGGGAGATGGGAAAAAGAGTTAGGTTTTGGTGCCAATCCGAGCTTGTCGCTCATCGTGATAAATAGTAGTTTCGTTGGTGATGTTTGTGCATTTTTTGTTGTTTAGATTGATTTGTGTTATTGGGATGTTAGGTGTGTTTAGGTGCTGCAAGTATATAGTTGAAGGTCGTATGTGTTCTTGTTGTTTTTATGGATTTGGGAAAGCAAGGAAAATGGGGGATGTGCTGTACGATTTCGTATAAGCAAGTTTGCCGCTTGTTGTCTATCGTCATGCTTCATATGTCTTATAAGGTTGTGTTTCCATCTTGTAGAGCATCATATTGGTGAGTAGCTTGAGGGTTTGTGAAGGACAATTACGGTTAAATGTATATAAGGTTTCCTTTCATCATTTTTGGCATGATTCTAGAAGTTATGACCTCATTATAAAATATCCAAGGGGATGAGTTGATATGTATGTTTCAGCTTGAGAGTTGAGATTCGTCTACGAGATGATGAGTAGTGATATGATAGAAATGAGCCATTCCTAATAGTG
Source organism: Anisodus acutangulus (assembly GCA_029783415.1). Classification (NCBI taxonomy): domain Eukaryota; kingdom Viridiplantae; phylum Streptophyta; class Magnoliopsida; order Solanales; family Solanaceae; genus Anisodus; species Anisodus acutangulus. The sequence goes on from CM056509.1 coordinate 15,131,470, forward strand.
ATTCCCTTAGATTAACCTCTATCAGCAAATAGAGCTTCTGAGAGTCTAGTACCTTGTCGTACTAAATAGTTGAGAGTTAAGCTAAATAGGCAATATGCGAGTAGTACAACGAGTTAAGCGAATTACATAACTTGTAGAATATAAAGAATGAGTGCTACATATAGTATTGCAATATCCAGTATTCATCAATATATGTATAGTTACATGGTTACGAGATTGATAGGGAACCACGAAGGTGGTTGTGTTAATTTTAAGTCAAGTAAGACTACATAGAAGCCAAGAAAGAGTTAAATGACTACATATGTTGCCTATTGAGTTATGGAGATTACAGAACATGGTAAGTCCATTTTGAGGCATATGATAATGATGTTGATATTCATAATATATTCGTCGGGTTATCGACTATAAGTCACTCCGAAGGAGTTCTAATGATCCTAAAAGGCTCTTCATGCATTGTAGGCATATATGTACGAGTGATGGCATTATATAAGCATATACAACATTTATAAGGGCATGTCTATGGTATCCCTAGTTACCACTAGGCTACGACCGGTAGGACAGTTACCACCGATTGGGCAGTTATGTATCATTATTCACCACTAGTTTAGCAGACACATATTTACCATCGGCTACGACTAATCGGGCAGTACCACTGGTTGGGCAGTTATGTATCGTTATTTACCACCGGTTGGGTAGACATGTATTCACCAACAAGCTATGACTGATTGGGCAATTATCACTGATCAGTTAGGTAGTTGAGCAGTTAGATTCATGATGTCGATATAGCGGCATAGAATAAAGTTATAAGATAAGAATGATCATTATGTATGTATTGGCCCTCAGCGGCATTTCAGGGGTTCAGGGTGATTCGTATCTCTCTTTTATGATTATTTATTATTGTGTTTTATTTTTGCCTTACATATTCAGTACATTATTTGTACTGACGTCCCTTTTGTTGGGGGACACTGTGATTCATGCTGGTAGGTTCAGATAGACGGATTGACGACCTCACCAGTAGGTTCTTAGCTCAACTATGGTTGGTGCACTCCTTTTGTTCCGGATTTGCTGCTTTTGAGTCGGTATGATGATATGTACATGTTATGGGTAGGCCGGGGCCCTATGCCAGCCAGATGTTCTTAGAGGATTTTATAGACGCATGTATGCCTATGGTCAGGTTCAGTATGTTGGTACAGTGTATGTACATGTCTAGGCCTCGTGGGCCCATGCTAATGATATATATATAATGTAGTAAGTGTAATGATTTTATAAGATGGGTCGCTCATGTAAGTAAGACACTAGGTGCCTGTCCACCTCACCTAGGTTGGGGTGTGACAATACAAATGCGGTGATTTTTGTTTGGGCACTTCAAATTGCCACCATCGCCCCTCGAGCACATTCACATGCTTGAAATGAAGTTGGAGAGCCAATTCATATGCTCAAAGTAGCGAGAAAAGTGGTAAAGTTGACCACGTCTTACCACGATGTTAAATTCGGCACTTGGTGGGAGGCAACCCATCACTTTCAAATTTTAAATCGTTTTTTGAAATTTTCCTTTTTTAGGATAGTTTATTTTATTATTTTTTTACTTTGACTAATATACCATTATTTGGAATTAAGTGGACATGTTTATGGAGTTGAAGTTGGTTAAAATAGTGCAAAAGTTTTCTTGGTTAAAACAGTGCAAAGTTGTCTGCCAGTCACACAGAGTGCAAGCACAAATAAGTCCTAAGGTTTTGTGGTTCACATGGTTTGATTTATTTCGGGTCCAGGTGAGTGTCCTATTTTATTTCACTGTAACTCCCAGTTCCCGGAGTCCCCTGCACCTCTTACGACACCTGCATACATTGCAATCCCAGCCCCTACTTTCTCCAGTTGTGCGTTGTCTTACAAAACACCAAGGTATATTCCTTCCCTCCCCCCTCCCCCCTCCCCCTCTCCTCTTCTCTTATCTCTCTCCATCACTCGCTTTCTCTCTGCTGACAGAATTTGTTTTTTCTTTCGTTTCTATACCTGTGGTTTGTTTGTGTAGAATTTAGATCACAAATCGTGAAGTGTTGTTGTTTGATCGAGATGAAGATATGATTGTTGAACTATAATTTCCCCTATTTGGGAAGATTATTCAATTATCACGTTGTCACAAAAAAAACTTGGTTAAAGTTAAGCACACAACCTGTTCAACACATTGTCTGAGTAACCGAGCCGCATTAGGAGATGAGTAGAAGTGTGTGTTGGGTAGTTCGGGTTGGTTTTGAATTTTTTTGTTCATATTTGACCAATTTGTAAAGAAATGGAGATTGGGGAGAGAAAAATTGTTACACGGAGCAGTATCATAATCTATAGCCATGAATTTTGAACTGCTGAAATGCATTCATTTATTCATTTTCTGATGTAATATGGACAGAGTTATTATTTTATACTATAAGTGAGACAAGACACTTGAGGCTAGTTGACTGAAATTATGTGATGCAATGTCTATATATCTGAACTATACCCATACACTCAACTTCAAAAAAATATAACATTTCCTTGTGAATATTCTCTGTCGTGCTATAATTTTGTTGCAGGAACCTGTTCTCTGAAAGACATAACTGAGCTTAATGTTGAATGGAAATCCTCAATTGGAAAAGAATCAATGTGTACGACAAAGTATTTGCAAACTTGTTGAGACCCTTGATGATTTTGGAAAAATATTTACAATGGCTGCTGGTATTCATGGTGATTCTTTGCAGCTTCATCAAGCGATTCAGGAATGGTGGTCTTCTCCTTGCTCGTCGAAATTAAAACCTATGTATCAAGTTGCTTCTTCTATTATTTGTTGGGAACTTTAGAAGAGACAGAATAAAATTAAACAGGCGACTGTTTCATTTAGTATGATAGTTCATGACGAGAATAATATTTTTTATTATTTAGCTTGAGCTACATGTCCTTGGCTACAGGACATTCCATATTTTGGCCAGCTATGATTAATTATTTTGAAGCTTCTCAGCCTACTCTGGAAAGTATTGCAGTAGCTTGGTCATTTCCTCCTCATGGTTGGTTTAAATGCAATACGGATGGTGCGAGCAGGGGAAATCCAGGGAGGAGTTCATGGGGCCTGGGCGTTTGTATACAAATGATGTTTGTGACCTTGTTGTAACCAAAGCTAAGGAATTACCTGAAACACTAACATGGTGGCTGAAGTGATTGTTGTAAGGAGGTTATTGCCAGGGCCGTCTCAAATATTTTGGGGGCCCTGTTCTAATTCGTAAAAGTGGATCCTTAATATAAGTAAATATACGATTTCAATAATTAGAAATTATTTTAAATTGTAAATAACAACCCAAAATCTAAGCTTTTCAATTATTTTAGAAAGTGTCTAGGCCTAATAGGTTTGATTTGAAATTTGAATTTGGGCCTCCACATGCGCGCGCCACTAGAACTGAATCACTTTACTTAGATTGGGCTAAGACCTGCGAATTCTGGACTTTTATAGTAAATTCTGGCTAATACTAAATAAAAAATGAAAAAAAGGGACCCCTAAAATTTTTCGTTTTTCGGAGGCCCTGTACGGTAGTACAACTCGCATGGACCCAAAGACAACCCTGGTTATTGTACATTGTCTTAATCACAATTCTCTACCAGTTATAATAGAAACTAATTCGCTTGTATTGAATAATATCTTGGATGCTATCCGGGAAATTTCATGTAACATATCGATATTGATCTCTTCCATTCAGCTTATGCGAGAGAGCACCCATGTCCAAATTATGCATACATTACCATAGGTAACATGCTAGCTGATTATTTTACTAATCTTGCATTTGAGGATACATGTGAGGTTCCATTTCAGTCATATACGGAGATGCCTAGCAGGTGTATTTTATATCTTGACAAGATTCAATGTCCAAATTTGGGCATCAAAACTGTGTGGAGCAATACAGGTTTATGATCTGCCACCAACAAGAAGAAACTAGGGTGCCCATTTTGGCTTGGAAGGAATTCATTCCAGTACTTTTATTTTTGGAAGCTGATCACTACTATACCACTGATCCTACTCTTATAGAATAATTTGGTACAATTTTGGTCCAAGTTTGATGACTTTTATTATTCTATTGATTCTTTAATTAGTGGAGAGGTTACTTGCCAGTGTTGGTTCGTTTTTGACGCATCTCACTCTTTCATTGGTTCTATATGTTGTCGAGGAGTTTTTTTGTCATTCTTGGTTTATATATTTCTCCATTAAGCTAGCTAGAGTTTTGCACAATCAATTGTTTTAGGAGCTGCCCAATTGCACTATTTTTTTGCACAAGCTGTACTGATTTTGCTGCTATTGCTGCTGCACAAGAGGAGCAGTTGCATCTTGAAGCCGCACACATTTTATTCTAGTACAATAAAATCTCGATAAATGAATATTCGATAAATTAATAACCTCGATAAATGCATAAGATAATAATTTTAAAAAAATTCCTTGAGGCCCACTGAAAATATAAAATAATAATTCATTAAATACGTATGAAAATTACATATATAATTCATAAAATAAAGCACTTCCTAAACAAATTTTATTTCAAATTTATGCTTTCCTAAAATATGTATATATAGTCAATTGGTAACTCAATTTCATCTTTAATTTTTTGGAGGACATAAACTACACATTCTTCTCATTTTGAAGCAAGTAATATTTCCAAGTCTCTATGGCAAGAAAAGATTCTTTTGGAGAAACATGTGGTATAGCGTTACTATCACCTGGATCTTGATTGTCATCATCTTCCATACCCACTACTTCTTGAATAATTTCTTCGTCCGTAGGCGATTCCATTAAATCTTCATTTTCACTAGGATAATTGTATAATTTGAAAAATATAATGTATAAAAATAAAATTATTCTATAAATTAATAAATATTAATTTATCAATAAATTAATAAAATATTCATTTATCGATAAATTAATAACCCCATATAAAATAATAATTTTTTAAGTCCTAAAAATATTTTATTTATAGAGGTTTTACGGTATTTTAATTTACTCAGCAGTCTTAAAGAGCAGTTGCCTTCCTTAAAGCTGTTTACGTTGATGCTGCCACCAATTTTGTCCAGTTGCATTGAGATGAAAAAGGGTACTATTTATTTTCCTATCAAACTTTTACAACCTGTACAAGAATGGTCTGAGCTACAAGATAAAAATATGATGTCCATTCTTGCTTGGAAGGAGTTTACTCCGGTTGACACCAAAATCAAGATGACTTGTAATAACTCGTACCTTTAAACTAAGTCATGTTTATGATTTAGGGGTTAGGAAAATTAAAGCGAGGAGTTTAAAGTTGAAAACTAGTTTCAGTTCTGCAGAATGAATTTTACATTGGATTATACGAACCATAGAATTTATTACGGTCCATCGAAACGAACCGTCGATTTCATTTTGAAATTTGACAGAACCCAGTGGATTTTTATGGACCGTATAATAATTGACGGTCCGTCTATTTTGACCGTCTTGAATCTCTCAAGTTTTGAAGTTACTGAAAAGTTGTAAATCTATTCGACGGTCCGATAATACGGACTATATAAAGTTTTACGGTCCCAACCCAGACCATATAAAAATCAATGGCCCGTCGAATTTGGCCGTAGAATCTGTCCGACAGCAAACAATATAAATACGCAACTTAGTCTAGAAAGGTCAGTTTTCACAATTCCCAAGTCCTAGCATGAAGGTTCTCTCCTCCCATCATCTTCCTACATCAGGGTAAGCCTATTCCAAGTATTTCAAGTGAATTCTAACGTACATACATGAATTCTAATAGAAATTTATTGTTCATAACCTAAGGTTTTCAAGTTAAACCCAATCCAAGGTTTCAAGGTTCAAGCTTTGGATTCCTCCTTCCAAGTTCACATTTTTAAGATACGTTTTGGAGTGAATAAGGTATGTATAGCTTCTATCCACGTGGAGACATCATTGTTTCTTTCCCATGCCACATGTAATTCATGAAATAAGAACACTTCAGACCTAGGGTTTTTCTCAAGCTCATAATAACCTTATATACATGTTCAACTATATATAAATATATATCATGTTGTCGTTTATTATATACATGATATGTCATTGTGATTGTCATGAACCTGTCTGTAATCCATTAACCCATGCCATGATTTTCATGAGTTCTTAAATACAAGTTATGGTCATTACCACTCAGTTCCATGAAGGCATATATGTTTCTCATGATTTATACAAGTTATATTGTGTATTTCTTCACATGCGAAATCATAAATTTACAAGTTATATTTACAAGTTATTTCATGAAACTTTCTTGGCTTTCAAGCCAACTATTTTTAAGTACATATTTTGGGAGTTACACAGATTACCGAGAAGGATCAGACAGCCTGAAACTACGTATGCCAACACAGGATAAAGATTGCTCCACCAGAGGACGATACCTTCTCATTACCCCTTGTGGGATTATTGGATCCATCATGTTTATGTTCATGTCTCGTACTCCGGCAAGGTACAATATGGCTTAGCTAATCAGGCAGAGATCAGACTCTACGTTTACGCTTGGTGGTTAATGTCAGTTTTACTAATACTCACCCTACAGATATACAAATATACTGTTTACAATTTTTTTTTACATGTTATTATACTCATGCTCATGTTCATATTTCAGTTTCATATCCTATATTTCATGTGCTTGCCTATTCATTCAGTTGCTTTACATACAATACAATTCAAAAGTACTAACGTCCTTTTGCATGGGGCTTGCACTTCACGGTGCAGGTGTTGAGTTTCAGGGAGACAAATCTGCTCAGTAGGATTGCTTTAGTGTCAACTTTTGATGAGCCCCATCTTATTAGGGGTGTTCGTTTTATTTATGACATGTCATGATTATTAGTATAGGTATGCCAGGGCCTTGTCCTGGTAAACAGTTTTGCAATCAGACTCATGTTTAAAAGTTTCATAGACTAGTTTAACATGTCATGTTAGCATTGGTTTTCAGACTTATTATATTTTTCAGATTATTTTTGCAATATACTTTCAGACTATAAATTCAGTATTATATTTTACACGTTTCATCATCATTGTTAGTGTATGTTTTGATGCCCATGTTGACAAGCAAGCCATGTGGTTCGCTTGGTCACATGCAGTCAGACATCAAGTGTCGTGTTTCGCCTAGACCATGGTTTGGGGCATGCCAAAGCTTGGTATCAGCGCCCTAGGTTCAAGTGTCTTAGGGAGTCTATGAAACCGTGTCCAGTGGGGTCACTTTTATATGTGTGAGGGCCCCACACATGTAAACAGTCGACCACCAAGACATCTAGGATTGTCTCACTTCTTTCATACTCTATATCGTGCAATTAGAGCTATATATTTAGGAGATCCTTCTAACTTGTGCATATTACATATTTCAGAAAATGCATGCAAAAAGGAAAACTACAAGCAAGAGATTTGCTACTAATGCCGATCGTGAGAAAGATGCTTAGGCAAAGAGTTCCTAGATCTGCCGCCCAGTTCCACTGATTCGGATGTTAGGGAAGCTATTCAGTTTCCCACCCAGCTTGTGGCTACTCAAGCCAACGTCAGGGAACGACTCCTAACACAGGAACTAATGGAGAGTCATCCAATTTTAGAACGCGTGAGTTTCTTCGTATGGACCCTCCAGTGTTCACAGGGTCAAGTACGACAGAGGATCCACTGAATTACACTGATGGGCTTTAAAAATCTTCTGTGTCATGTATGTTACTGAGGTAGAGGCAACAAAGTTTGGAGTTTATCAGTTGCAGAATGTTGCTAACATCTAGTATGAGTCTTAGGAGCAGTCCCGTGGGGAAGATGCATCTCCAGCAACTTGGGATGAGTTTGCAGATGCTTTTATTGAATACATTTTGCCAATAGAGGTCAAGGAGGCAAATATCGTAGAATTTGAGAAGCTCAAACAGAATGGTAGGAGAGTTCAATAATATTCTCCATTTTTTTTCTCTGGAAAAGTATGCTCCACATATGGTCCCACGTGAGGGCTAGAGTTAGGCATTTTGTGTATGGTCTTGATTCTCATTTGTACGATGCAACAAATATCACAACTCAGAATATAGAGATGACTATTATGAAGATGGTTGCATTCATACAAGGTAGAAGAGGAAGCCTTGCAGAAATAAAAGAACATGGAGTTTAATAAGAGAACTAAGTCTTCAAGTAACTTTAGTCATGGGGGAGGCGGAGGCAGATAGTTCTTCAAAAATAAGTCATCAGGATATACTCCATCTTCAGCTAGTGCCACAACTCCAAGGTTCAGAAATGATAACATGAGGCAGAACTTCAGAGAATCAAGCTCCCAGTCACAGGCCAGTGTAGGTCAAAGTTCTTTCAGTAACCCAGTTTGTGCTAAGTATGGTAAGAGGCACCCAGGGAAGTGTCTCCTGGGTATGGATGTCTGTTCTGGGTATGGCCAGTGAGGTCACTTTCAATGAGACTGCCCATCAGCGAGGCAGGGTATAAGAGGTAATATGGCTCAATCCACAAATTTAGCAGTTCCTCATGATTCTCAGGCCCAATCAGGTCGTGGTCCAACTAAGTCTAGTAACGCAGGCAGAGGCCCAAATGGCTTGTATGTACTATCAGGTCATCAGGACACAGAGGCCCGTGAAGATGTGGTCACAAGTATATTAACCATTTTCACTTTCAACGTTTATTCCCTTATGGATCCTAGATCCACTCTGTTATATGTAACCCCTTTTATTGCTAATAAATTTGGGATAGAATTAGAAAAGTTGCATGAACCCTTTGAAGTATCTACTACAGTTGGCGAGTCAGTTATAGCCAGACATGTATATAAGGGTTGTCCATTTAAAATCTATCATTGTATTACCATAGCCGATCTGCTAGAGTTAGAAATGGTAGAATTTGATGTAATCATTGGCATGAATTGGTTGTCTTCATGTTATGCCACAGTAGGTTGTGTAACCAAAATCATACAATTTGAATTTCCTGGTGAACCAATCATACAATGGAAGAGTGATACAGTAGCACCCATAGGGAGGTTTATTTCCTATCTTAAAGCTAGAAAGATGATATCCAAAGGGTATATTTACCATATAGTTCGGGTTAGGGATGCTGATACACAGACCCCGACTCTTCAGTCCGTACCAGTTGTCAATGAGTTTCCAGAAGTGTTTCCAAAAGGTCTTTTAGAGTTCCTCCAATAGGGAGATTGAGTTCGGAATTGATCTACTTCCCGGCATTAAGATGATATCTATTCTACCATATAGAATGGCTCCAACAGAGTTAAGAGAACTAAAAGCCCAGTTGAAAGATCTCCTTGATAAATGATTCATTAGACCAAGTATCTCATCATGGGGTGCACCAGTCTTGTTTGTTCGAATGAAATATGGGTCTTTGCTTATGTGTATTGACTATCGACAGTTGAACAAGGTCACCATTAAGAATAAGTATCCTCTTCCCAGAATCGATGATTTATTCGATCAACTTTAGGGTGCTCAGTGTTATTCCAAGATTGACCTCAGATCGGGATACCATCAACTTAAGGTTAAGAAAGTTGATATTCTGAAAACTGCCTTTAGAACTCGTTATGGTCATTTCAAATTTTGTGTTATGTCATTTGAATTGACAAATGCCCCAGTTGCTTTCAAGGGTCTTATGAATAGGGTTTTCAAGCCTTATCTAGATCTCTTCGTCATTGTCTTCATTGATGATATTCTAGTCTACTCCCGTAGTGAGACTGATCATGCAGGATATCTCATAATAGTGTTGCGGATACTTCGGGATCACGAGATTTATGCAAAATTTTCCAAGTGTGAATTTTGGCTAAAGTCAGTGGCCTTCATATGCCATGTGATTTCAGGCGAAGGCGTCCAAGTTGATTTTCAGAAAATAGACATTGTTAAGGATGCTGAGATGGATGTATGGGCATACAAGGAGGAATAGGAATAGAAATAGAAATGATGTTATTCGAGACAGAGTGGGAGTGACCTCAGTGGAGGATAAGATACGGGAAAAGCGATTGAGATAGTTTGGGCATGTACAAAGGAGAGACACAAATGCTCCAGTATGGAGGTGTGAGAAGTTGGTTAGGGACGGGCTTAAGAGGGGTAGAGGTAGGCAAAAAAAATATTGGGGATAGGTGATTAGATGGGATATGGCACATGTGCAACTTACTGAGGACATGACCTTAGATAGGGGTTGTGGAGGACACGAATTAGTGCAGAAGGGTAGTAGGTAGTCGAGGGTAGTCCAACTTATGCTAAAATACATGTAGTTGTTGTGTTATTACGGTAGGTTCGCTTAGCATATCATACGAATTGTCATAATATTGCTTTATAGGCCCCGATAGTTTGATTTCTATTGCTATGTGCTATGTGTTAGTTACTGTTCTTTTCCAGTTTCTGTACTCGCTTTTGATACCAATATTTTTATATTCATATTCATATTCATATTTTATATTGCTTTAATTTTCTTGACTGAGTCTGACTGTTCTCTTGTTGTTGCTGGTGCATGTGCCTGTCTTGAGTCGAGGGTCTCTCGGAAACAGCCACTCTACCTACCAAGGTAGAGGTAAGGTCTGTGTACAATCTAACCTCCCAGACCCCACGCTGTGGGATTCTACTAGGCAAGTTGTTGTGGTAGACACTATTAAGAATTGGCCCATATCCACATCTGCTTCAGATATACGGAGTTTCTTGGGTCTGGCAGGCTATTACAGATGATTCATAGAAGGTTTTTCTTCCATCTCATCTCATTGACTAGGTTGACTCAGAAGAAAGTCAAATTTCAGTGGTCAGATGCATGTGATCGTAGTTTCAAAGAATTGAAAATGAGACTGACTTCTGCTCCAATAAAAATTGAGGGGTTCGTAGTATATTGTGATGCCTCAGGCATTGGTATCAGATGTGTCTTAATGCAGCATGGTAAGGTTATAACTTATGCATCCAAACAACTTAAACCTCATGAAAAGAATTATTCGACTTATGACTTAGAATTGGCAGCCATGATTTTTGCACTCAAGATATGACGTCAGTATTTGGACGGAGTTCATGTTGACATTTTCACAGATCACAAGAGCCTTCAGTATATTTTCAACCAACGGGAGTTAAATCTTAGGTAGAGGAGATGGATCGAATTGATAAAGGATTATGATGTAGATGTTCTGTACTATCTAGAGAAAGTGAATGTGGTAGCCGATGCTCTTTGTCTGCGATCCATGAGAAGTTTAGCTCATGTTGAAAGAGATAAGAGAACCATGACGAAGGAGCTTCACCGACTAACCAGTCTAGGAGTTCGACTCATGGACTCTGAGGATGGTGGTGTTGTTGTCCAAAACAAGTCTGAATCCTCTTTAGTAGCCGAGGTGAAGGAGAAACAGTTTAATGATCCTTACTTGTTGCAGCTAAAATAGGGGATTCACAAGTATAAAACTATGACTTTTGAATAAGGGGGAGATGATGGTACTTTGAGGTACTGAGGCAGATTGTGTGTTCCAAATGTAGATGGAATTAGAGAGAGAATTATGGCAGAAGCACATATTTCCATGTATTCTATTCACCCAGGTTCCACAAAAATATATTCATGATCTTAAGGAGATTATTGGTGGAACGACATGAAGAGAAATGTAGCAGACTTTGTAGGAGAGTGTCCAAATTGTCAGCAGGTGAAAGTCGAGCACTAGAGGCCTGGTGGGTTATCTCATAATATTGATATTCATGTTTAGAAATGGGAGATGATAAACATGGACTTCATAACAGGTCTACCTCGCTCAACCCAAATGAATGATTCGATTTGGGTGATTGTGGACCGACTGACTAAATCAGCCCACTTCTTGCTAGTCAAGACCATCAGAGGATTATGCTAAGTTGTATATCCGAGAAATTGTAAGGCTTCATGGGACCCCAGTGACCCTTATTTCAGATCGTGGTGCTCATTTCTCACCACACTTTTGGAAGTCTTTTCAGAAAGGATTGGGTACGAAAGTAAATTTCAGCACAACATTTCATCCTCAGACAGATGGCCAGGTAGAGTGTACTAGTCAGACTATTGAGGACATGTGTCCTTGATTTTAAAGATAATTGAGATGATCATTTGCCTCTCATTGAGTTTTCTTATAATAATTGTTATCATGCTAGTGTCCAGATGGCACCATTCAAAGCTCTGTATGGGCGCATGTATAGATCACCAGTTGGTTGGTTCGTCGTTGGTGAGGTAGAATTGTTAGGAGTAGACTTTGTCTATCAGGTTTTGGAGAAAGTCAAGTTAATTCAGGAGAGTTTTAAAACAGCTTAGAGTCTCTAGAAATCTTATTCGAATGTGAGGCATAGAGACTTGGAGTTTCAAGTTGATGATTGGGTATTTCTTAAAGTTGTACCTATGAAAGGTATCATGAGGTTTGGAAAGAAATAGGAGCTCACTCCCAGATATATCGGAACATATATGATTTTGAGGAGAGTTGGCCAAGTGGCTTACGAACTTGAATTGCCAAAAAATCTAGTTGTTGTTCATTCAGTGTTTAATGTATTCATGTTGAGGAAGTGTGTGGGAGACCCGTTGTTGGTTGTCCCTACCAATTCCATGACAGTTAAGGATGGTTTGACCTATGAGGAGATCCATGTGGATATTTTGGATTGTTAGATTCGAAAGTTGAGAACTAAGGAAGTCGCCTCAGTAAAAGTGTTGTGGAGAAGTCAGAATGTTGAGGAGGCTACATGGGAAGCCGAAGAAGACATGAAGTCTAGATATCCGTACTTATTTGAGGAGCAAGCAGAAAACGATCAAGGTAAATGCCTTCAGTATTCATGTCATGTCCCTCGCATATCCATGTCTCATGTTTAACGTTCATGTATTCAGTACTCATGTTCTATGTCCTCATGCTCATGTTTTCATGTAATCATGTCAGTTCAATTTCCCTGTTTCATGTCTTGTTTCTCCACGTTCATGTACTCACACTTTGTTCATTCTCATTCTTAACCATGATCCGTCATTCAAGGACGAATGATTCTAAGGGGAAGTTGTTGTAACACCTCGTACATTTAAACTAAGCCATGCTTATGATTCATGGGTTAGGAAACCAAAGCGGGGAGTTTAAAGTTGAAAATAAGTTTCATATCGGCATAATGAATTCTACGCCAGATTATACAGACCATAGAATTTATAATTGTCCATCAAAATGAACCTTCAATTTTATTTTAAAATTTGACAGAACCCAGTGGATCTTGACGGATCGTATAATAATTGATGGTCTTTCTTTTCTGACCGTCTTGAATCTCTCAAGTTTTGAAGTCACTGGAAAGTTGTAAATTTATTTGACGGTCTGATAATATGGACTGTATAAAGTTTTACGGTCCCAACCCAGACCATATAAAAATCGATGGCCCATCGAATTTGGCGCGTAGAATCTGTCCGACAACAAACAATATAAATATGTAACTTAGTCTAGAAAGGTCAGTTTTCACAATTTCCAAGTCCTAACATGAAGGTTCTCTTCTCCCATCATCATCCTACACCAAGGTAAGCCTATTCCAAGTATTTCAAGTGAATTCTAATGTACATACATGAATTCGTAGTAGAAATTTATTGTTTATAACCTTGGGTATTAAAGTTAAACCCAATTCAAGGTTTCAAGGTTCAAGCTTTGGATTCCTCCTTCCAAGTTCAGATTTTAAGACACGTTTTGGAGTGAATAAGTATGTAGAGCTTCTATCCACATAGGGACGTCATTGTTTCTTTCCCATGCCACACGTAATTCATGAAACAAGAACATTTTAGATCTAGGGTTTTTCTCAAGCTCATAATGACCTTATATATATGTTCTACTATATAGATATATATAATGTTGTCATTTATTATATTCATGATATGTCATTGCGATTGTCATGAACATGTCTGTAATCCATGAACTCATGCCTTAATTTTCACGAGTTCTTAAATACAAGTTATGGGCATTACCACTCATTTCCATGAAGGCATATATGTTTCTCATGATTATACAAGTTATATTATGTATTTCTTCACATGTTAGATCCTAAATTTACAAGTTATTTCATGAAATTTTCTGGGCTTTGGAACTAACTATTTTCAAGTATATATTTTTGGAGTTACACAGATTACCGAGAAGGCTCAGACAGCCAGAAACTACGTATGCCAACACATGATAAAGATCGCTTCACCAGAGGACGATACCTTCTTATTACCCCTTGTGGGATTATTGGATCCATCATGTTCATGTTCATGTTCATGTCTCATACTTCGGCAATGTACAATATGGCTTAACTGATCAGGAAGAGATCAGACTCTACGTTCATGCGTGGTGGTTAATGTCGGTTTTACTAATGCTTACCCCACAGATATACAAATATACACTTTACAGATTTTTTACACGTTATTATACTCATGCTCGTGTTCATGTTTCAATTTTAGTTTCATGTCCTATATTTCATGTGCCTGCCTATTCTTTCAGTTGCTTTACATACAGTACAATTCAAAAGTACTAACGTCCCTTTGCATAGGTCCTGCACTTCACAGTGCAAGTGCTGAGTTTCAGAGAGACGAATCTGCTCAATAGGACTCCTTAAGTATCAACTTTTGGTAATCCCCATCTTGTTCAAGGTGTCCATTTTATTTATTACATATCATGATTATTAGTAGAGGTATAGCAGGGCCTTTTCCTGGAAACTCATGTTCAGAGGTTTCATAGATTAGTTTAGCATGTCATGTCAGCATTGATTTTCAGACTTATTATATTTTCCAGAGTATTTTCGCAATATATTTTTAGACTATAAATTCAGTATTATGTTTTACATGTTTCATCATCATTGTTAGTGTATGTTTTGAACCCCATGTTGATAAGCAAGCTATGTGGTTCACTCGGTCACATGCAGTTAGCCACCGAGTGCCGTTTCGCCCAGGCCATGGTTCGGGGTGTGACATGACTAGTGAGAGCTTTGGAGATGTATAGAGCTGGTTTAATGTCAAGCCATTGTTGCTCCCAAACATACACGCAAGTATACACGGTCGTACAAGTAATATAAGATTGAAGTCTGGATATCGTACCCACATAGGTTTATATTTTCTACTGCTCAACTAATTAAAATTCTTTTATAACTATTCAAGAGAGTAAAAATCAAGAGGGTTTGTTGTAACTAACGTTTCAACTAAAAGAAAATAGTAAAATAAGCAATTTGTGACAAAGAAACTGGGACGAGACTTTTGAGTATATCAGATAAGAATGGAATCCAGGGTCATGACATTCGACAATCCAGTTAAATCTTCTGATAGTTCTACCTATTTTATTTTCTAGTTACTAGTTGACGAGTTAATTATTACTTTTTTAGTATCTTCCGAGTAGCTCACAAGTCTATTCAAGTCACTCTAATGCCTATATCCCTATGGTCATCATAAAATAACAAGAATGCATTTAAATCTCCAAAATCAACTAAGCAAGGCTAAATGGTATATTCCTATCCTCATTAGCAAAACGATTATTTGAACAAGCTCTATTTATTCGTATTAAGCATGCAAATTTCCTATCCCTAGTTCAATTCACACACCACTGATAGTGTAATTAGTGATCAAGTAATTAAACAATTAAGCATAAGAATAAATAAGCAACCCAAATAATAGAAATCTAATAGATAAAAACTATCATCAAACTAACTTTCATGTCTTTGCCATAACCCCAGAAAAGAGAAGTCTAGCTACTCATGATTCAGAAAAGGAAGCAAGAATGCATGAATAAACTAGGGTTCTGTGGAGTAAATAAAGTAAAAGCAACAAAGGAGAGGTGATGTCGGCTTACAAGTCTAAAAATAAATTCCAGCACGACTCTCTTAACATATATATTGTCTATTTATTAGTCTAGGTTAAAAGGTAAAATAAGGAGAACAAATCCCAAACGAATTGGGAAAGCTTGATGCATATCCGCATTACACCCGCATCGCGTGTCCAACGCGGATGTAGTATGAGATTCCAAAAATGCGAGATTCAGAGAGTTGATTTCCATGCGATCCATCCGCGATGCGGGCTCAATGTGATCTTCCCTTGCATCCGCGATGCGGACCCAACGCAAACTATTCTTCAGTTTCCAAAATTTATTCTAAGTGTCGCACAATCCTCTCATCACCTCATTCATGTGCAAATGTCTCCAAAATTTACCAAAACTACTAGGTTTTCCTTAATTTGTCCTCGTACCTAAACATGCAAAATATACCAACATAAGCTCGAATACAACAATTTCATTATAATTAACGTGATTCAAGTACTAAGAACTAGAGGTAAAGTGACACGAAATATCGATATTTGTGCCAAATATTACCACCCCCACCTTAGGCTTTGCTCACCCTCGAGAAAACACTCACTAATCACCAACCTATCATAAACTCACAACCATGCCATTTAAATAAGTCTACTCAGGCTTCGGTTAATATGACTCTTTTCAAAATTACTTCACAAACACACATTGAGCCGATTCTCACGAAAGTCTTGCCAACCATCAAAATTTTCAGTTTTAAATACTAACAAATAGCCTTCTCAACAACTTATTTTCAAACACATACATGACTCAAAGTAAAATAATCGTGCTACTTAACCAAGAATCCAACATTTCACCAATCTATTGTCAACTATGCGCCGTCACCGAAAGAGAGTTGTTCATATATCACAAGAATCAAATAATTTTACTTCAATGGACATGAAATCATCAAGTACGGTCACTCTCATAAATAAAATCACATGCCAAATACGATGAACCATAGGCTTGCCCGTAGTGTAACTACTTCACTAATATAAGTATGTCGAACCTAGGATCAAGTAGGACTTAACGGGTTGTAATGTAGGCTAAGAGACAGATAGGAAATATTTGGATAAAATAGTGACGAACCTCCCTAAGCACTTTAATACATACAACACTTATCATTTTGTTCTCAATTTTCTACACCAACCAACACCCATTTCTCCCAAATCATCCAATTGTTTCTTTATATTTAAGCACCATACTTTTGACATCACTAGTTAGGAGGGAACCATTTATTCTATGATGATCAACCATTTTTTTCTATTTTTTAAAAGTGAATTCCCAACTAACAAGCAACAATTGTTTTTTCTTTAGGTGCACCAATAGACTTTGCTAGATTTCACCCAACAAACACCCTCCTTTTATCAAATCCCAACTCCCATTTCATCAATTTATCATTAAAGTGCTCAAGGAGTATATTGGATAAAAAATTTAAGCTAATTAGAATGAAAGGGGATGAGTTTATCGACTGTTATTAAAAAAAGGCTAAAAGCTCAATGGGATTGACTAGGATAATACGTACATGTTGATAAGATAAGTTAAAAATTAGGCTAACAAAGAAATGCCTCTATCACTTCCTAAATCACAACATACTTCATATCATTTTGTGAACACACAAGACAAGTTCTAGACATCAATAAAAAATATGGATCATATAACAAACATTCTCACATGCACATAGCACATAATCAACGCAAGAAGGATCCATATCGTCCCTCGAATCAAGCAACAACATATCAATAATGCTAAATGGGTCATACATGAGCCAAACAAAATACAATTTAAGTGTTTCGAGAAATGTTATTTTTTCTCAAGGCATGCTTTCAAATCAAAATCAAGAATCGCTCACATTAGAGAGGATCTAATAAACTAGAAAGTAAAATCTTTTTGGTTTATTTGATTTCCCCCGAATTTTTACTACTAAACTGAGCTAAACATCAGAGACTCTAATTCTAAAAAGAGAAAAAATCCTAAGGCATAAGAATCCTCCTATCTCAAGACGTACCGCCCACCCCACATTTAATTTCATGCAATATCCTCAATGCATATGAAATTAGAACAGGGTAAGGCGAGAGATACTTCCTGAGGCCCACTAAGGCCTAGTCATCATCACCATCGATGACATCATCTACATCTTCTAACACTTCATCCTACTCCTCATCATCGGCTCTTTTTCATCCTCTGCTTCTACATCGACTTCCATAAGATCGACTAAATTAACATCTTCATCGACGGGTAGTTTGGACTCATCCCTGAGAAGTGCTCGGGAGTGTGCTGTGTGTGGAGCCTCAATAAAGACGCTCGAGAATTTTAACTCAAAGGGCTCACTCACAACCACTGTCATTTTGTACAACTGGGTCAGAAGTGTGGACTATGCTGAACTTTCCTTAGCAGGGGTGATAGTGTGCTTGACATTCAGCTCCGGAGCCTTGACATTAGAGATGTCAATCATATTATCAAGTGCTGCTAGGATTCTATCATCAGGCTTTGGAAAATTATCGTGAATCTACATCAAATAAGCAGTGAGCGTATTGTCGAAGATCAACCTTTTAGACTTACACTCACGAACTTTTTGCATCTCCTACGGCATCCAATAGCCAATGTTCACGGACTTCCCCGTCATGAGAAAGTACACTAGATATACTTTTTCCTTCCTTACAACTATGTAGTGGTCAAGTGGCATAATCCTATAATTCAGTAGCCGCAACTACACTCGAGCCTCTTGGGTGAAATTACTCATTCTTAAGCTCTTGTGTTTCCTATATTTCCCTAGACATGGGCCCATATGGTCTTAGATTGAATCCCACATAATGTCTCCCTGATAGCTTTGTAATCAGGCCTGTAGATAAACTCATTTAACGGCTCAATATGGGTGATTTAGAATGCTAAAATGTGCATATAGGGTCTCTGCCATCAAGGCACCCAACCTCCCCACAAATAAATGGAGTTCGGCCATGCATCCTCTGTATGTTTGAGACGAATATTGGCATAGAACTCCAACACAAGGTCAATATCTACTTGTCCAATTATTTCAAAGACTGAGACCCACCTCATGGCCATAATCGGATTGTATATGTCTCTGAATCAGCGCTGTAAAAGGCCTCGGTTGATTGACCGCTCATGGGCATATCCTTCTGAGAGATCAAACTCTTCATATCAATCCCTCGCTAAAGTGTCAAGATCCACTTGAGGCCTCGAAGCTGGGGCCCGAGGAATAGGGGTTGTCGGCTGCTTGCCTCTCGATTGTGATTTAATGCTTTTCTTTGCTTTTGAGATGTTTGTTAGACCACTTTTTGTGCCTTTGGAGGAGGAGCATGCAACAACTTTTCCTTTGCTTCTCGGGTTGACCATTTTGCCTGTAAAACACCACACCAAACACTAAGTTCAATTCAAAAATCAAAAGGATCGTGGAACAACCCCACACTTGTTCTCATCTGGGGTGAACCAACCCCACAATTGCTTCAAACTACGTTACAAAAATTAAGAAGTTAACTAATCCTACACTATTTGAAAAACAAACAAACAAAAAAACAAAAATAACGTTTTAAAACTTGGGTTAAGGTTGCCCACATTCAAGTTTTCATCAACTTTCCATTTTTTATCTCAAATAGATGCCCCAAGGGTTCATATAATCATTTAATAGTACATTGCTACTCAAGACTTCACGATTGGACAAAAAATTATTTAAGCAATTTATCGAACACCTTGTGGACATAGAATCTTGCCTATGATTTTGAAAACAATGGAGGGTTGTGAAACCTTCCATTGTTCAATGAGAATCATTTCTAGCCTTTAACATTTTTCACAATAACACAATACCAAATCCCGCCCCAATTTTTCCCAAGCCCAAACCCTAGGTTTTTCAACCTTTATAACTCAAGAACTAGGGTTACGAATTTCATGAATGGAAGTGAAAATTACTTACCTTGTTGTGTTAATGGATGATTGATAGAGTTCTTGAGTTGTAACTTAGGATTGGAAGGGAGTTGGGAGAGGGTTTTGCGAGAGAATTTGAGAGAGACATTTTTGAAAGGGAATAGGGAAAAGAGGGGTCGACACTCTTTTAAATTAAATAATTTTTTTTGAACTCGGCCCTCACTTGCGTTGAACTCGCATTAAGGGTCCATCGCGCGCTATTCGAATCTTTGAACTTTTTAAAGGCCCGCATTGTATGTGCATCACGGGGTTCCCTCCACTCTAAAAATTTTAAGGTTTCCCACGTTGTATCGCATTGTGTGTCCATCACGGGGAATTCAACTATCTGAACTTTTTAATCTAATTGCATTGCGCCCGCGTTACGCGTGTGACAAACTTGGAGATTTTATTTTTCTGTCGATTTCTTTTTCCACGCTTTGCGTTTCTACTCCTTCCATAGTCCTGCTACATGAACAAATATGACACTATAATATAAAAGTTGGGTTGCCTCCAAACAAGCGCCTTAGTTAAGGTCGTGGCACGACATTATTTTTCTTTTCTTGTTTTCTCTATCCTACTATTACAAACTCGAGTTGCCTCCGAGAAACGCATGATATAACATCACGGCATTAAGACCTTTGTTGGATTGATAATCTTTCCAAAATAGTGCTTCTCTCGCTGCCCATTTACCAAGAAGGTCCGCTTCGCATATAACGACTTCATCTCAACCGCTCCATGTGCAGTCACACGAACTACTTGAAACGGCCCAGACTACTTACTCTTTAGCTTTCCCCCAAACAATTTGAGTCTTGAATTATATAACAATGCTAATTTTCTGGGTTCAAACTGACGACGTTGAATGTGCTTGTCGTGCATCTTCTTTGTCCACTCGTTATAAAGTTTTGTTTTCTGATATGCATATAAACAAAACTCATCTAGCTTGTGCAACTGCAACAACTGCTTTTCACCAGCTGATTTCATATCCAAATTCAGCTTCTTGATTGCCCGGTACGCCCTATGTTCAAGCTCAAATGGGAGGTGAAATACCTTACCAAAGACTAACCTGTATAGAGAATTTTCAATAGGGGTCTTGTATGCAGTTCTGTAGGCCCAGAGAGCATCATCAAGCTTCATTGACCAATCCTTCCTATTAATGCTTACTGTCTTCTCTATAATCCACTTGATCTCACAATTCGACACCTCCACTTGCCCAGTCATTTGAGGGTGATATGCAGTCGCCACCTTATGCTTCAGCCCATATTTAGACATCAACTTGTCGAAAAGTCGATTGCAAACATGTGTACCTTAATCACTGATAATGGCTCTCGGGGGTTCCTGATCATGTGAAAATATTCTTCTTAAAAAATCTGGCTACCACACTTGCATCATTGGTCGGGAGTGCAATTTCTTCCACCCACTTCGAGACGTAATCCACTGTGATATGGATGTACTTGCTCCCCTTAGATCGAATAAATGGCCATTTTTGCTATTTTTTCATCTATGAATTGTTAATCAACCCATTCGTACATTCTATGCGATCGAATATTTCTTACACTCATGAGTTTTAACAAGGTATTGAAATTATGAATCTATTTTATTTTGATTTTGTGGTCGTCATGAAATTAATACCCCAATAGTCAATTATTTTGATCTCAAGGATACTATTCAGCGATTTATCATGATGCTTCCCAATATTCCCCATTCGCTAACACCTATCACATGCTCTAACGAATGCATGAGCACCTTTGAACAATGTGGGCCAATAGAAACCCGACTAGAGTACCTTTGTTGTAGTTCGGTCACTACTGTGATGACCCCCATAAGGTGACGAATGACAACTCTCAATAATTGCATTCACCTCCTCTGCTAGGACACATCTCCTTACTAACTGATCTATACCAATCTTGTAAATATACGGCTCATCCTAAAATTCACCATGTCTGCATACCACGGTAGTTCTGCTGACTGAAGAGCAAAAAGTTGCTCATCTGGAATAGTCTCCTTGATCGATGTGCCCTCATTAACATGTTCTCTATCCTCAAGTCTGAATATATGATCTGCCACTTGTTTCTCTATGCCCTTTCGATCTAGAATCTCAATGTCGAACTCTTAGAATAGCAATACCTAATGAATGAGTCTGGGACTTGTGTCTTTCTTTGCAAATAAGTAGCGGACAACGGTGTGGTCCGTGTATACTATCATTTTTGTTCTCACTAAGTATGATCTGAATTTGTCAATGGCGTAGACCACCGCCAGTAACTCCTTCTCTGTGACTATGTAATTTATTTGTTCCACATTAAGTGTTTTACCAGTTGGGTGCGATGATGATCGGGACAGTCACTAACCTCAGCTTCAACTCATCAAAGGCCATCAGGCATGCCTCATTAAATATAAATTTCACACCTTTTTCCAGCGGCTTACACATCAGATTTGGGATCTTGGAGAAGTCCTTTATAAACCGCTGATAAAAGCATGTGTGCCCCAGGAAGCTGCTTACCCCTTTTAACAGAGAACGGGGGTGGCAGTTTCTCGATTGCCTCAACCTTTGATTGGTAAACCTCAATGTCCTTTTTGGAGATCTTGTGCCCAAGAACAATACCTTATCGAACCATAAAATGACACTTCTCCCAGTTGAGCACCAAATTCATCTATTCATAACTGTCACACCCCAACCTTGGGTGGGTGGCCAACACTCGATGCCTTATGACCCGCGCGTACCATATCTCGTCTGTACCATGGATACATATGTTTTTGGGCCAACAAGGCCTCAGAATAACTCTCATAAGACAACCAAGATATCATAACTTATAGAAGCAGAAAAACCCAAACATATATACATAAGTAAGCCGACTAGGCCACAAAACACATAAACTGACTACCAGGAAGATGGGAAAGGATATACATGACTTATATACATATGACCACTGTCTACAAGCCTTTAAGGAATATATTAGGGCCCCGCCACACCCATAACTATAACTATATAACTATATATATATATATATATATAAAATCATACCGACTCCGACTAGCACCTCTAAAATAAGTGGAGGGCTCTGACATTACCGCTGAGCTGAGGTACTACTGGAAGTAAGCGTTTCTCTATCTATCTGTACTTGCGGGCATGAAACGCAGCTCCCAGTAAGGGGACGTTAATACGAATAATATACTGAATTTGTAAGGCAGAAAAAACATATAAATAATGAATGTATCATAGGAGAAGGGTACAGAAGTCAACCCAAAACTTAGAAAAGTTGTTGAGGGCATACAACTAACATAATCATGATCATATGTATGAAAGTAAAATTAGGCCACTCTATGGGGCCATATAGTATAGTATCAAGCCTCTTTAAGGGGAAATCTCATCATAACATACCCAGCCACATAGGGCTCGATAATGTCTACCTAACTACAGTAGTGTGCACATATAAGTGCCTGCCCGACCAAATATAGTGCGGCACGGTAAATATATATATATATATATAGGTAAAATGAAAGATAACCCTCAAGGGACACCTAGAGCAGAATCGGAGTGACTTATGATCCTTCGACTATCATTATGGAATCATTTAAAATGAATGTTACAATCCATCATGAACTCATAACCAAATAGTATAGAAAAGACTATCAAGAAGAGTGGTAAACAATCCCGACAAGGGAATATATCAAACAATTTCAATAGAGTGCAAGGAACACTTTTGACATGGGACATATGAAGATCATAAGACCGATTTCAAGAGTGACGAATATAGAACATCAATGACCAAGGGCAACCATGCTTGTATCTTTCATGAATAGGAGTTTCTTATGGAATATATGATTTTATAACGTCAAACTTTGGGTCATGCCAACAATAGAAGAAATGAGGTAAGCCTTACATACCTTTAACATTCTTCTTTACAAGCTGAAAGATATAGTTGTATACCACATCAATCTACAACAAGCAATAAGTAGCAATCGTTAAGCTTATCGAAGTTAGGATTTGACATCAAAGAGCAACAAGCTCATTTTACGAGAATTTGGACAACACCTCTCTATCCTTTTCACTTTTCTCCCATCTCATACAACATGCTCAACACATCCAACACTTAATTAAACATCTACACAACAATACCCATCCTCACAGCTATGTCAACTACCTTAACCAACAACCCAGCTAGCTATAACAACAACATAACTTCTCCAAGTGCTTATCTTAAACTATCTCATCCCTATAACTTATCTAGGACTTTAGAGATGCTCAAATCCAGGAAGGAGAGGGAGAACTTACCTTAACACAACAAGTAGAACCCTGGAACAATTCTCCTCAAGCTTGAAATAGCTCACACACCAACAACAACATCAACCAAGTGGCCTTTACCATTTTCATAACACTTTTGATGAAAGACTTGAGTGATTTGGCTTAGGATTAGCTTAGGTACCATGATGGATTGTTTAGAGAGAGTTTAGAGGTGTCTAGGGTCTGGTTTGGTCAAGAAATGATGGAAAAAGATGAAGCCATCCTTTAAATAGCTTCAAAGGTCGGCCACCGCCTTAATGTTGCGGCCTGTTCTACGCCCCGTAGAACCCTTCTATGGTCCGCAGATAGGGCTGCAGAATTTCCCAGAAGCTTTAAATTCTTTGATCAATTTTGTGATCCACAGTGTGGTCTGCAGACCTATTCTACGGTCTACAGAATACTCCACAGAAATTCCTTGTTGTTATTTTCGTCAAAACTTATTTCCTTCGATCCGATTAGACTCAAACTTTCCAAAAAAGTACTTAACACCTTAGTTAACCTTTATTAATCTCGTGGAGGACTCTCAGCTTCTTTGAGCCTACGTCGTCTAATTTATGACAATAATGACATATAAAAATACAGGATGTAACATCCTTCCCCCATTAGGAACATTTATCCTCGAATGTGGGGGCATACTCCTTAAGACCTTCTAGTAATTCCGACCTAATTTCCCTTACAAATGAGCTATCCTCATTCTCGTGAACAAGAAGAAGATATCCAAACTTACCTCATAAGGCTAACATCATAACATACATGGTATTAAACTTTACACTGTCATTGACCATCAAGTACGACATCTTAGAATATGAACTTACTTTATAAATCATTTCATTATTTCTTGGTCATTCTATTATTTACTTTGAGTATTGGTTAATCGTAACAATTGACAGTGTTTTATACTTCATCTTTTCTCCTACTCCTTACGTATTTTCTTTCATATCTTTACTTTACCATAAAACCTTTTTTCGAAAGCTATTATCCTTAGTACATAAGTGCCAATTTTCGAAAGGTAATAGGGATTTCTTCATTTGATAGATTCTTCATAGCATGTATCTCGTCAATGGGGCTAATCCGTAAAGGATTCCTATCATACATTCTTATCAGTGAAACATGGGAAACTAGGTGGGCAATTTTGTGTCTTGAAAAACACGTTCAGTTTGTAATCCACTTGGCCTACTTATCAAATTATGTGGCATGACTTAGCATATCACGGACTCGGGTCTTTTTCCTTTCTCAAATCTGATTATGCCTTTCATAGGCGAACTCTTTAGGGGTATCCAATCATTAACTCCAAGTTTTAAGTTCCATCATCGCACATCAGAATACGATTGCTTGGCGGTGTCCAACAGCCCACAAATTCTCTTGAATAGCTTTATCTTCTTTATGACTTGGTATGTTAAATCAGATCCCATTAACTCAGTTTTGTTTACCTTGAAGCATCTGATAGGAGTTTTATATCTTTTCTCACACAAAGTCTCATATAATGCCATTTTGATACTTAGCATAATAGTTGTCGTGGTATGCAAACCCAATAAGAGATAGTTATTCATCTTAACTTACTTTGGAATCCAATACATAAATTCATTTCATGATCTCAAGTGTACGAGTCACGTCCGATCTATCTATATGTTTGAGAGTGGAACTAATCCGAGTGCCTGGACCCCTTTTGAATCAATTCTCCATTAATTAGTCATAAGTTGAGTGCCCTTGCCTATGTCATTGAGTCGGGGTCACCTTGAAGGCGAACAATCTTCTTAATGTGCCATCTCGCGTAGTCCTTAGTTTCATAGTGAAATCCATCTCCCATTTTCATATTGAGTTCTTAACTTCATGAGTCAAGCCATCAGGTTTTTTATGTACATCCTTTACCTGCTAGCAATTTGTACACTAGTTATAACCTTTGTAAGGTTATTTTTTCATGTTGTTCTATCGATACATTCCTTTGTCATCCTTATACATCTTAGTCGATCCTGAGTGGATTGGATGTCGCGAATAATATATCCCTGTCATAATATTATCTTGTGGGTTTGCTTCAGTGGATGCATCTAATGGCCCTAGTACCTAATGGTTACACTTCTATTTAACTCGAAGACTGGTTCTCTTTTGCTAAATACTCTTTCTGACTTACCTTAAAAATGGAGTCTTCACCCTGATGTCTTTATCTTCCAAAATGAGGGAGGTTTTTACTGTATTATGAATCATAAGGCTATTATCATTTGAATCCATCAATCGAACTCCCATTCATCTACTGATATATTTCTCAGCTCACTCTTCTCCTTAACCTTCAAATTAGTCAGGTCACTTGTGAATACGCTGCTGGTGATACTGGTTACAATGTTAACTTTATCCTGTTGGTGTAGGATTAGGGGTACTTGAGATCCTTTACAATGCTTAAGTCCTCATTTCTCTCATGAACTTAGCTTTGTTTACTAGACGGTGTGCTAACGACTCTGGTGGTTTTGTAGTAGCTTAATTATAAACACTCTATAGATAATGCCATTGAATCTGCAATGCACATATCATCGTGGTTAATTCTCGTCCATAGTTTTAAAGAAAATTTCTTTTTGTACTTCCTCATTACTAACGATTATAAACATTTCCATTCTTTACTTCTTTTTTTAACATTTACTCACTCATTTTCTTACTTATTGTATTCTCATTCCTCCTGAAATGTTCTGGTATACATATATAGTTTGAATCATTTCTCTCAAGTCCATTACTTTATATTAATCTTCTATAGATGTTTATTCATTACTTATCTCCTTTGTTGGGTACGTGTGAGGTTCTGAAGAATTCGTGCTTACAAGACGCTATCCTACCATATCCGGATCCGATGGTTGTACTTGGGATCACCATCTCTTTCTTCGTCACTTAGCTACAACTTTTCGCTAATGGCACTTTAAGAAAAGGTTTCTTTAATATTGTTAAGCTGTAAGCTCATCACATTATTTGTCTCATATATCCTTTGGTTAATCCAAAATGTTCGTAGACATCTTTATTTGCTTGACACCTCATCTTTTTAACACATCCCTTTCTATGCTTGCCTTACATCCTTAGGCCCATTGGGTTCTTTTCACTTATGTTTATGCTTATATCGAGCTTTACTTACCATTCTTTTTGTTTATGTACGTTCCAAGGGTTATGACAGAATGCGTTGTGGAACCGACTCTTCTCATAATTAGATCCAATTCATGGTGTTACATGGTCCATGACCCACCCGAGCTCCCTTGTCTAGTCATAATTAGGTCCCCTATCCACACATTGCTCAATCTCCTTACCTTTACAGTCTCATTTCGAGTTACCATGGGGTAGTCTCTTATCTTTAATGTACTTCCCATACTAAAATCTTGAACATTGGAGGTCTAGAACCTTTGGCCAAAAATTTCTTATTGTCCCTTCTCTACTATTGGTCCTTACGCTATCCCATAGTACTCACACTTTTATGAAATCTACTTACCCATAATCTCATTCCCCTTTTTATTTCATGTCGTGGTCCTTCTTCTTGCTCGATATTACATAAAACACATTGCCTCGATACTTGTCATAACATTCCATTCACACCTATTAAATGTCTTCATGTTTCTTACAACCATTCTTCCATTATTCCATGGGTTTCATCGTCAATTATCTCCAACAAGTTGTTCTTATTCCATAGGTACTTAGGATCATATAAGATCACACAATGTATTGAAGGCCTTATCACTCCGATATCCAAAGATTGTTGTCGTCAGTACGTGTAGCCTTTAATGATAAATGATATGGCTTCTTTTCAAACAGACAGATATATTATCCTATCTTCTGTATTCACAGATAATCCAGTCCTTGCATGATTTGGGGTCACGGTTCCGGGCATATCACTTTGCATAATACCTTAAACACATCTAGGAGAAATTTTCCTACGGCTTGATTGTCGCTGTCCATTCCCATTAAGAATATTCTGGGGTCATTCTTAATTTCTTAGGCAAGGTGTTACCACTTGAGTCGCACATTCATAGTACCCTTTTCTATTCAAATTTGACGAAAGTTACCGCAAGACAGATAAATTCTCATAATCTTATAAACCCTCCAACAATACTTTTTGCATTCTATCTTTACAAATTATATTTAGCTTACCATTTATCCCACAAAACTTGGGTTTTCGCACAATCATCGGGGGAACATGATATCGTAGATTTGAGATCTCTCTAGTATAGTTATTTGGAAGAAGGGAACATACTACATAATTTGTTCTTAGGTTGGGTGAGAGATCCATGGCCTTTCAGCCTACTAATCATTTGGGCTAGAAGCCTCTTTTGGATGATACCCTTACATCTATAACTCACTCTTATCGAAATATCTGATCACACAAGTAATATCATAAAACCAATCCCTAAAATGGGGTCAATACTCCTAAACAATAAACAGGTCTATACCAAGCATATAAAAGGTAAATATATCAACAAGGGAATCAATAGCATGACTTCATACCATAGCTTACCTCACACCTCATCAGAACTTGAGGCTCCATCTCCACTTTCACCCTCTCCCTTGCGAGCCAATTTGGGACACTTCCGAATCTTATGGCCTTGACTATCACATCATGTCACGACCCGACCCAATGGACCGCGACTAACCGCCCTAATGACATCATTATCCTGACCTGTCACACATAATCCAACAAACACCTAATGAGTCTGAAATCCGGCAGCATAACGCTACAATAACAACATATGCCAGGGTAGGCAAGCCGACAAGGCTGCCCTTACCCCCGAATGTACCTGCCTCCTGAGGAGTCACAACTAGCCAACACAATACAACAGGCAAGCCAATAAGGCTGCCACTAGATAATATCATATATACACGGGGACACCCCAACACATAGTACAATAGCATGACTGACCAAAACAGAGTTATAACCCTTACATAAGTACAACCCACAATCGTCTGCACCTCTATAAGAAGGACAATGACATATGACGGGACAGGGCCCGTCGTGCCCTAAATATACATAAATCAAATGATAGGGTTCTGTACAAAAATGGTAAAGCTACGGATCAAAGGGCTTTCAAAGCAGCGCGAGGAACCTAAAGCGGAGGGTCACCAAGCGAGCACTGTACTGCGGGCATGAACGCAGCCCCCCGAGGAAAGGGAGTCAGTACGAAATAATGTACTGAGTATGTAAACATGAAATACTGCAAATGAGATCATAAGTAGCCAATGGATAACAAGAGGTCAGTATAAAAATCAGGATCCAAATCCAACTGTGCCATAAACAATAAAAGTCAGTTGTGCCTTATAAAAATGAGAGTCAAGTCAAGAAAACATGAATGCCTGTCCATATACATATATATACCTGTAACGTAACCCGACCCACTAATGCGGGACTCGGTGGAATCATATCATAACCCGGCCCATATTGGGACTCGATGAAGTCATATCATAACCCGGCCCATTCTAGGACTTGGTAAAGTCATATCATAACCCGGCCGATTCTGGGACTCGGTAAAGTCATATCTCAGCTATGGATCCATCCTACGTAACCCGACCCTCTAGTGAGGGACTCGGTGAACAATGCAAGGCTGTGCACGAACATAACCCGACCCATATTGGGACTCGGTGAAGTGAAGTAATAATACTTAGCACGAGTAGATTTCATGAGTAACCATATGCAATAAAAATTTTCATTTGACTCCCAATAAAATTATTATAATAATGTCATAATAAACTCTTTACAGAAAAATCATAGGCACTTCTCATAACTAACATCTTTAGGAATTAAACTGTATAAGAATCATGTACGTCCGTCGTACCTTCATTAAATAAAAATCATGCCAAAGAAAGAAGGAATAGTTCACATACCTCTTAGACGAACTGATCAACTCAATATTAGAGTACGTCTCGTTTTAGAACTTCAACCTATAATAATGGTAATACGTTTATTCAATTCTATGATCATTGGCATACTTTATATCGAATAACGACTTTCTATTCTACAAAAATTCGGGCAGCACTTCCCTTGTTTATACATGTTTCCACAATTTCCAAACGAGGCTAATAACATCAATAGTCAAGCACCAATTAAGGGCACAACCAAAATAGCAACAAAGGGGATTTACATATCCACTTCTCATGTAAATTTAGCCTCTTAATCCACATTAAAACAGCCCACAAAAATAGTCTATGTTCCAACAACAACGAGGGTAGAATGTGAAGCTTTTCTACACTTTTCTACACCCTTATTCCTTTAGGACTTACATTAGCAATTACCACACTTAAACATGCATAATGGTAACTAAATTTTCAGCATTATAACACCACAAAACAGTCCCTAAAATAGTCTATATCCATCTCAACATGTCCAACGATTTCATGCAAGTTCTTGGCCACAACATGTCATAATTCCATAACTCTTCTCTTAACTCCTAAAATCCAATTTTATATTTCAATACTTCCATATAACTAATTTTAAACTTTAATATCAATGTTTCCTTTCAATTTCATCATGCAATTAGTGATAATAATAACAACAATAACCAACGAATCCAACAATCACCAAAATCTGTCCCAAATTGGCAACTAGCCCAAAATTGTCACATGCATTGTTTAAATTCCAATTTTTTCCTTAACACAAATTCATATCCTTAATTCTAACAACATGCATTCCAATTGGATTATAGAAAGAAGAATTTTATACCTCAAATTTCGACCAAAACAGTCCGCACAATTTGCTCACTGCCCGGGTCCGAAAATCCCCACTGTTTTCGTATTTCTTTCCCTTTTTTGTTCACCTCTTCAACTCTAATTGATATACAAGTGTTCTACAATGTTAAGCCATCATCCCTACACGTTTTTCTTTCAAAATTTCATCCCAAAAAATTCAAAATTCCTGGGCTATTCTTGGCCAGCAGTGGCTGTTTTTGCCACTGTTTTTGGTGTTGTTTTGGCTTCTAATTTTTGGTGAAAAATGTAGTCTAAGAAGAGGAGATAAAAATCTTAAATTTGGTTATGGGTGGGGTTTTTTTTGGCTAGCTTGGAGGAGAGAAGAGAGGGGAGTTTTTGGTTAAGTTAGAATGAAGATGAAGAGGTGAGTGTAGGTTATAAAAAAAATTTGAATTTTCTTGTTACACTTTGGCCCTCCAAGTTCTTCAATAAAAAAATCTCAAACCCAATTCTTTTAATTTCCGAGAATTTCATAAGCCTCGTATCCTCTTGTATACTAATTTTCGGTATTTGATTCCTATTTCCTTAATCTTACGAGGTGTAACATTCTTCCCCCCTTAGAAACATTCGTCCTCGAATGTTCATAATAAGTCTTCTGCCGGAACAATTTCGGCAGAGTCTCCTTTATAACTATGTTTATCCACCTGGAGTCATAAGGAACAAGTAAGGATATTTCTTCTTCATTTCATCTTCTGCCTCCCAAGTCATTTCCTCCCTATTGTTGTTTCACCACAATACCTTGACGGAAGCCACATCCTTCGTCCGTAATCTCCTGACCTGGCAATCAAGTATGGCTATGAGACTTTCCTCATAAGACAGCTCCTCTGTCACCTGGACATCATCTACTGGGAAGACTCTGGAAGGATCACCAATACACTTACGCAGCATAGATACATGGAAGATTGGATGTACCGCCTCCAATTCAGATGGTAGATCCAACTCATAGGCAACCTTGCCTATCCTACGAATGACATGGTAAGGCCCGATGTACCTTGGGATAAGCTTCCCTTTTCTTGCCAAACCTCATCACACCCTTCATGGGTGACACTTTTAGGAACACCCAATTATCAATCTGAAACTCTAAGTGTCGGCGTCGACTATCAGCATATGACTTCTGTCGACTCTGTGTTGCTAATAATCTCTCCTGAATGAGCTTTACCTTATCAATAACTTGTTGAACCATGTCTGGGCCGATCAACTTAGTCTCACCTACATCAAACCAACCAATAGGTGACCTGCACTTTCTCCCGTATAAGGCCTCGTACAGTGCCATGTAGATGCTAGAATGGTAGCTGTTGTTATAGGTAAACTCAATGAGTGGTAAATGATTATCCCAACTACCTCCAAAGTCAATAATACAGGCTCTCAGCATATCCTCTAATGTCTGGATTGTACGCTCTGCCTGCCCATCCGTCTGAGGATGAAATGCTGTGCTGAGACTCACTTGTGTCCCCAATCCCTTCTGGAATGATCTCCAAAAGTTAGTCAGAACCGAGCTCCTCGATGCGATATAATAGAAGTGGGAACCCGTGCAGTCTCACTATCTCACGATGTCTGACCTAGCATAGTCCTCAGCTGAGTAAGTAGTCCTCACTGGAAGAAAATGGGCTGATTTCGTCAGCCTATCCACGATAACCCATATGGAATCACACTTTCGCTGAGTGCGAGGTAAGCCTGTAATGAAGTCCATATTGATCACTTCCCACTTCCAAGTCGGGATCTCAATCTCCTGTAATAATCCATCAGGCTTCTGATGCTCAACCTTAACCTGCTGACAATTTGGGAACTAGGCAACAAATTCTGCTATGTCTATTTTCATGCCATCCCGCCAATACAAGCATCTAAGGTCGTGGTACATCTTCGTCGACCCTGGATGAATGGAATAACGGGCATTGTGTGCCTCTCCCATAACCTGCTGTCGTAGCCCTGCAACATCAAGTACACATAACCTACCCTCATACCTCAGCACATCATCAGGTGTAACCTCAAATAAAGTCTTTCCCTTTCGGAGAGCTGCATCTCTATACCGGGCCAGAACAGGATCCTCATACTGACGTTTCTTTACCTCTTCCATGATAGAGGACTCAGCAACATCCCGAATAAGAACCCCGTTATCTCCCGAATCCGTCAACCAGACTCCAAGACTAGCTAGCTTGTGTATCTCATGAACCATCTCCCTTCTGTATGACTGCACATCCGTCAAGCTACCCATGGATCTACGGCTAAGAGCATTTGCCACAACATTGGCTTTCCCCGGGTGGTACAAGATATCAACATCATAGTCCTTTAGCAACTCTAACCACCGCCTCTGCCGTAGGTTCAACTCCTTCTGCTTAAGATATATTAGAGACTCTTGTGGTCCATATAAATATCAACATGAATCCCATACAAATAATGTCTCAAAATCTTCATGGCATGAATCACCGCTGCCAGCTCCAAATCATGAGTGAGATAATTCTTTTCATGTTTTCTGAGTTGTAGGGAGGCATAAGCTATAAATTTGCCATGATGCATCAACACACATCCTAGCCCAATACCTGAAGCATCACAATAGATGACATAACCATCCGGTCCCTCGGAAAAAGTCAGAACTGGAGTCGTAGTCAACTTATCCTTCAACAACTGGAAACTATGCTCACAAGCATCCGTCCACTGAAACTTAGCTGCCTTCTGGATTAGCCTTGTCAAAGGCGCTGAGATCGAGGCAAACTTCTCCACAAACCTTTTGTAATACCCTGCTAGCCCCAGAAAATTGCGTACCTCAGTAGGTGTCATAGGTCTGGGCCAAGTCTTCACCACCTCAATCTTCTGTGTATCCACCCGAATACCATCAGCCCCGATAATATGCCCCAAGAATGCCACCGAAGTTAACCAAAACTCACACTTGGAAAACTTGGCATACAACTGCTGGTGCTGGAGGACCCTAAGTACCGTCCTCAAATGGTCTGCATGCTCCTGCTCTGAATGGGAATAAACCGGGATATCATCAATGAATACAATGAGAAACATGTCTAAGAATGGCCTGAATACCCGGTTCATCAAATCCATAAACACTGCTGGAGCATTGGTCAGTCCAAAAGACATCACCCTAAACTCATAATGTCCATATCGGATTCTGAATGCTGTCTTTGGAATATCTGCCTCCCTTACCCGCACCTGATGATAACCTGACCGCAAGTCTATCTTCGAGAAGCACTTAGCACCCTGCAACGGGTCAAATAAATCATCAATCCTGGGAAGGGGGTACCTGTTCTTGATGGTTACCTTGTTCAGCTGCCTATAATCAATACACATCCGCAACGATCCATCTTTCTTCCTCACAAATAACACTGGTGCTCCCCATGGAGATGTACTCGGCCTAATAAAGCCTTTCTCCAACAAGTCTCTCAGCTGCTCCTTCAACTCCTTCAGCTCTGCAGGTGCCATTCTATAAGGAGGAATAGATATAGGTTGGGTACCTGACAATACATCTACACTGAAATCTATCTCCCGCTCTGGAGGGAGACCTGGAAGATCATCTGGGAATACATCCGGAAACTCACTAACTACCGGAACTGACTGAAGAGCCGGTACCTCCGCTTCTGTATCATGCACCCGAACCAAATGATAGATACAACCTTTTCTGACCATCTTCCTTGCCTTGAGGTATGAAATAAACTTACCCTTGGCGATCTTTGCATTCCCTTTCCATTCTATAACTGGCTCGTCTGGAAACTGAAATCGAACCAACTTCTCCCTACAATCAACGTTGGCAAAACAAGAAGCCAACCAATCCATACCCATAATGACATCAAAGTCGGTCATATCCAACTCTATCAAATCTGCTAAGGTATGACGGCTATATATCACCACCGAACAATTTTTATACACACGCTCAGCTATAACCGAATCTCCTACCGGTGTAGCTACCTCAAATGGTTCTATCGGCTCAGGTTCTATCCCTATTCTATTAGCAACAAGAGGGGATATGTAGGACAAGGTGGAACCTGGATCTATCAAAGCATATACATCACAGAAAAAGACCGATAGTATACCTGTAACAACATCTGGTGACGCCTCCTGATCACGTCTACTGGCCAAAGCATATATGCGGTTCGAAGGACCGCTACCACGGCCTGCTGGCGTCTGAATACCCCGCCCGATGGGGCGCATAGCTATAGATGACGACGAACCAGCACCCGACCCCGTAAGCCGAGTCATCCCACCTGAACTACCCATATTGGGACACTCTCTCATCATATGGCCCTGACGGCCGCAAGAGAAGCAAGCACATGTGGTCGAACGACATTCCCCAATATGAAGCTTACCACACTGAGAGCACCGAGGATAAGATGGCCTCAACTGACTAGAGTCCCTATTCCTCTGAGAACCCGAAGCCCTGGAGCTCTGTCCGGCTCCTGAATACCCGGGGCGGTCGAACCTCCTACCCATAAACTGTAGAGGAGCACTCTGTGCTGGCTGAGATGAATATCTGACCTACTGCTGGAACTATCTGCCTCGAGATTCACCGGAATAAGCTGCCGACCTAGCCCTCTTATGCTGGTCCCTGTCATAACCTCTGTCTGGCTGTCACCCTCTATGTCGGTCCTCAACCCTCTGTGCGTATGTCTGGATACGAGCAATATCCATACCCGGCTGAAGAGCCACCGCCATACAACCATCGATCAGATAATGGTCCAGCCCCATCATAAAGTAATGCACTCTGTCTGCCATATCTGCTACAATAGTGGGTGCGTATCTGGCCAATGAATCAAACTCCAGGCTATACTCACGAATGGTCCTGCCACTCTGCCTCAACTGTAAGAATCTGTCCACTCTAGCTCTCCTCATCTCTAGAGGTGAGAAGTGACCAAGGAAAGCCTCTGTAAACTCCTCCCATGTAGCTGGAGGAACATCCTCTCCCCTGGACAACTCCCAAGACTCATACCAGTTTGTAGCTATATCCCGCATCCTATACGAAGCCAACTCCACAGACTCAGTCTCCGAAGCCTTGATTACCCTCAAGGTACGCTGCATCAGTCGGATAAACTCCTGCGGGTCATCCTCGGGCCTTGACCCAAAAAAATCTGGTGGACTACTGCTCAAGAAATCACGGACCCTCAAACTATCTGCTCTGGGGCCAACTCCTGGTTCCTGTCTATAAGTCTGCCCTGCCACTAACCTAGTCAGCAGCTGCACCGCATCTCTCATGGCTCTGTCCTCTGCCCCCGGCTAAGGAGCTAGAGGCTCAGGTGCTGGGGCCTCGGAAACTGGTGATGTTGCCCCCTGAACTAGAGCCTCTGGTGGTGGCGACGAAGCAGAGCTCGTCGACTGGGGCACAGTCTCCGACATAGACTGAGTATGGGACCTGGTAACTCTCTGAATCCGACTAGTATCTCCCGCTGTAGACTTGCCCTTCTGGCTGCTATCGCCTTCTTCGGAGGCACAGCTGTAAACATAGTAAGTCGTCAGAAAGGGATTATCCTAATAACATAGCTCTATTGCACGATCTAAGAGATGAAAGAATAAAAACCAATCCTAAATGCCCTGCAGCCTCCTGCGTATAAGTATGGTGCACAACATACCCATATGCAAGACTCTACTAGACACGGTCTGTAGACATTCCGAGGACTAACTGCTTTGATACCACTTTTGTCATGACCCGACCCGACGGGCCGCGACTAACCGCCCTAATGACGTCATTATACTGACATGTCACACATAATCCAACTAACACCTAATGAGTCTTAAATCTGGCAGCATAATGCTGCAATAACAACATATGTCAGGGTAGGCAAGCCGACAAGGCTGCCTTTACCCCCGAATGTACCTGCCTCCTGAGGAGTCACAACTAGCCAACACAATACAACAGGCAAGCCGACAAGGCTGCCACTAGATAATATCATATATACACGGGGACACCCCAACACAGAGTACAATAGCATGACTGACCAAAACAGAGTTATAACCCTTACATAAGTACAACCCACAACTGTCTACAGACCTCTATAAGAAGGACAACGACATATGACGGGACAGGGCCCCGTCGTGCCCCTAAATATACATAAATCAAAATGATAGGGTTCTGTACAAAAATGGTAAAGCTCTGGATCAAAGGAGCTTTCCAAACAGCTGCGCAGGAACCTAAACTGGAGGGTCACCAAACTGAGCACATGTACCTGCGGGCATGAACGCGACCCTGAGAAAGGGGTCGATGCGAAATAATGTACTGAGTATGTAAACATGAAATACTGCAAATGAGATCATAAGTAGCCAATGGATAACAAGAGGTCAGTATAAAAATCAGGATCCAAATCCAACTGTGTCATACTCAATAAAAGTCAGTTGTGCCTTATAAAATGAGAGTCAAGTCAAGAAAACATGAATGCCTGTCCATATATATATATATACCTGTAACGTAACCCGACCCACTAATGTGGGACTCGGTGGAATCATATCATAACCCGACCCATATTGGGACTCGGTGAAGTCATATCATAACCCGACCCATTCTGGGACTTGGTAAAGTCATATCATAACCCGACCCATTCTGGGACTCGGTAAAGTCATATCTCAGCTATGGATCCATCCTACGTAACCCGGCCCTCTAGTGAGGGACTCGGTGAACAATGCAAGGCTGTAGACGAACATAACCCGACCGATATTGGGACTCGGTGAAGTGAAGTAATAACACTTAGCACGAGTAGATTTCATGAGTAACCATATGCAATAAAAAAATTCATTTGACTCCCAATAAAATCATTATAATAATGTCATAATAAACTCTTTACTGAAAAATTATAGGCACTTCTCATAACTAACATCTTTAGGAATTAAACTGTATAAGAATCGTGTACGTCCGCCGTACCTTCATTAAATAAAAATCATGCCAAAGAAAGAATGAATAGTTCACATACCTCTTTTGACGAACTAATCAACTCAATATTAGAGTACGTCTCGTTTTAGAACTTCAACCTATAATAATGGTAATACGTTCGTCAATTCTATGATCACTGGCATACTTTATATCGAATAACGACTTTCTATTCTATAAAAATTCGGGCAGCACTTCCCTTATTTATATATGTTTCCACAACTTCCAAACGAGGCTAATAACATCAATAGCCAAACACCAATTAAGGGCACAACCAAAAAAGCAACAAATGGGATTTACACACCCACTTCTCATGTAAATTTAGCCTCTTAATCCACATTAAAACAACCCACAAAAACAGTCCATGTTCCAACAACAACGAGGGTAGAATGTGAAGCCTTTCTACACTTTTCTACACCCTTATTCCTTTAGGACTTACATTAGCAATTACCACACTTAAACATGCATAATGGTAACTAAATTTTCAGCATTATAACACCACAAAACAGTCCCTAAAACAATCCATATCCATCTCAGCATGTCCAACGATTTCATGCAAGTTCTTGGCCACAACATGTCATAATTCCATAACTCTTCTCTTAACTCCTAAAATCCAATTCCATATTTCAATACTTCCATATAACTAATTTTAAACTTTACTATCAATGTTTTCTTTCAATTTTATCATGCAATTAGTGATAATAATAACAACAACAATAATCAACGAATCCAACAATCACCAAAATCTGTCCCAAATTGGCAACTAGCCCAAAATTGTCGCATGCATTGTTTAAATTCTAAATTTTTCCTTAACACAAATTCATATCCTTAATTCTAACAACATGCATTCCAATTGGATTATAGAAAGAAGAATTTTATACCTCAAATTTCGTCCAAAACAGTCCGCACAATTTGCTCACTGCCCGGGTCCGAAAATCCCCATTGTTTTCGTATTTCTTTCCCTTTTTTGTTCACTTCTTCAACTCCAATTGACATGCAAGTGTTCTACAATGTTAAGCCATCATCCCTACACGTTTTTCTTCCAAAATTTTATCCCAAAAATCTCGAAATTCCTAGGCCATTCTCGGCCAGCAGTGGTTGTTTTTGCCACTGTTTTTGGTGTTGTTTTGGCTTCTAATTTTTGGTGAAAATATAGTCAAAGAAGAGGAGATAAAAACCTTAAATTTAGTTATGAGTTGGGGGTTTTTCGGCTGTCTTGGAGGAGAGAAGAGAGGGGAGTTTTTGGTTAAGTTAGAATGAAGATGAAGAGGTGAGTGTAGGTTATAAAAAAAATCTGAATTTTCTTGTTACACTCTGGCCCCCCAAGTTCTTCAATAAAAAAAATCTCATACCCACTTCTTTTAATTTCCGAGAATTTCATAAGCCTCGTATCCTCTTGTATACTAATTTCCGGTATTTGAATCATATTTCCTTAATCTTACGAGCTGTAACACATCAATATCAACCTCTTTTTTCCTTATAGAATAGTCCAGTATGCACTCGAATACACTGATTAAAGCCTGGCCGAGACGGCCGCACTCGATTTGTACTACTTCGATCCTGAAATACCAAGGTTTATGATCTCTGTCTCAGCTTTACTCGAGAACTTTAGTCGCATATAATCTGTCTTGAAGATATGGCCTACTGACCATACATCTGTAACTCATCACTACTCCGTCATCTTTTAAAATTACCAATCATCGTAGCCCTCTTGGCTCCCTCATCCCCTCAACTGGGTCAAATCCACTAATCATCGATGGTCCCTAGCCAATGAGCTCTTTAAGATGTCAATTCCCTAACCCTTCTAGGGCCTACCAATGTCAAACATGCTAGGGAGATGTCGTGCCTGGGAGGCAAGCAACTAAATCAATATTTGGGCCGCTTTCCTGACATCCTCATTAGATGACGCTGGTGGTATAACTGATAATAATGAAGCTTCTTTCATCTTCTCTGATACTACAGAGGTCCGCGATATCTGAGAAGGTGGTCTGCTCATATCCTCTAATGGGTCTAACTCAATAGAGGGCGCATTACTCGAAGAACGCATCGCTGCAATCGTAAACACGATAAGATTATGAGGGGAATATTTATAGCTTAGCTCTATCACATGATCTAGAACAAGAAGGAAAGGTAATCATCCTAAATGCCTTATCGCCTCTTGTTTATAAGTGTGGCGCGCTACACACTCATAAACAAGACTCTACTGGATACGACTTGTAGACATCCCTAGGATAAAACTTCTCTGATACCATGTTTGTCACACCCCAACCTTGGGGGGTGTGGTCAACACTCAGT
Source organism: Anisodus acutangulus (assembly GCA_029783415.1). Lineage (NCBI taxonomy): Eukaryota > Viridiplantae > Streptophyta > Magnoliopsida > Solanales > Solanaceae > Anisodus > Anisodus acutangulus. The sequence continues at coordinate 15,171,269 of CM056509.1, forward strand.
GTCTTATGGCCTAAGCGTACCACATCTCATCTATACCCTGAATACACATGTATTTATGCTAACAAGGCCTCAGAATAACTCTCATAAAACAACCAAAATATCATAACCTGTAAAAGCATAAGAAGCCAAACATATATGTATAAGTAAGCCGACTAGGCCATAACACACATCAACTGACTACCAAGAAGGCCGACAAGGACATACACGAATGTTATACACAGGACCACTGTCTAAAAGCTTATAAGGAGTACATAAATACATGTAAAATCATACCGACTCCGACTAGAACCTCCAAAACAAGTGAAGGGCTCTGACATTACCGATGAGTTGAGGTACTACTAGAAGTAATCATTGCTCCGTCTATCTGCACTTGCGGGCATGAAACGCAGTTCCCCGGTAAGGGGACGTCAGTACAAATGATGTACTGAATATGTAAGGATAGAAAAATATATAAATAAAGAATGTAATACAGGAGAAGGGTACAGTAGTCAATCCAAAACTCAAAAAAGTCGTTAAGAGCAAACAACTGACATAATCATGATCATAAGCATGAAAGTAAAATCGGGCCATGGGCCATATAGTATAGTATCAAACCTCTCTATGGGGCAATCTCATCATAACGTACCCGGCCATATGTGGCTCGGTAATGTTTACCCAACTATAGTGGTGTGCACATGTAAGTGCCTGCCCTACCAAATATATCGCGGCACAGTAAAAAAATATACATATATATATAGGTGAAATGAAAGATAATCCTCAAGGGGCACCAAGAACAGAATCAGAGTAACCCATGATCCTTCGACTATCATTATGGAATTATTTACAATGAATGTTACAATCTATTATGAACTCAGAACCAAATAGTATAGCAAAGACTATCAAGAAGAGTGGTAAACAATCCTAACAAGGAAATAAATCAAATGATTTCAATAGAGTGCAAGGAACACTTTCGACAAGGGACATATGAAGATCATAAGACTAATTTCAAGAGTGACAAATACATAACGTCAATGATCAAGGGCAGCCATGCTTGTATCTTTCATGAATAAGAGTTTCTTATGGAATATTTGATTTGATAACGTCAAACTTTGGGTCATGCCAATAATAGAAGAAAGGAGGTAAGCCTTACATACCTTTAACGTTCTCCTTTACAAGCCGAAGGATATAGTTGTATACCACATCAATCTACAACAAACAATAAGTAGTTATTTGTAAGCTTATCGATGTTAGGATTTGACATCAAAGAGCAACAAGATCGTTCTACGATAATTCGGACATCACCTCCCCTATTATTTTCACTTTCCTCCCATCTCATACATCAAGCTCAACACATGCAAAACTTAATTAAACATATACACAATAATATTCATCCTCACAACCATGTTAACTACCTTAACCAACAACCCAACAAGCTATAACAACATCATAACTTCTCCAAGTACTTATCTTGAACTGTCTCATCTCTATAACGTATCTAGGACTTTAGACATGCTCAAATCCAGGAAGGAGAGGGAGAAATTACTTTTACACAACAAGTAGAACCCTAGAACAATTCTCCTCAAGCTTGAAATAGCTCACACACCAACAACAACATCAACCAAGTGGCCTTTACCATCTTCACAACACTTTTGATGAAATACTTGAGTTATTTGGCTTAAGATTAGCTTAGGTACCATGGGGGTTGTTTAGAGAGAGCCTAGAGGTGTCTATGGTCTGGTTTGGTCGAGCTATGATGGAAAAAGATGAAGCAATCATTTAAATAGCTCAAAGGTCAGTCACCGCCTCAATTTTGTGGCATGTTCTGCACCCCGTAGAACCCTTCTACGGTCCGCAGAATTGCCCAGAAGCTTAAAATTCTCTGATACATTTTGAGCTCCACAGTGTAGTCCGTAGAATGCTCCACAAAAATTCTTTTTTGTCGATTTTCATTGAAACTTATTTCCTTCAATCCATTAGTCTCAAACCTTTCAAAAACTCACTTAACACCTTAGTTAACCTTTATTAATCCCATTGAGGACTCTCACCTACTCCGAGCCTACGTCGGCTAACCTATGACGACAACAAATTACAAAAATACAGGGTGTAATAATAACACACAAGAACAACATCAAGATGGTGCATACATTCATCGAAAGAATCCCGTAACACTGAAAAATCATCCATGAATACTTTCACATATTTTTCCATCATGTCGGTCAAAAATAGCCATCATACATCTCTAGAAAGTACCTCAAGCAGTGCATAACTTGAACGACATCCTCCGGAATGCGAAAGTGACATAAGGACATGTGAATGTGGTCTTATCCTAATCTTCCGGTGCTATCATAGTATGATTGTACCCTGAATAGCCATCTAAGAAACAAAAATAATCATGGTCTTCCAGTTGATCGAGCATATGTTCCATGAATGGTAAAGAAAAGTGATCCTTCCTGGTTGTAGTGTTCAACTTGCGGTAGTCAATGCAAATCTGCCAACCAGTTACTGTTCTCTGAGGCACTAATTCACCTTTCTCATTCTTCACAACTGTCATCCCCTTTTGTTCAGGACACATTGCATAGAGCTCACCTAATTACTGTCAAAGATAGGATAAATAATGCTGGCATCAATCCACTTAATCACCTCTTTCTTCACTATCTCTTTTATGATTGGGCTTAACCTCCGCTGATGTTCAATACTAGGAACACTCTCCTCCTCCATCAATATCTTATGCATGCAAAATAAACTGATAATCCCTCAAATGTCTGCTATGGACCATTCAAGAGCTCTTATTTTGTCTCTTAACACTCGCAACACACACTCAACCTGCACATCAGACAAAAAAGTAAAAAGAATCACGGGAAGTGTGTTATCACTGCCCAAATAAGCATACCGAAGCTGAGAAGATAAAGGTTTATGTTCAAGAACTGAGGGCTCCTCAATGGAGGGTTTTGACTTCCTCCACGTAGCTGGCCTATCAAGTTCCTTAAATGGTCTATCCCTCTACACATATGCACAAGTAGTGTCAAGAATTTGAAGACACTCATTGACTGCCTCATCTTCTAAAAAATCACCACCATATACTTGTGCTCTCTCCGATGGGTCTCTATTAGCTAGAAAGTCATCTTATCTACATAGATGTCATCTCAGGTTCCACCACAGTAATCATCTTTAATTCCTCATAATAGGCAGGAAATTTAGTAACTTTGAACACTTCAAACGTTTCCTCTTACCCATCTACTGTCATGGTCATCTTGCCCTCTTGGACTTAAATGATAGCATCAGGTGTAGTCAGGAATCCTTTTCCAAGAATAATAGGTACCTGCTTTTCAGCCTCATAATTAAGAATGATGAAATCAACGGGAAGAATAAAAGGCCATACCCTCACGAGCACATCTTCAATTATACCATCAGGGTAGGCCAAATATCTATCAGCCAGCTGTAGAGTCACAGTCATTGGTCTTAGCTCACCCAATCCCAATATTTTGAACACAGAAGTGGACATCAAATTGATACTAGCCCCCCAAATCACATAGTGATAGCCCTACCTTAAAGTTCACAATTTTTATCGAAATAGTGAAACTGTCTGGATCTTTCAACTTTGGAGGAATTTTTCTCCTTACCCTCGAACTGCACTCCTCAGTAAGTGCCACTATTTCAAACTCTGGTAGCCTTCTTTTATTTGCAACAATGTCCTAGATATATTTAGCATATTTTGGAACCTCCTGCAAGAGCTCCACCAAGGGGATGTTGAAATGTATCTGCTTCAAGATTTTAAGAAACTTCTTACAAGCTGAATCTTCCTTCTACTTTTGGAAACTCTGTGGAAACGTGGGGTGGATTGGATACCATGACTCCCGACTGCTCTACAACTTTCTCATCTCTTTTTTGTTCTACCTTTGTCCTCCTAGCAGGAATTAACTCATCAATCACTTTTTTGTTCTTTGGCAGAATTTCCTCTAACTACCTCCTATTTCTCAAAGATATAACATGAGATTGCTCTTTCGGATTCTTCTTAGTGTTGCTTGGAAGAGCACCCCGAGGTCTGACATTTTGTGAAACTGCCATCTGCCCTATCTGACGCTCTAGCTCATGAATTAATTTTTGCACCTCAGTATTCACATTATCTTACTTTGCCATGAATTGTTTTAGCAAATCCTCAAGGGAATTTCTCGGTTGCTGCACTTGAGGTTGCTAAAAATTATTATAGGGCCTCTGATTATTCTGATTTCCACCATAAGAGAGATTCGGATGATTACAATGGTTCGGATTATAGTTATTTCCAAACTAATTGCCCTGGTTACCATACCTAGGATTATATTGCCCCACGTAGTAGATAGACTCTGGATTCTGCGGACAATTCACGTAGGAATGCTCATCACCACAAACTTCATAAGAAACGTGTACCTGTTGCATCTGATTGGGGGCTGGAGCATTAACTAACTTATTATCGGTGTGGGCAATCTGACTCACTTCTGCTCGAAGTGCTGTCATCTCATTTACTTGAAGTATCCCAGCAGCTCCCTGAGTGACCCCTGAACGTCCTATATTTGCATAAGATTGACTACCTATAGACATTAGATTTAAGATAGCTTCCATCTCCTCATACGTTTTTGCCAAAATTTGATTCTGAGCAGTAACATCCGATAATGCTTTAGAATCATGTCGGAGGCCCTCAATGAAGTTATGTGCAACTAACTCCTTCGGGAATCTGCGATGTGGGAAATCTCTCAAGTAGCTCTTGTATCTTTCCCACGCTCGCGGTAGCTCTTCCCCATCTCTTTGAGTGAAACTAGCAATTCTCCCTCTCAACTCTTTCGTTCTCTTAGAGTGGAAGAATTTGTTGAGAAAATGGTTGGATAAGATTTCCAAGACGTAATGGAGCCAGTCGGCTCATTCTATCACCATTCCTTTGCCTCTCCGATCAATTAGAAAGAAATAATATTAACTTCACATATTCGTCGGAGATATTCTGATAGTGAAAATTTTTGCTCAGCTTGATGAATGCTATCAAGTGCTTATGTGGGTCTTCATGTGTCTTACCCATATATTGGAACGTATTCTGCACCATCCGCATTGTACCTTCTTTCAGCTCAAAATGTCTTGTGATGTTAGGCTTAACGATAACCTTCGATGCTTTCCCTACGTTAGGCCTAGCAAATTGTGCCATCTCTATCACTGCAATTTCTCTATTTTCTACTAACCGAGGAGGAACCTCTCTAGCCATTTTGTTTGCTTTGTGAAAAGATCTCTTTTTGGGATCAAAGTTAACCAACGATTTTCCTTAACTCTGAGTATTTGGCGTAAAGTGTAGCAGAGCGTAAAAACTTGAATAGAGAAACTAGAATCTAAACTAAAAAAAATAGGAAATTTTTCTTAGTCCCAGTCAACGGCGCCAAAAACTTACTGCTCCCAAACGCACATGCAAGTATACACTGTCATACAAGTAATATAGGATTGAAATCTAGCTATCGTACCCATATAGACTTACATTTTCTATTGATCAACTAATTCAAATTCAAATTCTTTTGTAACTATTCAAGAGAGTAAAAATAAAGAGGTTTGTTGTAAATAACGTATCGACTAAAAGAAAATAATAAAATAAGCAATTTGTGAGAAAGGAAAATGGGATGAGAATTTTGAGTTTATCAGATGAGAATGGAATCCAGGGTCATGGCTTTCGAAAATCCAGTTAAGTCTTCCGATAGTTTTACCTATTTTATTTCTTGGGTTACTAGTTGACGGGTTAATTATTACTTTATGAGTATCATCTGAGTTACTCACACGTCTATTCAAGTCATTCTAACACATATATCCCTATGGTCATCAAAAAATAATAAGAACACATTTAAATCTCCGAAATCAACTAAGCAAGTCTAAAGGGTATATTCCTATCCTCGTTAGTGAATTGATTATTCAAACAAGTTCTATTTGTTCTTATTATGCATGCAAATTCTAAAACTGTAGTTCAATTCACATGCCACATATAGTGTCTAACTAGTGATAAAGTAATTAAATAATTAAGCACAAGAATAAATAAGCAACCCAAATAATAAAAATTGAATAGATAAAAACTATCATCAGCCTAACTTTTACGTCTTTTTCATAATCCTAGAAAAGAGAAGTTTAGCTATTCATGATTCTGAAAAGGAAGAAAGAATTCATGATATCATGAATAAACTAGGGTTCTATAGAGAAAATAAAGTAAAATCAACAAATGAGAGGAGATGGTGGTTTACAAGTCTCAAAATAAATTCCAGTACACCTATCTTAACATAAAAATCGTCTATTTATAGTCTAGTTTAAAAGCTAAAATAGGGAGACCAAATCCGAAATGAATTAGGAAAGTTGGATGTATATCCGTGTTACACCAGTATCGCGTGTCCAACGAGGGTGTAGTCCGATATTCCAAAAAACGCGAGATTTAGAGAGTTGATTTCCATGCGATTCATCCGCGAAGCGGTCTCAATGCGAGCTTCCCTTGCATCCTAAACGCAAACTGTCCTTCAATTTCTAAAATTTGTTCTAAGTGTCGAGCGATCCCCCCGTCACCTCGTTCATGTGCAAATGTCTCTAAAATCTATCAAAACTGTTCGGTTTTCCTTCGTTTGTCCTCGTTGTACCTAAACATGCAAAACATACAAACATAAGCTCGAATACAACGATTTTATTATAATTAATGCGATTAAAGTAATAAGAACTAGAGGTAAAGTGATGCAAAATATGAATATTTGTGCCAAATTCAGGCATCGGGAAGCATTTAATTTAGTAATTTTACTAATTTTGTTGGTTCATAAGATAGGAGCACATTCTTGTAAAATTAATTTTGAGTAGAGCTATTCTAAATTAATTATAGAAATTTATTTTTCTGTGACGCGTAATTACTTTCCTTTTGTAATGAACCTCGTTATTTTCATTATTAATAAAATTCGCAGCTAAGTTCCAAAAAATGGTGTTTAGGCATTTTATCTATTTTAATTATATAATATGTGTCGCTTGTCAGTAGTATAGTTTAGTATTTCAAAAACAATAATGCTTGTGTGGTGCATATATATTGACGGGTAAAACTCTAATTTTATTTTGTTTAGATCGAGATGTGTCTAATGATCTTTAATTTATAACTACACATTTTTTTTCATAGGCATTATTCAACTACGAAATTTAAGTCGTAGGCATTTGAAAATTATATTCTTGTAACAAAATTTCATTGTGACTAAATTGTAGGTTGAATAGAGACAATAATACAATTGTCACTAATTATTCAAACTATAAGTGACAAAAAATAAAGTCACAATTAAATATAAAATATGTTGGCTAAACTTTACAATGATTGACTACAAATTCTAATTTGTCGCTAATGTATCAACATAGTTTCTGCGATAAAAGTTTTTCCTCTCCAAATTTAACTAATTCTAGGACAAAAATTAGTTTGTCACAAATTGGGTACATCATTAATGACAAAATAATGTGTCACTGGTAATTTTAAATTTGTGGCTAATAGTACTCAATAAGTGACACCAATTCATTTTTTGGAGGAAAATTTTAGTGAATAAAACTTTGTTACAAATTTTGTGCTTATCACCAAAAATATGTGTCTTATATATTTAAGGACCAAATGTAATGGAAAGTGAATAATTAGTGATGAATTTTGCGCCGTAAATATCATATTTGTGGTATATGTCTTTCCTAGTTGGGTTTTAACTCTAAAGAAAGTTTGTAGAGCTCACCTAAACCCGTCCACTGAATTTGAGTTTTTCCTGTTTATAGTAGTTTCTACAAACAATAATCATATCCTTGTAAGAAGCTCATTTTTGTTTTTCTGTTGATAAAGATCCTTATAAGGAGCCATATGATAAATTTAGTATTCCTATTTATTTTACTAAAAAGTATATTTTTCTTACTAAGGTTTACAGTAGCTTATCAACCCATTTGAAAACTGTTTAAGCTATTCTCAACTCCCTCATGTTTTTCATTGAAAATTTTATGACATAATACATATTAGGAATTTTACATCTAGAAATGCCAATTTGTGCTGCTTATTTCTGGTGGTCCTTCTTAACATGGAGAAAGACGTTCTTGTATGCCCTGTGACTTTTCTCAACCATGGTTGAAACGTGCGTAAATGGTATTTAGGTTGCAGGTTAAATATATTCTTTTTATATACCCAAAAAGAAGAAAAACAATTTAATTGAGCGGTTCTCTAATAAAAGAGCTTGCTAGCTCAGTTACGTTGTCAAATCTAGTAACACACAAAATTTCATGGAGTAACAGAAAGCTTTGGCTTCTCTTCTAATTCTTATAAACCTCTTGCATAATATGTAACTAGGAAGTGTATGAATCTTGTATCGCCTTACTATAAACCCCTGGAGTAAGTCGTAACTAGGAAGTATCCGTGCTGCTTGGTCTTTGGGAGAGGCATTCCTGTAGGCACTAATATGTCCATTCATTTCGGAAAGTTAGATATGCTTGCGTGACTTTTAGCCTGTAAAATAAGTTTATTCCGCCAAAATTTTCGTCAGGTTATTATTTCGAAGTTATATGTGATGTTGCTCTCACACTGTCATAGGAGAAGTATTTAGGGAGAAACTAATATATTGACCCTCTAGTTTGGACCTTTAGATATTCCTGTATGCTTTTGTGTTTAAGACAGGTCTTGATTGTCCAACAAATAATATGCCAGGTTCATAAATTCTGTTTATATGGTTGATGCTGTCATATTATGTAAATTATGTTATCGTCCCGACAAGTTCAACAAATGGAAAGTCACACTTGATATGCCGTCAAGTAGGCATTTTAAATTAATTTTACGACATAACACCAAAGAATAAGAAAGAAAAAAGAAAAAGAGACACTTTCATTTCTGTATTTTATTTTGTGCTCATCATATGTACTGTTTTCTATATATGATAAATAAATTAAATTATTTTGAGCGGCCGACGGTGAAAGTTCTGTTATGTCTGTTGCTTGTAGGAAAGGGATCAAAGTCAATGAGATGTTGAAGGCTATAAGGACGGCGCTACGCGAATCCCCATAATACAGCTATTGTCAGGAGAGATGAAGTTTTATACTGTTCAAATGATTGGCTGCCATCGTTACATGTATGGCTACTCTACTACATTATAGACGCAAATTTGTCAGCCTACTCTTCAAAGATTATGTGACTTTACGTCTGCACTGCGAGTCTTTGTGATCTGTACGTCGGCCATCTCATGCTGCAAATTATATAGCGGCTGTGTATGTGAATATTCTTTGAGACCCACCGTGACTTACTTTGCTCATTTGTTTAGTTAAATATTCAAGCACCTTCAGCTACTTGGGTAAGAAACTATCATGACCTTTTCCTCTAATGTATTAAATAAGAGAGGTGGGAAAAAAATGGTGTAGGCACCTTTCATCCTGTAATATTAGGCGTAGGATGTGAGCTATTTATACGAAATAGCTCGAGACGTTATGTTGCTGAAATTTTAACTTGATGATTGGGATCAGTTAAATGTTAGTGTAACTTTTTTTGGGCTTAAGGTGTAGATAATTGTTGAAGTTTATATATTACTCCCTCCCGGTCTCAGTGTCTTAGTTTGACTTGTCACGATATTTAAAAAATAAAGAGAAATTTTTGAATCTTATAGTCTTAAATTAAAAATGTGTGGGGTCTTTCAAATCTTGTGATCTAAAATTGTCTTGGATCGAATTGAAAAACATACTAAATATAGAGTAAGACATTTAAATTGAGACGGAGGAAATACTATGTGAGGTGATGTCATGAATACGTTTTTTTAAAAAGTAAATTAATTTATTTTGTTCCAAAAACAACCTCTCTATTCATGAGGTAGAGTAAGGTTGGATATATTATACTATTCATACACCCCACTTATGAATTATATTGAGTTTGTTGTTATTGTAAATTAATTTACTTTACTAGTAATAGTTTTTTGCTTCATATCTTGTGACTTGATTATGTTTCACAATTCAAACGGTTAAAATTTCACACTGACATTTTATTTGGATACTGCTATTCACGAGCTGTTTATTATTACGATAGGTGTCAAGTGGAAGTGCAGTGATGTATGCAGCTGAGGCATCCTAACAGACCGGTAGACTTGAACCTTGTTCCTACATGACCTGATCAATTCGATTAGGCACTCGCCATCTATTTTCATTGTTAAAATCTTTGACAACACGAAAAAACCATTGTTCAACTCTTTGACAACATGAAAAAACCAAAAGTTCTGCCCTCCCTCTCTATTTATCCAAGGGATGGAAGGGCAGAGGCCTTTGGTGTCCCAAATTTATGTTTAATTATTTTAAATTTATTTAATATCTACTCATATCGGAAATTAGTCTTGATAAAGCCTTCAGACCGTAGTTGAAATTCAAATATTTTTGTCTGAAAGTCAAGCAAAAATAACTGAATTTCAAATGTTGGTTGTCTAAAGTTGTTCTAAAGTATATAGACGTGTTAAAAAAACTATAAAATTAGGATATAATTTAAATAGTAACACCAAATTCGGGTAAACATGTACTTCTTTTAAATTGTTGTTCTTTTGCGTTCCATGTTTCTTTTTACATGTAAAAAGATTTGTCGTTATGATGACCGATGATCCACCTCATCAGGTAAATAGTTGCTTCCTCCGTTTCAGAAATTTTTAGTCCATTTAAAAAAACGTCTCTTTTCTTTTTTGGCAACTCTTTCATTCCAACTATCTACGTGACATGTTTAAAACTACAAGATTAAAGGTCATTTTTGTACATTCAACACATTTTTAATTTAAGACCACAAGATTGAAAAGTCTTCTATACTTTCTTAAACTTTGTGTCAAGTCAAAATCATATAATCTTTTTGAAACAAAGTATATATTACATTAAATAAAGTAATTTAACTTTAATATATAGTAAAAAAATCAAAGTTTTGAGTATATATCGCTAAATCTTAAGTGATAAACATGTGTACGAATGACAAGTATTTTATATTCATTTATATGATAAACATCGGGTATATATAAAATTTTACCGATCTAATTTTCCTTGATTCATACTTTCTTCGTTCCATTGTAAGTCTTATTTTTCTTTTTCATCTGTCCAAAAAAAAAGTGCATCTATCCACATTTAATAAATTGATAATTCAAACATTCTATATGACAAGTCTATAATCACAATTAAAAGATATTTTAGTACACTACACACATCTTTAATTTATGATCACAAGATTCAAAAATCTTTCATTATTTTTTAAATTTTTTGTCTAGTCAAACTAAGACAGTTAAATTAGGAGGAAGAGTAATGATTTTGCTTGTACCTGCCCCCAGGGGCACAGGCGAGTTGGTAAGTGGCAAGGTGATTGGGGTACAATCACTCCGACGTCGCGGGTTCAAATCCGTGTGGTGACAGTCTTTGCTGAAATATTGCAAGAGTTGTTGGGTTCGAGTTCCGTTGGTCCTCTCCCTTGCAGGCTGTCACTAAGGCATATTCCTCGATTTACATCCCACCTGGCCAAGGGACCTCTGGTACTGATGAGGGGGTTTCGCATTCTGAACTTTCCCCTTCACAAAGTAATGATTTTGCTTGTGGGGCTTGTCTTTAGTATTGGGAAGAGCAGCCCCAACATTAGTGGGGTAGGGGTGGGGCTTTAGGGGTGGAAGTAGTACATGATATTTGTATTTAGCGAGACAGAAGGTTCCGACAAGAGGACATAGTTTCCTCGGACTCACAAGACTCGTGTGAAACCACATAAAAAACTCTTTGGAAAAATGCATTAAGTTACCCACAGTATCATCTATCTTTCAGGCTCATTACTACTCTACTTTAGTAGTTATTCAAGTTCATATTTTCTGTTTTGTTATTGAATGCAAGTGCACATCCAGAAATGAATCTAGACTAACTTCCAATTCTTCACAACTGTTATCCATCAGATTTTAGACAGACACGTATAATAAAGCCAGCTTCCTACTTGTCTCTCTCTCTATATATACTTCATGTGCTAAGTTTTTGGAGTGATTCCGTACTTATCCGAACTCTATGTTTTTCCGGGACTGACGTAAGCATCTTCTCATCCTTTTTTTTTTGTTTTCTACAATGCCAACTTTCATCCATTAAAGCAAGAAAAAGCCACTAATGATTCCTTAGCAGAGTGGAGAAGTTGAATTTTGTAAAAATATAATCCAGTGTTCTAAGTTTCCGTTATATGCGGAGTATGAGAAAGAGCCGGACCACAATGATCTATTGTATGCAGTCTTACCCTACATTGTTGCAATATATAGTTTTCACGGCTTAAACCCATGACCTTCTGGTTACATACAACAATTTTATTGGTTACTCCAAGACTCTCCTTCAGAAGCTAAATTTTGTATTGTAGGATAATAATATTATAAATTTTATATATATTTAGTGAATTTTGTAATACAGATACGACCCCTTCAGAAGCTAAATTTTGTATTTTAGGATAATAATATTATAAATTTATATATATTTAGTGAATTTTGTAATGATAGAATAGGATATTCGGTTATAATAATTATGTATATTTTGTATATGGTAGGTGTATATTTAGTCATTACTTACCGCAATTGTAGCCTAGGATTATGCTTGTATTGTAGTATATTTACTACCACTTTGAAATGAAATAATCAAGGAAAATATTTCTTACATGGTATCAGATTCTAGGGAAAGATCCTAAACCCTAATACCTTCTCCCTTCCTTCACTTCACCGTCGGCCGACACCTCCCCCCCCCCCTCTCTCTTTGTGTCGCCGACTCCCTTCCACTTCCGTCAGCCATGTCTGACTCAAAATCAAATTTCCATCTAGCCCTCACAGTTTCAAACATTAAATCTCATATCTCAATCACTCTTGAGATGGAAAACGTCCATTATGTGACATGGGCAGAGCTTTTCAAAATTCACTATCGCTCACACCGGTTATCCATCACATCATCCCACCTGAAAAGGCAAGAAAAAGGTGCCAAAAATCGATGATGAAATGTAACTATGGTTGACACTTGATGAGACGGTTCTCTAGTGGATTTATGCCTCAATTTCAAGTGATTTCCTGCATACTATTCTTGAGCCTGACTCCACGGCTATGGAGGCTTCGGAACGCTTACGTGATATATTTCAAGACAATAAGAATTTTCAGGATATCACACTTAAGCAAGAATTCTCCACCACTGACATGTCGGATTTTCCTAATATGTCTGCATATTGGCAACGACTCAAGGTTCTGTCGGAATAACTCAAGAACGTCGGGGCACCGGTAACTAACAATCGACTCGCGTTACAAATGGTTGTCGGCCTCACCGACGCATATAGTGGAGTTGGTACGCTCATCCGCCAAAGCAACCCTCTTCCGCCATTTTATCAAGCCCGTTCTATGCTCATCCTATAAGAAGCAGGTTTTGCCAAAAGACAGCCACCATGTCGAATTCTGCCATGGTTGCCGCTCCATCCATTGATAATTCTACACAATTTGAAAATTTGTCGTCAAACCGTGGTCCAAAGGGATGAAATAACAGTAATGGAGGTAAAAACTGCGGCGATGGGGCGGCCAGCAGCAACAGCCAGCCCAGCGGCAGTCGAGGGCCTAGTGGGGAAGTGGGCCGGCACCGTGGGCCTGATAGTGGCCCTGGGCTGTGCCTCCCTGCCCATTTCCCACTGGAAATTGGCCAGGCCCACACCCAGCCAGCAGCCCAGACACAACAGTCTAGCCAGCATGCCCACTCAGCCGGTATTCTTGGGCCACTGCCAAATCAGTGGCAGCAGGCCCACTTGGCAGTGGCGACCCCGACTGACATCGAGGCCGCAATGCACACCTTTGGGCTTACTCCACCCGACGCAAATTGGTACATGGATATCGGTGCAATGTCTCATATGACATCCTCACAAGATAATGTCTCATCCTATTTTAATTTGAGCAATACTCATGGTATAATTATCAGAAATGGTCATTCAATTCCAATTCGTGGTTATGATACTACAAACTTTTCTCCCCCTAACCCACCGTTAACTTTAAAAAATGTCCTTCATGCTCTTAAATTAATTAAAAACTTGATTTCAATTAGAAATTTACTACTGAAAATTGAGTTTCTGTTGAATTTGATCCTTTTGGGTTTTCTGTGAAGGATTTTCATACTTGGATGCATCTAATAAGATGTGATAGTCGGGGTGAGCTTTATCCAATCACCACAACCACACATCAAGCCACACCATCCACTTTTTGTTGTTTTAGCTCCTTCTTTATGGCATGATGTTTGAGTCATCCGAGAGCACCTATTTTTGCCTCCCTTAAACAAAATAAATTTATTTCATGTACTAGACCTCGTACTTCTCATGTTTGTCGTTCATGTCTGCTTGGGAAATATGTTAAATTGTCATTTGTTGCTTCTAATTCTTGCACTGTTATGCCTTTTGATATTATCCATAGTAATATTTGGACATCTCCCATTTTGAGCTTCTCGGGCCATAGATATTATCTTCTTTTGTTGGATGATTACTCGAATTTTTTTGTGGACGTTTTCATTGTCTAAAAATTCATAAGTGTTTTCCACATTTCTCTCCTTTAGAGCATTCACCCGCACTCTATTTGAACGAGACATTAAAAATATTCAATGTGATAACGTTAGAGAATTTGATAATAGGCCATTTTGAGATTTTTGCAAAACTAATGGTTTATCTTTTTGTCTCTCGTGTCCACATGCCTAATCTCAAAATGAAAAAAAGAAAGAAAAATCTAAACCATTAACAACATTGTTCGAACCTTACTTGCCCATATCTCTCTACCACCATCATTTTGGCATCATGCATTACAAATGACAACCTATCTTCTGAACATACTTCTGAGCAAACAGTTAGCCTACCAATCCCCTCTCAAAATTTTATACCTAAGGGACTCATCCTACTCTCATTTACGGGTTTTCGGGTGCTTATGTTATCCTCTTTTTTCTTCTACTACCATCAATAAACTTCAACCCCAGTTTACTTCATGTATGTTTTTGGGATATCCTCTAATAAAATCATCGTGGTTACAAATGTTACGACTTATCCTCTAATAAAATCATCGTGAGTCATCACATAGTGTTTGATGAAACGAATTTTACCTTTGCCAAAATGCATTATTTTGTGCCTCCTACCTACGAGTTTTTTGACGATAGCATACCCTCGTATTTGGCCCATCGGTTGGCTTCACAATCGGCCCCAGCCATTTCAGCCAGCCCAATTAATTTGGGCAACTCGGCCCAACTATTTTCTCCTCGTATCCCGCCAACTAGGCCTGCCTGCCCGAGCCTAGTGGTTGTCAGCCCAGCTGGGCCTCTCACTGGCAGCCCACTACCGAGCAGCCCACGGCCTGGTAGTCCACTGGGTAGAGGCCTCGCCTCAGGCAGTTGCAGCCCAGTAATTCCAGGCCCAATCCAGGGCAGTACGTCACCCACCCAGCCAGTGTCACGTCATCCATCCAACCACCTTCGATTTCGGCCCAGTGGCCAGTCACACATAGTCAACACGGGATTTTGGAACTAAATAAAAAATATGGTCTTCACGCCTATGTTACCAAATCACCGCTGCCTCATAATCCCGTGTCTGCCCTTAATGAACCGAAATGAAAAATGGCTATGGATGATGAATTTAATGCTCTTATTAATAATAGGACGTGGGATTTGGTACCTCGTACTCCTGATGTTAATGTGATTCGGTCTATGCGGATTTTTAGTCATAAAGAAAAATCAGACGGACATTTGAGAGGCATAAAGCCCGTCTTGTAGGTGATGGAAAACCTCAACAGGTTGGTGTAGACTGCGGTGAGACTTTCAGTCCGGTGGTCAAACCAGCTATTATCCACATGGTACTAAGTCTGGCTCTTTCGAAGACATGGCTGCTTCATCAACTTGATGTAAAAAATGCATTCCTACATGGAGAACTTAATGAAACAGTGTACATGTATCAACCCATGAGTTACAGAGACCCTACTTATCCTAATCGTGTGTGCTTGCTGAAGAAATGATTGTATGGGCTCAAACAAGCATCTCGGGCCTGGTACAAAAGGTTTGCAGATTATGTTTCTAATATTGAGTTTTCTAATAGCATGTCTGATCATTCTCTATGTGGATGATATTATATTAACTGCTTGATCTGATGCTCTGCGCAAGTCTATCATGTCACTTCTTGGCTTAGAATTTGCAATGAAAGATTTAGGGCCACTAAGTTACTTCTTGGGGATAGTTGTAACACGTCATGCATGTGGTTTATTTTTATTTCAAAAGAAGTATGCAGAAGTGATCGTTGAATGAGCTGGCATGTCCTCGTGTAAGCCATCTTCCACTCCAATTGATACTAAACCAAAGTTGAGTGCTTCTTCTAGCAAGCCATATATCGATCCATCACATTACCGCAGCCTTGCAGGTGCCCTGCAATATCTTACTTTCATGAGGCCTGACATATCTTATGATGTGCAATAAGTTTGTATATTCATGCATAACCCGATGGAGGATCACATGCATGCTCTCAAACACATTGTGCGCTATACTCAGGACATTCTCGATCATGTCTTGCATTTATATCCGTCTTCGACAACCACTTATTTCTTAAATAGATACTAATTGGGGTGGATGTCTGGATATCAGATGCTCTACGTCTGGTTATTGTGTATTTCTCGGTGACAATTTGATATCTTGGTCCTTCAAACGGCAAGCTACCTTGTCCAGATCTAGTGCAGAAGCAGAATACCGAGGAGTTGATAATGTGGTGTCTGAATCTTATTGTCTACAGAACCTTCTTTTGGAGCTTCATTGTCCGGTTTTGAAGGCGACATTAGTTTATTGTGATAATTTTAGTGCAATTTATCTCTCAGGGAATCCGGTTCAAACATCAACGCACTAAACATATTGAGTTGGATATTCACTTTGTTCACGAAAAGGTTGCTCGTGGACAAGTACGTGGCTTACGTGTCCCGTCACGCTATCAGATTGCCGATATTTTTATAAAAGGTCTTCCGATAGTTCTATTTGAAGACTTTCGGGACAGTCTCAGCATACGCCGACTTCCTGCTTCGACTGCGGGGGTGTGATAGAATAGGATATTCGGTCATAATTATGTATATTTTATATATGGTGGGTGTATATTTAGTCATTACTTACCGTAATTGTATCTTAGAATTATGCTTGTATTATAGTATATTTACTACCACTTTGGAATGAAATAATCAAGAAAAATATTTCTTACACGTAATACAAATACGATATTTGAACTAAAGTTAATGGGGTTCAGTTGAACAGTACGACTATACTTCTAGCTCTGCCACTGCTGATGAGTTGAAAACCATAAATTAAGTTCAAATTTACTCTTTTACTATACCAAATATTTAATTTTATCTTTCATTTTCTTATAATTTAGTCGTTAGTAAATTAAAACTTATCTGTCCTTAATTAATTTTAAGGAGCTCAAGATTCTATTGAATAAAATACTTCAAGGAAACATTCAAATTTATCTTTTTATTGTTACTATAGTTTAAAATTGACTTCATCACTTTATGGTGGAGTTACTTTATAACCTTACGATCAAGAACAAGAAATGATGACTGACGGGTTGAAGTGGAAAAACTAGGTTCAAATTTACCTCCTTACTATACAAAATATTTTTATTTTATTTTTATTTTTATTTTTTTATCTTTTAGAATTTGTCACTAATAAATTATTTCACATTTCCCCTTAATTTTGAGGAGCTTCGGAGTATTGGCAACGTTATTCTTGTTCAAGTTGATGTCTCTTTGATGAAAAATTACATTGTGTCTAATCTTTTTATTGTATATACTATGTTAAATTCCTTTAATTCTTCACGTGTGTGTAATTATGTATATTTGTACTACTCTTAGTTAAAATCTTGGCAGAGTAGATTTGATGGCTTCTACCTATCAAAATATTTCAAAAACAATTATTCAAATTTATCATTCTATTGTTGAATATAGTTTAAAATCACCTTCTATAATTTTATTGGAGTTCCATTACGTATCAAGGACAAATACAAAATAAATTACTAATCATAAGAATATGAAAGATAGAAGTACGACAGAGAATAAAATTCACTAGAAAAACATGAATTCCCGACAAATATTTCTACCGAAATGTCATATGAAATATAGGATTTCACAAAAAGTATGTCGAAAATTCGCATATTTTTAATAGTGATTAAAATATTTCTTATACTAGAGAAATACTTTTACCCTTTTCTCAAAAATAAAAAGGATAAGAAGAAGAAAACCATAAACAGTACTCTGAGGTGTAACACTTGTCTTCGACACCTTTGCTCCAGAACAAAAAAACGCATAAGCACTTGTTTGAACTAAAGACACAAACATGATCCTAAAACGAATTTTTTTTAAAAAAAAAAAAAGAAACAAAGATCAAACGTTGCACTTTGACAAGTATCGTAAAGCTAGCCATTTAAGCAGACACGTATATTAAGAGCAGTTCCCACATTGAAGCTCAAGTTTTGCTATAAATTCCCCCTTCTAACGCCAACTTACATCTACACAAAGCACAAGTTTCTCTTGAAAAGAAAATAAAATAATCAGTTCCCATTTGTTTCCTCCCACAATGTCAACTTTTTCTGTAGATGATCAGCGAAGGTCCAAAAAAATAACTCAAGCAACTTCCCGAAAAGGATGCATGAGAGGAAAAGGTGGACCCGAAAACGCTAATTGCACCTATAAGGGTGTCCGCCAGCGTACTTGGGGTAAATGGGTTGCTGAGATCCGTGAGCCCAATGGCGGAGCTCGCCGTTGGCTCGGCACCTACGATAACTCTTACGATGCCGCTGTGGCCTATGATAAAGCGGCCCGTAAGCTCTACAGTGCCCAAGCCAAACTCAATTTGCCTCATCTCTACGACAAACAGGCCCAGGCCCACCCCCAGAACTCCAGGCCCATTATCAACTGCCCAGCTCCAGCTCCTCCCACATACAATCTATCAACTTGGAGTATTGGAAATGACACATCTCTTTATTTCAACAATGATTTTGGGACAAGCAACATTTCTACTAATGATCAAACTTCGTTTCAGTTTCCGGACATTAACCAAACAGCTGATGAAGAGTTTGATGAAAATAATAATAATCAGATCAGCCAAGGACTTGGTGGAGAAATGTGGAGAGATTTGAACATGAATTTACCAGAAATTGATGATTCATCCATATGGGAAGAAGCAAAAGCAACAACTTCATTTCAAGAAGCAGTGAGTGATCCAGGGATATATGCATGCAACTTGGATGATGGAATTAGTTATCCTCCATGGTGTGGTTAAGTACTTATTATTTTATGTGTTTAAATAGCTCTCTTTACATATGGTAGAAAATATATAAAGAAAAAAAAGCGAATGCATATATATACTTTTAAGGTATTAGAGCATGTGTATAGCTCTATATTTTAAGTTTATGTACAGGGAGTTACTATAAGTGTCTAGTTATTAATGTGACGTGTACTATAGTGTGTTGAGAAGTATATATATGAACTGTAACATGTTCAACTTGTATTAAGAAAAATAAAGAAAGAAAAAAAAGAATACTAGTATATAGATCTCTGTGTGTATGACTCTACAAGTTCAGTAGTTTTCTATAGTGCTGCACCAATTATACGTTTCTCGGATTTTTGAGACTTTTTTCTTAGAAACTACTGGTTGATATCGACATGCATGCGCTATAAACTTCATGTCACTATTTATTTATCTATATAAGTTTGGATGAGGTTAAGGGTCTAGAATATCGACATGCATGACAGAACTAATTAATACGTAAAGAATAGTATATACAAATCATGATCTTACTCTTTTTTCCTGCTATCGACTTCATATACAATTTGCTTTTTCATTAAAAAAATTCTATGCGGGCAGAAAGAGAAGACTAATACGCGATCGATACAAAATCTTCTGTAATATACCACGTGACAGTTGTCACCCTAAAGAAAATAAGGAAAAATCATCTGCCTTACTGCCTATGCTTCTTTAATGTAGTAAACTGTATAACATGGTCGATTTGGTAATATGTAAAAGCACATGATTCTCACTTATTTTCAACTCGTAAAAGCTTAACTTATGTCTTGTCGAATAATATAAAATTTTAGTGGAAACAAAAATTTAATGACTATCTATCTTTAGCCATTTTAACACCATAGGTGATTATGATGACCGAATCTTAAAAATAAAGGTAGTGGTGTCGAATCTGAAGTAGAAGGAGGTGGTAATGGTGACGGCAATGGTTAGGTTAAAAAAGAAGAAGGAAGAGATGGTGTTGGTGGTGGTGGCGTCTCCAAACCGATCTAAAAAAGAAAAAGAAGAAGGAGGTGGTGAATGGGGTGATGATCAAATCTGAAAAACAAGGAGGAGGATCAGAGAAGGGGTGTCGAGTGAGAAAAAAATGTATGGTGGCGGCCAAATCTGAAGGAGGAGGAGGAGAAGAAAGTGGTGGCGCTGACCGAATCTAAATGGGAGGAATAAGAGGCGACTACGGTGGTGGTCGAACCACAAGAAGAAAAAGGAGTAGGTAATGGTGATGTTTCCCAAATCTAGAAAAAAGAGGTGATTGTGATGTTACACATATCTTAAAATGGTGGTTATGATGTTACCCAAATCTGAAAAAGATGTGGGGATCGTGTGCTTGTGGTGATTGAATATGAAAAAGGAGATGGTGGCCGAAACTAAAGAAGGAGGTGGTGGTAGGGGTGATGACCAAATCCGAAGAATAAGTAGGAGGATCAGAGGGGGTGGCGAGTGAAAAAATTATATAGTAGTGGCGAGTGAAAAAAATTATATAGTAGTGGCCAGATCTTAAGAAGAAGGGGGGGGGGGGGGGGGAGAAGGAAGTCGTAGCTGTGACCAGATTTAAAATGAAAGATTAAGAGGAGATTGAGGTGGTAGTCGAACCAGAAGAAGAAAAAGGAGTAGGTGGTAATGTTTCCCAAATCTGAGAAAAAAAATGGTGTTGGCCGAATCTGAAGAAGAAAAATGAGTAGGTAGTGGTAATGTTGCCCAAATCTGGGAAAAAGGTGTTGTTGGCCGAATCTGAAGAATAAGGAGGTGATGATGGTGGCAATGATGGTTAGGTTAAAAAAGAAGAATGAGAGATGATATTCATGGCATTGGCGGCATCAAACCAATCTAAAAAAATGTGGTGGTTGGAGTGATGATCAAATCTGAAAAATAAGAAGAAGGATTAAAGGGGGTGGCGAATGAAAATAACGTATGTTTGTGTCTAGGTCTAAAGAAGGAGGAGGAGATGGAGGTGACTGGATCTAAAATGGGAGAATTAAGAGACGGTTGAGGTGGTGGTCTAATCAGAAGAAGAAAAGGGAGGCAGTGCATTTTGTTGCCCAAATCGAGAAAAAAAAAAGAAGGAAGATGTGGTTGTGATGTTACCCGAATCTTAAAAGAAGGTGGTTGCGATGTCACTCATATCTTGAAAAAGATGTGGTGGTGACCAAATCTAAAAAAGAAGATGATGGTGGTGGGGATTGAATCTGAAAGAGAAAATGGTGACTGAATTGGAGGAAGAAGAAGGTGGTGATGGTGACGATGATTAGATCAGAAACAAGAAGGAAGAAGTGAAATTGATGGCAGCGACGTAACCAAACCGTCCTAAAAAGAAAAAGAAAAAAGGTGGCGATTGGAGGCGATAATCAAATCTGAGAAATAAGGAAGAGTATCAGAGGGGGGAAGGGGGTGGCGACCGTCTTAAAAAAGAAAAAGGAAAAAAGTGGCGATTGGAGGCGATAATCAAATCTGAGAAATAAGGAAGAGTATCAGAGGGGGGAAGGGGGTGGCGACCGTCCTAAAAAAGAAAAGGAAAAAAGGTGGCGATTGGAGGCGATGATCAAATCTGATAAATAAGGAAGAGTATCAGAGGGGGGAAGGGGGTGGCGAGTGAAAAAAATATCACTTTCTTTTTCAGATCCGGTCACCATCACCACCTCTTTTTTAAAAAATTTGGATAATATCAAAATCAATTTTTCTTTTTCGATTTCGACAAAATCACAATTACCTCTTATTTTTTTCCCGATTTGGACAACATCATCACTACCTCCTCTTTTTTCTTCTTCTGGTACACGATCGTCATCTCCTCGTAAAACTTACTTTTTAGATTCGGCTATCACCACCACTTCCTACATCTCCTCCTCCTTCTTCAGATCTGTCCACTATCATCACCCCATCCTAAAAAGAGTATTATGTTTTATGTTTTATGTTTTAAGAATAATGTAAAAAAAATTATCGTTAAATTAATTTTAAAAATGACTACATTAACTATTGATTGTTGAAGTCATTTTTGTCCCTACGAGGTATATGGATAGTGCTGATGGTCTTTTCATGATCCTTCTTCATTTTTTTTAAAATCATTTAAATATCATGAGAATTTTTACTATTTTGAAAGTGAAAATATAACTTTTGAGCACTTTTTGGTATGTGTGGTTCACTATAATTAATTCTGACAAAATCTCAAAGAACTACCATTATATTTTAATATGTTTTTGTTTTATTTTTATTATAATACAAAATGTTTTTAAAATATGTCTGCAAATATAAATTGCTATCTTTGTATATAAAATTCATAAATTGTTGTAATGTACGTGCAATTTATGTGCCGACGATGAATCATGAGTTATCATGATTTAACACATCATATATGTTGTGTATATGTACTATACATGATTTGTTGACATTTGAAAATAGGTGATCGATAGGTTTTTTTTGAATAGTTCCAAATCAAAATTTTATTGATTGTAGCTAGTGATTGTTCCGTCGATTTTTAATCATCAAAAGTGAAGTAATTCTCACTTCTTTCCAACTAGTAATGGTTTGGTTTACCTATAATTGTGTTTCTTTATTTGTATGATCAAAATATGAAACCTGTCTTTCCTATTTGCCTCTCTGTGTTTCCATTTTTGGGATAAATCTGAGCTTGGATGTATTTAACATGGTCATGACTCTATTTTTTTAAAATGATATTAAGTGTAACAAGTGGACATTAGAATAATATTTGTATATAGAGCTTAACTTAGTATAAACAGGTAAAAAATGGTTTAAAACACTCATTATTAACAATTCTGGGGATAGCAACCTATATAAGTTTGAATCAATGTCCACATTAAGTTTTAAAAGATATAGTATGATTGAAATATGAACTTGAGCGGTTTGTTTGAATTGTTTCAGTAGTGTCATGTTGCTCTTAAGGATATAAAAGGTTAGTATGGACTCAAAAATGACTGTCTTGTGTTAATATGGTTGTTTAGATTCATGACAATGTTTGTTCTGTGCCTAAAATGATTCATCCAGTTTTGATATAAGATATTACATGTCTTGGTAGCTGTTTTGGTTCATGTCATAGTTTTGTCCTGCCTGTATTGATGGCCCAGACTAGAAATGTAGGCAAAACAATGATATTTTTAGACTGTTCTAGCCTTGACATATGATATATGAGTTTGTATGCTGCCTTTCATTGCCTTCTCCTGGCCATAAGTGCATATGTGTTTGCTTTGAATCATGTATTGAACATATTTGAGTCTGCCTGTATCTTGCTTAGGATTTATAGTTTGTAGTCTTAGACTAAATCATTTTGCATACCAATTAAGACCCTGTCATGCTTTCAAAGTCCTACTTGTGTGTCTTGAGTCACCTGCTTAGGATAAAATGTCAGTCAATCATGTTATATATTCATCCTTGTGACTTGAATAGGTTATAGGACCTTGTATCTGTTGAAATGTTGTACTAAGTATGTATGACCTATCCTATTTATTTGAGAAGTTAATTTAAACTTGGCTTAGCAATTTAAAGATTTCTTCTATAGAGAATTTAGTCTGGTTTTCCCTATCTGTTTGAATATAGACTCCAAGTTTGGTTTGTCAACCTTTTCCTTCCTCTTGCATGTTGTAGATCTACTGATGGTATTCATGACCTTTGCCTAATTTAGATTGACACTTGTTCCTTTTACTTTGAAGTGGCATGAAATACCAGCCTAGATTAGGAAGTCTGGATAATTCACCTAAATGAATATGTGAATTTGTTAAACTAATCTGAGTGCCGTGATATGCTATTTTGTTCAAGAACAAGGGTCTAAAATGACTTGCTTAAGACCTGGATTTTTAACATGACTAGAGGTGTAATTGAGATTGACTGCATTATTAGTGTTGATAACTAATAACCTTAGTATGAACACCTTGAATACACATGTTGAAAACTGCTATGCCCATGTGACCTCATGGTCTGTGCTCCATTTATTAGGATTAAGTCATCAAATTGATACATTGGTTAAAATTGAAACCTTGAACCTGCCTGCTTATGCCCATAGTGTCTAATGATTAACTGGTTAATATATATGTGTGCCAATCCCATGTCAATTTGAGGAATATATGCTGAACTTAGAGTTGCTTGATACACAATTAATTGGTAGAAAATTGAATCACCTCCCATCTTGTGTAACACTTCTAGCTCATGTCCTGTGTCATCTCTTGAATTCTGAAACCACCAGGCATCCCTTAGGTGGCCAATGTATTCAGTTATGCTAGCTTGGGTGAAAATGTTTGAGTTTGGTCCCGTTATCTATTGTGGGATAGTTCCTTTGACTGATCATGTTGCCATAACTTTGTTTTGAGCTACGAATGCTTGTATAACTGTCTAGGGCCTAAATGCATTGTGAATATGAAGTGTGTAATTTAGTATATTGTGCATCCTCTATTCGTTAGTGTTTCGTTTGGTATTTATGTCTTGATATATACCGCAATATACAGGTTGTATATCATGAATACTTGGTGTATATAAGGTATACAGGTCTGATATATTGCCCGTGTATATCAAATGGAAGAACCTCATTTAAAAGTCTTTTGGGCCTGGCCTTATCTTCTTGCTCTTGTAGTATGCCTTTCTAAGTTGTCAACACCGAATGTTTGGGTTTGTCCCATTTATTTTACTTTGCATATGCTGTCGACTGAATTGGGCTCAGTCTTTGCTGTGATCATGGTTGAATGTATTTAGTTGGGACTTTTCTGATATGAACTATTAGCAGCCCAAGAGTGGCAGTCCTTGCATGTCTATTTTTTCTTAATTACGTATTAATTTCTTTACATTGTGCTTAAATAATTTTAGATGCTTTCTAACTTGTACCCTCCTTTTCCCCTTCTCTTCCTCTCTGTCCACGCACAACAGGATGGGCCCTCATGGGCCTCTTCATTTCCTTAAACCGGTTGGGCCTACACTTTATTTGATCGAGTCCAGCAAGAAGTAGCTGCACAAGAAGGCCTAGCTATGGGTAAAAATAGCCAAGTGATGGGCTTAGATAGGCCTACCAGCCTTAACTCATCTCCTTCAATTTCAATGCTTTTATATTATATATACAGTAAAACCTTTATAAATGAATATTCTTGGGACCTGAAAAATTATTATCTTATACGAAATTATTAATTTATCGATAAATGAAAATTTTATTAATTTATCGATAACTTAATATTTATTAATTTATAGAATAATTTTTATTTTGTACATTATATTTCTCAAATTAAACAATTAATTTTTTTCGGTAACTAAGAAAAGAAAATAAATAAACAATTAATTAATGACGGTGCATTGTATCTAAGTTTATTAATCTTGTCAAAAAGAAGTTTATTAATCTTGGGCTGGCGTGATTCAAAATAGAATGCATGTACATTAGAATATGAAGTGTTGGAATACGAAGTGTTTTGAATTGTTTCAAGTACACAATATAGAGTTTATAAATAGACACATGTACTTTAACTTCATATATCAAACTATAAAAATTCATATATTATATCTTCTCTTTCATGGCTACTCATTTGAAAGGTGTAAAAAAGTCTACACTAACTGATGAGATGAGAAAAACATTATGTGAGTACAAAAATAAAAATAATCAAGTTATGTAATTTTAGGAAAGCATAAAGTTTGAAATAAAAATTGTTTAGGAAGGGCTTTATTTTATGAATTATATATGTAATTTTCATACGTATTTAATGAATTGTTATTTTATATTTTCAGTGGGCCTCAAGAAATGTTTTTAAAATTATTATCTTATGCATTTATCGAGGTTATTATTTTATCCCATTGGCCCAAGTCGGGATCGGAGAAAATTATTATTTAATTACTCACTTATGCTAAAATTGTCTGATAACTTCGAAAATCAAGTCAATAGGGGTAAAATAGTCAAAACGCATATAACGACGAAATATGTCGTTACATCATATACCAATTAAACAATTGACTATCCTCGAGCGACAAGAGAGAATGAAAGCTGACGTTAACCAAAGAATCTTTAATATAACAACACGAAATCCTCTACGACACGAAATGCGCCAAAACACTGCTCTCTCTCCTTATCAATCAAAACTCCCTCTAAGTAGTTAATAACCCGATTTCCATATTTTCATACTCGAATTTCTCTCTTCATCGATTTTCAAATATAAGAACTGCTTTTGCTAGAATTTTCTAATCCGATATAACTATACCGATAAACGTGATCGATACGTCCCACAATATTCCTTAAGATAACACAAACCTTAGATAAAGACACAATCATAGCCCATGTTGAACCGATAATATATTTTGATCCCGTTAACCATTATTTCGCCCTTTTCGAGACGTTCTTCATACCACAATTTCTTAGAAACACACAAAGACCCGAACCATGACTTACTCTTGCCAGAAAAGAATCATTGATTTATCGGAGCAACCCTAAGCAATTCCATCAAACTAATCTTAATCATAGCCGACTTCGATAGTTACAAGTCTTTTTAAACCTTCAAACCACAATACAGGAAGCATACCACTTAATACCCGGCCGATCCAAGCCCGTAGGACACCATCTGATCACTCTATAGACCTCCCGCGACCATAGTACCTCCTTAAATCATTACCAAGTACTGACGTAACTCTTTACATCTGTTCGAGTAGCCACTCTAAAGTAAAATATCATCAATCCACTCGCAAACCCTGATAAAACTTGGTAAACCCGTCATACTTCAATCTGAATCGAAACTCACCAAATATGTGAAAGTGATTTACTGGGACCCATAGGTTCTCCTGGAAATAAAAATATAGTCCATCAAGCTCCAAATGAACAATTTCTGACCCGGAATGAATGCACAACCTCTAAATACTACCAATAGACACTCGAACTGACTCCAACCGTCTGAAACCAATCACAGCCCTACCACACATCTGTGGTGGCAAATTATAATCTTTTCCTCATGCAAAATCAATCTTATCTGTCACTCTTGACTCCAAAAGCTGAGTCCTATCCAAGTTGTCCACTTAGTACCAAAGAACTATACCTTATGATTGAAATCTTCATGTTTCTCAACTTCTACCCGATACACAAATCTGATACAACCCTGAACTTTTTCGACGCAAAACCTGTAGCGTAATATAACATCCCGTTAACCATCGAATCGCCCATTGTAATACCTTGATATGCCCATAACAATTTCAAAAGTATCAACTCTTACAACTACCGTTCTAAATCTCAGCAACTACTCCCAAGTTCTTAATATCCAAAAGTGCTCACCCAAGCTGTCCAGTCAATATTACATGCAACATAATGCACTACCACGAATACAGTCACATCTCGAAAATATAACTCTAACCTCCACACAACATATATTTCCACAACTCATTTTCCTCAAACCACTCTAACTTATCCACGGAAGAGTGTTATGAAACTTCCTAACAGTGCACCACCCAAGACACTTCCATAAGCCTTAACATATTAGTTATCTGAAATTTGCTTCTCACTAGTCACTGATCACGAAACTCCACTGAACTTCGTCATATCACTTAGTCCATTTTTGTGGACTCCCTTCTTTAAGCCTACTCAACAATTATTCTCATCTGAAATAAGAAGGAAAATAACATCACAACCCATAATGACCAAAGTAATCCCGAAGATATACCTTATTTTTACCGATTCTCGATCAACTACACTTTTTCTTGACTATTCAATTCCCCAATTCCAATCAAATCAAAATCATCATCACTGTCTAACCATTTCTCGAACCCACTCAACTCTAAAACTGAATACTTTACAAATCCAACACATCCCATACACAGTCCTACTAATGTCCCTATGTATACACAGTCCTACTAATGTCCCTATGTATCTCCACTAAGGCGTCCTAGCTCAAATTCTCTTAACTCAATTTTTGAGATGCTCTCCACCACTCGAAATAATTCAAACCTCATCATTGATTTACCACTTTGAACGTCCTAATTGTTGAACCAGAACACTTCTAATCATCCGCGCAATTATCCATTTCATCCCATAAACTCAACCGAGTAGTAATACCAGTAGTAGCAGGAACTAGCCGAAACTTACACAACATGTATAGGGCTCTCAACACTAATCCAATATTAGAGGTAACACCCGATAGCTCCTTGAGTACTAAAACTTCACACTTGTCCAACACTAGTCATTCTTACTAGTCAACCACAGACTCCCATTAGCCCACGACATAAACAACATACCAACTCAACACTGAACCCGTATGTCTATTCTACCATGTATGACAACAAAATAACTCTCAAATCAATTAGATCTTGATCTCACGCTACCTTTATCATTCCTCTAAACACCAAGACCTAGTGAACATACCCTTCACCGAAGGACCAGGATCACAGCTGCCCAACAACTTAAGTCTCCACTAATCACAATAGCATTGCTTTCCGATCTAGAATCGATAACCACTTTCTGAAAAAGAACCCACAAACCACTATTATATAGTCACGTCAAAGTCCAACTTGACCTTTCACGACCGAAGATGAAATCCACTCTAATACCAATTGTAAAATTATCTTGTCAGATACCAATTTTCCCTTCATAGTAACATATTTGTCTATCCAAATCCTCCTTACGCCACTGTCTCATTAGCATGAATAGTACTCATACCAAAATACCCTAAGAAATATTACTCCGCTATGTGTTTTCCACAAAAGTCATCATTTATGTCCTTATTCTCAATTTCCCTTTTTATTACACGCGATCACTATACTTTTGCCAAATCTGATGATCCTTACCGAACTTATACTTGTCCCCGCATATCAACATCTATTACCCTGCCACTAATGAATTATTGACCTACCATTAGTACATCCGTGCCATGCACACCATCATAATGCTTTGACGAAGTTGAAACTTTCCCCAAACCGATCGTATCATCGAACAACTCACTCTTATTGACCCATAAATGCACCTCTGCCATTTCCGAGCAACCCAACACTGAAAATATGAAGATCATGTGATCCTCTGTACCATCTCTCCCAATTCTCAAGGGAGCCCCCACAATAAATGAGTCTAACCAGGACCCCACGTAACTGAATCTTCAAGCCATAGCTAGAAACTGAACTTCGTCATAGTCTGAATCAGGATAACACATCTCGTACCATACAACAAAACGCCATAGACAACCATTCACGTAAGAATTTAAGGATGAGCTCCCACTTTCCATTGGTGATTAAGACAAGGAAATTTAGATACCAATTCAAATGAAATAGCACAAAGGAATGAAAGAATTCGAAGTTTCCTAAATGTCCTATAGCCTCCCAATTATAAGTATGGCGCCAACTTACCCATAAGTAGGACTCCAATACTTGTATACGAACTTGTCACGACCCAAATTACTATGTCATGCGGGTACCTACCATTCCCCCCTTTGGTAGGTAAACTCGTCCCTTAATGATTCATCCAACAATATAAATAAAGAAAGAAATAAGAACAGTAGAAGTCCAAAAACATAGATATATAAAAAAAAGTGTGGAACACAACTACCCAAGAGATCTGGTCTGAATAGCGCAAGAGCTTCTAAGTAAACAACTTGAATGAAAGTTACAACTACAACCTAAATACACTTCTGTTTAGAAAGAGAATTAAATAAAAAAATCTAGATGAACAATATGAGATCCTTGAAGGATAACTAAACCTCGCTTAAGTTCCTAAAACAACTCTACACCCCGAAAAGAGTGTAGCAAGAGTAGGATTAGTACAAAAACTATGTATTGGTAGGTATCATAGGCCGACAACAATTATCTAACATATATAAAGGAAGAAACTAAAGAATAGACATGATCACAATCAAGTACAAACCCTATCACAATCCAAAAGTAAACAACCAAGTATCAAGTATCCAGTCAGAATCCAAGGGATACTGAAATGAAGTAATCACTAATCACACCCACATAAGACTTGCAATAAGGTGAATTACACCAGATCTCAGTTGTCTACAATTACAGCCTAAACAAAATATCTAGTCCTCAAATCCATTAAGTGCCTAAGTAAGAGATTAACAAGTAACTACCATCTCAAATGAATTAAAAATTTAGGAAAACAAGGCTTAACTGCATCACGCTATACCATGAAGACAACAACCAGAATTACAGATATGAGTGGATCTAATGTGAATGTATATATGATGCAATGCAATACACTGACCAATTGTCTCCAATCGTACATACATGCTCCGGGTGGATTATATCATCGTCCCAGCAGTCATGACCCATAGGGGACCCGCAAAGTCCATGTACTAGTCACTCTGTATCACACAGCCTAGTGTGACTGTTACACCCACCACACTACTATCCATTTTGTATCACTCAACATAGAATGTCTACACAATCAATATATCATAAGGATCAATGTTGTTGCTTTCTCACTAATCACCATCACAGGTAAAATTAATGTATCGCAGCATCACAATCATGTCAATCACAAGTAATGTCAATGTATTATGAAAATAAGGATAAATACATGTATGTATGTCAAATTCAACACTAATCATGAGATGAATAAACATAACGTCATTCGTAAATCAATTACCAATCTGATCTTATTCCCAAATCTATACAATGTCACGTTCGGAACACTTTTTCTTTGGACCATATCGGTAACAACAATTATGTAGGTAAGAGAGGCCATAAAAATTAAGCACATAGTAAACACTATAATAGGAAGCCTCAGACGTTTCACTTTCCCTCTTATCATTATTAATGTCAAATCATAGTTCACAATAATGATTTATGCAGAATGTGTATGAATGATGTGCATGTATCAATCTCAATCGTGCCACACATGGATACAAATCACAATATCAGTATCAAGTCAACTCTGTTTATCTATCCATGATAATAC
The DNA here is from genome assembly GCA_029783415.1 of Anisodus acutangulus. Lineage (NCBI taxonomy): Eukaryota > Viridiplantae > Streptophyta > Magnoliopsida > Solanales > Solanaceae > Anisodus > Anisodus acutangulus. The sequence goes on from CM056509.1 coordinate 15,202,386, forward strand.
CAAGATGAATGACAGACAAATACATCACAATTACAGTATGACAATTATGTACAAGTCCAGCAATCACAAATAGTCAATAATATCCAACCTAAGTAATCCCTTCTAACTTTATTCCCGAAGTCTTACATGCTTTATCCAACATTATCTAACTATACATACGCTTCACTAACCGAAGTATAACCAGAAGGTAAGTTATAACCTACCTGGAATGCTGAGCGGGAGTCACTATAAATCATACTTATGCCTTGCCCTTCTGAGGATCATGGTCGTACTCGAAGTATAATATTATCGAAATCAATATTAGAGAATGAAATTAACACCACCCATAATATTAAACTATCCTTCGAACCCAACCCAACTATGGGAGAAATGGGGAAACTGACTTCTAGGGGTAAAACAATTATTTCAAAAGTGGAATATGAAATTCAATGTTCTAGGTGTTCAATACTACTCATCAATTGCTAAATTAACTCAAGAGTATACCAATTTCATCATACAAGCAAACCCCCCAAATTTGGGTATGGACCCTAGTTTTCCAACCCTCAATTTCATCACATAAATGGAAGATTCGAGCTTAACAATTACTTATTAGTGGAATTCATACTTAGATTATCAAAACCCATAGATTTATTCTCACTTTCAAGCTTAAAAGCAAACCCTAACTAGGTTGAACTCATCTTCCCAACCAGATTCTAGGTTAATTCCATCATTAAATCAACATAAGGAAGCTAAGTGAAAGTAATACAAGGTTAAGAAAGCATACCACAAGAAGAAATCACTTAAAGATGTTTGGAATCGCCTTAATGGTGCTTTAGATAAGTGTTTTCGAAATGGAGGAAGTGTAGGATTTTTAACCCACTTACAAACATTCTGGAATCTTGTCATCCGCTGCAGCGGGCTGCGCCCATAGTCAACCCATCCGCACCTTTGAAGCCTGCGCAAAATCCCAACCTTTTGCTGCAACTTATTGCCATCCACTGCAGCAGTCTCGGTCCGTTGGGGCGCACTGAGGCTCGCCCCAGCAAGAACACCAGAAACCAGAAATTCTCATTATTTTCCAATTTCAACTCGAAATCTGATAATCACCTGAGACCTCCCCGACATAAACCAGATATGTACATATATGTAAAAACATGCTACATACTAGCTCGCCAAAAAACAAATATGTATAGATATGTACATATATGTAAAAATATGCTACGGACTCGGAGGTCTAATTCTTTGGGTTAACCCCCAATAATGGCCTAAACTAACTTTTCAATCAATAGAAAAAACACTCTCGAGGGCCTTGGGAACCGAACCAACTACGGACATAAACCAGATATGTACATATATGTAAAAACATGCTACGGACTCGGAGGTCTAATTCTTTGGGTCAACCCCCAATGGCCTAAACTAACTTTCCAATCAATAGCCAAAACCACTCTCGAGGGCCTCGGGAACCAAACCAACTATCCCACCAGGTCATAAATGACCCTCCAAACCTCACGGAATCGATGGAATTCTGAAAAGGGTCTGTTTACATAAAAGTCAACTATTGGTCAACACTTTCACTCCTTAAGGTTCTAATTACTCACTTATACTAGAATTTTCTGATAACTTCAGAAATCAAGTCAACGGGGGTAAATAGTCAAAACGCACATAACAACATAATAGGTCATTACAAAACCCTTTTAACTTAGTTTTCCTAATTTACCTATAAATTAAATGGCAATTCTACAATAAATTATCTAACTTAGAGCACCAACAACCTCTTATAACTTTTATGCCTCCACGTAAAAGTGAATCGTAACATATGACAACTCCGCTAAGGATAAACTTAGGTTCTAACCATAAGGGTTCCAATATAACATGTTTTTAATTGATATGAATTGCTTATGTGTTTACATACCGCAAATTATAATAGTCATACATGCATCTAATTATTCCACTAAATGGCACGCACACACACTTGCATTAGTGCACAAAGACGATTATGCGGTTTCGCAATCATCCTCTAGTAAACAACAAAAATCATTTCTTTGGAACACATTGAAGACGGAGTTGATTCGCGATCATCTAATAGTTGATAACCGTTCACACTGAATAGTCCGCTCGAGTCCCTTATTCATTTGCTAAACCACTCTATTTTGCCTAGGATAGAGCAAAGCCAAATCCCTACTGAACTAGCACATGATTCCCTAGAGGGGTTCAGATATTTTAGACATATCTGGACCCCTTAGGCTGACTACCTCGTGTCTTGATGGTCTATGACCTGACGGCACTGCATCCAGCTATTTGTTATGTGGAAACATGAATGTGCCTTATGTGATAAATCATTGTCCTTTGGGAGGGGGGGGATTAACCATGCTTTATTTTATAGATGCATACCAACCTCAAGTTTTATATGGTTTTAGACGCACCCGAGCTGCTTTGATTTTGGTAGTCATGGCTAGATTTCCCATAATAAAGAGAAGTAACAAATTGTCTAGGACACCTAGCCTCACTCATGACCATGAAAGGAAATATGGAACTGTTAGATATCCAAACCGGATACTAAGATTGTGATAGAATGGTGTGTAGGTTTAGAGACTTTGAGATGACCTCGACCTAGAGGAGATTCGAGACTGCAAAGATAGCAATGAGACATGTATGAGAAGAAGAAAGAAACCCGACCACAACCTTCTAGTACCCCATAAGCCTACTCTCAATGAGCTAATGAAGTTTTTATCCCTAACTAGTGTCAACTGGATATTTGTCCTGACTGTAGCCTTTAGGGATCTCTATAATTGATTTGGATCCAAACGGGGATACATAGAACACCTCGTTGAGTTTTGGTCTTACGCCAATTGGGAAGCCACCTAACCCCTAGCCTTTGCCATATGCCTTTTAGGAACCATGGTGTTTCCCAAAGATCGGCACCAAGCCATAGATACTTGTGTTATTTATGTCACCCATGCGATCTTTCATGGCATAAGCTCAAACAAGGAAACCAAATACTGACCTAGTACATGTCATCCTTGCTGACATATATCGAGCTTTAGGTCAATGTCAAAACCTACATAGGTATTTCCAAGGATGTAACTGTAACACCTCGAATTTTTAAACTAAGCGTTGTTCATGATTAATGAGTGTAGAAAACCAAGAAGGGGAAGTTAAAGTTAGAAACCAGTTTCAATTCTGCAATCTCATAATTATGCCAGATAAAGACATATCATAAAAGTTTTACCGATCATCAAAGTGAACCATAAAATCTATTTTGAAAATAATGAAATACAATGAATTTATACAAACCGTAAAAAGTTATACGGCCCGTCGTTTTTTACTATTATGTTTTCTCTAGCTTAAGGGAGTCACTGGAAATTTTCAATTACATGACAGTCTGATTATACGGACCGTATAAAATTATATAGTCCCTTCTCATATCGTATAAAATTCAACAGTCCGTCCTTTTTTACCGTAAAAGTCCCGACGGACTGAATAGTATAAATACAAGACATAGTTCCAAAAATAATTTTTTCATACGCTCAAGCCCTAGAACGAAGGTTATCTCTTCCCAACATTCTCCTATATCGAGGTAAGACTTTATGATGCAATTCTAACATCGTCCTCATGAATTCTAAGTAAAACTCATTGTTCTTAACTTAGGGTTTTCAAGATAAATCCATCCTAAGGTTTCAAGGTTCAAACTTTGGGTTTCATCTCAAAAGTTCAGATTTTTAATACAAGTATTGGAGCGAATAAGGTATGTAGAACTTCTATACACGTGTGAGAATATCAATGTTCTTCCCCACACCACGTTCATCCATGAAACCATGAAATTCCATAACTTAGGGTTTTTATTCTATTATCATGATAACCCTAATTTCAAGTAATATTATATGTCATGTATTTATTACTACTCGTTTATTGTATTCATGATATGTCATCATTATCGTCATGAACATGTTTGTAACCCATGAACGCATGCTTCGAATTCCATGAGTTCTTAAATACAAGTTATAATCATTATTACTCAGTTCCATGAAATTATACATGTTTTCTACACAAGTTATTTATGCATTTATATTCATGTTAAATTATTGTTATAATCATGTTAAAAAGTTATTTCATGAAATTCATGGGCTTACAAGCCAACTATATTCAAGTACATATTTTGGGAGTTGCACAGATTACCGAGAAGGATTAGACATCGTGAAACTACATATGCTATTGTAGGATAAGGATCACTCCACCCAGAGGATGATACCTTCATGTTACCGCTTTATGAGATTATTGGATCCATTTATGTGTAGTACCCCGACAAGGTACGAGATGACTTAGCTGATCGAGCAGAGATCAGATGCCACATTCATGCATAGTGGATATATGTCAGTTATACTAATGTTCTCCCCATAGATATACATATATACAATATTACAGATTTTTTCACATGTTATTATACTCATGTTAGATCATGCTCATGTTCATTGTTCAGTCTCAGTTTCATGTTCCTATTATATCACGTGTCTGCTTATTCTTTCAGTTGCTTTACATATAATACAATTCAAATGTACTAACGTTCATTTGCTTGGGCCTGTACTTCACGGTGCAGGTATTGAGTTTCAGGTCGACGGATCTGCTCACTAGGATTTTCTTCAATATCAGCTACCGATGAGCCCCATCTCATTTGGGGTGTCAGTCATTTGTTTTACATGTCATGTTTTATATTAGGGGTATGCCAGGGCCTTGTCCTAGTAAATAGTTTTGTAGACTAGACTAGTTAGCATGTCATGTCAGTCATATCAGTATTATTTGTAGACTTACTATGTATTCAAATTATTCCACTATCATATATTCAGACTATATTTATAGTACTATGCTTTACTTATTTTAAATCATTATTAGTGCATGTATTGATGCCCATGATGACTAGCAAGCCATGTAATTCGCTCGGTCATATGAAGTCAGGCACTGAGTGTCGTGTTTTTCCCAGATCATGGTTTGGGGTGTTACAAAACTTGATATCAGATCCTAGATTCAAGTGTCTTAGGGTGTGTATGAAACTGTGTCCAGTAGGGTCTTTTTTATGTGTGTGAGAATCCCACACATGTAAATAGTTGACCACTAAGACATATAGGATTGTCTCACTTCTTTCATACTCTAGAACACGTAATTAGAGTTATACCTTCAAGACATCCTTCTAACTCGTGTGTATTACATATTTCAGAAAATGCCTGTTAAAAGAAAATCAACTAAAAGAGGACTACTACTAACACTGCTCGTGAGGAGGTTGCTCAGGCTGAGGGAGCTAATTCAGGACCAACACCCCCAACCAATACTAGAGGGCCTGTGGAGGTTCGTACCCCAGTTCCGCCGCCCAGTTCCACTAACTAAGATGTTAGAGGAGATATTTAGCTGCTCACTCAGATACTGGCTGCTCAAGCCCAACATCAGGGAATAACTCCAAGTACAAGGGCTAGTAGGGTGTCATCTAGCTTCAACACTCGGGAATTTCTGCGAATGGACCCTCTAGTGTTCACAGGGTCTAGCAAGATAGAGAAGCCACAAAATTTTATTGATGGGCTTCAGAAAATATTTCGTGTCATGCATGTTACTGAGACAGAGGCAGTAGAGTTTGGAGCTTATCAATTGCCATATGTTGCAAATATTTGGTATGAATTAAGGGAGCAGTCCCGAGGGGAGGATGTGTCTCCTGCAACTTGGGATGAGTTTGCTAATGCTTTTATTTGAGAAGCTCAAACAGAATGGCATGAGTGTGTAGGAGTAATCTTCAGTTTGTTTCTTTGGTAAAGTATGCTCCATATATGGTTCCAGACATGAGGGCGAGAGTTAGGCATTTTGTGTATGGTCTTGATCCCTAGTTGTACGATGCAACCAATATTTCTGCTTAAAACAAGAAAATGACTATTACAAAGATGGTTGCTTTCGTACGGGGTAATGAGAGTAGAATGAAGGAAAAAGGAAGAGTTATAGAAAGAGAAGAATATGGAGTTAAATAAGAGAGCTAAGTCTTTCGGCCACTTCAACCATGGGGAAGGTGTAGGCAGACAATTCATTAAAAATAGGTCATCAGGACCTGCTCCATCTTCAGCTAGTGCCCCAGCCCCAAAGTTCTGGAATGATAATAAGAGCAAGAACTTCAGAGCATTAGGCTCCCAATCACAGGCCAGTGTGGGTCCGAGTACCTTCAGCAATCCAGTTTGTGGTAAGTGTGGTAAGAGACACCCAAGAGAGTGTCGCATGGGTATGAATGGTTGTTATAGGTGGGGTCAGTGAGGTCACTTTTAGATAGACTACCCACCAGCGAGGCAGGGTACAATAGGTAATGTGGCTCAATCCGCAAATTCTACAGTTAATCGTAATTCTTAGGCCTAATCAGGGCGTGGTGCAGCTAAGTTTGGTAACACATGCGGAGGTCCAAAATGCTTATGTGATTTAGTCAGCCGTCAGGATACAGAGGCTCGTAGAGACGTTGTCACATGTATATTAACGGTTTTCACTTATGAAATTTATGCCCTTATGGATCCTGGATCCACTCTATCATATGTAACCCCATTTGTTGCTAAGAAGTTTGGGATAGAACTAGAAACGTTACATGAACCCTTTGAAGTATCCACTTCAGTTGGAGAGTCAATTATAGCTAGGAGAATTTATAAGGGTCATCTAGTTAAAATGTATCACCACATTATAGTAGTTAACTTAGTAGAGTTAGAAATAGTGGACTTCAATGTAATCATGGGCATGGATTAGTTATCTTCATGTTATGCCACAGTAGGTTATAGAACCAAAATTGTAAAATTCAAATTTCCCGGTGAGCCAGTCATAGAATGGAAGGGTGATGCAGAGCACCCATGGGCAGATACCTAGTCCCCAACTCTCCAGTCAGTACCAGTTGTTAATGAGTTTCCAGAAGTCTTTCTAGAAAATCTTCTCAGAGTTCCTCCTGATAGAGAGATTGAATTCAGAATTGATCTACTTCCCGACACTGAGCCGATATCTATTATGTCGTACATAATGGCTCCAACAGAGTTAAGAGAATTAAAAGCTCAATTGAAAGATCCCCTTGATAAGGGATTTTTAGACCAATTGTCTCGCCATAGGGTGCACCAGTCTTGTTTTTTCAAAAGAAGGATGTGTCCTTGCGTATGTGCATTTACTACCGATAGTTGAACAGGGTCACCATTAAGAACAAGTATCCTCTTCCCATAATCGATGATTTATTTAATCAACTTTAAGGTGCCCAGTGTTATTCCAAGATTGACCTCAGATCAGGGTACCATCAGCTTAAGGTTAAGGAAGTTGACATTTCGAAAACCGCTTCCAGAACTCATAATGGACATTTCGAATTTTGTTTCATGTCATTCGGATTGACGAATGCACTAGCTGCTTTCATGGATCTTATGAACAGGGTCTTTAAGCCTTATGTCGATCTTTTCATCATTGTCTTTATTGATGATATTCTAGTGTATTCTCGTAGTGAGGTTGATCATGTAGAACATCTCAGGATAGTGTTGCAGACACTTCAGGACCGCAAGCTCTATGCAAAATGTTTTCCAAGTGTGATTTTTAGCTAAAGTTAGTAGTATTCTTAGGCCATGTGATTTCAGGCGAAGGCGTCCAAGTGAATTTTAAAAAAATAGATGTAAAGAATTGGCCCAGACCTGCCTCATGCTATTACAAACACTTTGTAAAAGGGTTTTCTTCCATCTCAGCCCCATTGACTAGATTGACTCAGAAGAAAGTCAAATTTTAGTGGTCAGATGCCTGTGAGCGTAGTTTTGAAGAATTGAAAACGTGACTGACTTCTGCTCCAGTGTTAACATTGCCAGTGGGAACCGAGGGGTTCGTTATATATTGTGATGCTTCAGGAGTTGGTCTTAGGTGTGTTTTAATGCAACATGGTAAGGTTATAGCTTATGCATTTAGACAACTTAAGCCTCATGAAAATAATTGTCCGACTCATGACTTAGAATTGGTAGCCATGCTAAACATATGGCGCCACTATTTGTATGGAGTTCACGTTTACATTTTCATAGATCATAAGAGCCTTAAGTATATTTTCAAGCAGCAGGAGTTAAATCTTAGGCAGAGGAGGTGGCTTGAATTGATAAAGGATTATGATGTAGATGTTCTATCATTCGAGGACGAATGATCCCAAGGGTGAGATATTGTAACACCTCGTATCAGTAAACTAACTAAGACTTGTTCATGATTAAGGTGTAGAAAACCAAGATGGGGAAGTTAAAGTTAAAAACTAGTTCCAATTACGCAATCTTAGAATTACGCCAGAGAAAGACGGACCGTAAAAGTTTTACGGACCGTCAATGGGAACCATAAAATTTGTTTTTGAAAGTGACGTAATACAGTGAATTTATACGGACCGTATAAAATTATACAACCCATCATTTTTTACCATAACATTTTCCCCAGCTTAAGGGAGTCACTGGAAATTTGCAATTACATGATGGTCCGATTATATGGACCGTAAAAAAATATATGGTCCCTTCTTAGACCGTAGAAAATTTGACGGTCCGTCCTTTTTTACAGTAAAAGTCCCAACAGACTGAGCAGTATAAATACAAGACTTAGTTCTAAAAATTAGTTTTTCATACTCTCAAGCCCAAAAATGAAGGTTCTGTCTTCCCAACATTCTCCTACATCAAGGTAATCCTTTATCATGAAATTATAAGCTATTGTAACATTGTCCTCGTGAATTATAAGTAAAATCATTGTTCTTAACTTAGGGTTTTCAAGATAAACCATCCCAAGGCTCCAAGGTTCAAGCTTTGGGTTTCATTTCCAAAGATCAGATTTTTAATACAAGTATTGGAGCGAATAAGGTATGTAGAGCTTCTATCCACGTGTGGAAATATCCATGTTCTTCCTCACGCCACGTTTATCCATAAAACCATGAAATTCCATAACTTAGGGTTTTTATTCTATTATCATGATAACCCTAGTTTCAAGTAATATTATATGTCATGTCATAATTACTACTCGTTTATTGTATTCATGATATGTCATTATGATCGTCATGAACATGTTCGTAACCCATGAACGCATGCTTCGAATTCCATGAGTTCATAAATACAAGTTATAATCATTATTACTCAGTTCCATGAAATTATACATGTTTTCTATACAAGTTATATTATGTATTTATATTCATGTTAAATTATTCTTATAATCATGTTTACAAGTTATTTCATGAAATTCATGGGCTTACAAGCCAACTATATTCAAGTACATGTTTTAGGAGTTGCACAGATTACCGAGAAGGCTTAGACAGCCTAAAACTACGTATGCTAATGTAGAATAAGGATCGCTCCGCCCAGAGGACGATACCTTCATGTTACCGCTTTATGGGATTATTGGATCCATTTATGTCATGTTCATGTGTAATATCCCGACAAGGTACGAGATGACTTAGCTGATCGGGCAGAGATAAGACGCCACATTCATGCATGGTGGATATATTTCGGTTATACTAATGCTCTCCCTACAGATATATAGTATTACAGATTTTTCACATGTTATTATACTCATGTCAGATCATGCTCATGTTCATTATTCAGTCTCAGCTTCATGTTCCTATTATATCACGTGTCTTCTTATTCTTTTAGTTGCTTTACATATAGTACAATTCAAATGTACTAACATCCATTTGCCTAGGGCCTGCACTTCACGGTGCAGGTACTGAGTTTCAGGACGACAGATCTTCTCGCTAGGATTTGCTTCATTATCAGCTATCAGTGAGCCCCATCTCAGTCGGGGTGTTAGTCATTTATTTTACATGTAATGTTTTATAGTAGTGGTATGTCAGGGCCTTGTCTTGGTAAACAGTTTTGCAGACTCATGTTCAAAGGTTTGATAGACTAGTCTAGTTAGCATAACATACAATGGATATTCCCTGACTTCATATCCGAGACCATTATAGTGAGAGGTAGAAAATGCCCTTTCCTGCCACTTATGGGAATCCGTGGAAACTGCCCATATGCACCTATAAGGGTCCTAAGACAGTTTGGTAGGAGATAAGTGATACCCCAAGTAGGGAACATGGGGAGTATGTGGTCAACTACGAGGAAGATAGGATTAAAAGGGTTGTTAACATCATCCGAGAGTGGAATGGTCTAGTGAGATGGGGTTCAGAGACTCTAGCTGAGAATATGTTCTGCTTGGGTTGTGATGAAGACTATGTAGACTGGTTGAGAGCACACTTGCAAGGTGCCCTCACTCCTGGGCCTAACTGCTATAGTGTAGTCATGACAGGGATTCAAAGGCCGAGATCAAGGCACACAACATTCAAAGATAGGTTGATGACCAAGATGCTAGCTAATTAGAGAAGATGGAGAATGATCAGACTATCATAACCGGTTTGACTGAGGAGTTAGATTTCACTCATGAGTGCTTAGAGGACCTAGATGCTCGGATGAGGAGAGTGATGGATAAGACTGTTCCTATGACCTTCACATAGAATGGTTTCGGGGTGATTCACTGCTGATGTATACTCACCTCCGAATTCAGACCACCCTTCGAAGGACCAAGAAAGCTTGAACAGACAGAGTTTCATCATCCGCCACTGGACTCGACTTCTACTGATTTCTTTTATTGCTTTATCCATGTTTTATAACCCCAATGGGGAAAACCTTCTTATTATTTAAGATAATTATGGGGGCAATGGTTTAAAGCAATATTTGGTACAATTATGTTTCAAATGATTAGAATACCTTAGTGCAAAAAGGTTTAGGAACACAAGTATTACAATTACTAATAATTGTGTGATTATGTGATATAACTGCTTATATGCTTTCATGTGTTCCATCTGAACTCTTGATTGGTTCCACATCCCGAAAACCAATACAAAAGAAAAATACAGGAAAATACCAAAACTAAACAAAATTTACATCTCCTTTAAAGGTTGATTTTCTATCAATGGATACTCCAGACAACCAAAGTGCCCCTTCGCTAGTTGTCGACTTGGTCAACGATGAGGAAATCGAAGAGTCACTTCGGATAAAGATTTGCAAAATCGAGGCAAAGATTGACTTGACTAAAGCCAAGATGAAAGAGGTCGACCAAATTTTGGATTTTGTAGGGAACCTTCCAGAGGAAACCACAACCAAGCGGAAGTGCCACTGCCAAAACCTCCCTAACGAGGTTAAAGAAATGGTCAATGATTACACCTTATAGTTCAAGACACCAAAGAAAGAGTCTGAGTTGCCCAAGAAAGACCATGTGCCATACGTAGGGGAATCAAGTGGGTTACCTCAAGGAGTCACCCCGAATGCTGATGAAGCTGCATATACTATAGGATGCCACAAGGGCCATCCCGTACATCATCTCTTATCTGGTGGGCGATTGTCCTCAATGCCCTCACTTCACCTTTCAGAGTCGCACATAGGCCGATGCAAAACATTGAAGTGTATGATGGATTGAAAGTTGTCGGAGCGTCATGTTTCAGTCCCATATATGCCCATAAGAGGTGCCCTTTCCACAAGAACTAACCTGGCCACACATAGATGAGTGTCTGGCCTTCAAAGAGAAAATCATGAGATTTATTTATGAAAAGGTTATTCGTAACCTGTGGGTCCCACATTCTCTACTGGTTTACAACCCATAGATCTGTTTGTATCACTCAGGGGCACCGGGACACAACATCAAATAATGCGAGGATTTTAAGTTTGAGCTAGAGCATCTGGTCAATACCGATCAAATTTGAGTAGTTCTACTCCGCCATTACTAAGAAAGTCGTCAGGAGAATGCGCGGTCGTAAGGATGACGGCCTGCCATGGCTTCATCTTTTGGATAATTTAGGCATCCCCTTTTATTTTTCAATCAAATGTTATCCCTCCCCCTTTTCTTTTGTAAAAGAAACTACGTCCAACCTGATGTCCTAAGGGGGGATACATAGGAATTCCTTATCGGGCCTAGTCTAGGAAATGGTTAGGGTAGAACGAAATTAGGGATAATTTCTATATAGCCCAAACTACGGAAGGACCTGATTTCCCGCGGAGGAATACGTAGGTAGTCTACTTAAGACTTGGCCCCTATATTATATAAATTAATCCACTCTTTTTATTAGAAGAGTTTTGGTCGCAACGACGTCGTGATAGCAAATTAACCATAAGACTTCCAAACCAAAACCATCAAAACCAAAAATGGCCAAAATACCCTCGGAATGGAGAATTAATCAAGAGTTCGGATAAAACACGTGGATCTATGTATTTTATATGAAACTTATCTGTGATATCTTGTATCATTAACATTGCTAACATCATCTGCCTTTGAGTTTTTCTTTTCTTAAATAGGTGGTTGATCCATGTTGTATCACACTGCATACTTCACAAGATCAATAGCCGCAACAACATCCCTTAACGAGCAGAACCAAGAAAAAATTACTGGTACTTCGGAAGACGGGCGTAACAAAGACGCTTTAGTCATAGAGGACCCGCACCTGAAGACCTTCAGAATCCATCACTTTATGAACACGTGATCAATTTACTATTTCAAAAGATCTTGGACCTCTAAGAACAGGTCACGAAGAATGAAGCAATCAACGCTGCTAGAGAGGCGGCCACTGTAACAAGAAGGCCTCTACCGCATTTTCCATCCATGAGCTCACTAATACCTGAGCATGTCCCAGCCACTAATTCCCACATTAGTACCTCGTACCAAACCCCCAAACCAGCAAGTGCCACTCACTTACCCGGGATTTCCAGCTCAGTGCCTTCATATCATGCACTACCTACTTATGTTAATCCTAGCATACACCCAAATACCGCTACTCATCAAACACCCAGAACTGCTAGCACTCCCAGAAACCACCAAGTTTATCCCACAGTATCTTTCCACACCTCAATCACTCCCATTGACTCTTCACCCGAGCTAGACCATTATGAAGAAATGGAAAAAGCATGAAGGGCCAAATAGAATAGAATGGATAGGAAAATGGTGCAGAAAATGGTGGACCTGCTTGAGAAGTCCAACAGAGGCTCTTGGATGTCAACGGGCCTAAGTTATGATGACCTGTGTATACATCCGGACCTAGACTTTCCTGAAGGCTTCAAAGTGCCAAAGTTTGAACTATTCAATGGGGCAGGGAATCCCAAGGCTCATCTGAGAGCGTATTGCGACCAACTAGTAGGGATTAAGAGAAACTGGGCTCTAATCATGAGGTTGTTTAGCCGAAGCCTCACTGGAGAAGCATTCAAATGGTTCACAACCCAGGATATATGTTGTTGGGACACCTGGGAAGACATGGCGGGGGATTTCAGTTTAATGTGGAGATTGTTCCTGACCGTTATTACCTGGAAAAGGTCAAGCAGAAGTCTGCTGATAACTACCGCAAATATGCGAGCAGATAGAGGGTTGAAGTCGCCCGAGTACAACCACCAATAAGTGAAGAGGAATTATTTTATGTCTTCATCCGATCGTAAGAATCGAATTTCTATGACCACATTCTATCCATGGCCAGGAGGATTCTCTGAATTTGTGAAAATAGGAGAGGCGATAGAGGACGACCTCAAGTTAGGAAGGATTGTCAGCGTAGCCAACAAGGCTAGCTTATAAAACACTACCGGGGCCATAAGGTAAAAGAAGGAGGACGTAGCAAACGTCTTCCATACACCCATCTTGAGAAGAGGAAAGAAGGAAGGATCACAGTTTTCTTTTGACATATATCAGTCCCTACCTTCGAGCAACTACATGTCCTCTCCATACAACCTTGTGCTAGTTTTCTAAACACAACCAAACTATCAAATACCAGTTCCAGCCTACCAAGCTCTACAACTAAATTACAAAAAACCAATACCCATTTATCAAGCTCCACAACCAAATTACCAAATGTCGGCACCTATTTATCAAGCACCCAGAACCATTAAAATCATCAAAACCAGCCGTCTCCGGCTACATGTGTTTTTCCATATCTGAACATCGAAAATAAGCCTCCACAGATGTTTACTCTACTTCTTGAAACTCGAACCATGTTGTTCGAAAGATTGAATGGTGTTGGAATTATTCAAGCTATTCCGCCAAAACATACTAACCCTAGGAGCCATTTCTTTCAAGCCGACCAAACTTACACATACCACTCCGAAGGGAGAGGACATAATACAAAAGACTATATCAATATGAAACATAAGATACATGACTTGATTGACAAAAGGGAAATCATTTTGGAGATGGCATCACCAAATATGAACACCAATCCCCTGCCTAACCATGTTGCTAACCATATTTATATGATCGAGCGGGAGAAAGATTGGGCTCTATGCAAGCCATTGATCCAAGAGTCGGTTTAAATCCGGGAGAAAATGGTCACCTCTCTTACTCTACAAGAATGGCCACAATTCAAAGTGTTGATCTCAACACCATTCGTAGCTCAGGTGTCGTAAGAGATAGTCTGAGCCCCGAGGAATGAATTTGTCATCTAAGCAGTGGTAGCTTACGAGATGACGAGATCATGGAGATGTTATACTCCCGAAGAATTGGCGCAGGGAGTGCCCCAAAAATAAGGGAACCAAAGAAGGCCCATTACTGAGGGAGAGGCCAGAGATTTTTGGAGTAGAATGCAGCCAAAAGAACATTCCATTGTGAACACTTATGGAAGACATTAGTCCAGATATCGATAATGGAACTGCTCCTGAGTTCGTCGCAACATCGTCTGGCCCTGATGAGAGTATTAGACGAAGCACACGTCCTTGCAGGGACAAGCAGTGAAACTTTAGCCGACATGGTCGGCCATGTCATTGAGGGCCACCAAATTTCCTTCATTCCAGACGAGTTAACAAAAGAAGGAACAACCCACAACAAAGCTCTTTATATCACTGTCAAATGTATGGACAAAGTTATAGATCGAGTATTAATCGACAATAGGGTCGATCTCAACATATGCCCCAAATCTACACTCAAGCAGCTGGGTTATGATGTTGGGAAAATACGCCAGAGCCATACCAACATGAAATTCTTCGAGGGAGCTCAACATGATCCTATTAGTGAAATAGACCTCAACATCCAAATGGGGCCTGCCGAATTCACTATAGAGTTTCAGGTTATATCAATCACTGCCAACTACAATCTATTGTTGGGCAGGCCTTGGATCCACATGGTCGGAGCAGTACCGTCATCACTCCACCAATCATTGAAGTTTGTATAGTAGAACCATGAGGTGGTAATTCACAGAGTAGGTAACATTCATAACTACCCCATAAATTTCGTGCTAGTGAACGAGGAAACCTCCAAGGACACAGATTTTCATGTGGTAGAACTCATGGCAGCTACCCTCAAAAGAGAGGACGAGCAAAGTCTTATGCCACTAGTTTATAAGATGATCGTCGCCACTATGATTCAGAACGGATTTGAACCCGCCAAAGGTTTGGGTAGAGAGCTCCAGGGTATTATAGAATCGATCTCCATCCCGAAAAATGGTTATCATTATGGCCTTGGGTATGTCCCAGACTATGAAGAAGCCTCTGAAGCTGATCAAAAGAAGAGGGGTCCTCCATAATTACATAAGCTTTTTCCAAATATGTACCTATCATTCCCCATCACAATGGCGGAGACGCGAATACATGTATTTATAGCTCAAAATAAAGTTATGGCAACATGATCAATCAAGGCACTATCCCAACAGCAGACAACAAGAACAAACTCAAACATTTTCACCCAAGCTAGCATAACTGAATACATTGGTCACCTAAGGGATGCCTAGTGGATTCAGAATTCAAGAGATGACACAAGACATGAGCTAGAAGTTGCACAAGATGGGACTCAGGTGATTCAATTTTCTACCAATCAATTGTGTATCAACAAATAACATTTTCAGAATATATTCCTCAAATTGACATGGGATTGACACACATATATTAATTAGTTAACCATCAGACACAGGACATGAGATTGACTCTCGTTGGCACACTAGAAGTCATCAAATTGATACATTAGTTAAAATTGAAACCTTGAACCTTCTTGCATATGCCCATTGTGTCTAATGGTTAACTGGTTAATATATGTGTGTCAATCCCATGTCAATTTGAGGAATATATTATGAAAATGTTATTTCTTGATACACAATTGATTGGTAGAAAATTGAATCACCTGAGTCCCATCTTGTGCAACTTCTAGCTCATGTCCTATGTCATCTCTTGAATTCTGAATCCACTAGGCATCCCTTAGGTGACCAATGTATTCAGTTATGCTAGCTTGGGTGAAAATGTTTGAGTTTGTTCCTGTTATCGCCTTTGATTGATCATGTTGCCATAACTTTGTTTTGAGCTATGAATGCATGTATCAAGTTTCTTGTTTTTTACGCATGTGAATATGAAGTGTGCGATTTAGTATATTGTGCATCCTCTACCCTTTAGTGTGTCATTTGGTATTTTTGTCTTGATATACACCGTAATATACAAGTTGTATATCATGTATACTTAGTGTATATAAGGTATACATATCTGATATACTGCCTGTGTATATCAAATGGACGAACCTCATTTAAAAGTCTTTTGGGCCTAGCCTTATCTTCTTGTTATTGTAGTATGCCTTTCTAAGTTGTCAACACCGAATGTTTGGGCTTGGCCCATTTATTTTCCTTTGCATATGTTGTCGACTGAATTGGGCTCAGTCTTTATTGTGATCATGGTTGGATGTATTTAGTTGGGCTTTTTTTATATGAACTATTAGCCGCCGAAGAGTGGCAGTCCTTGCATGTCTATTTTTCTTTAATTATGTATTACTTTTTTCACATTGTACTTAGATAATTTTAGATAACTTCTAACTTAGATGCTCCTTTTCCCATTCTCTTCCTCTTTGTCCACGCACGACAAGATGGGCCCTCGTGGGCCTCTTTATTTACTTCAACCGATTGGGCCAATACATTCTATTCGATAGAGTCCGACAAGTAGCTACGCAAGAAGGCCCAACTATGAGTGAAAATAGTCAATTGGTGTGCTTAGGTAGGCCCACCAGCCTGAACTCATCTCCTTTAATTTTAATGTATTTGTATTATATATACTATTTCCATGAAATAGGAATTTTGATATATTGGAACCCCTTTATGGTTATGACTTAGGATAGGCAAACGATACGTACATCATTTAGCTAGAATCATCATGAAAATAGATTTCAAGATAATTAACTTCACTTGTATATTTAAATAGATGAAAAATCAGATTGGTTTTCGAACTTTAAATTAATCGGATTATTTTTGGGCTGGATTTAAATATAAACAGAATTGTTTTTGTTACTTAAAAATGGTCTAGAAGAGTTTAGACAAGTTCGAATTTCCAAAAATGACGGAGCTGGACTGAAAAAGAAAAATGCCTTTGTGGACTGATTTTGGGCCAATCCCAACTAAGTTGTTTTAAAAGAAGAAACTAAAACCTTTCAGAATTGGAGTTGATGTATGGGTTTAGGAAAAGTTGTATGATATGGTTTGCTTTGGGAAATAGCATGTCAAAGGAAAAACCTATTTCTATTATTTTAAACCCTAAACATGTCATTTCAAAATTGAATTATAGTCTTTTTGAACATAAAAGATTTTCAAAAAAATGCATAAGGAATATTTGACAACCAATTGGACTAAAAATTAGTAGAGTTTTACTCAAATTAAGTTAGTGTGCTTTTAGTTTGGAAATGAATTGACAAAACTACCCCTATACGAACCATTTTAAGCGGAATTTAACTCCTTGATTTTTTAAAAAAACCTTGTCGAGTTTGAAATAAAATAAATGACATGAATTTTTGTGGGAAGTAAAATTTTAAGCAATTTATAACTTTAAACATTCTATAGAACTCGAAGGTCAATCATATTCTACAGATCCTTAATAACGGGGTGTCTAACACCTTCCCCGGGGATCACCAGAATCCTTACCTTGACTCTAGTTTAAAAAGGATTTTTCACGGACTTTTCTGAATAAACCCTTTTAACATGATTTTACTAATTTACCTATAAATTAGGTGGCGACTCTAAAATAAATTATCCGACTTAGAACACCAACAACCTCTTAGTAGATTTTATGCCTCCACATAAAAGTGAATCATAGCAACGGCTAGGAGGACATTCATCAAGTTTAAATATGCATGTGATAATCCAACAATCATGAGAAAACATGCAGAGAAATACTTAAGCTATATTAGACATTGGCATTTTAAAATCAGACATGATATGGTTTACATGGTTATCAAACAAATTATGAGTTAACAAATCACCAAAACCACAATCAAAACATATCTAGGACCTAATAGAGACAGGTTTGACAGGTAAATATCAAAATGCAAGCAACATGTATTAAACATGCCAAAACATTGACTTTTAAAGTAAACCAAAACATCATCCCAACCATTCACATTACATAAAGTCAGTACTGGACCTCAACCTATTACACTAGGACATGGAAAAACACTTAAACTAGCCAGTGTCATGTGGGTACTCAGATGATCTATATTAGACAGATATTGAGACAAAACCATTATCATGTAATCCTTAAACTAGCATAACATATTTGAGGGTGAACAGTCAATATTGTAGATCACTTATCCAATCCGAGTCATGATACTTCTGAACAGTTTGCTATCCTACAACTCTTAAATGCCAATTTTATTGAATAATTTAGCAACTAGGATCACCCACAAACGGATTAAACACACACCATACTTAAATATTTATACAAATCTACACCGGATCTTACCTAATTAAACGCAGTACACCAGTCAGGGGTTAATAAAAGCATTTAGATATCACTAATCTTACGTAATTAAATAGGTTACACAACTAGAATACTTAATATGATTAAAGCTCCTAATAAGGACAAAGATAACTAGATTAAATCAAACAAACACATAGAAGTAAAAGGATAGAGGGGAAATCAAACATACCTTTCTTAGGTGCAGCCATGAATGAGAATTCGAAGTGGAAAGCCTCATCCAAATCCCATCAAAACTCAGTCGCACAAAGAAATGAAAAAAAAGTTTAAAATTTGACTTTCCTAAACTTATCGAAGGCTAGGATTCCAAAAAAAGGATTTGAAACCCTATGTACCGAAGATCTAAAGACTATTGCTCGATAATAATGATTCAAAGATTAAAAATCGAACTCCCAAAATATGAGAGAATACGGTCTTTTTATAGGCGTAAACAAGTCTTGAATTTACATCTGAATCTGATATGGGAGAGGAGAGTTTTTGGGGGAAAGATCACCTTCAATACCGCTCAAACTCAGTCAGCCAATGAAAATTACGAGTTTGAAAAATCAAATGGACAAATCTTATTAAGAGATATCCTTTCTTTCACAAAAAATGATAGAGAGGGGGTTTTACCGTTGGGTGGTGGCATACATGCGGAGAGAGGAGAGAAGATACAAGAGTCATTAAAGAGTCTGCGCACTGCAGTGTTGCCAAACATGGCGTAGACAAAGAAAGAGGATAAGACGGGGCGGCGGCAAGGGTTTGAGAACCTTTGGCCGTTTGTCTCAAATGAAGGAGATAGGGCGAAATGCCCCTCTAAGCGTTATTTGGGCCGGGTCAAGTCCTTTTTGGACTAGGCTAGGCCGATTGGAAAGTAAAATTGCCCAAATTATGTGTTAAAAGGGGTGGGGTGGAAAGGGTTGCAGCGTGGCCAATTTGACTTCAATTACAAATCAATTTGGTTAGAATTAAAACAAGTGAGTAATTAGAAAGAAAAACATAAAATGTCAAGGCTTTAAGGAATTTAAATTAAATTAAGAAATAACATTGAGACTCTATTTGACACTCGATTTAATTAATTTAACTTTCCTTGATTTTATGGAGTAAAATATTAACCATTTTATAAAAGCTAATTTAGATAATTAATTAGACAATTGTATTTATTAATTTATAAAATTAATAAATATTTCTTAGAAATATGTAAAAAATATTCAAATGATTTACAATAGTATACTTGATGATATTTTTCCAAATGAAATACAAAAATGCAACTCGGATAATTTTGTAAAATCAATTTTGCTTCGTAAAATGCATATTTTTCTCCGTTCATGACTCAAAAAATTTAAATAATTAAATAACAGTATTGGAGTATAAAAATTAGGTGTCAACAATTGCTCCTTCGTTGTTCGGGGATGGCGGGACCATCCATGAGCAATGAAATTTGACAAACGTAATTTTTGACCGACCAAGTCAAAACGCTTCTCACTTTTTGTGCAATATTCTAGAATTATGGTCGGAACCTAGTTTCTGGGATTCCTACTTATCTCAGGCTATATGAAAATTTAGGCCAATTGTAGTTCGACTTAATGAGGACTAAATAAAATAAAATTTTAAAACAACTCTTGTTGGAATGTGTCTGCTCTCTGGTATTGAGTTCTCTTACATATCCCCGATTTTGGGAATCAGGTCACTTATAGTTCAACTCAATCAGACGAAAAGGCTACCCCTTATGTGAGAATAACTCTAAAAATAAAAAGAAAAAGTATGTGTGGTTGAGCGTGGTATAGAGTGGCTTACGAGTCATGTCTAGAGAGCTTGACTCTCATGGAACCATATCTCGACTGGCTGCGCAAAAAAAAATTCCATGTATGATCTGCATGCGTCTGGATTTAGTTTGATTTAGAGGTGGCCAGTGGGCTGGGCTGGGCTCAGGTCTGGCGGGGTCGGGGTCGGGTCTGGCGGGACTTGCTCTAGTCCCGTCCCGATCCCGATCCCGTCGGAATCGGGTCGGGGCGGGGTCGGGATCGGGGCGGGTTCCGGCGAGTTTTCCTTTTTTTTTTTTAAATAACATATGTATAAAAAAAAACTCAATAAACAAGACAAGATAGTATAATAAAAATATCTCAATGTTGTTTTTGTGCCTCTTATATTATTTAATAGATATATGATTTTTTGTAATACAAATACAATTGTCTAAAATCTAAATTGCAACTTTGTGGTGTTGTTCAAAAGTTGCAAATTACATAATAAAATTGCAATTAAAAAAATTACATTCTCAAAAAAACCTGTTCTAATTGCTTGATGATTTCCTATGGTACTTCGGTTGGAATTGGTATTTGTTGGTCAAATTGATCCACGTCACTTCCACCACCTTCGGATAAGATTTCATTGTAGTTTTCGTCTTCTTCTTCGTTGATCTCCGGTTGACCGCACCTTCTCCGCTCTACTCATATCCAATCTCTGAATAATACTGCAATTTCCAAGTTGTCTTCGGCTAATGAGTGTCTGTGGTCTCCTATTTGATATCTGCCGGCAGAAAAAGCGCTTTCAGACGCAGTTGATGACGCTTGAATGTTCAAAACATCTCGGGTCATCAATGAAAATGTCGGAAAGGTCTTCTCATTCCCCCTCCAGTATTTTAGCAAGTCTTCATGTCCATCTTCATTGATAACTTCTTGGTACGGTACAGAACCCTGCAAAAAAAAATATCCAACTCGCTAATTTGGTTAGTAGTAGAGGTACAGCCGCACATTCTATTTCTAAGGCTTTCAATACTAGCCGCAGAAATAGCATGTCTTTTGTGAGGTTGTGTTGAAGATGAAGAAAATGGTATGGAAGCCGATAAGTTACTAACATTTTCTTGTTGATAAAATCTATATATTTTTTTGCATTGGTGTTCTACGCTAGACAACACTTCTTCTTTAGTTTGTTCAATAGGTGGTGGGTGATTTAGATTTTTGGGACTTGGAGGTGGTAGTACTTCTATGCAATCGTAAATAGTTTCAATTAGTGATTTAGTACCGTCTATTTTAATAGTCGGATTTAATACAGAACCAATAATATAAATAGTGAGAATAGGAATAATTTTTTTTTTATTTTGACAAACATTTTTTTAATAGCTGCCATATAAGCTGGTTTTTCCATATATTCACTAAGTAATAAAAATATTAGAGTCATATAAAACAACATAGTTGAAATAGTAGGATAATATATACAGGAAAATTCTTTTGTTGCTTGAAAAATTTTCTCTAATAATACAATAAGTTCAGAAATTTTTACCCAATCACTATCTACAATCATATCAGCTGGATTTTGATTATGAGAGTTAAAAAATAAAGTTATAGGTTTTCTATAGTCATAAGCAACAAGTAGTTGCTCGTATAAAGAATTCCACCTAGTCGATACTTCTTGTGGAATTTTTCTATAAAATAGTCCACAATCGTGACAAGTTTTTTTATATTCTTTTCTACGTTGTACTTTATTACTTTTAAAAATAAAGTTTATAGCAAATTGTATTTTACTAAGAATGTCTTCAAAAAGTGATAGACCATCCTTTTACAATTAAGTTATATATATGGCACGCGCATTTTATATGAAAATGATCTGGAAAAGATAGAGTTAAACTATTTTTTAAAATTGTAATTGCGTAATTGTTAGAAGAAGCGTTATATAATGTAATAGTCATAATCTTATCGGTTATTCCGTAATAATGGCACACTTGATAAATATTATCTGCAATAAAAGTACCAGTGTGCCTATCATCTATATATCTATACGTTAAGATACGTTTTTGCATAGACCATATATAATCTATCCAATGACAAGTTACAGTTAAATAATCATGGTCGTTAGTACTACGACCTATATCAGACGTGATAGATATTTTGCCATTAAAATGATATAATGAATAACGTAAATATTGTTGATATTTGATCTAGGAAAACCGTTAAAAGTTGATCTAGGAAAACCGTTAAAAGCAGGATTATATATATCTCTAATGTAATGAATAAAACCGGGAGATGAAGGAAATGAAAAAGGCAAACCCTCCACAGCAACTAATTTTGATATTGCTTCCCTATCTCTATGTTTATTGTATTTAGGGCCTACAATTCCCCCAGTCATAGGGTTAATTTGACCATGTACTTGGTCCGGGACAGTATCAGTATGTGAACCTTGTCCCGATGGAGCGGGCGTTTGATGCACCCGGTTTTGAAGCCTGGTATTGGGCATACCTAGCTGGATGAGCACTTACTATGTGTCTAGTTAAACCCCCCCGTCCCACCGTGACATTTTCCAGTTTTAAATTTTAAAACATTTTTACAAATTTTACATATAGCTACTTGATTCTCTACGTCCCTATCAAAAAATGTCCATGTATCTGATTTTAATGGTCGTTTTGCTGGACCTCGTCTCATACTAGGGGGAATATGAGGTATTTCAGTTGAAGGTGCACTAGTGGGTGTGTTGTCATCAACATTAGTTTGTGTATCATCTAGATCATCGTCTAAATTAAAGTCTTCTTGAGTTTCAGAAAATAGCTCCTCGTCTAAATCTAATGGTATTGTAAGAAAATGTTGAGTATCAACAAAATCATCCTATGTAGGAATAAGATGACTAGAAGAAGTACATTTGCCCTGGTTGTCCATACTAGAAGAAGCACCCTTACTCTTACCCTTAAACATACCTCTTAATCCTTCCATTTTAATTATGATAATAAATAATTAAAGATAATAAAATTAAGTGCGCTAAATAAAATAAACAGACAATAACAATTTAATGAAGGACCGAATGTACCAAACGCCGACGTAACGTCGACGTGTAATCGAGAGGTTGAAAATTGAAACTTTGCTCGATGGAAGATCCTTAAGCTAGTTGCCAACTTCACTCCCAATTCCCAAATGAATAAATAAAATTGAATAATTAGTAAACAATGTAGACTTGTAGAGAGAGATATTGAGAGATTAGAGAGATTGTATGAAGATTTGTGAGAAAGATGAAGAGAAAATGAGTTATTTATAGTTGAAAAATTGGGTTAAAGTGTAAATATAATAACTTATGGGTTAAAAATAAATATTAAGGGATAGGGGGGTTGGGGGAGGGGGGGAGGCCTAAAATGGCCGTTGCCCAATGGCTAAAATCTAAAATGGTCGTTGGTGCAATGGTTATATTTGCAAAGGGGTCGGGGCGGGCGGGCTCGGGGCGGGCTCGAGTCTGGTGAGACAAGACATTGTCCCGTTCCGAGTTCGAGTCCCGCTACCGTTTTGTTTTTTTTTACGCGGGGTCGGGACGGGGTCGGGTCGGGTCGGGGTCGGGCCTTCCCGGCCCACTGGCCATCCCTAGTTTGATTGGCTTTCACTCTCAGCCGCTCCGAACCTATTTTCCATTTGCTTAGGCAATATTGTGGGGTGTGAGATGTCATTATCATACTCATCGGTCTTGATATTCTGAGTGGGTATCCTCTCGACATTGCTTGGCTCATACTCTTTTTCCAAGAGCATGAAGAAATAACTTCCTACACTTTGTCGTGGGTGAATGGCCCTCTCGACGTCTTTGTTTAAAATGAATGGCCCTCTCGATATTTTTTCTTTGCATGACCTTCTCGGTATTTCTGTTTGCATGGCCCTCTCAGTAATTTCATTTTAATAACGCTCTCGGTATTCTTGTGTGGTCATTTCGGCAATTTTTTTTGAATGTCTTGGCATTCTTGCATGGCCCTCTCGGCAATTTTGTTTGAATGACCCTCTCGACATTCTTGTATGGACCTCTCGACAGTTTTGTTTGAATGGCCCTCTCAGTATTCTTGTATGGCCCTCTTGACAATTTCATTTGAATGACCATCTTGGCATTTTTGTATGACCCCCTCGGCATTCTTGTATGGCCCTCTCGACAGTCTTGTTTAAATGAACCTCTTAGCATTCTTGTATGGCTTTCTCGATAGTTTCATTTAAATAACCCTCTGGAAATTCTTGTTTGGCCCTCTCGACAGTTTCATTTGAATGACCCTTTCGGCATTCTTATATTGCCCTCTCGACAATTTCATTTGAATGACCCTTTCAGTATTCTTGTATGACCCTCTCTGCAGTTTCATTTAAATTACCCTTTCGACATTCTTGTATGACTCTCTCAACAATTTCATTTGAATAACCCACTCAGCATTCTTGTATGTCCCTCTCGACATTCTTGTATGGCCTTCTCGACATTGTTTGTATGAATAACCCTCTCAGCATGCAAATGACAAATATGGTCTTCTTGGCTGAATCATTTTTCTTTCATCCTTTATTTTGGTTGTGACCCTCTCAGTCTGATTATCGTTTTTCCATTTGTTGGATGTGAACCACCTGGTCTGATTACCATTTTGTCCATTCATATAGCCTTTTGGCTCGATTATGCCGCCCTCATGGCATTTTGTCATTTTATAGCCCTTTCGGATAGATTGTGTCGCCCTTGTGGCGCTTTGTCCTTATATAGCCCTTTCGGCTAGATTGTACCGCCCTTGTGGAAAATTGTCGCGCTGGAGATTCTCCTGATTTGCTGGCTTTACACTGTGTTTGACATTATGAACAAACGGGTTAGTTAACATATGCCGCAGGCCTCCCGGTGACACATTGGAACCTACATCCACAGAAAAATTGTTAGTTTAATGAGGTTAGCTGGTGTCATTGGTCCTTCCGCTCTCCTTTCGTCGAGTTGTGGTGTTTTTCCACCGTGGTTTTTGGTTTGGTAGCATGAGTTTTTTTAGTATAGTAAAAACATTTTGAATATTAATTTAAAACATGTTGATCAAGAAAGATAAAAGATCATTTTTTTCAAAATTCTTGATTTAATGTCATGACATGTACGTTTAAAGCGAGACTGCTCTCTCGGCTTTGTTCTCGCGGAATTTTTGAGATCTTCTCAAAATTCTGCTCCAGTCTGAAGCTTGACGATTCTATGATGAAGAAATTTTCTAGACCCCCTTTAAAATTCTGCCCCAGTTACGAAACATTCTCTGAGCTTTGTTTAAAGGAATTTTTAAGATCCTCTAAAAAATTCTACCCCAGTTGAAGCTGTGATGGCGATCATCTCTTTGTCGATTCTGAACTTCAGTGGCTTCCTAAGGATTTCTTTGTTCTATTGGTGCGACCGAGCTCAAAGAGCGCCTACGTATCTTGTCGCAACAGGAATCAGGTCGAATGTAGTTCAGAATAAACATAATTGGGTTTTTCTAAAAATATGACCGAGTCCAAAATGGACTGCCTATGTATCCCGCCTTAGAGGAAATCATGTCATTGCGTAGTTCATATTACAAGAAAATGTCATTTGGATTTTGTTTCTATTACATGGAAAAAGACCGAAACCCGACAAAGGTTCCTCTACGTATCTATGTTGTAAGAGATAGGTCTTGATGTAGTGATTATAAGTAAAGAAATGCGATTACAAATAAAGGCGTGCATTCATGCGTACTATCTCTTGATTGCGTCTGAGTTAATTGCTTTGGGACACTATTGGCCATCCATTTTTGCTAGGATTACCGTTCCTCCGGAGAGTACTTTGCGAACCATGTAGGGCTTTTGCCAGTTGGGTTGAAATTTTCCTTTGTATTCATCTTGGTGGGGGAATACTCTCTTGAATACCAGCTGTCCTATCTGAAAGATTCGGCACTGACCCATTTTTTAAAGACGTGGGTGATTCTCTGGTAGTACAATTGACCATGATAGACAACGATCATCATTTTCTCATCAATTAGAGACATTTGCTAATATCTTTTCCGGACCTATTCTAACTCTGCTTCTTGGATAATCCATAGTGATGGTATCTCGACCTCGGCTGGAAAAATGCTTCTGTTCCGTAAACAAGCAAATACAGTGTGGCTCCCATCGAAGTTCTTGTCATGACTCTGTACCCAAGAGCATAGGGCAATTGTTCGTGCCAACCTTTGTAGTTATCTATCATCTTTCTCAGTATCCTCTTGATATTCTTGTAGGCGAATTCTACGACCCCATTCATTTATGACCAATACACTTTGGAATTTCGATGAGTTATATAGAATTGGTCATAGATATCTCTCATCAGGTGACAGTTCAAGTTTGCTCCGTTGTTTGTGATAATAGACTTTGGAATGCCGAATTGGCAGATGATATTGTTCTTTATGAAATTAGCCACTACCTTCTTTGTTACTGACTTATGTGTGGTAGCCTCGACCCATTTGGTGCAATAGTCTATGTCGACCAGGATAAAATGATGTCCGTTAGACGTTATCAACTTAATTGGTCCAATCATGTCCGTACCCCAAGCAATGAACGACTAAGGTAAACTCATGGCGTTGAGATCATTTGGTGGGACTCTAATCAAATCTCCATGTATCTAGCATTGATGACATCTTTGCACAAATCTGGCACAATCGGTCTCCATAATCATCCAGTACTAGCCGGTTTAGAAGATCTTCTTTGCCAAGACAAAACCATTCATGTGAAGTCTATAGGCCCCGACGTGCAGTTCTTTGAGTAGTTTGGTGGCCTCCGCAACATCCACACATTTGAGCAAACCTAGACATGGTATCTTTCTGTAAATCATATCTTCATTCAGAAAGAAATTGTTGGCCATTTTTTGAAGGGTTTTCTTCTGATTCTTTGTGGTACATGATATTTTCCTTTCTCCTAGTAATCTTTCAAATCAGCATACCGTGGTTTGCCGTCAGGCTCTACCTCCACACGAGAATAGTAGGCATGTTCATCTTTCAAACTTATCTCAAGCGGATCGATGTGAATGCTTTTAGGATGCTGTATCATAGAGGCTATAGTAGCGAGAGCATCGACGAACTCATTCGGCGCTTTTGTGGTATGTATGAACATAATCTTTTTGAATCTATTACTCAATCTTTGGATGAAATTGACATATGGCAGGATTTTTGCATTCTTTGGTGCCCATTTTCCTTATTCTTTGAGAATCAGGAGATCTGAATCACCTATTACTAACAACTCCTCGATGACTTTATCGAGTGCCATTCGGAGACCTAAAATGCAAGCTTCATATTCTGTCATGTTATTGGTACATCGAAATGTGAGTTTAGAGGCCATTGAATATTCCATGTTTCTGATTCGAATACTACTCCGATTCTTGAACATTGATAATTAACGGCACCATCGAAGAACATTCTCTATCTTGAATAAGGTTCTTTCTAACCTTCGTCTATCATGAGTACCTTTTCATCTGGGAAATATGTTCGGAGGGGTTCTGTATTCTCATCCACTGGGATTTTAGTGAAAAAATCAACCGGTGATTGCCCTTTCACGACTTTCTGAACCACATATACAATGTCGATTTCACTCAACAACATCTGTCATTTGGCCAGCTTTCCTATGAGCATAGATTGGCAGAAGGCGTATTTCAAAGGATCCTTTCTGGAGTTGAGATGGGTAGTGTAGGATGACAAATAATGACTCATCTTCTGGACTCTCCATGTTAATGCACAACATGTCTTTTCTACCAAGGTATACCACGTTTCGCAGGTGGTAAAATTCTTGCTCAAGTAGTAGTTAGCATGTTCTTTCTTTTCGGCCTCATAGTGTTGTCCTAACACGTATCTGAAAGCTTTGTCCGATACTGATAGATACAGTAACAGGGAACTACCCGGTCTTAGAGGGACCAAACATGAGGATTTGAGAGGTACCTTTTGATTGTGTCAAATGATTTCTAACAATTATTATGCTATTTTGTCGGTGCGTCTTTCTTTAAGAGCTTGAGTATGGGTTCCACAGTCACTGTGGACTGAGCTATGAAGAGACTGATGTAATTCAACCTTCCCAGGAAACTCATGACCTCCTTCTTGGTCTATAGAGGAGGTAAATCCTATATGGCTTTGATTTTTGATGGATCTAACTTTATGCCCCTCTAACTGACTATAAACCCGAGAAAGTTTCCAGTGGTTACCCTAAATGTACACTTGGCTGGGTATAACTTCAGATTGAAGTTCCAGAGGCTATCAAAGAAATTCCGCAAGTGAGTGAAATGATCGACACTTTCCTTTGATTTGATGATGACATCGTCCACGTATACTTCAATCTCCTTGTGGATCATGTCATGAAATATACTTGATGTATATAAGGAGGGGTTTGTGAGGGTTGGTTGGTCGGAGTTTGGGTGGAAATGGGTTGACACAAAAATGGACTAAAATGCAGGTTGTCGGGTTCTCGGGTTTTGCGGACTGTTTGGGAGTTGTGGGGGTTGCACGGGTGGTTTGGGGTGGAAATAAGTTAAGGCATTTTGTGGGGATGTTCTACATGTTGAGGGTTATGTTGGTGGTTGGTGTTTGGTGGTTGGGCGGTGGTAAGGTGGCGGAAGTATCGGGGCAGTAGATTGATGATTTAGGGACTCGATCGGGATATCGAGGAAAATAGTTGGGGTGTTTCAGTTAATGACCTTTTGTGTGTGGGTTGGGGAAATTTTGTAGTTGATGGTGGTGAAAATGATGAATTAATTTGGACAAGGATTGGACACGAGGTTGGTAAGGACAAGCTCGGGTGCAAACCAAGAGAGGTAGGCCGAAAGGCCGGATAAAACCTTGGCTTGGGTATAGTTAGATCACAAAAGTTCTAACTAAACTTACACCAAAGGAACCTTGGCTTGGGTATATCTAGATCAAAAAATTTCTAACTAGACTTACACCGAGGGGTTGACCCACAAAAGGATCGAGGTTTGGACCACAAAAGGACCAACTAAATTACAAAAGTTGAATAACTTAGCAAAGTTGAATAAAACTCAAATATATTTCATATAACTTCAATGTTTATTTATATCAACTACATGTCATATTTATACTAGTACTTAGACCCTTCTAGAAGATAACTAGATAGACACAATACATGAACCATTAGGCCACAATGGGAAAGGAAAGTGGTTCGGCCGAATTGGGGAAGGGATCGACCAACTCTTCATGTTCTCTAGCCCACCCTTTTGTGTCACCCATGTAGATAAGTGTCATACTAGATAGTTCATGAATCATCTCCTTGGAAAACATTGGAAGCTTCTCCTCTTAGCATGTATCTTGGCCGAATGAAAAGGGGAAATGCTCGGCCAACCCTTCATGTTCTCTAGGCCAACCTTTTGTGTAATCCACGTAGATAAGTGCATGAACTAGTTAGTTCATGAATTACCTCCTTGGAATCTTCTTCTTCTAGATGGTTCTTGGCCTTGTCACCTTACTCTAGTACACGACATATTAATTATGTCCTAAGGAGAGCTAGTAGTTATTAAATGACATACTAATTATGTCCTAAGGAGAGCTAGTAGTTAAGCTAGGAATTAAAATAAGCTAAAAGGAAGTGGTCTTGGCCAAGACCTACATAACAACCGAAAATAAACATGTTCCTTCTTGGATCGTCACATCCAATCTTTAACTCACTACATATTCCATTCCATATTACGTATATCATCATATGACGGACAACAATCTTTGGCATTCTTTGCAAGTGACGTCTTGGCTCATGTTTGGAGCTTAAGCTCGTGGCCTTTCTTTCATCAATCCCCCCTTCTTTAAAAGAATTTGTCCTCAAATTCTCGCCATCTATGTAGGGTGATAAGTTTCCAACATGAAACGTTGAACTAATACTATCGTATTCGTTCGGAAGTTCTATCTTGTAGAAGGATCTCACCATATCAAAGTCCTTGCCATAAGTAGAATAATTGTGTCGTGCACCACCCAATTTTCCACTAGAGAGGGCAATGGATCTCTTGCCTTGAATAAGGATGGTACCAACACCAATTCCACTAGTATCACTTTCAACTTCAAGTAAATATTCAAAGTTCGGAATAGGGGTAGCATGGGTACAAACATCTCAAATTAAACGATGAGAACAAGTAGCCAAATCATGGAAACCTTTTACCTCACTTACATTCGTAAGTGCGGGCCAACTCCAGATAGTTTTCACCTTGGATGGATTCACATGAATGTCCTCGGATGATGCTATGTATCCCATGAATGGTTGTAGTACCTCATGCATGAATCTCATGAAAAAGCTTGGAGCATTACACAATCCTAACGGCATCACAAGCCATCCGTACAAACCATATGGGATGTTGAAAGCCATCTTCCATTCACCTCTCTCTTGGATCTTTATTTTATGGTAACGACTCATCAAATCTATATTGGAGAACAACTTGGCCCCACTCAATTCATCCAAGAGATCTTTCAATCTCGGCATATGAAACTTGCACTCCACGGTGATGTTATTGACTGCTCGACTATCAATACACATATGCCAAATCTCATTATTCTTTGGCACCAATAAGACGGGTGCCGCACATGGACTAAAGTCCTCTTGGATAATGCCTTCATCTAGTAACTATGTGGCCTCTTTTGGATTGCATCTAGACTTCTATTGGCGGTAATCCGAGTGCAAAATCATCCGGAAACGCATCTATCAAGAGTTCATTCAAGTCGGCATGTTTATCCGCATCTCCCATAAGACTTTCCTTCTACTTGCACACCAATACATATATAGAACTCCAATTCTTCGAATCTTCTTCTATCTTCCATGCATCAAGTAAGAGGGCCTCGACCTTGTGTTTCTTGGCATTTCAGATCTTTATTTCCTTTACCTCACTAGGTGACAATGGCATCAATCAGATCTCCTTATCATCCTTTCGAAAATAATAGGTATTCTTCTCTCCATCATGTTGCATTTTCCTATCAAATTGCCATTGGCGACCCAACAAAATATGACAATCATCCATATGTAGGATGCTACACCATATTTTAGCCTCGTACTTACTAACCCGAAAGTTAACAAGAGCTTGTTTTACTACCTTTAGCCCATTGTCTTTGTTCACCCATCGGAGAGTATAGGGCTTAGGATGGTGGAGGGTAGGCAATTTCAATTTATCCACCATTTCTACGGAGGCCATATTGGCATAGCTTCCTCCATCAATGATCACATTACATACCTTATCTCTTACTTTGCATCGAGTGTAAAATATTTACTCTCTTTGTGTCTCCTCATGTTCTTCAAGTTGAACACTCAACACATGTTGGAGTACGAAACTTACACCCTTCTCCGCAAGAGCAACATCTTCCTCTTGAGCCTCCTCAACCTCGAGTTCCTCAATGGAAAAGGAATCCCCACTCTTGGTACTCTTCAATACCCCCTTTGTGACATCTACTTTCTTTCCTTTATCTTTTTCCACACTTTCTTGGCTATACAATGGGTTAGAAAAAGAGGTACTACCCTTTTCTTTAATGCTAGTGGGCTTTACGTAGGATTTTGGGATAACTTTCTTTTGTTATTTTTCAAACTTAAGGGCTAAGTGACATACATCTTCAAATGTGTTATATGTTGCCACTTCAACCTTCTCTTGAATTTCCATGTTCAAGCCTCTAATGAATCATGAAATTCGTTGAGTCTCCTTTTCTTCTAAGTCACAAATGATGACTTTCTTGAATTCTCGGACGTATTCCTCAACCTTAAGAACTCTTTGATGAAGTTTGGTAAGCTTAAGGTATAGGTATTGTTCATACTCCCTTGACAATAACTTTTTCTTCAAGTGTTTCTTTAGTTTGTCCCAAGAGTCAATCTTGGTTTTCACATTTCTCCTCCGACTTGTTTTGAGGTTTTCATACCACACGGAAGCGAATTTCTTCAACTTCAATGTAGCAATCTTAAAACACTTGTGGTCATCGTATTGCTTGTATTCGAAAGGCCTCTCAATGGCTCTTAACCATTTAAGAAACTCTTCCGGGTCCATGTTTCCTTCAAAGGTTGGAAGATCAAACTGTAGGGTTCGGTCATCTTCCCTTTTATGCCTCGGGTCCTCTTGGACAACTTTTCTTGCATGTATTGGGTTATTTTGTGCAACCTCCTCCCCGTACTCGGCATCATTAATCATGACACGCTCCGCAAACACTCTTCTTAAGAGTTACATTTGTTCCACAATAATGTCACTTATGGTGCGCCAAAGTTCTTCGTTCAAGTTAGTTATAGCGTCAAGGTGTGAGATGTGAATGCCTTGCTCTGATACCAAACTAATGTGTATAAGGAGGGGTTTGTGAGGGTAGGTTGGTCGGAGTTTGGGTGGAAATGGGTTGACACAAAAATGGACTCAAATGGAGGTTGTCGGGTTCTTGAGTTTTGTTGACTGTTTAGGTGTTGTGGGGGTTGCACGGGTGGTTTGGGGTGGAAATGGGTTAAGGCGTTTTGTAGGGATGTTCTAGTTACATTGAGGGTTATGTTGGTGGTTGAGTGGTGGTAAGGTAGCGGAAACAGATCGAGGTAGTAGATTGACGGTTTAGGGACTCGACCGGGATGTCGAGGAAAATGGTTGGGGTGTTCAGACGGTTTTATGGTGTTTAGGTTAATGACATTTTGTGTGTTGTTGGGGAAATGTTGTAGTTGATGGTGGTGAAAGACATGCTCGGGTGCAAACCAAGTGAGGTAGGACCAAATTTAGACAAGGATTGGACACCAGGTTGCGAAGGACAAGCTCGAGTGTAAACCAAGTGAGGTAGGCTGAAAGGCTGGATAGAATCTTGGCTTTGGTGTAGTTAGATCACAAAAGTTTTAACTAAACTTACACCGAGGAAACCTTGGCTTGGGTATATCTATATCACTAAAGTTCTAACTAGAGTTACACCGAGGGGTTGACCTATAAAAAGATCGAGGTTCGGACCACAAAAGGACCGATGACGCACAAAAGGACCAACTAAATTAACCAACACAAAAGTTGAATAACTTAGCAAAGTTGAGTAAAACTCAAATATATTTCATATAACTTCAATGTTTATTTACATAAACTACATGTCCTATTTATACTAGTATTTAGACCCTATAGAAGACAACTAGATAGATACAATACATGAACCATTCGGCCATAATGGGAAAGGAAAGTGGTTCGGACGAATTGTGGAAGGGATCGACCAAATCTTCATGTTCTCTAGACTACCCTTTTGTGTCACCCATGTAGATAAGTGTCATACTAGTTAGTTCATGAATCATCTCCTTGTGAAAAATTGGAAGCTTCTCCTCTTAGCATGTATCTTGGCCGAATGAAAAAGGGGATATGCTCGTCCAACCTTCATGTTCTCTAGGCCAACTTTTGTGTCATCCATGTAGATAAGTGCATGACCTAGTTAGTTCATGAATTACCTCATTGGAATCTTCTTATTCTAGATGGTTCTTAGCCTTGTCCTCTTACTCTATTACACGACATATTAATTATGTCCTAGGGAGAGCTAGTAGCTATTACACGACATACTAATTATGTCCTAAGGAGAGCTAGTAGTTAAGCTAGGAATTACAATAAGCTAAAAGGAAGTGGTCTTGGCCAACACCTACACAAAAGCCAAAAATAAACATGTTCCTTCTTGGATCGTCAATTCCAATCTTCAACTCCACTCCATATTCTATTCCATATTATGCATATCACCATATGACGGACGATAATTTTTGGCACTCTTCGCAAGTCACCTCTCGGCTAATGTTGGGAGCTTAAGCTCGTGGATTTTATTTTATCAATCCTTGTCATGGCTCTCATATAAATGGCACCGGCATTTTTAAGACCGAACGACATTACCCGATAATGGTACACTCCCCATGGTGTGATAAAAGTTGTATTCTCCGCATCTTCTTAGTGCAAAGCAATCGATGAATGACTGCAACTCATGCTTAGTGTAGTTGTAAATGAGGATATGGATATTTGGGAGTGGAAAAATATCTTTGGGATTGACTCTGTTAAGGTCCCAATAGTCCACACAAATTCAAATTTTCCACCATTTTTTGTACTGGCACAAAGTTTCCTAACCATGTAGGATACGAGGTTACCTCTACCATGCTCGACTCAATTTATTTTTCGACCTCCTCTTTAATTCACATGCTCAACTCGAGCTTGAACTGTCTGATTTTATGCTTTACTGGCATAAAATCGGGATTAATTGATAATTTATGCGCCACTATATATGTGCTCAAACTGGGCATATCAGCATATGACCATGCAAAGATGTCTACATACTCTTTCAGCAGGTCAATTAATTCTTCTTTCTAAGGTGACCACAAATGTGCGCTGATCCACGTCTCCTTGACTATCCCTTCACATCCCAGATTGATCGCTTTAGTTTCATCAATGTTAGGTTTCTGTGTGCTCTTATATTGATCCTCTTTGTCAATGAGATCCTCATGTAACATGGTCTCCTCACTGTATTGCTCATTTTCATGTAACAAAGTTAAAACAATTAAAACACACTTTGTTATTGATAATATGAGGCTTTCATTAATTTGAAGAAAATAAATACAAATTGCGGTCCTGACTTGTATCAACATCGAGTCATTTCCATTATTTCAACAAACATTACGAGGTAAACAAGTAAATGGTGAATAGCCGGGCCTCGACCATTCTACACCGATTTTGAAAAAAACTAGAAAATTTCATCATTGCTACCAAGAAACCAGGAGTGGGGTAGAAGTATAGTTGGAGAGCCATTCCTATGGATTTGCATTACTAATTGCGGGCACCTTAGTGTACACCTCCATAATTGCCAAGTGTTCTTCATAAGAGTACTACATCCCTATCATTTTCTCATCATCTTCTGTGTTCAATATCGGCATCCTGATCGAGAATGAATGGTACAGGTTCAGAATTGGTTTCTGCAACTTTAGGGGAGTCCTCTTCTTCTTGCCTTCTTCTGAAACCTCTTCGGGGATGAGAATATATTCGAGGCCACTTCAGAAACAATTGTCAGGGATCTCAATGGCTTTATAATGCCGTGCAAGGCTTTCCCAATCCCTTTCCCCAACTCTTTGTGAAGGCAACCATTTTCTACACAAATGGCATTGGGGTTTGTATAATGACCTTTTCATATGCAGCCCCTATCAGTTTGACTATATGAAAGTCTGTCCCTTTAGAAACCTCTTTGATTATCGAAATAGAGTTATTGGGGTAGTTATAGATGCTCCATTCTCCGTGTATTACCACTTTGTGTCCTTCCCAAATAAATGTCAAGGACTGGTATAGCAATGATGGCACGGCTCCGGCGACGTGGATCCATGGTCTTCCCAACATCAAGTTGTAGTTGGTAGCAATAAACATGACATAGAATTCAGTGGTGAATTCAGAGGGTCCTATTTGGATGTAAAGGTCGACCTCCCCAACTAGGTCGTGTTGAGCTCCATCGAATGCTCTTACATTGGTGTGACTCTTCCTTATCTTTCCCACACCACATCTCAGTTGCTCTAGCATGGATTTCGGGTAAATATTAAGACTAGCCCCGTTGTCCATGAGGACTCGTGTTATAATTTTACCTCTGCATTCAACAATGATATATAACACTTCGATATGCATTATTCCTTCTTTAGGAAGCTCATTCTAATTAAATGATATCCGATGTTATCCCATGATGTGAGTTACGGTGGTGGCCAAACTTACTGCTAGTGCCGGCTGGAACATTGCTTCATCCAGAACCTTCATCAATGCCAAGTGGTGTTGGAAAGA
The DNA here is from genome assembly GCA_029783415.1 of Anisodus acutangulus. Lineage (NCBI taxonomy): Eukaryota > Viridiplantae > Streptophyta > Magnoliopsida > Solanales > Solanaceae > Anisodus > Anisodus acutangulus. The sequence continues at coordinate 15,238,499 of CM056509.1, forward strand.
ACTTAATAATAGTGCCAGCACCGATATCTGAGCCGATGTCTTTTTCAGGTGCTCGATGATAGCCCTTTGGTTGCATCCTTTGCTAGAAATCTTCAGCCTCACCCTCTGTGATTGTTCTTATTTGACTGCTATCCTTTTTGGCGCCTTTTTGGGCTAATTCTTTAGGTGTGTAACACCACCTTGATCTATTCATGTCGTGGGCGATAACAACCTTAACAAAGAACTATTTTCTCGGTAGTTGTGTGACACCAGGGGCCACTTGCACTATTATAGGCGCGGGGATCAACACATTGAAAATAGGGCACTCTTGTTGTGTTAATGATGCCACTATTTGTTTGAGAGACTCAATATGTGCTAGACTCAAAGGCTTACATACCATCCAGTCTTTCTCCCTTTCAATCATATGTATGGTGGAACTGCCATGGTTAGGTAGCAAATTTGTATTCACATTGGGAATAGTCGTTTGTAGAATAATCTCCATTCTGTCAATCAGGTCTTGGATTTAGTGCTTCAAATTAATGCAGTCTTCAGTATTGTGTTCGGCCCCACTGGAGTGATAATCACATGTTCGATCAGACTGAAATAAGTGATTCCCGAGACGGACTTTCTTTTGTGGCACTATTTGAATTATACACGCAACACTTAGTCTTTCAAATAACCGGGTGCAAGTCTCTAGAATGGTGTGAATATCCGAGCGGGTTTCTTTTCAAACTTGGGACGTTGTGGATTATATTAAGTTGGTGGTGGTTGATTTTGGTAATTTTAAATTTATAGTTTTGTGCAGCTTGAGAAGTAGGTGTCGGGGTTTGAAAAATTGTCAAGGCCATTTGTGGGTTAGGTAGAGGGCCTTGGAAGATTTAGGGTAATTGGTATCTTGGTTGAGTATAATAAACATGGACTGGGTAATATGGTGGAGTTAAGTAATTGCTAATGGGAGGTGGTTGATACATTTTCATGGGTGAGCAAGATTCTCTCATTTTTTTGGTTTGGGGCTGGATGAGTGGGTTACATTCACCACATCCTCTCTTTTCTTCCGTATACCTCTTGTGGGTTTTGATTGAGAACCTCTGCTAGTCATGCTAGTGATCTTTCCAAATTTGAGGCCATCTTCAATGGCTTCTCCCATCTCCACTAACTCTGAGAACAACTGCCCGACCATAGAGAGTAGTGACCAACATTTTTTCGGTCATGGGTGGTTGCACTCGAGCGACTTCTACTCTCCACCTGCTTTCGTATTCCCGGTAGATTTTTGTCAATTTATGTCTAATTTTCTCCAAGTAGTATCGGTCAGACACGATTTTGACATTGAACCGGTATCGCTCCATGAAAGATTCGTTCATATCTTCCCAACTAATCCATCGGTGCGTATCTTGTGCAGTAAAACATTCAGAAGCCACCCTAGTTAAACTTCGGTTGAACAGTCTCATAATCAAGGAGGGATTGTTTCGGACACCTACCAATTGGTCACAGTATGACTGTAAGTGAGCTCTCTATTTTCCTAACCCATTGAATATTTCAAATTTGGGCACCTTAAAGCCCTCGGGCAAATCTAGCTCCGGGTGTATGCACAAATTGACATAACTGAATCCGGTGGCTTTTCGAGCGGCACGAGTAGTGCTTGCTTCTATTTCCTTCATTCTCCGCTCCATGTCTTGAGTCAATTCTAGTTTCATTTTATCTGCAAGCTTATCCTACTCAACTCTCCAAGCTTTCTCCATTTCATCATAATGATCCAGCTCGACATAAACTAGCGAGAAATGAATTTGAGTGTAGGTCTAAAAAGACACATTTGGTCATGTTGGGTGGCTTCGGGGGATATTGAGAGTGGAATTTTGATGGGTGACCGTATTAGTGGTTAAGGGAACTTGGATAGAGTAAGTTGTCCCAAGTATTTGAGTAGTGTTTGTGGGTAGAGGGTTTTGGTATGAAGTGCCCACATGGTGCTGGTCAATCCCTGCAGGATATTTGGGGAAATGTTCCAATACTGGTGAGGATAGAGATGGGAAAGGTGGTGGAAGACTCCTTTCTTTAGTTTGCTTTTCTCTAGAAACTCGTGCCTTCTACATTTATGTGGTTTTCTCCTGAAGGTCCTTGACCTTTTCAAATAGGATTTTGATCGCGTCTTCGTAATGAGTTGCGTCTTGTCGTTCGGGAGATCTTGAATTCTCGATGTTACCTTTATCATCTAAAGTACCGGTCATTGTTTCTTTACTTTGAATATACTGGAACAGGGATGCCGTTACTGCTTTAGACTTGTGAAATACGCTAGCATCACGACACGAACTAACCTCTTCTTTAAGAAAATAATAACTCAAAGGCAGATCACCTCAGTACGTTAGTCGAATAATCTTAAAATGCAAGGATAAACACATAGTTTACAAGTAAACATGTAAGTTCACGCATTCAAATACGTATATTTCATTGATTCTTTATTCCGAGCTTTTTCGGGTGCTAAAGGGATTTTTTGTAATTTGTCATTTAATTGACTTGCTTCATACGATAGCCTTAATGATTGGTCCGTCAGTTGGATCCAACTTTAATAAATAGATGGAGAAAGGGAGGTGAGTATATATTTATATATATTACGGACCGAGTAATACGTAGACTGCCTACATATCCCGTTGCATGAATTCAGGCCCATTCGTAGTTCAGTTTACAAAAGAAAAATACCCTTCCTCTGCTGATTCTACTTGCCCAAAACCCTAGACCAGGCTCGATATGGGTTTCTTCCATATCCCTCATCGGGATATCAGGTCGGACGCAATTTCTTTTAAAAACAAAAAGAGGGTATAACATTTGATTCATAGGGGTTCCTAAATCTACCCAAAAGATGACTTCTCCTCGAATCCATGGATGATTGTCACCCTTACAACTGCATGTTCGGCCGTCGGCCTACATTACTTTAGTGGCAGGGAGGGAGAATTACCTAAATCTCCCCATTTATGATAAGATGCTTTAACTCAAACTTGAACGCCTCACATTTCTCGATATTGTGACCTAGCGCTCCTGAGGAAACATATAGCCCTATCCTCATTAACCCTGGTGGACAAAGGTTTCCATATGGTCCCTTCTCCTCGAAATCATATCTCCAAGGCAGACTTCGAAGTCGATGCCTCCCATTGTAGTGACTGGGTCATGTACGATAATGAAATATGGTCCCAGATGTGACAGATGGTTTTGCTGTCAATCAGCTTCACTATTCTTATTTTTAGAGGTACACATTCATCAGCGATGTGTCCTGGTTGATTCATGTGGAACACACATCTTTTGTGCACGTATGTTGGAGCACACAGAAGTAGTCTTACATCACTAGTGTATGTGGTCCCAATTGCCCTCATCATCTCGTAGATCTCTTAACATAGTATGTGCATTGGGGTAACCCAAAATGGACAAGTATAGGCCTTGAGAGCAACGACCCACTATATTGGGGTAGAAGTCTGGATTGGTGTCAGTAGGGTTTCGTTGTTGTCAAGAACATCAATAGACGCGGCAGTAGTGGCCTCCTTAGATAGCTAACTTTCAGTGTTTTGGTTCTTGATGTCCCAGACTTCCTGAAAGGGGTACATAACTTTTCACCATTCCTTCACTTCCTCTGAAAGATGGTTGTTGTAGTATTCGGATGGGGTAACTCCCTTTGGTGACTTTCCTGCCAAATTCAAAAGATAGTCGACTTTCTTGAGCCAAATCAACTTTTTTTCCAAACCGTTGAGCTTCTCCTTGAGCGAGTCTTTGCTATATTTCCTATTTCTTATGTTGATCGCATGCATGTTGGCACTTATATTGAGTCAGGCATCCATCTCAGCAAGTCAAACTTTTTTTTGGGAGAGGCAAATAGATTAGATTAGTAATGTTCATTTTTTAGGGATGTGGAGTTTCAGTAGTGTAAGGGATGTTCTTGTGTTTTTCTTTTCGAGGTAATCCCCAAAAATCCGAATCAATCATATTCAAAACAAATGTGTGAAAAGCACATAAACATATATGTTGCACATAATCAAGAAATTGCAATAGATATTAAATTGAAACGCACCCCTGGACCTCGTTATACCAAGGTCTTTCTAACGTTTGAACATGAATTACGACAATTTTTTAAATCAAACTATGTTCCTCATAATCATAAATTTCATTAATAATCTCCATAACGGTACAATGGATAATGGAAAGCATAAATAAAAAAGAAATGTCCTCCAGTGGCTGATAATGATTCTCGGTCCGTCCAAGTTTTCTTAGCCCTTCGAAGGGCGGTTTGGATCCAAAGATGTGTCATTGTTAACAGAGCATCCACCATATACCCTTTCTCCTTGAACTACAACTGTGCAGTATCATCCAAGGCATGCTTCACCCGACCATCAAGATCCTCCAGACACCCATGTGCAATCTCCAACTCTGCATCCTCGACGGTTATAACTATCTTATCGAACTCTATCTTCTTCAAATATCTAGCATCTCTATCGTCAGCTCGCCTCTTGATCATTTGGGCATTGACCTTCGCTTTAGACTTCTTCTCCTGAACATTGTGATACTGGGCAATCGAACCCAGTCCCCATATAATATGGTCATTCCATTCTTGGATGTACTCTCCAGCATCTCAGATTCTATCTTCTTCATAATCAATTACATATCCACCCAAGTTTCCGACTTGATGCACTTCTTGTTTTCTCCCAAACTGTCTCAAGACCCGTGTCGGTGCATAAGGGTGAACCCCTAAAATACCTATAATTGGAAAGAATGGACACTTTTTACCCCGAACCACAACCCATTCTGAGATGAAGTCTACAAAATTCCATTATATGTTTTCTTTCCTGAGACTCGCGAAGCAAATGAACCATTCTTTTTTGGTTATATCAGCGAAATATGGGTAATGGTTTTGGATGTCATATTTTCTACTATCAGTAAGTAGGCATGGAGGTCCTTCAGATTTTCGGAGATGCTTTAGGATCCACCACTGTAGAAATAAATTGCACCCCTGAAAGTACACACACACTGTAGAATTGATGATTGGGACTAGATCGAAGTATTTGGTTTCCCCATTTGTGGTTATATCATAGAAGATGGCATGGGTGACTGAAATGACCCGGGTGTCTATGGAAAGATTGGCATTTTGGGGGAACACCACGGTACCCAACATACAAATGGTGAAGGCAAAAGGTCGGGTAGCTTCCCAGTCTTTGAAAGTGTGGAATTCTAGAGAGTGGGATATGAATCTCTCTTTGTTCCCAAAACGTCGGTATAAATCCCTAAAGGCTACTGAGTCCTAAGAAATCCAAGAGGGTTGGGCTAGCGATAGTATTTTTATGATTTCGGCTGTAGTGGGCTTGTTTGGGGCTAAGGGGTTATGATCAGGTTTCCTTCTTCTTTTTAAACAGTTTCCATTACTGTCTATGCATTCCTGAATTTCTTCAAGTATAAGGGACATTTCCATAAGCCCGAATCTAAATACCATCCTACCGTTATCCCAGTATTCGGTTAAGACCTCAATGAGTGCTTTACAACCCTTCATGGTCATGACGGAGGGTAAATAACCTAGGCAGAAGGTAATTTCTTTGCGTTGCTTATCATCTAAGTCAAACCACCACATTCTCAACAACTCAGGTGCTTTGAGGACTATATCAAAATGGAGGTTGGTAGGCATCTACACCGAAAAATCACAGTTAAACCCCACCTGCCGGACAATAGTTTAATTCATATGGCCCAAAACATGTTCGCAATTAGCACGTAGTTGGATGAATGTACCCTTCGGTCAAAGATCGTACATACATGAAAGTTAGTCTTCTAATGGGCTTCAAACACGTCTGAAATGTTCAAATACCTTCCTTGGGTCAATATGTGCTACTCAATAGGGATTTGTCTTATCTCTACCCTAAGTTGACTAAAGTGGGCTTATTTAAATGACTTGGGAACCCGAGTGGAATGCCCGAGGTGAATTGTTGTTGACTGTTGGACGACAACGAACCAACTATGTCTTCAACAAGTTCCAAAGAATATATTTGATTTTTTATTGGAGGATGATTGCAAAACTACATAACCGTCTTTATGGACTGATGCAAGTGTGTGTGTGATTTTCCATTTGGCGAAAAATGATATGCATGAATGACAATTTATAATTACAATAAAGTAAACAAATAAGCAATTAAAGAAAATTTATTATTGGAACCCTTATGGTTAGAACCTATTTGAAATTCCCAACAGAGTCGTCATCTGTTGTGGTTCACCTTTATGCGGGGTGTAAAGGCTGATTCATAACCTGTGGACTCTTGGACTTATTTTATTTATTAGAGTCGCCACCTAATTTATATAGAAAACTAGGAAAACCAAAGTAAAATGGTTTTTTTTCAATTTTAAAAGAAAAATCTTAATAAACTAGAGTTTGAGGTAAGGGTTCAAGCGAGGTATAACGTGTCATTAACCTTGGGTATATGTATGAATATGCAATGCAATATGCACACCAACTCATGTATGTATTGCGGAATGCGCAACCCGATCCATCATATGTATATGTTGCGTAACGTGCAAACCGATCCAATAAATATATATGTTGTGAAACGTGTAACCAGATCCTCTATATGTATATGTTGCGGAATGTGCAATCCAATCCTCTATATGTATATGTTGCAAAACATGAAACACGATCCTCCATATATATATGATTGCATGCATGATATCAATGCCAATGAAAACTATATTAATACCAAATGGGGAATTTTGGTGTGAACAATAGACTATGATAACAATGGCTCTTTGGCCTTCTTAGAGACTCATAAACTCTTTGACTCTATTCTTAGCATGATTCTTTGGTCGACTTGACAACTATATTTAGAAGCTTCCTTTCGAAGACTTATGATACAACCAATAACCAACAACGAGGATTGTAAGAACTGGAATAACAATGAATACTTCTCAATAGGAAACTTCGATAGACAATAGAATGGAATTCTTAACGTTTCTTTTCGAAAACGATAATCCTGTAGATTTCATGCTTTTGAAAGAAAGGGATAGCCTTACATACCTTATCCACGAAGCTATACATCGTGCTATAAGCTCTCGTACTCCTCACGACCGTTTATCTATAATAAATAAAGGATCGATATAAATATCTAATCTATATTGAATATGAAACCTTATTTAGGTATCTTAGCGATCGTCTTGACTTAAAAAGGTTCTTATCTTGTTTAACAAAAGCGATATTTATGTAATTTTTCCCCACGATTCTCTAAAACATACCCTCTTAGGTTTACAATGCCACCAATCAATATATATTAATCAATATCAACTCAACATATCAATACTTCACAGGTTTACGGGTTTCGGCTACGAAAATCCCTTTACAACTTATCCCAAATCATCAATTAATTGCAATTATAGATGGAGAATGATAAAATTTACCTCGATGCATCAAAACCTCCTAAAATCAGCAACTTGCCCAATTCCTAGGGTTTCCAACCCAATTCAATATAGAGAGATGATTTCTTCAATTACCACGGGAATTGTTACGTAAATCTTACGTGATTCGGCTTAGTTTTGATCTTGAGATGTTATACTATGATTGAGAGGGTTAGAGAGAGTCTATGAACTAAGTTTTGTGAGTAAATGAAGAGGAAAATATCAAGACCCTTATTTAAACCTGAAAAAAAATCTCCACAACTGTACTTAGACGGTGGTATCGAATGATCGATGGTCCGTCAGTCCTGACTATTATTCAGTCACTTGAGATCAGAATTCTCAGGCAGTTTTACGGCTAGCCATGGAAGTTTGACAGTCCTTCAATCCCTTTGACAATCCATCAACTATCCCGTCAAACTTCCATTGTCCATGATTTCATCGAAATTTATTTCCTTTGATCTTATTAGCATTCAAACACTCCAGAACTTCAATAAATAAGATGTTAACCTTGGTTATCCTTTCATAAGGTCGTATCTCTTCCTGAGACTCAAGTATCAATCAACGCCGCGACAGAACACGAAACTATGGGGTGTAACATCCTTCTCCCTTTAGGAACATTCATCTGCGAATGTTATAGATATTCTTAACTTCTGAGGGTTCTAAAAATGTTGATAGAGTTTCCTTTGTAAACAGGACTATCCAAAGCATGTTAAAACAGCCCAAACATATTTGCAATGCCACACAGGGTAACATAACAATAAAATAATATCAACTAGGCCTCACACAACCGTCTGTATATATCAAAATCAAGAGTGTTAGCCATAGCTCACCTTAACAATCTGCTGCCATATATAAGTTGCACCTATCACATCTACCTCAACATTAATACCTAAACAAGACATAAGACTTAGAACTGTTGAATATAATAAGAATAAGAGAATTGTATCACACAAATATGGGTATAAACCTGAAGACTGAAATAAGTAAGGATATTTGGATTTAATATCTTCTTCGGCCTCCCAAGTCATATCTTCTATATTATTATTCCTCCATATCACTTTAACGGAGGAAACTTCTTTAGTCCTCATCTTTCAAACTTGGCGATCTAGGATAGCTACCAGAATTACTTTATAGGCTAGATTTTTGGTGATTTGTACATCCTCTATGGGATTAATACGAGAGGAATCCCCTATGCACTTACGCATCATCGATACATGGAATACCGGGTGAACTACTTCTAACTCTAAGGGTAACTTAAGATCATAAGCCACTCGGTCTATCCTGTGAATGATCTTATATGGTTCGACGTACTTGGGGCTAGGTTTTCCTTTCTTGACGAACCTCATAACCCTTTTCTTAGGAGAGACCTTTAAAAATACCCAATCTCCAACTGCGAATTCTAAGTCGCGACGTCTAACATCTGAATATGATTTCTGTTGACTTTGGGCAGTCAATAAGCATTCTTGAATCACCTTCACCTTCTTTACTGCCTGCTGAACTAAATCAGGGCCTATTAACTTGGATTCTCCCACTTCAAACCAGCCAACTTGGGACCTACACTTCCGCCTCTATAATGCCTCATATGGGGCCATCTTAATGCTGGAATAATAACTGTTATTGTAAGAAAACTTGATAAGGGAAAAATGATCGTCCCAGCTACCTTTGAAATCTAATACACAAGTATGTATCATGTCCTCGAGCGTCTTGATTGTGCGCTCAGCTTGACTCTCAGTCTGTGGATGAAAAGCTATACTAAGGTTCACATGGGTGCCTAGACCATTTTGAAATGACCTACAAAAGTGAGCCATAAACTGAGCACCGTTGTCATATATGATAGAGACTAGAACACCATTCAATCAAACTATTTCTTTAATATACAGTTTGGCGTAATCCTCTACCAAGAAAGTAGTACGAACTGGTAGAAAATGGGTTGACTTCGTAAGCCTGTCGACGATAACCCAAATGGAATTGAACTTTCGATATGGGTAAACCGTTAATGAAATACATATTAATAATTTTCCACTTCCAAGTAGAGATTTCAATTTGCTACAACAAACCTCCATGCTTTTGATTCTCAATCTTAACTTGCTGACAATTTGGGCATTGAACCACAAATGCTGTGATGTCAATCTTAATGTCATTCCACCAATAAACCTGTCGAAGGTCATGATATATCTTTGTCAATCTTGGATGAATGGTACATCTGGACTGGTGGATTTCTGCCATAATCTGCTTTTGGAGTCCTCTAATAGTTGGTACACATAATCGACCTTTATATCTAAGGACTCCGTCTCCCGTAAGTTCAATATCGGCTTCTTCTGTAGAGGAATTCCTTCTTTCATTCGGACCAACTCGGAGTCCTCAAACTATTTGGCTTTCACCTCCGCTATTAAAGACGACTCTGAGGTATTCTGCACCACCGTGCCCCCGTGATCTGTGTCCAAGAGTCGCACATTTAAACTGGCTAAGTGACGCAGTTATTTGCTCATTTCAAGCTTGTTAGCTTGAACACCATCCAAACTTCCCATAGACTTGCCACTTAAAGCATAAGCTACAATATTTTCCTTTCCGAGATGGTATAAAATATCTATGTCGTAGTCTTTTTAAGAACTCCAACCATCTTCTTTGCCTTAAATTCAGTTCCTTCTGACTAAATATATATTGTAGTCTTTTATGGTCCATGAATATATCAATGTGGACTCCATATAAATAATGACACCACATCTTCAGGGCAAAGATTACCGCTGCCAACTCGAGATCGTGAGTTGGATAATTTACCTCATCCTTCCTTAATTTTCTTCAAGCATATGCTATAACCTTCCTATGCTGCATCAAAACACATCCTAGGTCGACTCTGGAGGCATCATAATAGACCACATACTATCGGTACCTTTGGGAAGGGCTAACACAGGTGCAAATGTCAACCTATTCTTCAATTCTTGAAAGCTACGCTCACACGCATCCATCCACAGAAACTTAGATGCCTTGTGAGTGGATTTGGTCATAGGTGCAGAGATAGAAGAAAAGCCTTCCATAAATCTCCGATAATATCCTGCTAAGCCCAAGAAGCTACGTACTTCGGTAGGGGTCATAGGCCTCGTCTAATTTCTTACGACCTCAATATTCTGAGTGTCCATCTTAATACCTTCCGAGGAGACAATATGGCCTAAAAAGGCAACAGAGTTTAACCAAAACTCGCATTTAGAAAATTTAGCTTACAACTTACAGTCTTAGAGTGTTTGTCATACTGCTTGGAGATGATCATCATGGTGTACCTCAGCCCGTGAGTACACCAAAATATCATCAATAAACATAATCACGAGATATCTAAAAATGGCTTGAAGATTCAACTCATTAAATCCATGAAGTCTGTTGGAGCATTAGTGAGTCCAAAAGACATCACTTGAAATTCAAAATGGCCATACCTAGTCCGAAAGGCTGTCTTCAGAATATTCTTTTCTTTACTCTCAATTGGTGGTATCCTGACCTTAAGTCAATCTTTGAGAAATACTTAGCACCCTATAACTTATGGAACAAATCATCGATCCTCGAAAGTGGATACTTGTTCTTGATAGTGACTTTATTTAGCTGTCTATAGTCAATGCACATCCTTAGAGAACCATCTTTCTTGTGAACAAATAATAATGGTGCGCCCTATGGAGAAGTACTAGGTCTGATGAAACATTTTTCCAGTAAATCCTTTAACTGGTCCTTCAATTCCCTCAGCTCAGTTGGAGCCATTCAATAAGGAGGGATAAATATCGGCTGCGTATCTTGAAGTACATCAATAGTGAACTTGATCTCCCGTTCTAGAGGAATGCCCAGAAGCTCATCTGGAAATACATCAAGAAACTCATTGCTACCGAAACAGACTGAAGGGTTGGGGGTTCTGTATCTACGTCCCTGACTCTAACCAAAAGATATATATAGCCTTTGGAAATCATTTTTCTTGCCTTTAGGTAGGAACTAAACCTGCCCTTATGCGTAGTTGCATTGCCTTTCCATTCAAGAGTCGGCTCGCCTGGATAAACGAAGTTGACAATATACATTCGCATAGAAAGAAGCCAACCAATTCATGCCTATAATAACATCAAACACTACCATAAGTAACTCGGCTAAACCAACAAAGGTAGGGCGATTACAAATCGTTACGGTACAATTCCTGTAAATCTGTCTTGCTACAATCATCTCACCAACTGGTGTAGCCACCTCGTATGGCTTAGATAATAATTATGGTTCAAATCTAATTTTTCTTACAACAAAGGGCGTAAAGTAGGATAAATTTGAGCCTGGATCTAACAATGCATAGACTTCATAGGTGAAGATAAAAAATATAACTATAACAACATTTGGAGATAACAATGATAGGCCTAGGGTTGTGAAAAGCCATTCAAGGTATGAAGAGAAAGAATACCATAGTTGTGGGAATTCATTTTCTATAGAGAAGACCGAAATCAAGGAATTCCGAGAAGAAAAACAAGGTCGTACCCTTTTAAATAATCCATTGTATCATGTTGAGGAAAAGGGAAATACCTCTTTTAGTAATCCATTGTATGATCAAGAAATTATGGAGAAAGATGTTACACTTGCGGAAATGTGTGAAAAACTTATTCTCTGACATGTGTTGAGTGTTCAACCTGAAGGACAAGAGGAGACACAAGATGAACAATCCTTTTACACTTGATGCAAAGTACAAGACAAGGAGTGCAACATGATTATTGATGGAAAAAGTAGTGAAACAAACTCTTGTTAGCTTTCAGATTGGAACATATGAAGATAAGGTATGGTGTGACATCCTTCCTATGGATGCATATCATATTTTATTGGGGCAACCATGGAAACTTGACGCGAAGACACAACATGATGAAGGAAGGAATACTTATTCCTTTCGGAAACGTGATAAGAAAATCCGACTAGTGTCGATGTCACCTAGTGAGGTGAAGGACTGAGAATCTGACGTACAAATAAGCGTGAAGCCGAGGCCCTACTACTTTATGCATGAAGGGTTTAAGAAGAATTCAAGAAGGGGAGTCCTATGGATTCATTGGCATGCAAGGAAAGGGAGAACATTGCGGAAGTTGTAGAAATTGCCAAATAGAAGGAACTCCCGAATGACGTTGCATCCAGAACAATACAAACGGAAGATAGTGAACTTGCCCTTGATTTAATTTCAAGGAGTTCATTGTCTACTCACCAAGAATATGGATGCCAAGAACAAGAATTGGTGTCAAAAGAACATGAGAAGTGGAACACTTGTGTTACCATCCAAGATAGGTCCGAATGTACAAATGCAAGTGTGGTAGGAAGCTTACATGTCACGGCTTCTTCATATATCATGCCATCAGAAACTATGGAGCCCTTACTTCCCTACTTCGACCATGGAGCCACTAATTAAAATTGAACATGATGCTAGAGGAATCGGCGTTGGTCCCGTCCTAATTCAAGACCAAAAGTCCATTGCTCTCTCTCTAGTCCACTACTTTTGTGTAAGGACTTGTTCACGGGGCCCTTGGCCCATTGGAGACACTTGACTTGGATTATGTTTGGCTCATTGGGCTTAACTACACTTAAGGAAAGAAGGGACAATCAAATGCCAAGAGCAGACCATCCTTGCAAGATATTGGCCTTCAAAATCGAGCGTGATTTGTGTGAAGAACTTGTGAGGCCATTTGAGTTGTGCAACATTCCAAACTCTTCCATGATCCTCATGAACAATATGGTACCACGGTCCATAGAGAACACCACATCATCCGAGGACTTGTGTGCTAATCCAACCATGATGAAATCTAGCCAAATGTGTACCGAGCCTACGGGCATAGTTGCGAAAAATAATTTTCATCGTCCGACTTCATTTCCTTATCATTTCATGCAGAGATATTATGACCTTGCTGCCTATAAACAAACTCATGAGGAAAGATAAGTATGAATGGTTTCGAGGAGCAACAAGATTCCTTCAAGCCTTGGAGATTTGTGAAGCCCCGGTCCTACCCGTGCCAAGTCGTGAAAAGCCATTGAGCATCAAACATGAAACAAGTTTAGGTGCCATCATTTTATCTAACACAAAGTTGAGTGGTGCACCGTGGCATCATTCTACCTATGGAAAGGAGGCATGTCTTATGGAATCCGATTTCCAACATGAACATCATGAGAAGTCAAAACCAATTGTCTTGTATGCGGATCCGTATTTGGCAAGTTTAGAAAAAGGCTCTTACAATATGAAACCTCCGAACTTGTCCAATGATGGAAATATTGGATCACATTTGTTGATGAAGGTTCATTCCTACATTTAGGCAGCATGAATTCGAGGACATTCTTTCAAAGAAAGGGAGATTGATGAAAGAAAGCCCACGAACTTAAGCTCTCAACATGACTCGAGATGAGCTTTACTAAGAATGGAAACGATGACCCGTCAACCTACATTTACATGCCTAATATGGCATGTAAAATGGAATGGAATTGGAGTTGTTACGTGAAGGTTCAAGAGCATGTTTATATTCGGCTTTAATGTAGGTATTGGCCGAAGACCATGTTTTTTTTAGCTTGTCTTTATTTCTTAACTTAGTTTTTAGCTCTTAGCTTAGGACATAGTATGCCATGTAATAACTACCTTATGACACAATTAATACGCCATGTAAAGGGTGACAAGGCCGAAAGTCTTCCAATAAGGCGACTAAGCCAAAAGGTCTTCCAAAGGGATGACTAGGTTGTGAGTTGGAAGACAAAGTGGCAAGGACAAGAGACATCTAGAAGATGGGGCTTTCAAGAAAGAATTTATGAACTAACAAGTACATAAATTGGCTATATTGAAGACTTCAAGGTCGGCCAAAGGGAGAGGAAGAGTTGGCCGAAATGGTTCATCAAACAAGTGCAAGGAATGGAAGCTTCTAAACACATTCAAAGAAGATGAGATTGTTGGAAGAATCAAGTTTATGCATTCTTCCACTTGGGATCCACAAAGGGATGTGAAAGAGATTGAGTTCACTCTTGTCTCCAAGTAAAGACCTTTCCCATTGCCTTGGTCTGGCCGAAACACTCTTGATCACCAAGCAAACCCAAACCCGTTCCCATTTGTTCTCACTAGGCCGAGAAAGTAGTTAGAGTTTGTGTCCTTTAGTTTGTATTCTAGAATGGTCCATTTGCTACTATAAATAGGACCCTTAAGACTTGTAAATAGAATGAGTTAGATTGAGATATAAACTTGAGTGATACTCATTTGCTATGTAATTCAACTTGTGTGTTGTTTATCTTAGTTGGTTCTCTGTGAGACAAACCCCTTGGTGTAAGTTGAAGCTAGGACTGTGTGACCTAGTTAAATCCAAACTAAGGTTTCCCTTTTGGTGTAAGTCTTGGTTAGGATTGTGTGACCTAATCATTACCCAAGCTCGAGGAATCCCCTTAGTGGTAAGAGAACGTTGGAAATGTGTGGACCAACCTAGACTAAGCTTTGGGTTACTAAAAGGGCTTCCGATCACCCTCACTAGGCTAGTTCATGGGCACTGCACTTAGCAAACCCCGATCTTAACATTCTGGAAATGGTCACCTTCTCTTTGGTGTCGACTCGAGAAATAAAACCCCCATGTCCCTATCCTTGGGCTCATCGACCGCACCTCACTTAAACCATTACAACCGAACCAACACTTAACCAAATCAATCATCCTTCACTCGAGCTTGTATCTTGCAACTCGTGTTCAATACTTATCCAACCCACTATATACTGACCATACTCAAATCCCACAGTACTTCACAAACATCCCATCCAAAGGTTGTTAACCAAAACCACTCATAAACAACCGTCCAATCCCGACAACATCAAACCATCCAATGCAAACACCAACTGAGAATCTTACTATTTCAGATTGTTCCCGAGACCTTGCCATCATTACACCACCAAAACCCGATCACCATAGCCACCCTCGACGTACCCGAAACAACTTCATAAAATATCTTAATCCATTTCCCTATACAAATACCCGAAACAGTCATCAACACCACGCTGCCCGATCATAGCGTACCTACAGAGATCCTCACTGGTTCAGGTCTGTTCCGTTATCTTGACACTACCAAACCACTGAACCCCGACCTTCCCTAAAACCCTCAACGTTTCTAAAACAACCCCACAAAACTCCTAAGTCCAACTCTTCCTAAATATACCCGAAATAGCCATCAAACACCACACTGTGCAGCCAAACCGAGAACCCGAGAACCCTACTTTGGCATCCATTTTTTAGGTAACCCGAATATATCCCTTACCAAACATCACCCATCCTTACTTGCATCATATTGGTATTAGAGCCAAGCATTCCCGTCCCACGCAGTAACGTTATGGCTAACATAAACGAGGAACTTAGGAGGGTTATGTCCGAGTTAGTTGCGAAACATGTGAAAGCCTTGAAAAAGGAAGTTGCGGATCAGGCCGAGAGTAACAATTATGAGCCTAGGGTTGTGAAAAGTCATTCAAGGTATGAAGAGAAAGAATACCACATTTGTGGGAATTCCTTTTCTATACAGAAGACCGAAATCAAGGAA
The DNA here is from genome assembly GCA_029783415.1 of Anisodus acutangulus. Taxonomy (NCBI): domain Eukaryota; kingdom Viridiplantae; phylum Streptophyta; class Magnoliopsida; order Solanales; family Solanaceae; genus Anisodus; species Anisodus acutangulus. The sequence goes on from CM056509.1 coordinate 15,254,402, forward strand.
TTCCGAGAGGAAAAACAAGGTCGTACCCTTTTAAATAATCCATTGTATCATTTTGAGGAAAAGGGAAATACCTCATTTAGTAATCCATTGTATGATCAAGAAATTATGGAGAAAGATGTTACATTTGCGGAAATGTGTGAAAAAATTATTCTCCGACATGTGTTGAGTGTTCAACCTGAAGGACAAGAAGAGACACAAGACGAACAATCCTTTTACACTCGATGCAAAGTACAAGACAAGGAGTGCAACATGATTATTGATGGAAAAAGTAGTGTCAACTTGGCCTCCGTGGAAATGGTGGACAAGTTAAAATTACCCACCCGCAATCATCCGAAGCCATATGATCTCCAACGGCTAAACCAAGATGAAAGAATAAGAGCAGTGAAACAAACTCTTGTTAGCTTTCGGATTGGAACATACGAAGATAAAGTATGGTGTGACATCCTCCCTATGGATGCATGTCATATTTTATTAGGGCAACCATGGCAACTTGACATGAAGGAACAACATGATGAAGGAAGGAATACTTATTCATTTCAGAAACATGATAAGAAAATCCTTCTAGTGTCGATGTCACCTAGTGAGGTGAAGGACTTGAGAATCCGACGTACAAAGAAGCATGAAGCTGAGGCCCTACTACTTCATTAACTAAGGGTAGAAGAAGAATCCAAGAAGGGGAGTCCTATGGATTAATTGGCATGCAATGAAAGGGAGAACATTGCAGAAGTTGTAGAAATTGCCGACGTGAAGGAACTCCCGAATGACGTTGCATCCAGAACACTACCAACGGAAGATAGTGAACTTGCCCTTGATTTATTTTCAAGGAGTTCATTGTCTACTCACAAAGAATATGGATGCCAAGAACAAGAATTGGTGTCAATAGAAAATGAGAAGTGGAATACTTGTGTTACTATCAAAGATGGATCCGAATGTACAAATGCAAGTGCGGTAGGAAGCTTACATGTCTCGGCTTCTTCATATCTCATGCCATCAGAAACTATAGAGCCCTTACTGCCCCTACTTCGACCATGGAGCCACTAATTAAAATTGAACATGATGCTAGAGGAATCGGCGTTGATCTCGTCCTAATTCAAGACCAAAAGTCCATTGCTCTCTCTCTAGTCCACTACTTTTGTGTAAGGACTTGTTCACGGGGCCCTTGGCCCATTGGAGACACTTGACTTGGCTTATGTTTGGCTCATTGGGCTTAACTACACTTAAGGAAAGAAGGGACAATCAAATGCCAAGAGCAGACCGTCCTTGCAAGATATTGGCCATCAATATCGAGAGTGATTTGTGTGAAGAACTTGTGAGGCCATTTGAGTTGTGCAACATTCCAAACTCTTCCATGATCCTCATGAACAATATGGTACCACGGTCCATAGAGAACACCGCATCATCCGAGGACTTGTGTGCTAATCCAACCATGATGAAATCTAGCCCAAGGGTGTACCGAGCCTACGGGCATAGTTGCGGAAAATAATTTTCATCGTCCGACTTCATTTCCTCATCATTTCATGCAGAGATATTATGACCTTGCTGCCCCTACAAACAAACTCATGAGGAAAGATAAGTATGAATGGTTCCGAGGAGTAACAAGATTCCTTCAAGCCTTGGAGATTTGTGAAGCCCTGGTCCTACCCGTGCCAAGCCGTGAAAGGCCATTGAGCATCAAACATGAAACAAGTTTAGGTGCCTTCATTTTATCTAACACAGAGTTGAGTGGTACACCGTGACATCCTTCTACCTATGGCAATGAGGCATGTCTTATTGTATCCGATTTCCAACATGAACATCATGAGAAGTCAAAACCAATTGTCTTGTATGCGGATCCGTTTTTGGTAAGTTTAGAAAAAGGCTCTTACAATATGAAACCTCTGGACTTGTCCAATGATGGAAATATTGGATCAAAACTTGTTGATGAAGGTTCATTTCTACATTTAGGCAACATGAATTCGAGGATAAATTCTTTCAAATAAAGGGAGATTGATGAAAGAAAGCCTATGAACTTAAACTCTCAACATAAGTCGAGATGAGCTTTACTAAGAATGGCAACGATGACCCGTTAACCTACATTTACATTCTTAATATGGCATGTAAAATGGAATGGAATTTAAGTTGTTACGTGAAGGTTCAAGAGCATGTTTATATTCGGCTTTGTATGTAGGTCTTGGCCGAAGACCATGTTTTCTTTTAGCTTGTCTTTATTTCTTAACTTAGCTTTTAGCTCTTAGCTTAGGACATAGTATGCCATGTAATAACTACCTTAGGACACAATTAACAGGCCATGTAAAGGGTGACAAGGCCGAAAGTCTTCCAATAAGGTGACTAAGCCAAAAGGTCTTCCAAAGGGATGACTAGGTCGTGAGTTGGAGGACAAAGTGAAATGGACAAGACATCTAGAAGATGGGGCTTTCAAGGAAGAATTTATGAACTAACAAGTACATGAATTGGCTAACTTGAAGACTTCAAGGTCGGCCAAAGGGAGAGGAAGAGTTGGCCGAAATGGTTCATCAAACAAGTGCCAGGAATGGAAGCTTCTAAACACATTCCAAGAAGATGAGATTGTTGGAAGAATCAAGTTCATGCATTCTTCCACTTAGGATCCACGAAGGGATGTGAAAGATATTGAGTTCACTCTTGTCTCCAAGTAAAGACCTTTCCCATTGCCTTGGTCTGGCCGAAACACTCTTGATCACCAAGCAAACCCAAACCCGTTCCCATTTGTTCTCACTAGGCCGAGAAAGTAGTTAGAGTTTGTGTCCTTTAGTTTATTTTCTAGAATGGTACATTTGCTACTATAAATAGGACCCTTAAGACTTGTAAATAGACTGAGTTATATTGAGATATAAACTTGAGTTATACTCAATTGCTATGTAATTCAACTTGTGTGTTGTTTATCTAAGTTGGTTCTCTGTGAGACAAACCCCTTGGTGTAAGTTGAAGCTAGGACTGCGTGTCCTAGTTAAATATAAGCTAAGGTTTCCCTTTTGGTGTAAGTTGAAGCTAGGACTGCGTGACCTAGTTAAATCTAAGCTAAGGTTTCCCTTTTGGTGTAAGTTTTGGTTAGGACTGTGTGACCTAATCATTACCCAAGCTTGAGGAATCCCCTTAGTGGTAAGTGAACATTGGAAATGTGTGGACCAACCTAGACTAAGCTTCGGGTTACTAAAAGGGATTCCGATCACCCTCACTTGGGTAGTTCATGGGCACTGCACTTAGAAAACCCCGGTCTTAACCTTGTGGAATTGGTCACATTCTCTTTGGTGTCGACTCGAGCAATAAAACCCTCGTGTCCCTATCCTTGGGCTTATCGACCGCACCTCACTTAAACCATAACAACCGAACCAACACTTAACCAAATCAACCATCCTCACTCGAGCTTATATCTTGCAACTCGTGTTCAATCCTTATCCAACCCACTATATACTGACCATACTCAACCCCTACAGTACATCACAAACATCCCATCCAAAGGTTGTTAACCAAAACCACTCGTAAACAACTGTCCAATCCCGACAACATCAAACCATCCAATGGAAACACCAACCGAGAATCTCACTGTTTCAGATTGTTCCCGAGACCTTGCCATCATTACACCACCAAAGCCCGATCACAATAGCCACCCTCGACGTACCCGAAACAACTCCATAAATATCTTGATCCATTTTCCTATACAACAACCCAAAACAGTCATTAACACCACGCTACCCGACCGTAGCACACCTATCAAGAACCCCACTGGTTCAGGTGTGTTCCGTTGCCTTGCGACTATCAAACCACCAAACCCCGACCTTCACTACAACCCTACACGTGTCTAAAACAACCCCACAAAACTCCTAAGTCCAACTCTCCCTAAAGATACCCGAAATATCCATCAAACACCACACTGTGCAGCGAAACCGAGAACCCGAGAACCCTTCTCTGTCATCCATTTTTGAGTTAATATGAATATATCCAAGACCCGAACCACTTCCCAAACATCACCCCTTCTTACTTGCATCATCTCTCTTCCCCATTGCTTATGTAGATGGCAGGCATGTTGGCACTTAGACTACATCGGGTATCCATCTCAACAAGTTAATCTTTTTTGGGAGAGGCAAATGGATTAGGTAAGTAATGTTCATTTTTAGTGAGGTGGAGCTTCGGTAGTCTAAGGCATGTTGTTGTGTTTTTATTTTCATGGTAATCCCCTGAACGCCGAATCAATCATATTCAAAACAAATGCATGAAAATCACATAAACAGATATGTTGCACATAATCAAGCAATTGCAATATATATTAAATTAAAACATGCCCCTAGACCTCGTTACACCAAGGTCTTTCTAACGTTGAAACATGAATTGCGCCAATTTATTAAATCAAATCATGGTCCTCATAATCATAAATTTCATTAATAACCTACCCTAAGGGTTACAATGGATAATGAAAAGCATAAATCAAAAGAAATGTCCTCCAATGGCTGATAATGATTCTTTGTCTGTTCGAGCTTTCTTGACCATTTGAAGGGTGGCTTTGATACGTAAATGTGTCATTCTCAACAGAGCATCCACCATATAACCTTTCTCCTTGAATGGAAACTATGTGGTATCATCCAAAGCATGCTTCACCCGATCGTCAAGATCCTGCAGATACCCATGTATGATCTCCAACTCTGTATCCAGGCCAACTATGACAACTGCTTTGGACTCCTTGTCCTAAACATAGTGATACTGGTTAATTCCTAGAGTAGCAATTCCTAGCAAGTATGCTCTCAACTAGTCATCATAATCCTCATCACATCTTGGGAGAAGTCTATCCTCGACAATCGAAGCTGGTCCCCATATAAGATGGTTGTTCCACTCTCGGATGTACTCTCCAGCATCTCGGATTCTATTTTCTTCATAATCAATCACATATCCACCCATATTTCCGACTTGAGACACTTCTCGTTTTCTCCCAAATTATCTCGAGGAAGGCCAAAAAGGATTTAAGTCAGAAATGGAAAACCTATTTGTGTAGGTACCAAAAAGTATAGAAGGAAGACCATTCATCCAGCATTGATGAACCATGAAGATTCTCTTCAACGAAATCTTCAATCACTAAGATAGAAATGGAAAACCTAAAAATAATTTCTCCTCGACTAATCAAACAAAGCGCCAACAAGACTAAGAATACATAAGGAAACAATACCTCAAGGAAGATTCTACTCAGTACCATCAACCAAGGAAGGAAAATATGAAGATGTTGATTTGAAGACACGAGACACATTTTAAAGATCGTGGCATAAATTATCAAATGAAAAGAACATTAAAGGAAGAAACAATTCCAATCAGGGAATCATATCAAAATCCTTGATTGAGTGCAAACTCCCTTGGGTTACCTTAGAGCGAGCCAATTAAAATTAATCAAATGGAAAGATCGATTCCTTGCCTTCCCTCAAAGACCTGAATAATTCTACTATAGGAAGCAGACTCTACACAACAGAGAAACTTATGACTTTGCTTGAACACACAACTTTTATTCCTCTTTCATCTTACAAAAATCACTTTGCTAAACATACTAGTGTTAGAAAAAAAAGAGTGAATAGATAGCTATACATATTAAGGTTGTCATTAGTTGATGTATACATTGTCAGCACGACGAACTTGGTTCAAGGATTGAACCATCTCTGCAAACAAATCAATTCAAGGCTCTAAGGAAACCCTTGTAACCCAAGGGAATTGGAATAGACACCACACTGGTGATCCGAACTACTATAAAAATATATGTGTCATTTACACTCCTGCAATTATTTAAGTTTTTATATTGTTACTCACTGAACTTGCAGGAGAGTCAACTGACACTGCGGATAGTCAACTCATTAATCGAAAAAGGTTTTAAAACTTTAAATCACCCCACCCCCTCTTGGTTTTCAGACACATTTCCTTATTTGGCAATAATTTAACTTTAAACTTTACCTTTTACGTTTTACAAGATGATTTATAATCACATAAATATCTTTGACTTATTTTAGACACAAGATTAGCAAGTCTTCCTTTATTTCTTAAACTTCGTGCCCAATCAAACTACAACATATAAATTAGAATGGAAGGAGTACTATATACATGTATATAATGCCATCATACATATATACACGTATATAACGCCATCAAGCCTCTGTGGGTATCATCATCATAACCAACTGATCAGTGGTGCTATATATTATATATGTATATAAAGTTATCGTACATATATAGATATATACATATATAGATATATACATATATACATTCATGAGAGTCATCTTGAGCATTCTGAGCTTGTTCGGAGTGACGTAAGGTCGTTACACATCCGACTATTATTATGTAGCTAACATAATGTCAAACCTTTCATTTTCATCAGAAGGATTCATAACACAGAGAAAGATAGTTTATATGGCATGAACATACTCCCGACAAGGGACAAACAAGATTCAATAACATTTCATAGAATGAAAGACATTAGCACATCTAACTTAAGAATAGAGCCATTTTTAGAGACGTTTTATTTCCATTCGGGTCATGCCAAAAGAAAGAAAATGACAGCCTTACATACCTTTGGAGTTCTTCTTAACAATCCAACGAGTGCATATGTACGTCACTTCAATCTACACAATGATAAGGAACCATCATTAAGCTTCGGAACTAGAATTCGATACTAGAGCAACAAGCTTATCTCTAGTAATTTCGACAACACCTCCCTTATTCTTTCACTTTCTACAAATACCAACAACAAGATTAATAGGTTCATAATTCAAACAACCATATACATAATAATATCTAACCTTATATCCATCACAAGAACACCACCAAATATCCCAACAAGGCACAACAACACTACAACCCATTCTCAAGTGTCATCTTGCAACTTCTCAACTATATAACTTAGCTAGGACATTAGTTATACTCAAATCCATAGAAGAGAGGTAGAATGTACCTTCAACAGCAAGAAGAACCATTAAAATGAATCTCCTTCAACTTGAAAGAACCCATAACTCATCAATAACACCATAAAAGTGATCTCACTACAACAAATTTGGCCTAAGGCCACACTAATTTTAAACCACGCCTAAAAAATGTTGCCAAAAGTATCTAAGACAACACTTTAAAAGTATGACCTTTTCTTAAACCCTTTGGCCACGAAAGATTAGGCAACGCTTGAAAAACTTTCCTTTTTAAATAATAGACTACACTTTATAAGTGTTGTCAAATCATAAAATAATTGACAATGCTTTAGTATGCATATAGCTACGCTTTTAAGCATGGTCAACTTATGATAATAATGGCAACACTTTATAAGTGTGCCTTAAATATTCTTTATAAAATTTTCCACAAATTAGAATTCCCTCCATTTAATGGAAGCTTTGGAGTAACTAGTAAAGTTGATGTCATGTGTCCAGGAGGTCATGAGTTCAAGCCGTGGAAATAGTCTTTGGTAGAAATACAAGGTAAGGCTTTGTACCACAGACACTTATGATCTGGCCCTTCTCCGAACACCGCACATAGCGAAAGCTTAGTACACCATACTGCCTTTTTTTTAGAATTCCCTCCGTACTGCTTTTAGTAAAAATTTCCCTCTCACCCACGATCAATAATTTTGAAAGGGAAAAAACTTCCCTCACTAAGATCCCCCCCCCCCCCCCCGCCGTCACCAATTCTGGGCATTAGGTTGGAAAAAGAGTAAAACCTATCACTCCAGCACTTCAGCGAGTTGACTCAGCCAGAATTTCTCTCACCACTACCATCTGCAGCAGTTCAGTTGCAGGTAGGGTTTCGACATGAATTGATGTTTCTTTAGAGCTTTCATAATCAGAGTGCTCATTTGTAAGGAGTAAATGCTCTTCATCTATTAGAAACATCAGTTCTAATAGATCTTAGACACCAACAGAGATACCTTCTGCAACTGGAATAGATTTGAGACACCAATAACCGATGAACAAATAGAAATTTAAGAAGCCTAAAATGTTACACCAAGAAAATACAGATTTGTATCAATATGTGCAATAGTTCCTCTTTTCTTCCACTGATATATTCCATATGCAAACACACATCAATTGTTTGTAGGATGGATATATCCTAATTAGCAATAACATCTATTTTAGAAAGGCTTATGCAGTTCCCTGTTTCTAGTCGAGTCGGAGTATGTCTCGTCTCTGTTATTCTATGATCATTGTAGAAGTTACTTATTAATTTTCCAGTGTTGGCTGAAGCATACATCAACAACATACCAGTATAATCCCACATAGTGGGTCTGGTTGGCTGAAGCATGTAATCTAAAAAAGAAAATGTGTCCATATCTAGCTACATATACCTCTAGAAGTGATATTTTTTCTTTTGAATCATGTGCCTTAGATGTCTTAAAATAGGTGTTTTTCAAGTTGTGAGTAAATTGTTCTTCATCTACCTACATTAGACATATTGCAGTTCTATGGTATGCTTGCTTTGTGTGAGTCATTCTTGCAAGATTAATTATTTATGACTTACAGCTTGTAAACATGGTTGTTACCTATTGTATTGTAATGTATTGTTGGTTTAAAATACAATGTTTGTTTTGATTGTTATTTAAATTTTATTATTCGTATCGTTAAATCCATCGTTATGTAACGACGAAAAGTCCTATTTGTGTGACAATCGATTTGGTAATTGCGTCATTACCTCCTTCCCCCCCCCTAATTTTATCTTTACTTATTATCTAATAATCCTATTTTATTCTTCACCCTACCTTTTTATAGTAGCTCTACCTCATACTCGACTTTTCTTGTAAGTTTATTCTTCATGTGACTGATGTGTGACATTATGTAACGACGGAAGACGATACATCTATCCAAACGTTTTATCCATCAAAACAATACAGTATGATACAATACAACATAATATATAATATGATACATTATGAAACAAAAGGTAACAACCATCCAAACAAGTTGTAAGTCGCTATTCAAATGAGTAATGGATCATTTGTTTATCTAATAACTAGTTTACCTACTGGTTCAGATTCCTTTAAGTGTTTGCTTTTTAAGTTTCAAACTCCAGTTTAATTTCCTTAAGCCAGGTTTACTAATTAAATGAATAATATTACGCTTTGACTAATTTAATCAGTCAGAGTAATTCTTTAGGATATAGTCATGTTAGGACTTAGCAAATATGTTAATTAGTCTACTTGCTAATTTTGAGTTATCAGTTAAGTGTTTAACTGATAAGATTATTTTTATGTGCTTTGGACGTATGCAATAGCCTAAATCACTTCAGGTGGTTCATAATTGGTTGGTTTTAATTGGATGGAAAGGACTGAAAAGAAATATATCCTAATTAGCAATAACATCTTTGATGCTTTTGGTTCCTGCCTGTGATTACTGTGGGATACAATAGTTGCAGGGAACGGGAAGTAAGTAAATATTACAATTGCTAGAAAGAATAAACTAAATATTACAACAAAACTGGAAATCAAGAATGAAACAAACTCCTTGTGTGATTTGCTGAGTCGAGTGATGACACTCTGTCTTTAAGACAAGATTTTCCCGTATATCTCCTTTTACATTTTCAGGCAATAGTCTCCCAAGATACAACAACAACTTAACAATTGAGCAAATGAAACTCAAGTGTTACTCTTGAAGAACTTTGAGTATAGTAAACTTTCTAGAAAGGAAAAAGATGAATTCAGAAATTCTATAATATTTTTCTAAGTGTTGTCCACAATTGAGCCAAAGGCCTCAATTTATAGTGTAACGAGATGACCCTTCAACTAGCCAACTAATGGCTGAATTCATGTGCCAAGTAATGGAGATTCAATGCTCCAAAACCAGCCCAAATGTCAGAACTTTCCAACTTTTCGTCGCAACATTCTGCCTCCGAAGCGCCGCGGCTATGCGAATTAGCGCCGCGGCTCCAGTGGCTGAAGACCCAATTAGCGTCGCGGCGCTCCCTGGGAGGCGCCACGGCTCTCCGGTGCCTCGGCTCCGACGGGGCTGCGCCACGGCCCTTCGTGGAGACTTCCGATTCGTTTCATCTTACACTTCGTACACTTCTTCCTTCGTTTACCAACGTGGAATACTTTGTCATTTGACCAATAATCGTCCATCATTCTATGTCTCAAACGTATTACATACATACCAATATCTCTTTCACTAATGAAATTTGCGATACTTGGCACTACATGTGCACGTGTGTGGAAACGACGTTTCTGACGTGCGGGGCCCCAATTGTTTGAGTCATAAATAATGTGATATACTTAACTCCACACTAGTAAATTTTCAACAAATACACACCAAATTTTTGGTATTTAAACTTTGTTGAGTGACTTGAGCTTTTAGACGTTAATTTGTCATGTGTAAATATTACCTGTATTATATCTTTAGTTATAGTGATTGAGAACTTGAAACACACAATATGTCGTCTTTGGGCTAAGTTTTGTCATGTATTAGATTTTGCATTGTTGCCTTGGTACATTTGTTTTCATTTTTGTCTTTCAATTTATTGACTGTATTTGGTGCTTATTTGATATTTTATCATCACTATTAATGTATCTACTAATTTTGTCTCTTTTCTCCACCAAGATTAGTCAACACTCGGGAAGATTTATCTTGGTCTTAAAGTTGGGTTTAGCTTACGGTAAGTGTCATTGTTGTGTTATTTATGTGTGACCGGTATGAAGCGGAAAAAGACATTTATCGCCTTACTTATGTCTACTTCAACAAGTTCTAATATTGAGAAATTTGTTGATGATGCTCTCTTCTTTATCACATAAATGTTCAAAGTCTACCTTTTAGTACTGATAGAATAGTAGTTTTTAAATATAAATGAACTTAACCTATCTTCTTGAAGCAACAAAAAGAGTATTGCAGATTATAAAATTAGAAGTTACATCGTTGGTTACTCTTGATTCTCTGTTTTAAAAATGTAAAGATGCATATGTAAAGTTCTTTTCTCTTATTTGGTTTCCTGAAGCATCTGGTTACTATTTATAGTGTCTCGTCTTATTGTCGTTATATAAGGACACTCATCATATAACCATATACGGGAAAGACTAATTAATGTTAATTTGTTGAACAGAAAATAAAATATGTCATATATTTTCCTTTATGGTTTTAATACAAGAATGCATAGCTAGAAATGATCAATTTCTGGATGTTCTGCTTCTATTAGAGAAACAACCCTTTTTTCATGCCGTGTTGACACTGTTATGAATATTTATAATATGTCGTGTACTTTTTTCAATTTGCTTTGTTGGTCATTATTTTCTCCCATTCACAAATCAGAATATTATGAGCATAATTGTTGATGCTTAATGAACTGAATTATTTAAGTTTGATTTCTGAATGATGAACTGGATTATTCATTACGACTGAGCATTCGAATTGCATTTGAGATGGTTGGATCGTAACTTGAAACTTGAACACTGATTGTAGAACTAAAATTGAAGAACTCTAGGTACACAGTTAAACAACTCGTATGTCATTGATTCTATTTGGTTTCAAAAAGAAAACTGAATAGGTGTGACTATAGATTCGAACTAGTGGTTCTTACTGATTTAGGGTTTTGGATTCTGTTTGTTTAAAAGTTACCAGTTTCTGCCTAGATTTATTATTGTTTGAACTCAGTGGTACACATCTAGAATTTGAGAATTGTTCAGCATGATTGAAATCCTATAATGAGAATTGTTTTTTTAGATTAGCTAGCTTTTGAGTGACATATCCTCGTATCGATGTTAATTGACAGGAAAAAAATAAGTGAACTTAACATCATTTGCTTCTAGTTTGAGATTTTCTCGCTTTACAGTTTTTAGACTCTCTTTGTTTCCGTTTGACAGTCTGAATTTCAAAATCGTCAAAACTCTGAGGGAATAACGGATGATGCATTTACTATAGTGTTTAAAAAGGAGCAGCCTGGTCGGATTAGATGCTATGGTCGATCAGTGACAACAAGTTCTCTAAAAAAAGATGAGGAGTCAATAAGCTCAAACAAAAGCATGCCAATGAAATCACTTCTCTGAAGCAAGAAATGAAGGAAATGATGAGAGAAGAAATGCGAATTTTATTAGTCAATTGGTTCAAAGCAACACTGGACGGAATATTCAAGATATACCAGAGAGCGGAATATCTAACCTTCCTTCACCCATGCTTCGATTCTTGTAAAGGTATTTTCTATTCCACATCCCCTAAAAACTTAAATGTTGAATTGTTTATGTACCTTTTTGTTTTGAACCATAAAAATATACCAGGGAGAGTAGCATCTATGTAGCAAACCTGGAAACCTTTGGTAGCCATTTCTATAATGCTCGAGTGAGAAGAAAAGTGACTGAAGGTGTTACGCTTCGTAAGTTTCACGTTCCATCGTGTCGTCAATTCATACCGATGTTCCGAGATGAGGTGCGATCTTACGGAATGATAATGAAGGTTTATAGTTGTTCATGGAAGTACCGGAGTGTATGGAAGTTAAATGGATCGAAAAAATACGTTTCGACAAAATCGGCTGAATTTCCAATTTGACAGTCCAAATTGACGGACTATACAAAATTATACGGGTCGTCAAAATAGATTGACCTACCATCAAATTTCATGTAGAATGCCAGCCTTCAGTTTTGGTTTTGACGGACCGTACAAAATTGTACGGACCGTCAAAATGGACCGTACAATTGGGTGGTGCAATTTTCTTTTCAAGTATAAATGGATTTGGTCGACTTAGAGGATTTATTTTCAATCAAGACAAACCCCAAAACATTCCCCAAACCCTCTCTTAGGTTCTTGATCAACTTGGAGCCAAAATCAAAGGCAAAACACCCAAAATCAATGTAAAGAATCCTCGGGCTATCATTAATTTCACTTCCTTCACGTTGTGCTGACTTTGGGAATGACTTTGTGTCGGAATAAGCTTCGGACCAGGGAGGTTTCTTGGAGTATTTAAGGTGATTTTCATCTCCCCTAGTCTAATCTTAAATTAGTATACGAATTAAGTTGAATTTCAAGGAGAATTTTTGAAGAATTTAGTGACTATGAAGTTTAAAGTTAAGCTATGTTATGTGGGCTATCCTCACATGCTTTAAGCTACTAATTGTAGTTATAAAAGTATGGATACCTTGGTACAAAGGAGTAGGATCAAAGGTGAAGGTTGTTGGACCGAGATATGTCAAACTTGACCTAGAAAACAACCCTATAAAGTATTGCACACAAGTTGTTCGACGAATTGTCTAAATGAGAACTTTTATAAGATTGAACTTAATATTGATACAGGTCCTTTATATGATGTAGATAATCACCCATAATGTGTGCGAGGCTTCACGGGACGTAGCTAGCTTCTTCGATAAGGTATGTAGGGCAATTTTCCTTCTTGGCATGACTTGACGTAACACTTCTTTGAATAGAGTTCCTTCCTGTGAAATTGAGTAACGAAAAGCCTTTCTTGAAAAACTGATCCTAATCTTCGGGTATTCCTAATCCATAACATCTCTCGGATTCTACATGATCCAAATTGATTGTATTGAGATTCATAAATGTAGTGCCAATAACAATAGTCGGAGGATAACGACAATAGGTCACTCTGGCTATGCTTATGATATCATCTGGAGTATGTCTTGGATTGCACTTATCTAATATGTAGTTATTTTCTTATCGAGTCACGATATAGTCGGTCGGATACACCACCTATTTGTGCACACCACTATAGTTGGTTTTGATATTACCGAGTCCCATGTATGGATCGGGTGTGACCGAGTCCTCATCGAGGCCTGATATATATATATATATCCCCATAGAGGCTGGATATTACATTATATGGCCCCACTGAGCGGCTTAATTTTACAGACATGCATATGTCTTCATGATTCTGACAGGTAGGCCCTTAGAGGCTTGTTATGAGTTTCAGGTTGACTTATGTGCCCATATCTCTTATGTTATATCTTTTGTTCACATTTGTTCTACCTTACATATTCAGTACATCTTTTAGATAGAATGCAACGGATTTTATGAGTTATGCATGTGACGGATGTTGAGATGGTAGAGTTGCCTTCTTATAGATTACGAGATGTGGTTGTAACCTGGTTTGAGACTTAGGAGTAGACTTGGGGACCCCAAGCCCCACCCTTAGGTTGGAAGGAGTTCTCTAAAGTATTTTTACAGCAGTATCTACCGGTCGAGCTACGATGAGCTAGGCGAGACAGGTTCTTACACCTGGAGCAGGGTAATTTCAGCGTTCGAGAATATATCCTGCAGTTCAACTCCTTGCCCAGGTATGCTCCCACGATTGTTGCTGATATGAGTGACTGTGTACATCAGTTTGTTAATAGTTTGGGACCACATTTAGTGAATGAGTACACGATAACTTCGTCAAATCCGAATATGGACATCTCCCGCATTCAGGCCTAATCACAGAATCTAGAGGATCGTAAGAGACAATAGCGAGTTAGTCGAGAGCATGATAGGGGCCAGCAAAAGAGAGCCTTATTTGCGGTGATACATGGGACTTTTGAGGTGGATTTAGACCTCTGTTTCCTAGGCACCCATCTTATCCGACGACTAGTGCACCACCGCAGTTTCAGGGCCAACAACGTGATCTGACCATTTATTTTGGTTAGGTCAGAGTTCACGGGCATCATGCTCCTAGTATAGAGGTGAGGCCACTGAGGTTGTATTGTGGTTAATGTGGTAGGACTCTTTTCGAGTAATTCCACCAGGGTTCGGATGTGTGTTATTCATGTGGCCAGCCAAGTTATATTATACAATTTTGTCCAACGAGAGATGGAGGCAGTATGGAATAACTGACATGATCTGTAGCAGCTTCTTCGTCATCAGTACATTTTTCTGTACAAGGTGCATAGACATTGGCTGGTAGAGGCAGAGGCCGAGGAGCAACATCTAGTTCGAGCGATCCCCAGAACTGTATATATGCTTTGTCAGGTCGACATGACCTTAAGTCATCTCCGGATGTGGTTACAAGTATATTGTTTGTCTCCTATCTTGACATATATGCTTTGATATATCCATCTTCTACCTTGTCTTCTATTACACCCTTTGTTGCTAGTAAGTGTGGAAAAGAGCCTGAATTGTTACATAAGACATTTGAAGTGTTTACACCCGTTGGTGAACCTGTAATTGTTAGGCGGGTGTATAGGACTTGTGATATAAATATCTATGATCATCATATTATAGCCGACTTGAATGAGCTAGAAATGGTGGAATTTGATGTTATTATGGGCATTGATTGGTTGGCTTCATGCTACGCTAATGTTGATTATTGGATGAAAGTCATTCACTTTAATTTTCCAGGCGCGCCTGTCATTGATTGGAAGGGCAATATTGCAGTGCCTAAGGGAAGGTTTATTTCCTACCTTAAGGCTCGAAAGATGATCTCAAAAGGATATATCTACTACCTCGTGTGAGTTTGGGACGCGGAGGTAAATCCCCCAACCCTTCAATCAGTTCTTGTTGTTAGTGAAGATACCCAATCTATATCTATTCCTCCGTACCACATGGCTCCTGCCAAGCTCAAAGAATTGAAAGCTAAATTGAAAGATCTTCTGAAAAGGGGTTTTATTAGGCTAGTACTCCCCCCTGGGTGTAACAGTGTTATTCGTTCGTAAGAAGGACGATTCATTAAGAATGTGTATTGATTACCGTCAACTGAATAAGGTGACTATTAAAAACAAGTATCCACTCCCCAGAATTAACGATTTGTTTGATCAGTTGTAAGGCACTAAGCATTTCTTGAAGATTGATCTCAGGTCTGGATATCATCAGCTATGGGTTAAGGAGAAAGATATTTGAAAGACCGCTTTCCGGACTAGATATGGCCACTACGAGTTTCTTGTTATATCTTTTGGTCTGACTAATGTGCCGGCAGCCTTTATGGATTTGATGAATCTGGTATTTAAGTTGTTCCTGATATCTTTGTAATAGTGTTTATTGACGACATTTTGGTATATTCTTGATCATAAGCCGAGCATGTGGATTATTTGCGATTAGTGTTATAGACACTCCAGGATCAAAAGTTATACACTATATTTTCTAAATGTGAGTTCTGGTTGAACTTCGTGGATTTTTTAGGTCATGTAGTGTCGGATGAAGGCATCAAAGTGGATGGTCAGAAGATCAAGGCGGTAAAGAATTGGTCGAGGCCCACAACTCTTACTGAGGTACGTAGTTTCTTGGGCTTAGCTGGTTATTATCGAAGGTTTGTAGAGAATTTCTCTTCTATTGCTGCTTCATTGATAAAGTTGACGCATAAGGAAGCCAAGTTTCAGTGGTCAGATGCTTGCGAAAAGAGTTTTCAGGAGTTGAAATACATATTAACATCAACACTTATGTTAGCACTACCTGAGAGATCAGAGAGATATGTGGTGTATTGCGATGCCTCCAGGGTAGGGTTGGGCTATGTTCTAATACAGTATGGCAAAGTCATTGTGTATGCTTCGATGCAATTAAGGAAATATGAGCAAAACTACCAGACTCACAATTTGGAATTGGTGGCTGTTATATTTGCTCTGAAGATATGGTGTCTTTATCTGTATGGAGTTCATGTTGATATATTTACAGACCATAAGAGCTTGCAGTATATATTCAGGCAGAAAGAGTTGAACATGAGGCAGCGAAGATGGCTTGAACTGCTAAAAGATTACGATGTGCATATTTTATACCATCCGGGCAATGAAAATGTTATAGTCGGCGCGTTAAGTCGTATGTCAATGGGCAGCCTAAGACATGTACAAGGTGACAAGCTAGAAATGACTAGAAATCTATACTGATTGGCTAGTCTGAATGTACGACTACTAAATGCAGGAGATGGAAGTGTTATAGTCCAGGATGCCGCCGAGTCTTCTTTGGTGGTAGAAGTAAAGGCATGACAATTTGATGATCCAGCCCTGGTAAGGATTGAAGGTCTTCCCCTTCAAAAGAAACAATTGTTTGAGTTGTCAGAAGATAGTGTTCTCAAGTATAAGGGTCGGTTGTGTGTACCCGATGTAGAAGGGCTATGAGGGCGAATCATGGAAGAGATGCATCAGTCCAGGTATTCTATTCATCACGTGTCTACTAAGATATATCATGACCTTCAGCAGTTATATTGGTGAAAAGATATGAAGAAGAATATCGTAGAATTTGTTGCTCACTGCCTGAATTTCCAACAAGTTAAGGTTGAACATCAGAAACCTAGAGGATTGCTGCAGAATATAGAGATACCGACATGGAAATGGGAGGCGATTAATATGGATTTCATTACAGGATTGCCTAATTCTCATTGGAAGTTCGATTCTATATGGGTTATCATGGATAGACTCACGAAGTTAGCTCATTTTCTACCAGTCTGAACAACTTACTCGGCTGATGATTATTCCAAGCTTTATATTTAAGAGATAGTTCAACTTCACGGAGTTCCAGTTTCTATTATATATGATAGAGGTGCTCAGTTACAACTAACTTCTGGAGGTCCTTTCAAAAAAGCTTGGGTACTCAAATTAACCTTAGTATCTATTTACATCCGCAGACCGACGGACAGGCTGAACAAACTATTCATACGTTCGAAGATATGTTACGAGCTTGTGTTTAAGACTTTAAGGGAAGCTGAGAAGACCATTTGTCACTTATTGAGTTCTCCTATAACAACTACCATTCTAGTATCCATATGGCACCATATGAGGCACTATACGGGCGAAAATGCAGGTCTCATATTGGTTGGTTCGACATTGGTGAGACAACAACAATAGAAAATGTGAAGTTAATTCAGGAATGATTGTTGACAGCTCAGAGTCAACAAAAGTCTTATTCAGATCACCGACTTCACGGTTTAGAGTTTTTTGTGGGAGATTGGGTGTTCCTAAAGGTATCGCCTATGAAGTGCGTGATGAGATTCTGTAAGAAGGGCAAGCTTAGCCCCAGATATGTCTGGCCATATAAGATTATTCAAAAAATCGGCCAAGTGGCTTAAATCTCGAGTTACCCCCTGAATTGGAAGTAGTTCACCAAGTATTCCATGTATCGATACTTCACAAATGCTTAGGTGATCCTTCTCGCATAACCCCGTTGAGGATGTTCAGGTCACGGAGGACCTGTCAAACGAAGAAGTTCTCGTTGCTCTCTTGGATCGCCAAATCCGTAAGCTACGGACCAAAGAAGTAGCCTCGGTGAAAGTGCTTTGGAGGAATAATAATGTGGAAGAGGTGACATGGGAGGCCGATGAAGATATGAAACCCATATACCCTCATCTGTTTTAGACTTCAAATTTATATTAATATTTGTGCGGTATGGTTCTTCTATTCCTATCATGTTTACCGAATGTGATCCATATATCTTGTTTAGGTGGTGATGTTGAGGCAAGTATAGCAGGTGCAGCTCAGATATCTGCAGGAGAACGTTGAGGTGAGTTATGGTTGACTTTTTCTCATTATTATAAGCGCATACTGTCGGGTGAAACCGATTTGATGTTATTTTATGGTTATAATGCCATGTATGGTGTTGGATATGTGTTTGGGATACTTGACATGTGATGGATAGTCCTGTTTAAAAAGGAAACTTTGCCAAAAAATTTAAAACACTCGAGAATTAAGAATATTCTCAACATTCGTCCGCAAATGTTGCTAAGGGGAAAAGGATGTTATGCCTCGTAAGTTTCACATTCTGTTGATAGCGATGTCCCGAGAAGAGGTGTGACCTTACGAAAGGATAATGAGGGTTTATAGCTGTTTATGGAAGTTAAACAGATCAAAAGAAATACGTTTCGATGAAATCGACTAGATTACTAATTTGATGGTCCAAATTGACAGACCGTACAAAATTGTACGGGCCATTAAAATGGACTGACCCACCATCAAATTTCTTGTCTAATGCCAGCCTTTAGTTTTTGTTTTTACGGACCGTACAAAATGGTACGGACCATCAAAATGGACCGTACAATTGGGCGATGAAATTTTCTTTTCAGGTATAAATGGATTTGGTCAACTTGGAGGCTTCATTTTCAATCAAGACAAACCCTAGAACATTCCCCAAACCCTCTCTGAGGTTCTTGATCAACTTGGAGCCAAAATCAAAGGCAAAACACCCAAAATCAACATAAAGAATCCGCGGGCTATCATTAATTTCACTTCCTCGCGTTGTGCTGACTTTGGGAATGACTTTGTTTCTAAATAAGCTTCGGACCAGGGAGGTTTCTTAGAGTATTTAAGGTGAGTTTCATCTCCCCTAGTCTAATCTTAAATTGATATACGTATTAAGTTGAATTTCGGGGAGAGTTTTTGAAGAATTTAGTGACTATATAGTTTAAAGTTTAAAGTTAAGCTATCTTATATGGGTTGTTCTCACATGCTTTAAGCTACTAATTGGAGTTATAAAAGTATGGATATCTTGGTAGAAAGGAGTAGGAGCAAAGGTGAAGGTTGTTGGGCCAAGATATGTCGAATTTGACCTAGAATACAACCCTATAAAGTATTGCACACAAGTTGTTCGATGAATTGTATAAATGGGAAATTTTATAAGATTGAACTTAATATTGATACAAGTCCTTTATATGATGTAGATAATCATCCATAACGAGTACGAGGATTCACGGGACGTAGCTATCTTCTTCGATAAGGTATGTAGGGCAATTTTCCTTCTTGGCATGACTTGACGTAACACTTCTTTGAATAGAGTTCCCTCCTGTGAAATTGTGTTACGAAAATCCTTTCTTGAAAAATTGATCCTAATCTTTGGGTATTCCTAATCCATAACATCTCTCGGATTCTATATGATCCAAATTGATTGTATTGAGATTCATAAACGTAGTGCCAATAACAATAGTTGGAGGATAACGACAATAGGTCACTCCGGCTATGCTTATGATATCATATGGAGTATGTCTTGCATTGCACCTATTTATATGTAGCTATTTTCTTATCGAGCCACGCTATAGTCGGTCGGATACGACACCTATTTGTGCACACCACTATAGTTGGTTTTTATATTACCGAGTCCCACATCTGGGTCGAGTACGACTGAGTCCTCATCGAGGCCGAGTATGATATATATGATGATATGATTTTCCCCGTAGAAAGGTTGGATATAACATTATATGGACTCACTGAGTGGATTGATTTTACAAACATACATATATCTTCATGATTGTGACAGGTAGACCCTCAAAGGCTTGTTACGAGCTTCAGGTTGACTTCTATGCCCATATCTCTTATGTTATATCTTCTGTTCACATTTGTTATCTGCCTTACTTATTCAATACATTTTTCGTACTTATGCCTCCTTTCTGGGGCATTGTGTTCATGCTCGTAGGTACAAATAGATAGAGCGACGCTCCTCCTCAGTAGGTGTGCTGTTCAGCTGTGATTATCGCACTTCCCTCTCTCGAAGTTGCTATATATGAGTCTTTAGGTACTGTTATATATGTTACTAGCGTTTTGAATACGGCGGGACCTTATCCCGACCTTTTGATGTAGTATGTCCCTCTTAGAAGCTTGCAGACTTGTGTATAGTGGGTTTATGTATGTCGTGGCCTTATGGGCCCTTTTTTGTTAGCAGTATACTCCTTTGTGGCCCTGTCGGCTTTGATTATCTGTATATATAAATATCATACGGGGACTCTTCTACATGCAGGTTGCCAGACCTTCTGGTCTTCTATGGTTATATGGAGGCCTTGTCGGTCCAAGTTTCGTATCACATGTTTCAGATACTACAGTGGTACACTCAGGCTTCGGGTGCTGGGTTCCCCCCTCCCCCAAGGTTGGGGTGTGACAGAAGGATCCATGTAAGACATGACAATATATGTTTAAAATGGAAGAAAGATTGGGAGGCTATCACAGTTTAAGTTAGCTAAGTATGGTTATTATGTGATATATGGCAAATAAAATTTCTAATAAAATATTTTACTGTTTTAATATTAAGTTTCTGCTATTATGAAATTAACTAATCCTTTTAGGATATCGATTACTCAAGATACATGACATAGGAAACTTGCAACACTTTGCCCCATTAATTTTATCGATTATGTTTCATCGGTGTATGCATATTTTGTGGCCAATGCTGGATCATACTGATTTGAGAATTGAGGAAATGAAGATAATAGTACCTTGATAATCATAAAATTAAAGACTTCAGAAGTAGTTAAACCTGCTACCTTATATTGAGTTAGGTATTTATTCATTTTCGTTACGAATGAAGTGTAATGTAAGTTGTCGACTGTTTGTTCAATTGTAACAGAATCAATAAAGCCTATGCTAGTTAGTCAAGTTCTTCCAATCCATGGGTTGTATTATTGATGATATTATATATCGATTTCTTTTTAATTTTTGAATTATATTTTTGATGTAGGAAAATGTGGGTGATCTAGTTTGAAATGGCGGGCCACAAGTTTATTCAATCTGTTAAAGTGAATGGAGACTTTTTGAACAATTGTAATGTTTGAGTTAACATTTGGATTCTTAAAATTCATTGCTAGGGCACATCTTGAAACATTGCTTTATTAGTATGGGTAGTACAAGACATATCTTGCTTTTCGAAGCTTATTGCAAATGTATATATTTAAATTATTATTTCTAAGTTATTTATTAGGTAATTTAATGCTTGAGATCATCTAGATAGGATAACGACATACCCAATGAAATCTCACAATCATCTAAATATAATATTAATTTATAATGTGATTACCGAAAATATGCAAAATAAAAGAGGATAATAATGTGTAATGTGTGTCTTATTAATTGTAAATTGTGGTATGTGCATTAGCAAATGCCACACTTCACAAATGTTGTTTTAGAGGAGGTAGCAAAGACCAAGCTTTGTAAGTGTGGTTGTAAGGAAGAAAAGGACACGCTTTGCAGGTGTGCCTATAAGATAGAGAAGGCAACACTTGAAATGTGTAGTTTAAGTTCATCAAGGCGTTTCCATATGAGTTACTACAAGCGAGGCATTTGTATCTTATAGGCCACACTTTTGAGGTGTAGCTTTTAAAGAAACACTTGAAAAGTGTTGCCTTAGGACAAATGTTACACTACTTTAGGCCACCCCAGAAAAGCGTTGTCTAAAGTTGAAAACTGTGGCCTTTGATCAAAGACCACACTTTTTAGGGATGGCTAATGGCCTAAAATGTTGTAGTGTCTTCTCATCATCTACAACAATTTTAGTGAAGGATTTAGGTGGTTTAGCCTTAGATTAGCTTAGATACCTTGGGGATATGTTTAGAGAGAGCTTGGAGGTGTTTGGGATCCAATTCGGACAAAAATAAAGGAGAAAGGTGAAGCCACCATTTTAAATAAGTGGATAATGATGCACTGTCTCCAATTTGCGGTCAGATTTGTAGGGCATATTGCATTATGCTGAGGAATATTGAACCAAAACAATTACGGCCAATATGCGGCCAGATATGTGGGGCAGAATCATTTTTGCGGGGCATATTGCTCCACATATCACACCAATATTATCGAACTTCGTCGAAACTTATTTCCTTCGATCCAATTAGTCTCAAACTTTTCTGAAACTTACTTAACACTCCATTAAACCTTTCTTAACCTTGTAGAGGTATCTCACCCTCTCCAAGCCTTACATTAGTTAACTTACAATGAAAACGACGTACAAGGTATGGGGTATAACAGAAGTGACGAGCCTCTTTAGAAGATACGAGCGACTTTCTTGTGGTAGTAATTGCGAACATCTCTCCTCTTCTTATATATATCGTTAGGATACTTGTTTAAGAATTTGCTTAAATGATATATTATATTTCTCAAATGTTAGCAGATCAAATAAGGGATAAAGACATAAGTGGTCATCCGGGTGAAACTATTGACGTCGGATCGCCCAAAAAGCATAAAAGACATTTTTAGCCTTTTCAAAATAATTTCATTTCTTAGCCCTTTTTCAACTAATTGAGCATATGTATAGAAATTGTATCATTGTTGTATAGAAAATGTACCACTACTTTATATGTATAGAAATTGTATCGTTGTTGTATAGAATATGTATTCCTACAACGTGTATAGAAAATATATCATTTTTGTATAATTTGTGCATAATCAATGTATACTCACTAATTATACACATATTATATATTTATTATACACACATTATACATCTTTTGGAGATTCATTTTGAAGGAACACAGTCCAATCTCCGGCGACCTTGCTTTACGCCAGGACGAACCCAACCCCCTCTCCATCAACCTCAATCCATCTAACCAAGATTTCTTATTTTTATTTTGAAGAGGTATTTTATTTATAAGTAAACCCAAAGCAACCAGATCCAAATTTTTAATTATTTCAAACAAATAAAAATCTGAAATGATTAGAAGAAAGGCACTTAGAAAGTTTAGTTTGTTGTAGCTGAACAACAAGATCTTTGTTCAACTTCAGCTTCGAATCTCCTCATAAAAAGTGTTACATCCCGTATTTTTGTATGCTAAGTTGTGTCGTAAATTAGTCAATGTAAGCTTGGAGAACAAGATTATATTTAAGGTTACAAGTGCTTAAATCATGTTTAACAAGTGTTAAGTAAGTGTTGTGAAGATTAAAGGTTGAACGAATCAAAAAGATTAACTTTCGTCGAAGTCCAACATTTGGTCATTAGATACAACATGATTTGGACCAATTTTCTGTGGGTATATCTCCATCTCTATAAATATTTATATGGTGCATTACATATTCACATTCAAGTTCATCGAGTCTAGTTTCCAACGCATAAAACCGTTCATCAATCAGAGTTATGTATAAAGAGTTATGTATGTTTTGAGAAATCACTACAGAGCAGATCCGAAAAACGTTGGAAAGTACAGACCATTTTTAGGTACAACCCATACATCCCACTGTACTTCTAGGCAGTGGGAAAGTTTTTACAAGTTTATATTTGATGGCTTTATGTTGTAAGCTCATTTCTCTCATTTTACAGACCAAAAACCCTCATAAACTCTTTCCCCAAGTTCTCATATCAAGTTGGAGCTAAATTAAGGTGAATCAAGGTGATTAAATACACCAAAAGGGCTAGTGAACCTTGTTAGAGTAGTGTTGATCTTCTTGTGGTGGAGTTGGAGTATCCTTTAAGGTAAAGTAATCTGAAGTTTGAAGTTTTTCTTGTTATTTGAGGTGAGATTTCATCTCTTCTTCATGTAACTAAATTTGTTTAGGTTTTAGTCAACTTGTTTGATAAAGAAATTGTGGAAGGAACGTTTGAAATCATGCTATAACTCTTGATGATATTGTTGACTGTTTTGAAATGTGTTCTTGAGTTTTTATGGCTGGAAATTCTTGGAATATAGTTTGAGTATGTTGTTGTTGATGTTATGGTTCTTGTTGTTGTATGTGGGAGTTAAGGAAGTCAAGTAGAGTTGAAGGGGTTGTCTTGTTAGATTACTACCATTACCAAGGACAATAGAAGTTCTATGCACTTTAGGCGTTCGACGAAATGTTTAAGTGAAGTCAACTTATAGTATATTGATCCAATTGTGATTTAAATCATTCACATATTGTAGATAATCATTCATAAAGCATACAAGGATGTGTGGGATCCATATAGATAAGGCGATAATGTATGCAATGGCTAACCTTTCCTTCAAGGCATGATTTTTCAAATTTTATTCCAAGCTTTAAAACAAGAGAATGTTTATAAAAGTATTCCATTTCCATAGATTGCTTATCCCTTGTCGGAGTACGTTTCTGTCTTTGAGAGGTACTCGTTTGATACATGTGTGTATGTTTGTCAGACGTAGTCCATGGTTGAGGATATATATTACCCTAGGTTTTATATGTTGATATTCATTATTTAGTTCATCCTAGACTATTGGCTGGTGAGATTACCTAGCCTATGAGCTAGTGAGATACCCGACCTTACGGTTGGTGAAACATACACCGAGCCCTACATGTGGCTAGCAAGCTATGCTATTACATTCCGTACACATTGAGTCAGGTATATGTAAGCATTCTCAGAGTATCCTTAAGTTCATTTTCTCAGTTGTTGATTATTTCAGTTATAGTTATTTCAGTTGCCCTACATGCTCGGTACACTATTTGTACTAATGTCCATTTTATCGGGGGTGCTGCATTTCATACGTGTAGGTTCCGAGAGGCAGCCCGATAGGCCTTTCTCGTAGGTGTGGCTGAGTTCAGCTGATTGGTAAGCTCTAGATCTTTTGGAGTTGCCAGGTTCAAAGCCAAAAGTATTTGTCTTGTACAGACCATATGAGTAGGTCGGGGCCCTGTCCCGATCATAATACAGTTATCTTCTTTAGACGCTTGTATACATGTGTTGTATTAGTAGTATTGTCAGCATAGCGACATTTTCAGCCCTTGTATATATCTTGTTTGGGTGTTTGCTGCATGTAGAGACTTATATAGGCCTTGTTGGCTGATCAGATCTGCATATATGTCGGGATGATTCCATTTTGGTTGAGTTAGCCACTATTTAAAGACATTCTAATGTATGGCCTTGTTGTCCTAATTTGTGATGTTACATTTACAGGTCAACCTTATTGGCCCAGCTTGTCTTTCGGGATATAGATTATATGAGTTACATCCTGGTTCGCTCGGGCCTAGTAAGGCACCGGGTGCCAGCCATGCCTCCCTAGGTTTTTGGCGTGACAAAATTAGTATTAGAGCAGGTCTATATTAGGGAGTCTACAAGTTGTGTCAGGTAGAGTCTTATTTATAAGTGTGTTTTGTACCACATTATATAAACAGGAAGCTACAGGGCATTTAAGATGTTAGTTGCCCTTCTTTTCAACTCCAAATCGTGTTGTAGAGATGAGTCATAGGGATTGAGTTTAAAACTTACGTTTGATATTGTATATAGAGACGCCCGTGATCATAAAGTCTACGACTAGCCAGAAGGCTAATATAGCAGCAGGTGAGGGCACCAGTAGAGAGCCTTAGTTGACGTGGCCCAGTATGAGGCCCTATCAGAGTATGTGTATACCAGATGTACAAGTTTTATGTTATGACCTTTAAGGCGTGAATATATTTAATACGCGCATGTGGGTAGAAGACTATGAGAACGTTAGAAGGTAATAGTGTGAGGTCAGAAGACAAAGAAGTAAGGTGAAGAAGGTGCGAGATACCTAAGTGAGGTAGGTCGTAAAATAGTTAGAGTTCAGACAGAGGGACCCAAGTATCATGATTCCACTTCCAAGTAGTAATAGAGGTGCAATTAGTAGCACCCATTTCAGCTTACAATTTATAAGGTACCGATAGATACAACCTTGGGAAGGAAGGAGATTTCAGAGTTTAATGAGGGTTAGAGTAATCATTGGCAATAGACATATTTTTAGAACTAGGAGACATTTCTGGATGAGTATCCCTAATATATATATATATGTGTGTGTGTGTGTGTGCGTATGTATATAGGTGTACTCTTGAACTGTATAATCAGGTAGGATTTCTCGAGGGTTTAGGAAATTGGAGGTTAGGTATTGGAAATCTTTGTGTGTGAGATAAGTATCCACCTGAGTGTGTCTACGTTCCCAGTAAAGAATGAGTATTATGCGGTCGAAGCATAAGGCCAGATGAAGCGGGGAAGTTCGAAGGAAAGAGTGCCTTGCAGAAACTTTCTAGAAACAAGGTAAGAGATGGTAATATTATTGAGAGGCCAATAGTAGACTAAATACATTTTTATGAGTAAATATGAGAAATCATTAGAGAATATAAGCTAAAGTACAGCAAGGTTCGTAGTCTAGTGGAAGAGGAGATAAGAGAAAGCAAGTTCTGATGTAAGCCATAAGATTATGTCTTCATTACGAGAAGTATTATCCGAAGGCTGATTTGTCCTAGACTTAGAGGCACCAGTATTAGGAAATAACCTAAGATAAAATAAAAATGGGATACAGACTCGAAAGCATTCTGTAGCAGTTGGAATTGCGATATTAGCGGGAATGAACGATTAGACAGTAAAAAGACGAACGATAGAAGAATAACCCTTGAGGGTCATTGAGAAAGAGAGTTCCCTGAGACAAGTGTCATGGGTAAAGTTAAGCTTATTAAGATCAAGTATGCCAGCTATGAATATATGTCACTCCATACATGCAAGAGATTCGATTTCCCTAGTATGGAAAGATTACCCTATGATGAGTTATAAGAGGATGGAAGAGTGAAAGGTTGTGAAGGGCGAAGAGGTAACAACTTAACCTCTACAGAAGCGGAATCCGAAAACATAAGATGTTAATTGATCGTCTAAATAGGAGATGGTACAGTGAAGTGTCAAGATAGAATCACGTGTTTCATTTAGCCATAGAGTGGCAAGAAGGATTATGACAAAAAAGGTTGGAAATAGTAGGATTGTATTTACTCAAACTTTACAGTTGCGTCACAACACCGGCACCATACGTGAGTAGAATGGTAGGGAGAAGTCAGTGGCGATCTTCTGGCTAGAGCTGTCAAGTTTTGGTAAAAACAATTGGGCATTTAATGTTCAAAAAATTAGTAGGAGGGATAAGTTAAGGCAAATGAATGTAGCCCAAGAGGAGTTACTCAGAATAAAACTGTGAAGATAGATCGATTGTAATAATCAATAATTGACTTATGAAGGGCCTAGTTGTGGCTAAATGAGAGGACAAGAATGAATCAATAGAATACACAAAATGGCATAGTGAATCCAGGCGTATGAAGTTTCGGTTCGCATGTGCATTAGTTATAATTCTCTGGGACTATGACAAACAGAGGCAACGACATATAAAGTCCAGTATGAGCATTCTTAAGATTCAAGTGTTGTGCTCAGAAGTATTATTATTAGAGTAAGAGTGAAGTGTAAGAAACCAGGGATGTTTGTAGGCAATTCAAAATCGCATAAGGTTCTGCGAGGTAATTGATGTAATGAACTTGCAGCTTAATATGAACAAGAGAATATTTTCTAAGTACAATTGATGGAAGACATTAGCCAAGAGATAAGGAAGGAGAATTTGGTCTAAGTGTAGCGATCTAAATTTGACATTATAGAAAAAATTGGCTTGTAATGGCAAGTTCTTCACAATTTGTATGTATCCTATAAGAGAGTAAGTTACTAAGTCATCGTCTATTATGTCCATTGGACGAAGGATGAGAATCAAGAGCGATATTGGAGATTATGTATACATGAAGTTCCAAGATGTGTGGGAACTAAGATAAGTTAGTGTACTTACGTTGAAACTGTCAAAATGAATAAGGAAAGGTAACCGTTTATAATTCGGGTAGTCGATAAAACACAAGAAGGACTATCCGACCCATGATCTATAGTTAACTGCAATTGTAAACGCACTTGAGATTTGGAGGCTTGAGATATATGGAATACATGTGACATCTTTACAGATAATAAGAGGCTTTAGTATATCTTAAACAGAAGTAGTTAAACTCACAATAGAGGCAATGGCTAAAGTTGCTCAAAGATTATGATGTTAGTACTTTGTACCATTCTGAGAAGGCTAATGTTGTAGCTGATGCCCTCAACTATAAATCGATGGACATATTAGGTTATTTGGGGGACCAAGGAGAGGAAAATGGTCAGAGAATTACTGCAGCTAGCTAATTTAGGAGTCTGATTATTGGACTCAGACAACAATGGAGTTGTAATCTATAATACCGCAGTATTAAAAAGATTGTGTTAATATGAATGGTGTCATGTGATCGATGTCCGTGGAATGACTATGAGATATAGATTGTAATCTAAGGCAAGCAGATTAATGGGGTTCAGATTGCCCTATTAAGTTCTAGAGCGTCCTTTAGGATGAGTCATGTTGATATTGAGAAGTAGAAGCCTTTATAAGAGCCTATCGGCCTATTGGGTATAGAATGAAAGTTAAAATGGGTCAAGATGATATAGTTAAGCATGTTCCTCCCTGAAGATAAAATAATTAATATAGTTAGAACATAAATTTGAAGAATAGCAAATGAGGACACTAGAAGAGTAATAACATATGTCTTAGTCGAATTCATTTCCATAGGTATGAAGTACTCATGTACACCCATCTCTAATTGAGTTACGACATGTTGGATAAATGTGAGTTCTATAAAAGTACAGTGACCTGAAGATTAGCGAAAGAATTTGAAGAATATGGAACGGGAATCATAAAAGAGTAAGAGTGTATATCTGTACTATGTTCCTCGATATGAAGTCGAGCCATGTTGTCACACCCCAACCTTGGGGGGCCGTCACCCGACACCCGAAGGCCCGAGCGGACCAACTATAGTAATTGAAATCTCTTACACGAAACATGGGCCGATAAGGCCTTCAAATAACAATAACATGAAAAGAATATAACAACAACCTGCAAGCAAAAGATGCCCAAAACAATATATATAACTGACACCAATAAGGCCATAAGAAAAGTATCGTCAACTAACAAGAAGGCCAGCAAGGCTAAACA
Organism: Anisodus acutangulus; assembly: GCA_029783415.1. NCBI lineage: Eukaryota > Viridiplantae > Streptophyta > Magnoliopsida > Solanales > Solanaceae > Anisodus > Anisodus acutangulus. Next base: position 15,283,679 of record CM056509.1, read on the forward strand.
AAATGCATACACACTAACACTGGTCTACAAGCCTTTAAGAGTACTATAATACATAAACTGGTCGGGATAGGGCCCTGCAATACCCAAAATGCTAGAAATATATATAACAGTACATATCGACTCTGTACAACGACTCCGAAGAAGTGGAGTGCGACTACCAATAGCTGGAAATAGGTAACCTACTCTGGAGGTACGTCGGTCTGTCTATCTGTACCTGTGGGCATGAACACAATGCCCCAGAAAGGGACGTCAGTACGAAAGATATACTGAATATGTAAGGAATGTAAAACATGTAAGCAAGAGATGTAATACAAAAGATGAGGGTATATAGTCAATCTGAAACCCAGAAAAGGGCTGCTGAGGGCATATTGCTGATACAACCATTAATATATGCATATAAGTAAAATCGGGGCACTCTATAGGGCCATATAGTAACATATCAAATCCCTCTGTGGGGTGAGCTCATAGTAAACTTCTTGGCCATATAGGATGCGGTACTATCTGCCAAACTGATCAGTGGTATGCACATATAAGTGTCTTCCTGGATGACTATAGCGTGGCGCAGTAAGAAAAGAGATGCATATATACAATTACAATGCTAGACAGACCTCAAGAGATATCATGAACAGAGTCGGAGTGACCTATGGTCATTATCCTCCGACTATCATTATTGTAGCTACGTTCTTCAACCTTAAGCTAATTATTTTAAGGCATATGGAATACGGAAAATGCTACTAATAAGGAATATACAAGAGATGTGATCAATTTCATCAAGAGAGGCATATGGTTATTCATATTAGCGAGAGGAGAATTATTTCAAGGAAGTGTTTACACCAAGTCATGCCAAAGAAGGAAATTAGCCATACATATCTTATTCACGAAGATATTTATGTCTCATGAGACCTAGCACCTTCTACAGATGATTATCTACATTATACGAAGGATTAGTATCAATATTGAATTCATATCCTATAGGGAAGTTTATTTAAACATTTTATCAAACCACTTATGTGCGTACCTTTATAGGATCATTTATAGCTCAAATTCAACATATTCTAGCACAAAAACCTCCATCATCATCCCTACTTATCACCACAATTATACCCATGTCCTTACAACTTCATTTAGTAGCTTAAATCACATAGAAACAACCCACACAACTTAGCTTGGCTTCAAGACTCATAATCACCAAATTCTTCAAAAATCCTCCAAAACTCTTAACTCAATACTTATACAAACCTAAGAATAAGCTAGACAAGATGAGGCTTACCTTAATTTTACCAAGGACACTCTGTTTCTTAAATTACTCCAGCACCAAGATATCTCCATAATCATAGCAACAAGGAAGAAGAGAAGCTAATGATATTTATGGGATTCTCCATGTCGAACTTGCGTAGTTTATCTTTGATTCTTGCTTAGAACCCTTGGAGGATCTTTAGGAATGATTTTGGAACTGTTTAGGGATTGGAAAATGAAGGAAAAGTGATTTTTGGTCGAACAAAACGTTATATATAAAAGCTAAAAATTTATGCCGACCTAAGGTATTTTCAAATTGTATGGACTGTACATTTTTGTACGGAATGTACTTTCCACCATACTTCTAGATTAACTAAATGTCAGTTTTATTGGAAAGTAGACTCTCTGAACCTGAATTTAGATAGGTTATGCACTCCATAATTCCTTAAATACTAGGAGATATACCGCCGACAAGTTGGGCTAAAAATCTGGTCTAGAAATTCTGCTTGTCCTTCCCGAGTTTCGACGAACTTAATTTTTTTGATCCATTTAACCTCAAACTCTTACGAAACATAAATAACACTTGTTTAAACTTGTTTCCATCCAAAAAAGGGATGTTAGTCTCACCAGAATTTACGTTACTTTACTTATGATGCATACGAGCGTGAAAATACAGGGTGTAACACATGTGTCTTCTCCTCTCTCTGAATTCCACGGAATAAAATAATAAGGAATGATAGTCTTCCATTCATAAGTAATTGGTTTCTTTGGGTGAACTCATGTCTATTACATGATGTTCTCTATTAATATATAGGCATTCCCATTATGTAATCTCATGTAGGTGGTACTCAGTTTCATGTGGTTGTTTAGAGCCTTTTGGGTCTATTAAGAATGACAACCACCATTTTGTAAACAGTCGGTATTCTCTAAGTGTACCAGTGAACCAGTTCCACATATAAACAATATTATAAGAAGCAAGTTACACTTTAAAAGGTTAATAAGCAAAGATCCTCTGAATGGCGTTCTACAAGAAGACATTTGCATCAAGTTCAGAGAGTACATGCATTATGAACGGACTAAAAGGCGCAAATTACTTATTCACAAGGTGAGTTACAGTTTATGATATGCCATATTTGATGTCGATAGCCCTACATGGCATGTATATAGTGTGTTTTAAGGCTGCGTGGTTGGTTAACATAATCTAATTTATAAAGTAGACTCTGTCAAAAATTTCATAAGTCTCAAAGTGTTTAACACTCGAGGATGAATGTTCCTAAGGGGGGAAGGATGTTACATCCCATATTTTCGTACTCTAAGTTGCATCGTCGGTTAGTCGACGTAAGCTTGGAGAATAAAATTATACTTAAGGTTACAAGTTCTTAAACTATGTTTAACAAGTGTTAAGTAAGTTTCGTGAAGATTAAAAGTTAAACGAATCGAAAGGATTAATTTTCGTCGAAGTCCTATGTTTGGTAATTAGTTACAGTTGGATTTGGCCCAAATTGTTGTGGGTATATCTCCATCTATATAAATATTTATACGGCGCATAACCAATTCACATTCAAGTTCATTGAGTCTAGTTTCTAACACATCAAACCGTTCATCAATCAGAGTTTTGTACAAAGCTTTATGTACATTTTAAGAAAGCGCTGCAGAGCAGACCCGAAAAATAATGGAAAGTATGGACCATTTTTTGAGGTATGACCCATACATCCCACCGTACTTCTAGGCGGTGGTAAAGTTTTGACAAGTGTATATTAGGTGGTTTTATGTTGTAAGCTCATTTTTCTCATTTTACTGACCCAAAACCCTCATAAACTCTCTCCCCAAGTTCTCATATCAAATTGGAGCAAAATTAAGGTGAATCAAGGTGATTAATACACCAAAATGGCTAGTGAACCTTGTTAGAGTAGTGTTGATCATCTTGTGGTGTCGTTGGAATTTCCTTCAAGGTGAAGTAATCTGAAATTTGAAGTTGTTCTTGTTATGTGAGGTAAGATTTCATCTCTTTTTCATGTAATTGAGTTTGTTTAGGTTTTAGTCAACTTGTTTGATAAAGAAATTGTGGAACAAAAGTTTGAAATCATGCTAGAACTCTTGATGATATTGTGCACTGTTTTGGAATGTGTTCTTGAGTTTTTATGACTGGAAATTCTTGGAATATAGCTTGAGTATGTTGTTGTTGATGTTATGGTTCTTGTTATTGTATGAAGGAGTTAATGAAGTCAAGTAGAGTTGAAGGGGTTGTCTTGTTAGTTAGCTACCATTACTAAGGACAATAGGAGATCTACGCACTTTAGGTGTTCGACGAAATGTCTAAGTGAAGTTAACTTATAGTTTATTGATCCGATTGTAATTTAAATCATTCACATACTGTAGATAATCATTCGTAAAGCATATGAGGATGCGTGAATCCATATAGCTAAGGCGACAAGGTATGTAATGGCTAACCTTTCCTTCAAAGCATGATTTTATGGATTTTATGCCAAGCTTTAAAACAAGAGAATGTTTATAGAAGTATTCCATTTTGGTAGATTGCTTGTCCCTTTTCTGGAGTACATTTCTGTCTTTGAGAGGTACTCGTTTGATACATGTGTGTAGATTTGTCGGACATAGTCCATGGTTGAGGATATCTGTTACCCTAGCTTTCGTATGTTGATATTCATTGTTTAGTTCATCCCGCCCTATCGGCTGGTGAGATTACCTAGCCTATGCGCTAGTGAGATACCTAGCTTATGTGCTAGTGAGATACTCGAGCTTACGGTTGGTGAGATATACACCGAGTCCTATATGTGGCCGGCTAGCTATGATATTACATTCTGTACACATTGAGTCAGGTACTGGTAAGGGTTCTTAAAGTATCCTTGAGTTCATTTCCTCAGTTGTTGATTAATTCAGTTGCAGTTATTTTAGTTGCCTTACATGCTTGGTACATTATATTCGTACTGACGTCCTTTTTTTCGGGAATAATGCATTTCATACGTGCAGGTTCTCAGAGGCAGCCCGACAGACCTTTTCAGTAGGTGTGGATGGGTTCAGTTGATTGGTAAGCTCCAGATCTTTCGAAGTTGCTAGGTTCAAAGCTAGAAGTATTTTTGTCTTGTACGTACCATATGGGTAGGTCGGGGCCTTGTACCGACCACAGTTCAATTATCACTCTTTAGAGGCTTGTAGATGTATCTTGTATTAGTAGTACCTTATCGACCCTTGTATATATCATGTTTGTAATTTTACTGCTTGTAGAGACTTATATAGGCCTTGTCGGCCGTTCAGAAATGCATATATGTCGGGATGATTCCATTTTGGTTAAGTTAGCCACTATTTACAGACATTCTAGTGTATGGCCTTGTCGGCCTAATTTGTGATGTTACATTTACAGGTCGACCTAATTTGTGATGTTACATTCATAGGTCGGCCTTATTGGCCTAGCTTGTCTTTCAGAACATAGATTATACGAGTTACAACCTGGTTCGCTCGGGCCTAGTAAGACACTGGTGCTGACCACGTCTCCCTAAGTTTGGGGCGTGACAAAAAGGGCAGCAAAGCGACACAGTGAGACAAGATTTCTTCCATTTTTTAGATAGGTTTTAAAAGGTTGGGTTTGGAAAGGGCTCAGATAGTTGCTTAATGTGCTCAACGAGGAGCTCTTTTAAGGCTCTTCTTAAACAAAAGGTGCCAGAAATAAAAAAAATACCATCATCATAGCTCCACACCCTCCACAAAACAAACAAAACAAAATAAATAAAAGATAATCACATAGCAACTTAATTGTAGAAGTGCGTAAGAATGAAAGATGCACTAGTTTACCTTCTTCCATTATTATCCAGTTCATGTCGTTGTTAGCTAGGGAAAAGTGGGAGAGTGTAGGGTGAAATTTTAGATATTGGCTAGAGCTTGTCTTTATTTTGGATCTAAACGCTATTTTGGGTCATTTGCTTAAAGTTGAACCTTTTTGGGCTTTTTTTTTGCTGATGGTCACAACATGTCCTTTAAAGGACATAAATGGTCATTCGGGTGAAACTATTGACACCCAATGACCCAAGAATCTCAAAAGATATTTTTAATATTTTTAAAATAGTTTTATTTTTAGCCATTTTTTCAACTAATTCTAGCATATGTATAAAAATTGTCTCATTGTTGTATAGAATATGTATCACTATTGTATATGCATAGAAAATGTATCATACATATAGAAATTGTATCATTATTGTATAATATGTACCTACAGTATATATATAAAAAATGTATCATTATTGTATAATTTGTGTATAATAAATGTATAATCAACGTATAATCAGTTTAATAATGTATATACACTAATGATACGCATATTATACTATTTACATAAGTAATAATTATCGGGAAAAAAATGAAAGCCAGAAAAAAAATTCTGGCCAGATCTGTATCAAACGACCACCGACCCGTTTATTGATTGCGGTTTTTTTTCTTTCACTACTAGAGCTCCGCTGGGCCGACGTATCCCACTATGCAACTCCGTCATTCTTTCAACAATAATTTATTCAAGCCACCACTGTTGGTCCTTTGTGCCCCACATGAAAACTAGTGGACTGAAATCTAATGCACAAATCCTTTTCGGAGAATATTAGACTTCCCCTCTTGAACTCCTCTTTTACCCATATAAATCGAAGAACCATAACAAATCAACAATCCATCACTATGCCTTCTTCGTCCAGAAAATAGGTTTTTTCGTGCTCGAATCTTATGTTTCAATCCTCTTGATATATGGCAAAGTGTATTAAAAGTTTATTTACCCAGTTCAAATTATCGGCGGCCGCTAGGAAAAAATGGGACAGAGAGTGCAGGAGTAAAATTTTAGATTTTGGCTAGAGTTTGTCTTTAGTTTGGGCTTGAGGGCTATTTCAAGTAATTATCTTTAAATGGAGCCTTTTTGAGTTTTTTTTTGTTGATGGTCACACCGTGTCTTTTTAAAATAATGGGTATAAACTTTTGTAAGTCGTAAAGTAAACAGTAATCAGACAAAATACTTTTACAAAAGTCATAAAGGCTACAGTGTCCACAGTGCCTTGTCTGCTCCTTTCCGTAAAGTTGTTTTGTCAATATTCGGCTAATCTGTCAGCTGTCCATTCTGCCTTTGGCGTTATTCGGTGATTTGTTCAACTGTCATATTCTGGCATGACTTTCGTGAGAAATGTCATTTTCTTGTTGAGCTGCTGTCCTGCTTAGTGCTTTCCAGTTGTCCGGTTGATAATCTTCTTCTGAAAATATCTGTTGGAAAGTTCTTTCCAGGCTAGGCTCAGTTTATTCAAAAGGATATTCTTTTCTATTGTATACTGTAGTTTGTCTCCATTTAGTCTTCTAATCTGGTTAAACGAAGGATGAGTTTTCATATTGCCTTTGTTGTTAGTCTTGAGATTCCTTCTTAGTACAACATAAAATAACAGGGTTAATCATAAAACTGTTAATCCATATTCCATAGTCTTGGCTAGCCATCATTGTGATACCTGCTAAGAAAATCAGCTAAAATATTCTTAGTCCCAGATATATTCTTCATAATAAAATAATAAAAAAAACAATTGCCATTTTCTTCTGTTATTCAGTTCTGATAAAGGGTCTATTCTGTTTGTAATAAAGGTCTTTACCTGAGTATTATCTGTTCTAACAATAAACTTTACTGGTAGCAAATGATAGTGAAATCTTTTGATTCCAAATTTTACTGCCAATAATTTTTTTTCGTTGATATGATAATTCTTTTCGTTGGGTTTCCAGGTTCCACATCCATATCCACAAATTTATCTTTTTTCATCAATATCTTCTTTATCATATGCTATTAGGGCTGCTCCTCATCCTATGTCACTAGCATCTGTAAAGAGTTCTAATTGGTCTTGATCTGTTGGTACCCTGTGTTTTGGTAATGATTTTACCTTTTCTTTAATCTGGTTTATCGCCTTGGTATGTTCTTCTTTCCATTCAAAAGTTACATCTTTTTAAATCAAATCTTGTAATGGTTTTCTTAGATATGGTAAATATTTTATATGATCTGAGACATAATTTATGACTCCTAAGAACTGTTGTACTTCTCTTTTATTTTCTAATTTTTCTTTAAAGTTTTTAATCTTTGTTACAACATGTTCTTGTAACTGTATCCCTTCATTATCCACAATGTATCCTAAAAATTCAATACTATTCTTGAATATTTCTGATTTCTTTTCAGAAAGCAATATTCCATGTTGGTTTACCGTTTCAATGAATTGTTCTATATGTTTTATATGATCTTTTAAATCATTGCTGTAAATCAGTATGTCATCCACATATATTATACAGAAATCTGCTAATTTTCTAAATACCTGGTCCATTCTTCTCTGAAATATCTGTGGTGCATTTTTTAATCCCATAGGTAGTACATTCCATTCATAGTGCCCTTGAGAGGCACTGAATGCTGTTAAAGCTCTAGATTCATTAGTCAATTTAATTTGCCAAAATCCGCTTTTACAATCGAATTTACTAAACCATTTTTTGTTTCCTAATCTGTTGATAAGGTTTCTTTTATAGGGTAAAAGGTATCCATCAAAAATAGTCTTTTTATTCAATTCTCTGTAATCAATTACCATTCTAGCCTTTCCTCGTTTTAGTTCGTTATGCTTTCTTACTAAAAATGTTGGGCTACTATGTGGGCTTTTACTTTCCCTTATTACCTTCATTTCTAGTAATTCCTTAATCTGAATTTCAAACTCTTTTTGATCCGTTAGGCTATATCTTATTGATTTTGTTCTGACTAAATCAATTGGGTCTGTCAGTTTTATTTCTCCGTATATTTTCTCTTTTTCCCATAGCTGCATAGGATTTTCTCCAAAGTTAGTTTTTAATCTGTTAAGATATTTTTCTTTTAATAGTTCTAAGTTATTACTTCTGTCTGTTTTTATTGTACATAATCTTAAAGTATTTACTGGTAATATTATTTTTAATATTATCCACTTATCACATGGTAATTGTAGGCTGAAAGTATTCTTATTTATAACCTGTGTTTTGAAATAATCTAGAAAGTTATTTCCTAATAAAACCTGTTGCTTCATATTATCTAGTTGATATACTATTGGTAATTTAAAAATAATTTTTCCTAGTATAATTCTCATATTTTCTGCTATTATATCCAACTCTTTTGATTGTTCATTAAATCCTGATACTTTAGCTCTATGTATTCTAGATCTTTTCCATCTATGTGATTCTAGTACATCTTTTCTAGCTAAGCATATATCTGCTCCACTATCAATGAATATTTTTTGCTTTATCATTTTATTCGGTTTATATTCTATATGGGCTTCTATATTAATTGCTACCATTTAGTCAGGTTCATCCAATTTTCTATTGAGTTCTACATCTTGTTCGTATTCTTCTATTTCTAATCGATCAGTTTGATTTCTTATAGCTTCTTCTATTAGTCTTGTTATCTCTCTTTGTTTCCAATGTATTCTGTTTATTTCTTCTCTTATTTTTCCAAGTCTCTTGGTAATCTTATTGTATCTATCATTGTAATACATATTTTCTGTTTCACTAACTGCTAAAGTCATAATCAGTTTATGTTGAGTATATTCCTCGTACTGTATCCAATAATTTCTCTCTTCTATTAGTTTTCCTTCTTCTCTTTCCAATGTATTCATTTTATTCAGAACTATCTTCACTATTTGATTGTTGGTTAATATAACTTACTTTTTCTATTTCTGATTCTTCATCTGTTTCACTAACATAAAAGTCTTCGTAATCATACCACTTATTATTATCTTCTTTAATCTGTTGTAAGCTCATTATAAATTATTCCGTATTTATATAATTTACTCCTTTTTTCTTTAACTTTGGACACTTATTAGCATAGTGTCCTTTTTCGTTGCAATTCCAGCATTTACATTCTTTAATTTTTTCTTCTTTAGTCTCATCTGCTTCTATAGGGTTTACATTTCTTCTTTTCCTAAATTTTCTTTTGTATCTAAATTTATTCCTTGTATCTGGATTGTTCCTATATCTCCTAAATCTCTTTTTCTTATAGGATTTATAATAAGGTCTTTTCTTATATTTCTTATGTCTTTTATATTTGTGATTCCTTTCATCTTTCTCTTCATGTCTTCTGTTCCTTCTATGTTTTCTATACTTCTTTTCTTTTCTATTATCATAGCATCCAAATATTAATCTTCTTTCAGTAAATCCACATACTTCTCTTAATCCTACTTTCTTATCTTTTTTAATCTTTTGCTGCAACCTGTATTCTTCGCATTTTCTCATTAGATATGCTCTAAGTACTCTTATTCTTTCTCCTAGAGTGTTTTCTTTTGGTTCTAACTGTACGTATTCTTTTGTTATTTCGATATTATATGGTATAGGTAGATGGTCATAGTATAGTTGTTGGTAAATTATTCCTTCTTCAGGTAAGAATCTTGCTTCGTAAAAGAATTTACTAAAGCTAATCGTATATTCTGGTAATTTGTTTATCTTACAACATTTCATATTATTCAAATTCATTATTATTTCAGTTTTTCTTTCTGCTAGTACATTTTCCCTAGCCACTAACCATTTTTCTCCTAAGAATTCTCTTTTTAATAGTAAATCAAATATCATTAACATAGACTTCCAATCAGTTGCATGACTTAATACTTCTCCTCTTAGTTGATAAGCGATTGATTCTATCCAGTATGCTGCTTTTCCAATTAGTGTTTTTGATAATAGATCATACATATAATCTAAATTTTCTGTTTGTGTACTATTCATTAATGCTATATATATTCCTAAATTTCAATCTGTTATTCTTCTTCCTACTTCTTGTTCATCGTAAACATTATCTAAATCTAAAAAGTATTCATTATAGTTTACTCCTTGGGTCATTGATCCTACAAATTCTTTAAATTCAGCTTGTTGTCCAATGGGTATATGATCTGGTAATCTAGTTCTTCTTCTTGTTATTACTTCTAGATTAGGGTCTACTAATTCTTCTTCGGGATAATCATCTGCATCTTCATTAATTATATTTTCTGATTCAATCTCGGTTTCTACTTGTCCATTATATTCATCTTCTATATCACTATCCGGTTCATCTTCTATTATCGCGTTTACTCTTTTTATGTTTTGTAAAGCTTCTATTATTTGGTTATTTTCCTTTACGGTTTCTGTATTTTCAGAATTTTCTTCTTCTTCTATGAATTCTACTACCTGTAATTCTTGATTAGTTTGTTTTGTGTTATCTTCTTCTGTATTACTACTTGAGGTAGTTTCATCACTTAATCTAATCTTTCGTACTTTTATTTTTCCTTTTAATCTTTTTAACTGTTTTGTTAGGATTTGTATTTATTCTCTGAGTTCTAGTAGTTCTTGTTTTACTTCTTTTAACTCTTCTTTAGTTTCTTTTAATTCTACTCTGGTTTCTCTTAGTAGGGTTTTTGTATCCTTATGTTTTCTTTTATATTTTTTATACTTATCATACCATTCTGCATTATCATTTGATTTTAACTTTAGGTTTTCTGTTTTTAATTCACTTATCTGTTGTTCCTGTCTGTCTAATCTTAAATTTAGGTATTCGTAGGTTGTCTTCTCTATGTCTTTTTCGGGTATTCTTTCCTCTTTCAGTGTCTCTTCTTTTACTGACTTCGATCTCATAGGTTCGTATTTATGTCTTTCTTTTTCTATAATCTCTTTACCATGAGTTCTTAAAAATGTGATCGCACTAGGTTCCATTAGAATTTTCCTTCTTTATTTAGTATTACTAGTCTGTCTAAAGTTTCTGTTACATCTTTTGATAATCTAGGTTTTATCTTACTTATGTCTACCATTACTGGTACTTTACTTCTTCTCCAAGCATCTATTGGTACTATTTCTGGTTTATGAGTATTCGTTTTAGTTATCGTATTATCATTACTCGTACTTGCTTTATTACTTGTTTCTACTTGTTTTCCTTTGCTTTTCTCTTTCAGATACATTCCATAAGTTAGTCAATTCTTCTCTTATCATTTGTTGCGTTTTAGTTTGATTTTCCTTTATTTCATTCATTTGTAGTAGGACGCTTTTCATTTTTTCTTTTAATATTATTTCTTCCCATAACTCATATATCTTATCGTTAGGATTAGTCAGGATTGTTTATTCGTTTTTTCATCCGTTACCATATCTATCCATAATTTATCAAACTTATCGCATTGTTTTTCTAAGTTTTTTATGTCATTTTCTAACTTCATTTCTTTAGCGCTGTATTCTAAGTATTTTAGTTGGGAATATATTTCTCTTGACAAGGCCGTCTTTATCGTCTTCAGTTTTTCTTTTTTCTTTATTATTTTTAGTTGTACGTTCATATTTTGTTTATGAATCTGGTTTTACCTTGATCATTAATTTCAATTCCGTTGTTGTTAATCTTGTAGTTTATCATAGTTAAAAAAAATCACTTCCTAATAATAATTCATTTAAGCTATCATATTCTATTACTCCTATATTTATCTTATATTCTAAATCTTGAATTTTGAATCTTAAATTTATGCTTTTAGTAATTATTATTTCTCTTTCATTTTCAGGGTAATTATAAGTTTGTGGTTCTATTATATTACACTCATTTTCATTTATCTTACTTATGTGTATAAAACTTTTAATTGCTCCTGTATTTATTTCTGCTATTCCATCTATGGTTACCATATTTTTAAATATTATAACTTTGATTTTTAATCTACTGCAGTCTATATTTATTAAGTCTATAGTTCTAGGTTGTATTTTTGGTAAACTACTCTGTTATGTCATTAGCGATTCTCTAGTTATACTTAATCGAGATCCTTCTATTCTCGGTATTAATCTTCTTGAATGTGTTAATGTTCTGGTTTTAAAATCCATGAATATTTCTTCTGGTGTTGTTATCTTAGAGTTTTCCTTATGCTCAATTTGCTCAAGTATTTCTTTATACATTTTTGGTACTATAATATTCATTTCATGTTGTTTCTTTACATGGTGATTTCCAGTTAAAGCGTATATCATTTTTGTTTCTATACTCATTACTTTACTTCCCGGTGGCATGTTTATTCCATCTAATTTATAGTATAGTGTTAAAGCTAAATCTTTATGTTCATCTTTTAACGATACGCTAAAGTCTGGTTGTATTGTAAATTTCAATTTTTGGTATATTAAATTTCCTTTTATTACAGATATTAATGCATCTTGTAAATTTCCTAATATTCTGTCATCTAATACGTAGATTTGTATAGGTGTATCAATATTCTTTTGAAAATATGCTTTTATTGTAAATTCTACTCCTCCAAAGTAAATATTTCTATATTTCTTTGCTTCTTTAGTCGATAATTTAGCTAGTTCTCTTTTTATTACTTCATCACTTATTAAATTAATCTTTGTTCTGCCATTTGTACTAGTAGTATCAATTATATTTTCATGTTTATGTGCTATGTATCTTATTTCCTTATTCCTTTCAAACCATTTTGTTTTAAATATCTTTTTTACAGATACTTCTTCTTTTTCATCTTGAATCTTTTGATATGTATCGGGTTTAAAACTTAGTGTTTGAGTTGTTCCTCCTTCATAAGTATTCATTTGGTAGTATACTTCCTTTGAATTTGTTGCTATTTCTTTTCCTTTATCCATATTTTAGTAAATCTATGTATTTATATTGTTCTTTTATGATTTCTTTTAAATCTTTAATCTCATCTTCATTTTTTATCTTTTCTCCAAACTTCTGTTCTTTTATTTTATCGATTTCTTCTTCTTTTTGCCTTAGCCTTTCTTCTCTTAGTGCTGATAAATTTCTCAAGAATGTTATCTTTTCTTCCTGTTTATTAATTGTTTGATAATTTTCTTGTAGTTGTTTGTCCTGTTCTTTTATTATTTCTATTGTTATTCTACAACTTACAATGTGTTGATTTATATCTCTATTGTATGTAAGTGGTCTTTCAGCTATTCTGTCTAACTGTAATATTTTTTCGTGCAATTGTATTAATCTATTTTCATCCATAATGTTCTATTTCCATTCTTAAATCTGATTTTATTATATATATTTGTTCATTTTGTTCTACTATTTGTGTATTTAAACTTACTAGTCTTTCATATGAGTCTAGGTTTTCATCTATTACTCGTCCTATTAGGTCTAATTGTTTATTAGTAAATCCTTTTTCTGGTACATTTATTTCGGAATTTCTCATTTCCTTATCCATTTATCTTGGGCATCTACTATTATTTTATGACTGTTTGTATCTTCGATTAGTAATCTTTTTATATCTCTGTGCATCCATAAAATCTGATTTAACCTTCTAACATTTCTAAACGATGGATGTTTTTTCATTGTTTAACACTTGTTCTAATTACAAGCTCTGATACCAATTTCTGAACGGGCTGTACGGCAGATCTTTTCATCATCTAATTACCCCTAGAGGTTAGAACATAGATGGTAATCTGTCTAATTATTCGTTTTTCAGAGTTAATCAAATAATAAACATGTAATAATCTTAGGTTCGATTTCATTTTTTAATAAAGTGTCTATAATCTCCTATCAACATTCAAACATCATAGTATAATCTTTTATCAATATCAAAACATCATAACAATAGAGCAATTATACTTATCCAATTTATAATTAGAAACATATAGTTCAAGCACATACCTTTATTCAGATTTTCAGATCACTTGAGTAGCTCAATCCACCTATGGCACTGCCTCCCTAACGTCTCTTGACTTCACGGGATCAATGGCCTGGGTGCTTGGGAGTCCTCACGGATATCCTCTGATAATCGTCTGAAAGGTGTTGTGTTTAAACTGATATAGTCCTGAATATATATATAATTTGTTTTAGAATATTAATTTTAAAACTCTTTCAGTCTTAAATATGTTTCCAGTAAAAAATTGAAATGAAAGGAGTATATACTCCTATTACTTTAATAGTGAATCTTAAGATTAAATTGTTGAGTGATGCAAACAACAGACATAATTGTATTTCTTGCTCTCAACTGGGTATCAACCACGAATCTTTTGTTTGCTTTGTTTACAAAAAGTGAGAAGAAAATTTTGTACAAAATAACCAATGGTCAGAACTCCTCGGGCATTGAAAGATACGAAATAAATATGGAAGAATCAAAGGCTTAGTCCAAAAGCATTGACAAAAAGGAAATAAAACTATACGAAATATGGAAGAATCGATGGCTTAGTCCAAAAGCATTGGCAAAAAGGAAATAAAACTATAGAAAAATGAATAAAGAAGATCCCAAGAAAGAAGCAAATCAAAAGAAAAGCAATAGTAACCCTCTCCTAGAAAGTGGAGTAATTAACAAAATTTTCCAAATATTCTATATCTCATCATTCAAGTAAATTTGGCGCCATCCAAGGAAAAGTACCGCCAATTCCGCACTTCTTTTTTAATTATGCTAATTACGAATTTTTCCAAAAACTTTTATTTTTAAAAGATTCCACAAAAATTGGTGGTTACCGTCCGGTTTTTCAGTTTTGGTCCCTCTTTAACAAAACTAAAAATAAAAACATTAGTATGAGTTATGACCCTAAAATTAAGCTTTATCAAGCCATGCATGGAGGCTTTTTGGCTACTTTGGTCGGGTTTATTGTCAACACAAGGAACATCTTTTTGGATTCTTCATTATTATTGGCTTCGGTTTTAACTCCCAATCAAGCTTGGAGCTTCGAACCCTACTTTTATGTTACAGTAAGAGTTATAAATTAGAATTAATTTTATTGATTTAAAAATACATTAATCTAAACACAAGTTCTTCAAAAATAAGAGAAATGATTTTCTTAATAAAAATAGAAAAATCAAGTTACATATATAAGTGATTTTTCAAGTTCATTATCTTATTCTCACTCATTCAATGCCCTTGACCATCCCACCCCCGAAACCCCACTTCCCACCCATCCCAAACTCATAATGTTTTGCTAAATTACATACAAATGTCCTTGGAATAACTTTTTTGTTCTTACCAAACATTAAAAAATAACTAAGAAACTCACTTATTTTTTTCACAAAAACAGTTTCTAGAAAATGGAAAATATTTTCCTTTATACCAAACACACTCTCAATGTCAAAAAATTGAAGTTTGCAGAGATTCAATTATTATAGATACGATGCATGTGCCTCTGGTCATCTATTCTTCCAGATTTCAATTTTAACCTAAACACGTGAGAAACAACAATTTATAGTTAGCTAAAGTTTTCAAAGCACGCATGAAGTGGGCTTAATGGATTGCTAGCTTATCCCTTTTTTCCCCTTTGTTTGATCGTCTTTTCAATATATTTTAAGTTAGTACAATTTTTATCAAATTCCCGATTAGTGTTTATCACGAGTGACTTGATGATTTTGTTAATATTTCTCAACCGTCAATACATAGGATCTAATTTTTTTTTTGTAAATGTGATAACATTAGATCGAAATACAAAAGGACACTGAATAATAAATTGTAGAATACTCTCTGCTTTGCTAAATAGGAAAAGGAAAATTCCCTTATTAAATCTTCAACACCACAAGGTAGATGTTCTTAAAAAGATGTTCTGCAGTAGATGGTAAATATCATAACATGGTATCAAAGTCATGTTAACAAGTAGTAATAAGTAACTAGTTCAACACACTTTTTAAATGATGAATATCATCAGAAATAAGAACATTGTTAAAAATAGTAAAAAAAAAAGAAATATGATATACCTCAACATTTAGATCTACTTAATAAGTGGACTATTCCGAAGATTCAACCCAGATTAATATATCAAATGGGTACTTTTGAAAAATTAGGATTCAAACAAGTAGTCAAAACTACTAAGGAAACAATCACTGTAGATAGCGATCATGCTACTTTAAAATTATTGAATGATAGTGATATTGCCCCTTATAGGGAAAACCATCGATTTATGCATATTGGGATAGTACATGTTGCTTTTAAGCCACTTACATTAATAGGCTTAACCGAGAGCTTTATAGCAGCTCTAAGGTCCCTTATAGGGACAGTACAGACCAGTTTGACATATGACCCTGTTTATTTTAATGTTTATCCTAACTTGCAGGTATCTTTGCAAGATGAGAATTCATTAAATGCTTTAATATTACGTATTAAGTTGCATGGTTATGATTATATGCCTGGAACTAAAGTTATATGTATATGTTATAGAATTTATTTTAAACCATTATACACTATGAATCCTGTGTAAAATCATGGATTTTAAAAATGAAACTATTTTAATAGAAACAAATTTTGGTAAGTCAAAAATTACCACCAGGAGACCTATCAAATGGGAGGAAATTGACTTTCCCAAAGAATGGGTCATAGATGGAGCTACCCCTCCCAAGAGAAATTGTAATATTGATATTACTCATATTGAACAAACCCCTGATGGGACTGTCAAGCTAAAGTTTTCTAAACCAAACTACTTGACAAATGATTTTGGTTCAAGATCTACTAGATCTGATTTTCAAACCGTTCTTATATTTCACCAGCTGATTATATTGTTAGATCTCCATCACGTGCTTCTACTTCACGTATTCCAGATTTTATAAATCCACCTATCCCAGATAATATGATGGTAATAGAGTTGATAGGATTATAATTGGTAATGTTAATATTGCCAGATGTGTTAATGAAGACCCAGATATAACCGAGTCAGACATGGGTTATCCAAGTATTTAATGGATCAAATTCCAAAAATTAATTTTAGTTGGTTCATGAATTGTCTTCTTGGAAGTCTCTTGTCTTTGCCACCTTGTCATTCTCGGCCAAGTCATCAATTGTCATTGTCACCCTTCTCGGAAATCACCCTTTACAAGGCATTGATTATGTCCTAAGGGAAACTAGGGGTTATTACATAGTTTAATGTGTCATAAGGAAACTAGTAACTAATCTAGGAATTTTAAGACAATAAATTAAGAAGGCATTGTCTCGGCCAAGACCACCACAAAGGCCGAATAAAGGTTGTCGTGTTAATACAATCAAGTGATGTTTCCTAATCTGTTCCAAATCCCATACCATTCTCGGACCTTAGCCGTGGGTTGATGGTTAACCATCGACACCTTCGGGACTTCATTTAACGACATGAGTTAAGAAGCTAAGTTCGGGGTCTTTCTTGCATCATTTCACCAACATGTCGTCGATGTATACCTCTATTGTCCTTCCGAATCGATCCTTTAACACCTTGTTGACCAGTCATTGGTACGTAGTCGTTGTATTCTTAAGGACGAGTGGCATTGCTTTATAACAGTATATTCCTCTATCTGTGATGAATGATGTTTTTTATTGGTCATCCAGGTCCATGCGTATCTGGTTGTACCCAAAGTATGCATTTGGAAATCTTAACATTTCATGTCTGATTGTAGCATCTATTTCATTTTCTTTTCTTTTTAATTTTGAAATGTAATGGAAATATTATTTTGTATTTAGAAAACTGAAAAGGACAATTATTTTTGTATGAACTTGAAAATTATTAGAGGTGTTGAGCATATTCGAAGGTTGTTGAAGTTTTAAAGTTGAGATTCAAGTGCTAAATTCGAAAATGCTCAAAACCTTTACAGTTTTAAGACATGAGGTGTTGAGAATGAGATTCGAAAATGAAAAAAGAATTCTGAATCCACCGTTGTTGAACCTTAAAAAATAAGAAAATGGGTTTGTCAAAATTCTTGATTGTTGGCCAAATTGATTACTCCGGTATGGTGATGATGTTGTCGTGAAGTTGTAGTTGAAATTTTAGCTTGATTAGTGCGGATTTAGCTGAGTTTTTGTTGAATTTTGACACCAAAAATTAGATTTGGAGCTCTTGAAAATGAGTGATAAAATGGGGATGAATAGCTCTTGAAAATCAGATTTGAAACTGACACGTGGCCATTTCATATAGGTTAGAGCCTTTTTTTTAAGTTCTCACACGCTTGATGGAGGTGTTCTCACACAGTGCTCCACGTCAGTAATAAAGTTGCAAAGAATTACACTTTAAAATTTTTTAGGGGTAATAAGACCCCCGCAAAGATAAAATATATCGTAGCAACTTCAGATATAGTTCAGGAGTAATAGTGTCTTTATCCCCTTCAATTTTTTTTTTTTAAAGTCTCTGAGTTACTCTATCTTGAAATTGTTGGTCAACCTAAACTAGTTCTAAGCGAATAGGAACCGCTACGTTTTGGCATGGACAATCTTTTCGCGGCTTTTTATAGTAGGATACTACTCTATGTTTACTCAAACGGGAATTATATATTTTTCAAAAGGAAATGACACTAATTGATTGAAAAGCCTTAATTTGCGTTCTTGTGATTGGACCTATATAAAGGGTCATCTGTCTATGTCTTAATCAATGCCATAAATAACTCTAAACAAGCCAATTATACTTTGAGCAAATCTAAGAAAGTATAATATGGCGTTTAGAGTGAAAGTTTCTTTTTGCCTCATTCTCTTCTTGTCTTTCTCATCATTCTTCTTCGTCCAAGGGGTTTTCAACTATAGAGATGCTCTTGAAAAGTCCATTATGTTCTTTGAAGGACAAAGATCAGGGAAACTTCCCCCTAACCAGCGGATCTCTTGGAGGGGTAATTCTGGACTTTCAGATGGTTCACTTGCTAAAGTGAGTTTATTCTTTTTAACAACTGTATTCTTTTGGTATCCCTCATTTCTCATGACCTCATTATTCTTTATTGTCCGCTTAAAGTGTAACAAGTGACTGACAACTACACCATCTACCCTTATGTTGCTACAGTGTGGGTTTTAATTAGGATTTAGTCATATGGAGACTATGATTTCGATTTACGGGGTTATAATTTCTTTCCATTTTTTGATACTTGTAATATACTCCTTTATTTACTATTTAGTAGAATGTCATTTTCAATATCCCACGTTGCACTCTTCCATTTTAGTAACTATTTCTTTCTGGTTTTACACCTCTTGAAAATCGCAGCAAAGTAAACTTCCATCGGTCTCCGAAAAATTTAATTAAAAAAAATGACACAATTTTATATTCATTAAACAATTTAATTTAAACTTTTTAACCACACAAATATTTATTTATGACTTATTTTAGATCACATATTTTAAATATTTTATGTCTAGTCAAACACAATCACATAAAATGTAATTGAGCGAATATTTATACAAAATAATGTCTATTGTTATAAAATTGTACTAGTATTATTTAATTTTCTGAAAAGCTACAAGTCCATATCAAGCCATGATTATTCTCTTCGACAAACATGTATCATCATTATATCCCCCGAATGATTTAAATTGAGGAATTCAGTAGCATTTTATCTTAAATAATAATACCATTTTGGGCAGGTGGACTTAACTGGAGGCTATTATGATGCTGGAGATAATATCAAGTTCAATTTCCCAATGGCATATACTACCACAATGATCTCTTGGAACACAATTGAGTATGGCAAGAGAATGGGCCCCCAATTACAAAATGCACGGGCCGCAATCCGTTGGGCCACTGATTACTTCCTCAAATGTGCAAATGCTGCGCCCAATAAACTGTTTGTTGGCGTTGGTGACCCAAATGCTGATCACAAGTGTTGGGAAAGGCCAGAAGATATGGACACTGTCCGGAGCGTCTATTATGTCTCTCCGAGCAATCCTGGCTCCGATGTGGCTGGAGAAATGGCTGCTGCTTTAGCCGCTGCATCATTGGTTTTCCGGTCGATTGATCCGGTGTACTCGAAAAAGCTACTGGGAAATGCAGTGAAAGTGTTCAGGTTTGCAGTTCAATACAGAGGCTCCTATAGTGATTCACTAGGCTCTGCAGCTTGCCCATTCTATTGCTCATACTCTGGTTATAAGGTATGTACTTACCATATTATTGGGCCTATTTACGGCTTAAAGTTTTTCAAGAACAAACCAACAATTTTGATGTTTAGGATCTCATGACTTACTTGTAAATTAAATTGAGTTTGTAGGATGAGCTATATTGGGGAGCAGCATGGCTATTGAGAGCTACAAATGACATTTCTTACTTAAACTTCATAAACACCTTGGGAGCCAATGATGTACCAGATTTATTCAGCTGGGACAACAAATATGCTGGTGCTCATGTTCTTATGGCAAGAGTAAGTCATCCAGATTATTGTAAATGTACCATTATGTTTTTCTTGATTATATAGCCCTGAAATGGTCTTAATATTGTAGAGAAGTGTGGTTGGAAATGACAATAGATTTGATTCATTCAGACAACATGCCGAAGACTTTATATGTAAAATACTACCAAATTCACCTTATTCAAGCACCCAATACACAAAAGGTGATGCTGGACTTGATTTTGCTTTTCTATTTACTAATAGTTTTGGGGGCAATTTATCTATGTATTTACTTATATATTTATCTATTACAGGGGGTCTAATTTACAAGCTACCTGAGGACAACCTTCAATATGTGACATCCATTACATCTTTGCTCACCACTTATGCCAAATACATGGCAAGTAAAAAGCGTACTATCAACTGTGGAAACCTCTTGGTCACAGAAAAGACTATTAGAAGCCTTGCAAAAAGACAGGTAAATCTTTTTTTTTTTATCTCATTCAATAAGCTCAACTCTGTAGAGTTGATTTCATGTCTTACAAATTAATGATGAAAGTTTTTACTAGTATAATTTGACCGATTACAGCAAGTTATGTACCATCTATATTCTGCAATTTGTTACGGTTGTTGATTGTGGTGCTTTGTTAATTTTTAGGTGGACTATATCTTGGGTGACAATCCAATGAAAATGTCATACATGGTAGGGTATGGCACAAACTACCCTCGAAGAGTTCACCACAGAGGATCATCTTTACCTTCTTTGGCGAGGCATCCACAATCATTTGGGTGTGATGGTGGATTTCAACCATTCTACTATACAGCAAATGCCAACCCTAACATATTAGTTGGAGCCATTGTTGGAGGTCCTAATTCAAATGATTTCTTCCTAGATGAACGGACAGATTATAGTCATTCAGAGCCTGCTACTTATATTAATGCTGCCTTTGTTGGACCTCTAGCATACTTTGATAGTTCTAAACGTTAGGTTATAATTGTAAATATATCCCTAGATTGTAGTCCAAAAACATATGGCCATGAGCCACCAAATATATCCCTAGGGATACTTTTTAATATATATTTATCGGTTGAACTACATGTTCCCTTCTCAAAGACCCCTTTTTTAAGTTTATTTTCTTTTTTAGTTTTGGATAGCCCAGCTTGCACCATATATAAAAACAAATGGTTACTTCTACCAAGAGACATTGTGCCAAAGAGTTAAGGTTGAAAGATTTATGCCTACAAAATCTGTCTGTCATCCCACTGCTATCTCAACTTCATGTTTATTAATTTACTACTGAATCTGACCGTGCTTCGCGTAGTCACAAATAACTTCATTTAATATATCATATTTTTTTTCAATATTCGAATATTAAAAATATTTTAGAATTTCTTTTTAGTTTTAGAATTCAAATCTACAGGATGTCTATAATAGCTTTAGTATTAACGGCAGAAAAAGCTGGTTGAGGTAGAAATATTTGCAAATATGTCGATCTCATTACAATCTGTAAGGTGCCGTGATATTCTTAATAATCCTCCTTATACTACCAATGCCTTCATCAAAACATCATCTCTTACTGTAAGAATCGCAAGTCACAAACGCTTAGAAGGATACTCTTTTATTTGTAGGTTTCGGCTTAAAAACGTAACTTGTGTGTTGTTTGGTTGCGTGTGTGGGTCACAAATTATTCTATTCTGAAACTTTCCATTTCTTTTTCTTGTACTTGTTCGTTAGAAAGTAACGTTTTTCTATTTCTAAAATTTCCTTCTATTCAAATAAAAGAAAAGAAACTAAAAATAGAAAGAAAACAAAACCAACGAACTTGTTATTTACTGTGTATTCACTCACCAATCTTCAAATGTATTAATCTTACAATTCATTTTTCATGTTTTGTGTTGATGTTGGATGGATGTTGTGACAACATCTGTAAATGCCCAGGACAACATCTTATGAAAATAAGAATGTTGCCTGCGATGTTGTGACAACATTCCTGACAACATCTCTGTAACGATTTTGCCTATTCTTCCGGCCAAAACAGGTTGTGTTACTGTGAGTAAAAAATGACCTAGGCAAGCTAACAATGATGCTGTGTTTAAAACGTGGTAAAAGAAACAGTCAAAGCTTGGAGAGGAAGCAGCGTGAAGACCAAGTCCAGAACGTTGAGCTTTTGAAGGAACAAGAACCGGTCCAAGTTTGTAATTTCTTTTTCGCATTTATTATTCAATCTTGTAAAAAGAAATTCATTTGTAATTGTATATAATTTATACAATTCTTTGGTCATTGACCATCAAGGGATATATTAATATATACCCTTGAAAATATAAACCTTGTGTCTCTTTACTTTTTCGCTGCATTTACTCTATAAAGGTTTATAACTGTTTTATCACAATGTTGCCTCAGATGTTGACACAACATTGAAGGCAACATCCAAAAACTGTTTTAATTGCTTTAGTTGTTATTGTTTTATTCTTACATATTCTTGGTTATCCGTAGCCCCGGACCCAACAAGTGGTATCAGAGCAAACACTTGATACAATAAGTGTTTGATTCTGAATATTACGGCTATGGACTCAGCTATACAAAACGTTGGTAGACTTTCAATTCTTGACGGAACTAACTATGCCTATTGGAAAATCCGACTACGTTCGCACATCAAATCCATTGATGTTCGAGCTTGGAGATCAGTTTTCGAAGGCTATGTGATTCCCAAGTGCCTAGCAGACGAGGATGGTGATGTACTTACCAAAATCGAATCTGAATGGACCACGGAAGAGATCAACAGTGCGAGCTTCAATGAAAAGGCCCTAAATGCGATATTTGGATGGGTAGATCTCTATATGTTCAAACTAATCCAGAATTGTACTACGGCCAAGGACGCTTGGGAGGCCTTACAAACTCATTGTGAAGGTACCTCAAGTGTACGACGTACAAAGCTTCGCATGATTTTGAGCCAATACGAACGCTTAAGGATGAAAGAATCTGAAGACATAAAATCCTATTTTGAAAAGTTAATTGACATTGCTAATCAGTGTCAAGTGCTTGGTTCTCCTTTAACCAACACACAACTTATGGTTAAAGCTCTCAGATCTCTTCCTGAAAGGTTTAATACTAAGATTTGTGCTATTGAAGAGGCCCATAATCTTGCTACTATGGATCTACATGCCTTGATGATTATCTTTCAAACATATGAGATGAACATGAAGAGTCAAAGAGATCTGTATAAAGACAAGACTTTGGCACTCCAAGGAAAAACCTCAGAAACTGAATTGGAAAACGAGGAAGAAAACTTGGAGGAACTGGAAAATGGTGCAATTGTTGTCTTACTTACTCGTTGATTCAATTCGATGGTGAAAAAGATCAATATTGATCGCAATAAAGCCAAATACAAACAGCATCAAAACCCACTCTTCAATAAACAACTGAATAGGTCACCTTCTGAGCAAAGAAATCACAATCCACTGAGGAAATCTAACTCCGACAGTACCAATTTCAATCCCAAACAACTCGAGGGAGTGCAGTGTCATGCATGCTCGGGTTGGGGACACTATGTTAATGAGTGTGCAAACACTCTTAGAAAAATTGGTAAGGTTATGTGGGTAACTCTCAGTGATGATGAGAATGAAGAGGAGGAAGGAGATCAAGAAGAAGAACCACAGGCAATGTTGACAGCCATGTTCGAACATTCACTGTCCGACGATGAAGATGTTATTGACAATGTTGCGAC
The DNA here is from genome assembly GCA_029783415.1 of Anisodus acutangulus. Lineage (NCBI taxonomy): Eukaryota > Viridiplantae > Streptophyta > Magnoliopsida > Solanales > Solanaceae > Anisodus > Anisodus acutangulus. Next base: position 15,307,616 of record CM056509.1, read on the forward strand.
AACATCAGACTCAACATATGAAATGTCTTCAACATCAGAGAGGTATGTATACTTTGACTATTCTGATGTAAATTGTTTTAGTGGATTTAATTCTTCATCTAAGGCTGTAAATTTGGATCTAGTTGACTCCAAAGACGATGTAATAAAGGAATTACAAAGTCTTTGTAAAGCCTTAATCACTGAATCTGAGCAACTAGACTCAAAAGCAAAATTATTGGCTCTTGAGAATAGCAATCTGAAAGGCACAATCAACCGATTAGAGGTGGTACTTACCAAGAAGGACCTAGAGCTTGGTAAGATTCGTGCACGATTGAACGTAGCTGAGACCACCTTTCAAAGGCTCAACATAGGAACCTCCAAACTAAACCTACAAGGGCTGGGCTTGGGTACCAATCTCCTAGCAAAACAAATATTTCCAGAATACATAGTCAAACTGAGAGGATAAAATTTGTCAAAGAAAATCTGAGTAACTCTCAGATCACTGAAATTGGATCGAAGTTTGTATGTAGCTTCTGTAAAAAGTTAGGACATCTTATGCCCTGCTGCTACAAACTTCAAAACTCTGCACTCAGAATATTGCCTAAAATGTCGTCAGCAGTGTTGCCCAACATCACTGACAACATTCAAAGCAACCAGCCTGAAAGCAGAAGGAAGAAAAAGGAATGGGTACTCAAACTGAATCTGAAATGTAATGTGTGCATAACTGCTTTGCGTACTAATATTACAGGGTCTTGGTATTTCGATAGTGGCTGCTCACGTCATATGACATGTACCAAAAGCCTATTGAAGGAGTATGGAGCATTCAATGGAGGATATGTGACCTTTGGAGGAGGAAGTAAGAGTAAGATAATTGGTAAAAGAACTCTTAATGTTCCGGATGTACCAGCCTTGAAAAATGTTTTTCATGTAGAAGGTTTGGTTGCTAATCTTCTTAGCATGCCAACTATGTGATGATGATCTCGAGGTGAAATTCAACAAGCTTGGATGCAAGGTTACAGATTCTGCAGATAAATGTGTCATGTCAAGAACCCGAACGAGAGATAATTGCTATCTAGTCGGTAGACAAGAGTTTTGCAACTCCGCAAAGGTAGGTGACCTGACACTTTGACATCAAAAGTTAGGACATGTCAACTACGGCACCTTGGAGAAGTTGATCTCATTTGAAGCTGTCAGAGGCATTCCCAAACTGGATCCAAAAGATAAAACACCGTGTGAAGATTGTTTGAAAGGAAAGCAGACCCGAGTCTCTCATAATGTTGTCCAACGTGACAGACAACATTCAGGTACGTCTCATTGTTTCCAATTATTGCATATAGATCTTATGGGTCCAATCGAGGTAGATAGCCTAGGAGGAATGAGATATTCTTATGTGATAGTAGATGATTTTTCCAGATTTACTTGGATCTATTTTTTAAAAGAAAAATCACAAACCTTTGAGATGTTTAGAACACTTTACTCTAGGATTAAAAATCTGTTTTGTTCTTCGATTTTCAGAATTAGATCTGATCATGGAAAGGAGTTTGAAAATCAAACTTTTGCAAAATTTTGTGAAAAGAAAGACATATTCCATGAATTTTCGGCACCAAAAACACCACAACAAAATGGGGTTGCCGAGAGAAAGAACAGAACTCTACAAGAAATGGCTAGAGTTATGTTAAGTTCTAAGCAATTGTCAAAAAGGTTTTGAGCAGAAGCCTTGAACACGGCATGTCACATAACTAATAGAATCTATTTAAGGCTAGAGACCAAGATGACACCCTATGAACTGGTAAATAGAAAGAAACCTACAGTGCAGTACTTTCATGTCTTTGGGTGTGTGTGCTATATTCTTAATGACAGGGATAAACTGGCCAAATTTGACTCTAAGAGTGACAAGGGAATATTCGTTGGCTACTCTCAGAATAGCCATGCTTATCGAATATACAATCTTCGGACAAAGACCATACAAGAATCAGTCAATGTTATTTTCGATGACCTGCTGGATATATCTGGTAGATCTTCAGAAAACAACATTGTGGTTACAGTTAAAGAGGAGCAACCCACTGAAGAAACAGATGTAGTCCAGATGTTGTCCCAACATCAGAAGAAACATCTGAACCTCAAAAAGAGAACACAGGGGACAAAATCGAGGAGGAATCTGCTACTGAACTGAATGATCAAGTGAGAAGAGACCCTCCATCGAGGATTAAAAGAAAACATCCACTCGACCAGGTGATAGGGGGAGTTTTTGAGGAGAGGCGTACAAGATGGAAAGAGCCAGTAAATTACCGAGAAATGGTAAGGTATGTGTGCATGTCTACCATATATTAACAGGTAAGTCTCTCTTGTCTTACATCTACTTTGGAACCTAAAAATATTGGGAAAGCATTAAAAGATAATTTTTGGATTCAAGCCATGCAAGAGGAGCTTGAATAATTTGCCCGAAATGAGGTTTGGGACTTGGTACCACGACCCAACAACACAAATGTTATTGGGACCAAGTGGATATTCAAAAACAAATCAGATGAGTTAGGGAAGATTGTCAGGAACAAAGCTCGACTTGTTGCTCAAGGATATACACAAGTAGAAGGTATCGACTATGACGAGACCTTCGCTCCTGTGGCTAGAATTGAGTCAATAAGATTTCTTCTTGCTATTGCTTGCTATCTAAAGATTACCTTGCACCAAATGGACGTTAAAGGTGCCTTCCTCAATGGATACTTGGACAAAGAAGTTTATGTTGAACAACCAAAGGGATTTGAGGATCCTCACCATCCACATCATGTGTACAAGCTCAAGAAAGCCTTGTATGGACTAAAACAAGCACCACGTGCATGGTATGGTCGTCTAACTAACTTCCTTGTTGAGTTTGGTTTTACCTATGGAGAAGTTGACAGAACATTATTCATTAAAAGACACGATGTAGATGTAATAATAGCTTAAATCTATGTTGATGATATTGTTTTTGGTTCGACTACAGAATCACTAGTAAAGTCTTTTGTCGAAGCAATGTCGACAACATTTGAGATGAGCATGATTGGAGAACTAACATTTTTCTTAGGCTTATAGATTAAACAAAATGAAGATGGGATCTTATCTCAAAGAAAATACGCCAAGGATCTTGTTAGGAGATTTGGTCTGGAAAATGCTAAACACATGAAGACTCCAATGGGCTCTGCGCAACAGGTATGTAAAGATGATGTTGGACAAGATGTTGACCTAATATTATACCGATCTATGATAGGTAGCCTTCTATACCTTACTGCCAGTCGCCCCAATATCATGTTTAGTGTATGTGTTTGCACCAGGTTTCAAGCCAGTCCCAAGGTATCTCATTTTAATGTTGTGAAACGTATCATTCGATATGTTGCCGGTACAAGTGACTTGGGAATTTGGTACTCCAAAGACACTAATCCTAATCTAATAGGATATAGTGACTCAGATTGGGCCGGTGATGTAGAAGATAGGAAAAGCACTAGTGATGGGTGTTTCTATCTTGACAATAATCTAGTCTAATGGTACAGTCGTAAATAAAATTGTGTATCATTCTCGACTGCCGAATCTGAATATGTGGCAGCCGAAAGTTATTGTGCTCAACTGATTTGGTTACGACATATGCTAGATGACTATGACATATCTAATAACTCCATGATTTTGTACTGTGATAATCTGAGTGCTATTAATATTTTCAAAAATCCAGTTCCGCATTCACATACAAAGCACATAGACATAAGATATTTTTTTAAGAGACTTAGTGGAAAAATAGCTAGTTCAAATCAACATGTTGATACTCTTTTTCAACTGGCTGACATTTTTACCAAACCTTTAGATCATGAGAGATTTTCTAGCTTGAAAAAATCTCTTGGTCTCTGTTTTCTTTGAAAATAAGACAGACTAGGTAGATGTTGTTCGAAATGTTGTCCTAACATTCTGAGTAACATTTACCGTTGAGTCAATATACATGATAAGTGTTGTGGTGATGTTGTACTATTTTTCAAAAGATTCAAGCATGACTCTAAAATGACAAGATATGAAGGCGAAGCCTCTACTAAAAGATTTAGATGTATACAAAAAGAGCAAAGCTCTAAGATTGGTATCGTTCATATTCTATAGGAGTACCACGTGCTTCAAAAAGGTTGAAAATTCCTCAATATTTTTTTAATATGTATGTGTTCAACTAAGTTGATTAAGGACAATGGTAAAATGTTACATTAGTCCAGTGATCAGTCTCATAGGGAACATATACGGAAATATCATCTGCCAAATCAGAAAATCCTTGGAGTCTCATAATGCTTGTTTAACTTTGAAATATTTCCAACATCATCAACAACATCGTGTTCCAGTACATTGATCAATCTGTTTTGTCTTATTTTATTCCTATTTTTGGTATTTAACACGTCTCTGTCTTTAACTGGAAGTCCAAAAATTCTGGATGACCATTTTTTTTAAATGATGATATGTGCTATGACAATCTTTATTTTAGGAAAATGAGTTTGAGTGTAAGTATATTTTGCCATAATAAAACCTCCTATTTTTGTCTTTGAATTGTCACATCAGCCGACTACCAATCCATCAAACCATGGCAGCCCAAACAACACCGTCATTTCTCAAAACCCAAAGCTTCTCCAACACGCCCAATCCTTCAAAACCATCTCCCATGTCCGTGTCCCCAAAATCCACAAAAATCAAAGATTATTCTCCAATGTCGACTAGTCCAGCAAATAACAACAAGGTTTACAAGCATTATACTTCCATCAATGACTTGAGACCAGTTGAGGAGGACTGCACACAGGCTATGATCCTGCTTGGTTCAAATAAGACATTACAGGTGAGCTACCCAGGCGATAATGAAAACCCAATCGATGTTAATGCAACATCTGATTTCTCGAACCTTGCCTCAAAATCGACATTTCCTACGCGAAGGTCAAAGAGGGTTTTCAAAAACCAATTCGGTGAATACCAGTCTGCCAAAAGATCCAGGGAAGAGTCGACTTTCCCTATTGATACTACCACAAGCAGCAGCACTGACACCAATTTCAGTGTGCCCAGTTCCTCCAGAACTCCATCAACTTCCACTCTACAAGCAGAAATTGAGAAGGAAAAAGAAGAAGAAGAGATGTCTGATGACATACCTCTACAAAACTTCATTCCTAAAGGGGTCCATAGAACATACTGGAATTTTGAAAAAAATGTTGCCTCAATATCAATGGCAACATACGAGAAAATGGACCCAGACTATGTTGCCCCAACATCCGAGGCAACACCTGCAGCCACCTCATCCGAACAAGTAAACACAGATTCTGAGGTAATTCCCTACTCTTCCATGTTTCAAACTAAATCATGCTCCAGTAACTAGAATTGATTTAAGAATAGAGGAGTTAGAGGGGAGAAGGTGATTGACCTAACTTCATTCTCCAAAAATGGTTTAGTTGATTTCTTAAGTAGTCGAAACATCTTAAGCTTTGTATCTGGTAAGAATCCTTATTGTAAGAAGGTGATTAGGGTGTTTTATGCTAATCTGACGTTTGATGTTAAGGACACAACCTCAAAAAAATTTGGAAAAGTGTACCTATACAACAAGGTATACAATTTTACACCTAATATCATCAACTCCACTCTTGGGATAATTATTAGTGAAAGAAAACCTCAACCAAACCCCTCTGTGAAGGAACTCAATTCAATGATCAAGTACCTTACAGGGAATTTGATCACTGTTTGGGCTCCTCGCAGCCCTGTGTCGAAACTCACTGCCCTGTTTGCCACTTTGCACAAACTTGCTATATACAACTGGCTACCCTCCCTCAACGAGACAGTAGTGACCCTTGATCAAACATCACTACTTTTCAAGATTGGAAGGAATTAGAAAGTTGACTTAGGAACACTTATATTCAACCATGTTGTCAACTTGGCAGAAAAACAAAGCAACTCTGCCCTTCCATACCCCTCCTTGATTTTTCAAATCCTGCTCAACCAAGGTTTTAAGACTCCAAAAGGAGAAAAGCTGAGTCCAGCCTTAGAGGTTTACTCAGTACAACGAGCAGTTGTTAACAACATGGACTAAATTCTCACCTCACATGGCACACGTATCAATCAAGATGATCAATTCTACTCTAAGACAGACAGGATCATGAAGAACTTCAAAATAAGAATAAGTTATATACAGAGTCACAACCTTGAGCCTAGGTGTTAGAAAGTCTGTTATTTTATTCATTACTCAAGCACTCACAGGAAAGTTCTACTCAAGCTCAGACCTAAATATGCTAGTATCTAACAAGTCAAAATGTCTTTCTTCTCCCTCTCTTACTACTCCTAAAAGTTTAAAAAAAATATCCGGTTAAAAGGTCCCCCTTTGGAAAATAACCGAGGCCATAAGAAAAACCAAAGGATGGATGATTTATGCCACTAATGAGAAAAAAACAAATGACAAAACTAAAAATAAAAGAAGATCAAAATAAAATCTTTTTGTATTTTTCTTGACTTCCTGATTTGTTTTATTTTTTAAAAGATAATGAACTAAAAAGTTCCTATGGCATAATCATTCTAGACCTCAAAAATATTGGAAGTAACCATCCCAAACTTAAAAATATGTGTTGTCCTCAATGCATGGTTAGCATAGAAAATATTAAAACAAGAGTAAGAAATACTCCATGAGACCCTATAGGGCCTAGCTAGCAGCATAATCCTTAATATTAAGGGTCAGCGTGATTCCACAGTTAAACTCAAACGTGCTCCTCTGCTTCAATTCGGATGCTCAGATTTTCTCTAATCTGTAAAACAAAAACAAAATAAAATGTGACACTATAAAAATTAATTAAAATAAAAATAAAAGACAAGCTGGGTTGCCTCTCAACAAGCAGTTGATTTAACATCGCGACACGACGCGAATCAACTTGTCCTTCCACTTTGATGATATACATTACACCCTTAATTTTGCAACAAATTTCAAGATCCGCTCCGGGGGCGATGGTGTAAAAATAAAGGGACCAAGCAATAGGTGTCGCATCTTGCACTTCTTGGCCTTTAAGTGAGGTATGTTATTTTGTCTCTTTGGTATGACAAAAATTTTAGAATGTAAGGGTCTTGTTTCTCATCTATACACTTCTCCAAAAGCTTGGAAGACTCGATTTTCATGTTACCAACCAAACACAAAGTCAAAAAGTATTTAGAATGAGGGCCAATACGTCCCAACTCTAAAACTGCATTATTTTGGACATCCTCACCACTGTATACCCCCTCGACCTCGACATCATCAAAAATATTTTTGTTGAATGACTGGAATTCCTCTTTCTGCTCCAAATGTTGACTATTATCCACGACCATGGGCAGTTGGGCATTAGTCGCCTCAACCTTTTTATTCAATTGAGCCTGCAGGTTGTGGATATCTGAGCCAAATTGATCTATCTCATGTCTAATCTTTGTTCTTCCATTCATAAAATATGTCATGTCACGTAAAATTTCATCAAAATAAGACTCCCATACCTCTAATCTTTGAGCTCAAACCAATAGCCAAGTATCACTCACAATATCCACTTTGTTTCTTATGTCTAACTCACAAGTATGGTTAGAATAATTATAAAAATCACTTGAGAGACTAGAACAACATTTAGGACACTCTTTCCACTGACCACCACACTATTTACAAAAGTTCCAATCATAGGATTTAGAAGAGTCACACAACTCATTCAATATGATCCAAATTAATAACAATTTTTTCATAAGTGGGGTCCTTCAGAAAGTAGACAAGAATCACTAGAATATGAATATCCAACATCCGGTAAATTTTCATTCTAAGATGTCATGTCAAGAAGAATACCAAAATATATATATGAAAAAATTGAATAGACAACAAGAAAAGTCTAATATAGCTAAACAATTAATTTTAAAGTTTCCGGTAATGGCGCCAAAAATTAGTTGCTCCCTAACACACATGCAAGTATATGTGGTCGTACAAGTAATATAATGATTTTTAAAATCGAATGTCTAACCCACAGAGACTTGTGATAAATTATTTACTTAATCAAACAATCCTAATTATCTAAACAAGAGATGATTTACGAATGTTTTAATTATAAACTATCTAAAAATACAAGAAAACAAATAATGAACTTTAACCAAGAAAGAGTAGATTTTATATTATCAATGAGATGAAATCAATCTAGGGCTATGAGCTATCTAACAATCACGTTGTATTCTTTAATTGATTTATCTTCTTAATTTATTCAGTTTACTGATTGACATGGTTGATATTACGACTACAAATCTCTCTTGTCCTCTAGCCGCCTATTCGTATTACATTCACGCCTATATATCTATGGTCGTGAACCTATAACACAAATGCATTTATATTTTATGTATATCAACAAAGCACGAAGAACTAGGTATCAATTATCTCCTACAATAAGATAAGAGGTAAGAAGCAAGAAAGACTGTTTATTCTCTATCCTAGCTGCAAATCTGCTCCCCGATAACCAGGGTTGAGATCCTACTCTATTTAACCCTATTGTTATCCTAGTATTCCTTTCTCGAGTTCAATCTAAGAACAAAGATAGTATTCGATTGGTGATCAAGTAACCAAATAATTAAGCTCATAATTAAATAAATAGAAAAATATGATAAACTAATTAATTGAAATTAATATTCGAATAACAACGTTCATGAAAGAACCATAACGCTAGAAGGAGAAGTTTAGCTCCATATAAACATAGAGGAAAAATAACAAATCATCCAAAGAAAATATAAAAACTAGTAGTAAGGAGAAAAAAAAGATAAAATCAAATTCCTCTGGCCTCCACGACGACTCCTAGCTCTCTCTAGGTCCAAAGTTCTGAACTCAGGGTTACAAGTTATCCCAAAACTGTGTAAAAACAATGTCTTCTAAACTATTTATAAGTGTAGGGAAATGTTCATATAAAATAACTGAATCCAAAATGAATTGGGATAATTTTTAGTCAGAAAAATATTGGACTCGCGGAGCGAAGCTCTGGGGTATATTGCAACTTTACACTTCATTATAAATTTCAATCTCAGTTGCATTCTTTGCTCTTCTTTTTTTTTTGTCTTCAAATGGGGGACAAACACCAAATGGTGTCCATCCCTTGTCTCCCCCTCCTTTTCTCTTTCTTTTTGCTCCGCGTGTTATTTAATTTTGCTCCAAATCTCTTCAATTTCACACCGCTTTACTTATACACTGTAACAATATAATATTAGCATAATTCACTATAATTAATACTCAAAAGACGATTAAAAGTACTATATTATGAGGCAAAAATGACTAAATATATGCATTATTGGCCAAACATCATCTCGCATTCAGGTCTACGCTTAGAATTTAGAGGACCATAAGAGGCAACAGCGGGTTGATCGAGAGTGGGAAAGGGGTCAACATAAGAGGGCCTAATTCGTGGGTGACACAAGAGATTTGAGAAGTGGGTTTAGGATACAGTGCTCTAGACGCCCATCTTATCTGGCAGTTAGTGCACCACCGCAGTTCTAGGGCCAGCGTCGTGATCAGACCACTTATTCTGGTCAAGGTCAGAGTTCACGGAAATCAGGCCCACATTTTAGAGGCGAGTCTAGTCATATGAGCCCTATGTTGCCCTATTATGATCAGTGTGGTAGAGCTCATTCTAGGGAGTGCCGTCTGGATTCGGATGCATGTTATTCATGTGTGCATCCCGGTCATACTATGTAGTTTTATCTGATGAGAGATGGAGGCGGTATGGCACAACCGACAGGGTCTGTAGCACCTTCTTCTTCATCAGTATGCCCTCCTGGGCAAGGTACGCAGACATCGGCTGGTAGAGGCAGAGGCAGGGGTGGAGCGTCTAGCTCAGGCGGTCATCAGAACCATATTTATGCAATATTGGGTCGACATGACCTAGAGTTATCACCGGATGTGGTTACAGGTATATTATCCATATTCTCCCTTGATGTGTATGCTTTGATAGATGCTGGTTCTACTCTGTCGTATATTACTCTCTTTATTTCTGGCAAATATGGTAAAGAACCTGAATTGTTGTGTAAGTCATTTGAAGTATCTATGCCCGCTAGCGAGCATGTGATCGTTAGGTGGGTATATCGGGGTTGTGATGTGATGATTTATGATCATCACACTTTAGCTGACTTAAATGAATTAGAGATGGTGGATTTTGATGTTATAATGGGTATGGATAGATTGGCTTCTTGTTATGCTAACGTAGATTGTTGGATGAAAGTTGTTCGCTTTAATTACCCAGGTGAGACCGTTATTGAATGGAAGGGAAATGTTGCAGCGCCTAAGGGGAGGTTTATTTCCTACCATAAATCTCGGAAAATAATTTCTAAGGGGTATATTTATCATCCAGTGCGAGTACAGGATGCAGAGGCAACCCCTCCAAACCTTCAGTTGGTCCCTGTTGTTTATGAATTCTCTGACGTATTTTCTGATGAACTTCCTGGCATTCCCCTGAAAGGGAAATTGATTTTTCTATAGACGTACTTCCAGATACTCAGCCTATATATATATATTCTCCTATACAGAAAGGCATTTACTGAATTGAAGGAATTGAAAGCTCAGTTGAAATATCTATTAGAAAAAGGCTTTATCAGGCCCAGTACCCCAGTGGTATTCGTTTGTAAGAAAGATGGTTAGTTGAGAATGTGTATTGATTACCGTCAATTGAATAAGGTAAATACTAAGAATAAATATCCGCTTCCCAGGATCGACGACCTGTTCTATCAATTGCAGGGCGCAAAGTACTTTTCAAAGATCGATCCCAAATTTGGGTACCATCAGCTGAGAGTTCAGGAGAAAGATATTCTAAAGAAAACCTTTTATACCAGATGTGGTCATTATGATTTTGTTGACTATCCTTCGGTCTGACCAATGCACCAGGGATTTTTATAGATCTAATGAATTGGGTATTTAAGCTGTTTCTAAATATATTTGTGATAGTATTTATTGATGATATTTTGGTGTATTCTCGATCTAAGAAAAGCACGTGGATCATTTGTGAGCGGTATTATAGACACTCCAGAATCGTAAGTTATATGCCAAGTTCTCTAAATGTGAATTTTGGTTGAACTTAGTGGCCTTTCTCGTGCATATAGTATCGAATAAGGGCATCAAAGTTGATAATCAAAAGATCGAGGCAGTTAAGAATTGGTCGAGGCCCATAAATCCTACTAAGGTGCGTGGTTTCTTGGGCTTGGCAGGTTATTATTGAAGATTTGTAGAGAATTTCTCTTCTATTGCCGCTCCATTGATAAAGTTGACGCATAAGATGGCTCATTTTTTCAGAGGTCGGATTTTTGTGAAAAGAGTTTCCAGGAGTTGAAGAGTAGATTAACATCATCCCCTATTTTGGCACTTCCTAAGGGATCAGAGGATTATGTTGTATTTTGTGACGCCTCTAGATTCAGGTTGGGTTGTGTTCTGATGCAACACGACAAGGTTTTTTTGTATGCTTCGAGACAATTGAGGAAGCACGAAAAGAATTATCCGACTCATGATCATGAGTTGATGGCTATTATATTTTTTCTGAAGATATGGTGCCACTATATATATGGAGTTCATGTTTATTTGTTTACAGAACATAAGAGCTTACAATATATATTCAGACAGAAAGAATTTAATCTGAGGCAACAGAGATGGCTTGAATTGCTGAAATAGATGTTTGGAGTAAGTTGTTGAAGAACTTGCATAAACCGATACTTGTAAGCTTTGAAATCATAGTTGTATGGATTGTTGGGCTATTTTACATGGAGTATAAGATGGAGTTGATGATCAAAAACTTATTGGTTCTTGTTTTAAAGTTAAGGAGAGTGTGTTTGGAAGGTTGTGGTATTGATATGCATAAGTTTCCACGGTATAAAAGCCAAAGTACTCTATGCACTTAAGTTGTTTGATAAAATGTCTAAGTTAACATTACCATTAGCTCTTGAGCCAATTTTGATTTCCAATCATTCGTTTAATGTAGACTATCATTCGTATAGTGTTCGGGAGCTCAGGAACTTTTGGCATAAGGCATGTAAGGATATCCCTTTTCATTCAAAGGCATGAATCCAACATATATCATTTTCCAGCTAAGTCATTGAAAGAACTATCCTACATCATATGTTGGTTTCCCTTCTTGGGTGCATTTATTTGTATTGTTATCATGTTCTGTATCACTTAGTTGTTGGTTGTATAATTAAGATTCATAGACCTCCATAAGGAGCTTTTCAAAGAGTTAATCATCGAGTCGGCCAAGAGTCATTCCAAAGCCTTTTGAAAGAGTTTATAAGTTTCAAAGGGGCCAAAAGCACTACTACTATAGTGTCTTATGAACACCTCCGACCTAAAAATAGTAGGTAGTTATATATACATATGTGATACACACCATCGAACTAATATCAGTGGAAAGTTATTTATACGCATACACACCCAGGATTATAATCGGAGGACAAGCATTTATATATGCATCCACACACACACCTCAAACTATTACCTGAGGGTAGTACTTTATTTAAACACCTTGGGATATAAGTCAAGGGAAGATTATATAATAACACACATGTATAGAAGTTTCAATATAGTTTCAGAGTTTCATTGTTCGCCCTGAGTGGCACACATGTTAGTAGAGTATCAAGTTGTTTCTTATGCCTTGTTTTACAGCTTATGCTTTTATATTGCTATTCATGCTCTACATACCTGTACATTTCTTTTGCACTGAAATCCCTTTTGCCGGGGGCGCTTCATTTTATGTTGCAAGTTTTGATAGGGGCTCTGATAGACCACCTCAGTAGGAGCTGTTGAGTTTCCGTCATCAGTGAGTAAGCGGCATCTCTTCTGGAGCTTCCTAGTTAGGTTGTGGAGTTATATCATATGTACATATATGTAGATAATGGGTAGGTCGGGGCCCTGTCCTGACTATATAACAATTCAGTCACTTGTAGAGGCTCGTAGATGTGTATAGTATGTTCAGTTGTGTTGTGTGTCCTTGTCGGCCTAGTTATCCTTTTGTTGACTTGTGTTGCGGCTTTGCCGGCCTGGTTCATATAAATATATATATATATATATATATATATATATATATATATATATATATATATATATATATATATATGTTGGGTTGTATCCTTTCCCTTTTCACTTTGTGGCCTTGTCGGCCATTCTATTCATGTTGTTATTCTAATTATATCCTTGTACGACCTTGTTAGATGGAATTTATATACATTCAGAAGTCTGATCTTCAGAGCGGTATGCTCGGGTCAGTAGGGTACGGGGTGCCGGCCACACCCCTTGGTGTGGCGTGTGACAAAATGAATTGAAGATGTTACAACCCGTACTTTCAGTGTAAAACTAGGATTTCTTAATATGATAAGGAGGTCGTGTTTTAAGGTGTTTGAGTTTAATAGTCATACTTTAAGTTTTGAAGTCAATCAAGTTGTAAAATAAAAGTTGGCAAAAGTTGTCACAAGTTACGTTCATAAGTTTACTGAAATTTAGGTCAGATGTCACTGAGCTTTTCTCACAATGTTCTTGGAGTTATGGGCATGCACCATATTTAATATCTATGAGTCTAGTTTCAACGCATCAAACCACTCATGGATATGATGTTAGAGTATAGAGATATTCACGTTTTCGTGAGACTGCGCAGGCAGCCCCTTTAGGACCACTTAAGACGGTGGCCGACTATTTTAAGGGTATATAAGCCTTCCAGCTTCTTACTTCATCCTTTTCCACAAAACCAGTTCCCAAACACCCCTAAATTCTCTCCAAGAGTTCCCCTGTGATCCTAGATTGAATCCAAAGACAAACAACACAAATCTAACGCCGGGAATCCCGTAGTGCTAGTGAGTTTCCTGTTCTTCTTGTGGTTGCTGATTTTGGACTTGTTCCAGCTCATGGGGAGTGTTTTACTAAGTTTTCTAAGGTAATATTACTCTTCCTTCATGTATTTTAGCTTGTAGAAGTCACAACTAACTTATACGGTTGAAAACCCGTGAAATAAAAGTCAAAAGTCATAGTTGTGTTGTTGCTGTTTGTTGAACTATTTTGAGGTTATTCTTGTGGTATTTTATGGCTGGAAATTGATGGGAAAACCTAAGTATGTTGTTGTTGTTGTTGACATGTATTTTCGATGTCATATTATTTGTGTGGTAACGACTTATCCATTAAGGAATATAATGCATAAACCGAAATTATAGGGAATGTCAGCCAAATGGGCAGCCAAAATCAATGGATATGATATAGAATATAAGCCCAGAATAGATATAGTCTCAAGTATTAGAAGACTTCACTCTCGAAATGATTCCCGAAGTGGAGAGAGAACTTATAATAACTTCAAGAGAAACCTCAGGAATCTGTACCTTATTCATAGATGGTGCATCAAATGTGAAAGGATCTGAATTAGGAATATTACTCAAAACACATATAGGATATGTTATTAGACAGGAAATAAGAACTGTAAAATTGACTAACTATAGTAGGAGTGTGGTGCGTGCTCTCTTTATTCTGTAGATGCGCTCCCGGGAAAGAAAGCCAGAATTTTTGATGTAGATCGATCAATCCCACCCTATTCAAGTGATCGCCCCGAGCCGAGCGAGATTGGAGACTGCCTTAATGATTATTCATAATGGGACTACCATTTAACGTACGATGTCATGTAGTTTTTGTTTTTGTACCTTTGCCGTCCCTCAGCCCCTCTCCCACCATTTCATGAGCCTATGATTGCAGTTTAGAGTTGGCACGATGGTGACCATGGCGAGGTGAATTACACAAGTTTAACTTGGGATTGTCGGAACAAATACATCGATTATCTTTGTGATGGGAAGTTTCCCAATGATGCGAAAGAATCAATGGCACTTCGTACAAAGTCGGCTAGGTATTACTTGTACGATGGTCAATTGTACAGAAGATCCTTTTATGGTCATTTAGCAAGATGCTTGGGGCTCGGTGAAATAAATTATGTGATGCGTGAAGTACACGAAGGAACTTGTGTAAATCACTCAGGTGCAGAGATGTTGGTTCGAAATCGAATCAGGATCGGATATTATTGGTCACAAATGGAAGAATATGCAAAGAATTTCATTAAAAAATGTGATGAATGCCAGATACATGCACATATAATTCACTAGCAGGCAAAATTAATGCATCTGGTTATATCACCGTGGCCATCCATGAAATGGGGAATGGATATTGTAGGTCCATCATCGGCAACACTCGGACAAGTACAATTTATTTTGATGATGATTGATTATTTTTCTAAATAGGTTAAAGCAAGAGCTTTTAAGAAGATCAGAGAAAAATAAGTTATAAATTTTATTTGGGATCATATCATATACTGATTCGGTGTGCCAAAGGAAACCGCTTGTGACAACGGTCGACAGTTCGTTGGAAAAAAAGTTACGGAAGTTTTTGAAGGGGTTGAAGATCAAAAGGATAGTATCTACTGTGTATCACCCAAGTGCGAATGGTCAAGCAGATTCAACAAATAAAAAAAGTATTCAAAACTTAAAGAAGAAATTGAAGTTGTTAAAAGGCAAGTGGAGAGAAATATTACCGGAGATATTATAAGCTTACAGAACGATGCCATAAACTAGCACCGAGGAAACATCATTCTCTTTGGTTTATGTCGTGGAGGCTTTAATTTCGATGGAAATAGGAGAACCAAGCTTAATATTTAGTCATTGAACCGAGAAGACAAATAATAAGGCTATGTCAGTCAGGCTTGATTTAGCGGAAGAACACCTAGAGTTAGCACTAATTCAGTTGGTTTCTCATAAACAAAGGATAAAAAGTATTACAATCGGCGTACTAATCTTAGACATTTACAAATAGGGGACTTGGTTCTACAAAAAGTAACCCCCAATACCAAAAACCCCAATAAGGGTAAATTAGGTCCGAATTGGGAAGGACCCTATAAACTATCAGGAATAACTGGAAAAGGCGTACCAACTGGAAGTAGAAGAAGAACAAAAGTTGCCTAACAATTAGAACATTAGTCATTTGAAGCGGTATTATTGCTAAGGTACGCATCAACTGATTGAATAAGTAATTTATTTTTCGGATTACTAACTTGTGCAGGAAAGAAGTAGGAGCTAAAAGTTCCTTTTTCGGAAATATAGTACCAAGAAGTGTCCTTATCAAGACTGAAAACACTTGTCGCACTCTCTTTCCCTTCGTCCAGTTTTTATCCCAAATAGAGTTTTTTCGGCAAGGTTTTTAATAAGGCAACAATGTAAATCATGTTACTAAGAAAGAAGCATGATTTGGCGTCAAATAACACTGGGGACTGCCTAGTAGTCCAATATTAAACTAATAGTTGAGTTTTTATACTTCAAACACGAACACTAGGGGGAATACCCTCGGATAAGAGTCGAAGACAAAGACATTGTTGTTGACGATATGGTGATCTTAAACCTTTGAAATTCGTAGGTAAAATTGTGTAAGGGTGGAAGATCAAATGAATCTTTCCCGAATATTAGCATTTATGTTGTAAGAAAAAGTTATGTAAAGGCGAAAAGATTGAATAAATCTTGCCCATTTGTTAATACAAAATTTTATAAAGCATGAATGAAAGATTATTCACATGTTTTCTTAAAATTTGTCTCTGATACTTTCCTTTTAGATGTTTCTCCAAATTAAGTTCGAGAATTAACATCATTAAGTCATCGACTGGGGATCGTCGTAGAAAAAAAAAGCCGGAACAATATGATTAACATTCTTAGGTGTAATTATAAAGACAAAATATCAAATGAGTCTAGCCTATTTTATGACGTTGTACTATCGAAAAGTTGAGAATAAATGATATCCCAACAATTATGCCTGAAATGAATGAGAGACGTCTTGTTCATAAGCATAAACGATAAGGCCCTTATATATAGTCATCTAATGACCTATGACCGGAAGAATTTACCCGGTCCAAAACAAAGTGATTGAACATTTTGTTGTTAAATCATTAGTTATCTAAAAATGAGATGGCAAACGAATAAATTTAAGAAGTAATCGAATATCATACAAGTTTAAGAGAAATATTAAAAGACTTCATTGATAAACAAGGCCAAAAAAGGGACCGACAAAAAAACAAAAAGAAGGAATAAAAGTCTACAACACATTGCTATCAGAGTGTTTGAGGTCCTCTTTGGAACTCTCAATATTCATCCGACGAAAGGCCTTGAGCTCGAGATATTTGGCTTCAATAATTTTTTCATCCAAGTTTGCAAGACCATCTCGAACTTGTTCCAAAGTATACATGTGGACATTCTACGTTGTATACTTAGACTTCAAGACTAATCGAGCTTCTATAGCTTCTAAGTCGGCAAGAGCTTGGTCCCGTTGAACATAAATCTCATCGTTCCTTCAGGCAGAGGCTTTGAGATCAGCTTTCAACTTAGCAATAACTTAAGATTGTTGGCGGACTTGATCTAGAGACACATGTAAGTCTCATTCAAGATTTTATTTAATGGCAGTCCGCTCAGCTTGGCAGTTCATCATCGATAATGGAGTTCATTAGTAAGCCGATCAACTTCAGCATAAAGTGAGGTTTCATTTTGCAATTTGTAATGCAAACCCTCTTCCTGCGACTCAAAATCAAACTGGAGGTTTTTGAGGTCTTCGTAAAGTCGATCGGCCTCTTCCTCTAAAACTACTTTCTCCTCGTTGATTTTTTTGAGATCCTGCATAGTTGAAAGGTAATCATTCCTCACTCGGGTAAGCTCTACTTTCACTATGGGATGATCCCCAACCGACTGGCTTTCCCTCTGGGCAATATCATTCCGAATGAACTAAAATTCTTTTTCTTGAGCATCTAGTTGAGCCTTTAAGTATTCATTTTCCTCAAGACAAAGATAAAGACTTTCTCCGGTCAAAATGGACGACTACATGAAATATAATGAGAAAATTAAGGAAAGAAAGGGTGAATGCAAATGTAATTAAGAGAATTCAAATATATACCCGGTTAGACGCATGCATTCCATCATTAATCAAACACTTCCAGGAGACTCTCTTCATTTTCTATTTGTCAGACTACGATATCAAGGGCCTCAGATAGATAGCAACCCCAACAAGTCGAGACAAAAAATTGTGTCTTTCGAAAAAAAAAAGGTTGTCATTCTAATTTGCTCTAGGTTTACGCTTGGGGCCTGGAATATATTCACCAATTTATTTCAAGAGGAATAATGATTCCTTAGAGTCCGAAAAGATGAAGAAATTCTTTGAGGAATCTGCAGATGTTCAAACCCAGAGACATCCATAGAAGGTATCAGATTCTCAGCATTCCCAACTTTATTAAAAATATGATCAAGGTCATCTTGTCTGGAGCTTAGAGGAGGTGTTTGGTATATCGGATTGACGAGTGGAGAACCTGACCCTCTTAAGTGGAAGACCATCATCAGTTCCCTTGTTATCATCCTCTGTAATAATAGAGTCCATGTAGACATGAGTTCCCTGAGCAGAATGTGGCTCAATATCCGCGGCGCTAGAGGCTTCTTTGACTCCGGATGAGCCACATTCATCGAAGTTCCTCTTTCAAAGCGACCGAAGGAAATGCTGGTACGGATGGTGCTTTAGCTACCTTCGTTTTCCTTAAGACTTGGTTGATGCGGTGAGTAGAAGCATCCAGATCATGTAAAGGGTCAGATACTATTGACATAGATGAGAAAAGCCTTTTAGAAGATCTATTGATAAAAAATGTAAACACAATGTAAGAATATGAAATAAAACATTCATGGGCGAAAAGAGAAACACAAATCAGGATATACTAACTGTGATTCTTATCTTTCCATCGATTTTTGAAAATAGATTTTTCAAGTACGGGTTTTGTGCGTTAAAACGCTCAAAAATTCTTGAACCCACTCATGAATGTTCAGGAGAGTCGTCGGGACCCAAGCAGTAGCTAAAAGGAAGAAACGTTAAATGGTGAAACGGAGAAGGATATAGAAAAGCAAGAATAAAAACAATACTTACGGGTTAAATTCCATGTCTTCGGGAAGGGCATATACTCTTCTGGGATAATCTCAGTGTAGGAACTGCTACAAAACGTTCCATCCAGCCCCGATCATGGTGTTCATCCGTGCTAGAAATAACAGGATTTTCCCCCGCTTGGATATCATGATTACTCCGCCATGAAAGAATTTCGGGATGTAAACATATCAAATGATCTAGAGTAAATGAAATATTTGCTTCTTTAGCCAGAAATTAAAGACACGCGATTGTCCTCCAGATTGACGGACCAACCTGTGCGAGACACACATTATAAGTCTTGCACATATCTAAAATCACTCCATCTATTAGAGGATCGAATCTGAGGGTAAAAGGGTAAGTGTAAACATTGGAATATCCTTGCCAGGGGTGGTGATGTCATCATTAAGGTCGGGGATAACACTTTCAGAAATATTTTCCCAATGGAGATCCGCCCCGACTAGTTCTAAAGTAGAAGCAGTGATAGAAGTTGAATGTTTTTTATCATTTCATCCTGGTCACTCTTAGAAGTTGTAGCACGAACAATAAATTCATTATCAAAATTGAAAGTAGATGAACGCATATTGAAAGCCCTGGGTTCAGAAGAAGCCTGAGGCCTAGAAGGCTCACCGGCTCCGGCGGTTGCCGACGGAGAAGAAGGAGACGAAAAAGGGTTCCTCGCAACGGAGGAAGTAGAACAAGAGGAAGTCTTGGTCATAATGACAAGTTAAAAGAGGGTTATTAAGAAATTTCGAGAACTAAAGTGAACGACGAAGAATTGAGGAAAGAACAAGAAGAGAGATTCAGTCAAAGGAGAAGTACAAGATAATGGACTTAAAAGAAAAAAAAAGAGTGAAATTAAAAGGAGGGGAGATTTTATAGCACAAAAAGTCATCATTACGAAGACGGTTTGAGAATGCGAACCGATTGGATGGCCTAATCAAGGATCGACACGTGTATGGGAGATGGGACGTGTGTTAGAACATAGAGAAGAGGAATCATTTCGTTTTCCCACTCTTTCAGAATAATTTGTTTTTTGAAAGAAACTTCTAGACGAAAATAAAGAAAGGATCATTTCCACTTTTCATCACATCGGTAATTTTGATCCGGAAAGTGTGGGGACTATCTGTATACGATAAACTCAGCACAACATGGGGAAGGACTCGAAGTGAGCAGTCAAATCTAATACCGGATACAAATCACAATTAAGTTAAGAAAGTGGCAGAAGCATAACCGGATACAACTGGTACAAATGACTTCGAGTGCAATTTCGAAGATAGTTATGCAGTGTATACCCAGTCCAAATATGACGCCAGTTGTTACTCCTTTAGCATTAAGAGGCCGTAGTTAGAATTATAACACTTAAACTCATAGATATTTACAAGCATTAATACCCTTATTTCACCCTTATAAAAGGAGCTCAACCTTCATATTGGAAGGACATCCAATTTACACTCAACACTTTGTACTTGATATTATCACAACTGAATATATTTTGTTCTTACTTTACTCTACAATGAGTGTAACTCTACCAAGCTTGTAACTAGTCCGGACTAATCCTGCTCAGGAGATCCATCCGAGTAGAAGCAACTCTAATTCAATTACTTATTGCTTTCATTATTTTACTTAATTGTTTATTTCTCATTATTTCATATCAATCAGAACAAATCAGTCCATTTGTTCTTTAAACCACAAACAAATTTCACTATACCTTTTTTGGGTAAACACACACACACACACACACACATTTTCAATAATATATATATATATATATTATTGAAAATATGAGTGAGCAAGTATTACAACAACAATAACATGCCAAGTGAAATCCACATCGTGGGGTCTGGGGAGGATAGAGTATATGCAGACCTTACCTCTATCTTGGTAGGTAGAGCGGTTGTTTCCGAGAGACCCTCGTCTCAAGACAGGCATATGTCAGTTGAACAAGTATATTGTTAGCTAGAAATGAACATATCCAGATTATCAGATAGAAATGGTTAGTTAACCAAAAAAACAAAGATAGAAATGATTGTATTTGTCGGTTGTCACTAATAGACCCTTGCTAGATCATCTTAATCTAGATCCCACCATGTTGGGCCCGTGCGACGCACGACATCACTTGCTAGTACTCCTATAAAATAAAAGATAAATTTACCCTCAAATATAAAAGATTCTATCTTTGGGACATGTTTAATTTCTTACTTTAATGAATGTTGAAAAAAAGGAATTACAGTAGAAACTCTATTAATTAATACTTGATTATTTAATAAACTCTCTTAGATAATATCTTTGGTCGGTCCCGACTCGGGGATAACGTGCTAAATTAATAATTCGCTAAAATTATAAGATAATACATTTTTGATTACTCATATAGCCCCCATGTAAAATATAAATTAATAATTCCTTATATACTACATAATACATGAGTGATTTATGAAGACTTCTTGAAAAATGACTCAATTGCCTTTTGTTTTTTGTTGAAATCAATGTCACATTGAATCTCATCTCTATTTTTTCTTATCATTGTAAAAACTTCTAGTGTTCGTTTTCTCATATCTCAACAAGAAATTATTCAATGTGATTGCCGCTTTAATAGCTTCGTTTCGCGAAGGGGGCTCTACTGTAGAACTTTCATCATCATCTTTATCACCTTTATCAGTTCTCATAACGCTCTCAATTATTTCTTCATCAGTCAAAAATTGTGCAACTACATTTTCTTCTGGGTAGTTCAGGATATGTTCGACATCCATTGTTTGTGTTAGCATGATTTGATCTTGTGTTTATATAGGAAATATGTTTTAATAACCATAAAGTAGTACATTGAACACAAGAAGCATAATAAAGTGGGAGATTAAAGGGTGCTTCATTTGATATAGTACATTGAACAATAATGAAGTGGAAGATTGAAGGGTGTTTGTAAATTGGGTATTTCATTATAAATTTATCTATAAATTGATAAAGTATTAATTAATATATAAATTATTAATTATTAATTTATCGGTTAATTAATATCTCTTTTAATTAATAAATTTTGGTGGTCCCAAGAACATTAATTTATAGAGTTTCTACTGTAGTAAAAACCAGATTGAGCAGTCAATTTCTTTGATCCTATACTATAAACTGAATGATGAGACCAATGTGAATTACTTGAGTATTTTCTCGAGTGAATAATTTAAAAGATCATTTAACTATAGCAAATTCATCATCAAAGTCACTTATATTTGTTTCATATCAATAAAGTCAGTCAAGTTAGAATAGGATATCAATAAAGTCATTATAGCTCAAAAGCTAAAGGATTAATTGCATAAACTTTCCCTCAAGTTTGAATTTGTTTAACTTACCTCCTTTGTGGATATGCTTACCTCTCTTATTTTTATTTTTTTTGTGATAGTTTTATAAACTAATTATTATTCATATAAAAATATTTAATTTAACTAATTTATCCTTTATGATATATTTTCTTATTTAATTAATTTTGTAAATATTTTTTAAAGAAAAAACTATTTCAAACTCCATTGTTATTCACATGATATATATATATATATATAACTTCTTTTTTCATCTTGATATATCTAGATTAAAATTTATTCAATGATAATTTATTTTTATTAATTTCTGAATTGCATATGAGAAAGTAATTATGTTAGGTTAGTGGCAACATGGAATCAAAATTTAGAAATTAAAAAAAATCTCATTGTTAAATAATTTTTTAAATCTAAGATATATGAGGGGGGGAATTTAGATATACATGTCATGTGAATATAATGGAGTTGAAAATAATATTTTCTTCAACAAATGTTTACAAAATTAATTAAACAAAAAAAAATATCATAAATGATAAATTAGTTAAGTTATATATTCTTATATTAATAATAATTAGGTTAAAAACTAATTACAAAATAAATAAGAGAGATAAGCATATCCTTAAAGGAGGTAAATTAAATAAAATCAAATTTGAGGGATGATTTATGCAATTATTTCTTTAGTTTTGGGGCTATAATGATTTTAACTTGAGTGACTTTATTAATATGAAATAAATTTAAGTGACTTTGGTGATGAATTTACTATAGTTACCACTTGACAACACTAGTTAATTGTCGGGTCAATAAACAACGAAGTAACCATTCATTCAACGTACGGTTAATTAACTGGACTTATTGCAAAGAAGAACTACTGTTTATTTATTATACTTGCAATACTACTCAAGTAGAGTGATCAAGTTAAAGTACGACAATAGACAAATACTTCAAATAGGTAACTTAAATCCTTCTCTAAATAACACTAACACCCTTTTGAAGTTTACCCTCTTCCGGAAATGGACGGACTGGGATGCTTTGTTCATTTTTGAAGTAATTCTCAGGATCAACTCTACTCTTAATCTCTACCAACTTATCAAAATTCTCCTTGAAATACTTACCTCCATATACTTTCCCCTGTAAATAGCTGTTGTGTCCATGGTGATTGACTCCCAAATCGAAGTCTTTGAAGTTAAAATATGCTTGTCTTGGGAACTTGGACACAAAAGGAGTCATGAAGTCATAGAGCTTTCTTGTTAAACCACTGTAATATTCATCAGCTTCAAATCCATGCTCAGTCCAGTCTGTTCTATACAAAATATTGGCTATGTTTCCAGCTCTGTGAGGGAATGGTTTTGCATCAGGTGAAATGTCACTCATTTTTCCTCCATAAGGGAAGAAAAACATGTAGGGATCTTCTAGTTCAACCATTTTCTTGAATATCAACTTTAGTCCTTCCTTTGGTATAGACCTCTGGAGATAGTCTGATTTCATCTTGCTATGGTACAGTTGTGAAGGTGTTCTGTTCAGTAAAACTTGAGTGGATGTACCATTATTTATGGGAAAATTGCCCCAGTATACCACTGATTCTATCCAACTCACCTCTTGGCAATCTTGTTTTTGTAATCCCAGTTCTGGGAAAGTCTCATTCATGAGAGAGATGAGTCTTTCCGAATCTCCTAAGAAAAACCCACTATATTTGGCTCGCATCGTCTTTTTTTTCTTCTCTTCTCCACGATTTGCCACATTAAGCATCATATGGAGGTATACATCTCTATCAAAACCATCTGCTATTTCTAGCCAACGGTGAACTGATTCTGTAATGTTATTTTCACCCGTTTTTGCTACATGAAAGACAGTTACATTTTGTGGGACGGGGACTAACTTTATTTTATATGCTAGGACCACACCAAAACTGGCTGCACTACCTCCTGTAATGGCCCAAAACAAGTCTTCTCCCATATACTGTCTTCCAAGAATACGACCTTGTACATCTACTATTTTTGCATCAATGATGTTATCAATAGAAAGACCGTATTTTCTCATCATGTTACCGAAGCCCCCACCACTGAATTGCCCACCTACACCAACAGTAGGGCACATCCCAGCAGGGAAACCATGTACTTTGCTTTTATTTGCAATTGCATAATAAAGCTCCCCAAGTGTGGCACCAGCTTGAACCCAAGCAGTCTCTTCTTTGATGTTCACATCGATGGACCTAAAGTTCAAAAGGTCAAGGATGAAAAATGGGACGTAGGAAACATATGAAGAACCCTCATAATCATGTCCACCACTACGGGTTCTCATCTCCAGGACATGGTTTTTGCCACATAAAATGGCAGCCTGGACATGAGACTCGTGAGTAGCGGTGATAATGAGGCGGGGTTTTGGGGTGGACGACTCATTGAAACGAAGGTTTCTAATGGAAGCACTAAGGACAGATGAATAAGAAGCGTCTTCTGGATTGTAGAGGTTTGTAGAGATTGGGAAAAGAGGATCTGAATAGAGTTTAAGACATTGAATGAAGCTGAGATGATCTTGGGCTGAGCTTAAGCTTGCCCATGAAACAAGAAAAGCAAAACCAACAACTACAAGAAGATGCATTGAGGGAAAGCCTGAAACTCTCATGTGTGAGAGAGCTAGTCTCCTCGAGCTGACAATATATAGAGAGAAGGGATTTATTTTTTTCACATTTAGATTATCTAAATCTAAAATAAAGAGTGAACGGAGGCGTGTTTCAAGGCTTCGCACGTGTATTGAACCAAGTTCGTGTGATTTTTATTTTCTGATTCCCACCATTTAGTTCCGATGCTCTCTTAAATGTACAACACTTGTCCAATTTAAATTTTAATGGTTGGCATTACTAATAAAATATATATATATATATATATGCTAGCCATAGTTAAGTGAGTAAAGTCTCGGTACAATTAAACTATATCAAACCAAAGAATATCACTTCCAAAGGCAGTCAAAAGTTTTGGTTCGAAAGTTATGATTTAAAACAAATTATAAATACTTGTGTGGTTATAAATTATTATCTCACTAAATTTAATTAATTTTTAAATAAAAGAAAATTTTAATTCATTTGAACAGACTAAAAAGGTCATATAAAGTGGAACGGGGAGTACTAATTATAAAGTAATGTTTGAGAACTACCTTCAAAAATGGAATACAAATTGAGTTTTCAGAGTGAGATAGATAATGAATGTAAGATTTTGTTTGAAACTTTTCAATAACTAAATTAGATATGGTTTTTTTCTTTGTGCGAAGTTTGCGAACCCAAATAACAACCGAGAATTTAATTTCAATTTGATTTTAAGAAATTATGAGTCGTTGTGTGCAAATGGGAGATTCAGTTTGAAATGTATGTAGAGATTATCAAAATATAAAAATTGGTAGTATTACGAAAAGTAAATACTTTCAGTCAAGAAGAAGAATTGAATTTGATAAAACAATTTGTTAGTCATATATTTAGAAATATATTACACCCAATTTTTGTGATACACATTCTTTTTAATGTAAGTTCTAAATATAATGGCAGACTTCTATATTTGAAAATAATTAACTTTACATTTTGCGTTTTATCTTTAATGATAAGTTTTTTTATAAGCACACAAATATTATAATATAGTATTTAAATTCATAAGATTTATAGCCACATAAATGTTATAGTATTTTGAATGCCACAATTTCGAAGATCTTTATTTTTTATATGGATTCAAATTATGTAACATAAATTAAAACGGGAGAAGTTTATTTACTATGTGATCTAGTAGTTCAACCACGTCAATTGGCCTACGTTATACTGTGACTTTCATTTATTTTCTTTTTGTCTAGTGATAGAATGAGGAGTCTATTTACTTAGACTTGCATATTTAACATGAATTTGTGTTGGGTAGTCTTTTGAAAGGATTGTGTTTAATTTTTTATCTCCTTAAAAGGAAGTTGTGCAAATATAACTTTCATCAAGAATTTACCTCCTCCTTCTTCCCCTCCTTCTTCTTTTCTATTTTCGTTTTATGTACAATAAAAATATTGAGCATTTATTATTTAATTATAATTATTTTGTATTGCTTTTTGTTGAGAAACTTGAAAGATACCATTGTTAAGTTTTATTGAGCTCGTCTGTAGAAGAAAAGAAGTGGGTCTATTAACTTTTGATGATTTGAGTTGAATCTAACAATTAAAAATTATTGGAACTGACATTATAAGGTTGGATGTCTAAATTTGGAGTGGACTTGGAAAAATTTAAATTAATTTGAAGGAAAAATTATGTTGCTGAAATTTCTACACATTATATATATGATGATCGTTAGGATTTTCAGCCACAAACAACGAAAAGATTCTAGCAATTTATCAAGATTTGTGGTCAAATCAGACGATGACCATAACTTCTTTTTAAGGCAAGACTCACAACTGAAATCATAATGTTCACCATAACTTGTTGTTAAGAAAAGTCTTGTGACTGAAATCATGACGATTCGTCGGATCTTACCGCCGAGATCCTGACAATCACCACAACTTAGCTTGTTGTTAAAGAGTCTTGCCCAATATCAAATATAAAATACTGGCGATTCAATAGAATTTTTCTCCGGACAAAATAATTGTTTTTGTATTATTATTCTTTAAATGGTAATACCTAAGATCCCTATTTATCGAAATAACCCATATTTAATTGACTTTCACTTCCATGCATTTTTAAAATGATTGAGTTGGTCCGTTGCTTAATCTTGGTCAATGATGCAGTGGCAAAAGTGGAAATAATTGAAGTTGAAAACAAACAGACGAACATTAGGTAATACTTATTTGTTTTATAGTTTGAAAAAAATCAGGTTTTGAGTTTTTGAAATAAAGTATTTGTTTGAACTGCTTAAAAAACAAATCTTTTTTAGTTTTTAAAACTCTTTTAAATTTTTTCACGAATTATTAGTTGAAACCTAAAAAATCGTAATCTTAATTATTTTTGTAATTGGTTATTTGATAGCACTTTTTTGCACGGATTGTTCTTCAAAGACAATGGTCTTTAATTTTTGCCTTTCGCTTAAAAAAGTGACTGAATTTCGCAAGACAGAGTTTGTTTTTAGGCATGAGGCAAACTTTGTCTTAAGGTAGAGTTTGTCTTATGTCTGAAGACAAACTATGTCTTTGGGAAATCAAAACTATGTCTTGCGTTTTTTTAAAATTTTTTAAGTAAGCTAGGGTTCGAATTCAGAATCCAATTTTTTTTAGATAAAAGATAAAAATAAAAAATTTCCAATTTAAGAGGCAAAAATAAATACCACCCCGAAAGAGGAGCATTTGTGTGAATTCTCATTTGATAGTCTTGCTCACATGGCAAGAGCCTGGACACACTCTATTTTAGATTCATGAGAGTCAAGAAAATCAAAAAATCAATTTTGTGGTAGAAAATTTGAGGTTTTGTGTCATATTTCCCATGACTAGCCAGATATCGCTCAAACCGCTCCTATTGTTGGGAAATTTCCTATCACATAGAGAATTAATGCACATCGTCATTAGTCGAATTTCTGACCTTCCTGGCATTTGAGGGCATAGTAGCTTAGACTATTTATGTATTTTTGAAAGGGTGAAAAGTATTTACCTCCTCAACTTTGCTCAAAATATCAAATTCCTCCTCTAACTAGGAATAATAGACATTCTCTCCCCTTTATCCTATGCACGGTTTATTTTGCTTTTGATATTTTTAATTCTTCATCTATTTAATATATTTTTATATTATACATAATATTTATTTTTCTTAACCTAGGTATTTATTTATTTCGTATTTAATGAAATATTATAAGTAGAATAATCCTTTTAAGAAATTATCACAAAATCTAATGCTATGTTTTATGATTATTATTTTAATATTACATGCATTAAGTATGTTATATGTATATGGATGCATGTTTCAATTCTCTCTTATTCTATATAGATAAACGAGTTTTATTTGTTATAATAGAAACCTTTTAAATTATAAATTAAAATTTATTTATATTATAAATAGATAATCTTTTAAAAATTTGTCATAAAATATACCTTTATTTCTATTAATTATTTTTGTAGACCTGCATTGAAATATGTTTATAAAGTTATTGTTACCTGTTATTTTCACTTATATAAATAGATATTAGAGTTTTAATTACTATTAATAAAAGTAATTTTCTTATTCTGCTAATTTATTTCATTATAGAATGTTATTAATATAAATACTCAATTAGTATTTTTAATTTTCTTTTTTTATATCTTAAAATAGTACTATATTTCTTTTTCATAGAAAATTTTATTACATAGATTAAAAAATAAAAATATCATGATTTTTAAAATGTTAAATAAAAAGATAAAAACTGACAATGTAAGGATAAAATAGACATTTTTAAAAGTCAATTAGGATAAAGAGAGGACAATGTCTATTATTCAAAGTTGAGAAAAAAATTAATTTTTAAAACAGAGATGATAAAGGTAAATGATTTTCACCCATACTCAAAAATTAGTTAATCCCTCTTGTTTCAATTTGTTTGGCTTGATATCGGAGTATAAGAGTCAAATTAACTAATGTTCGTTATAAATTTGGACATAGAATTTTTATTTTTTTCGAAATAGAATTTACATAATTAGAAATTATATAAAAGGTACTATAAGTCACAATAGTTAATAATTTAAAATATTTAGATGACATTTGAAAAAGTTCTGTTCAAATAAAATATACTTTGATTGTTCAAATAATAATGAAGAAAAATATTTTGAAACGGATGGAGTAAAATAAAATGGAGAGATTATATTATTTAATGAAGAGATGATTCCATTCTTATACTGTGTGTGAAATTATGTTCCTACCTACCGTTCTCAAGGTCAATCCCACCTACTTTAACAGTCCCCGAAGCTGGTTGAAACCTACTTACCGTTTGCAGCGTAACATTATGAATAATTGACTAATTGAATTCTAGATAAACTCATTTTACTGGGACACTTTTACTTGATACATCCTTAAGGAGTAATGATAAACTCATTTTACTTGTACATTTTTACTTGATACATCCTTAAGGAGTAATAAATAAGATTATAATTTTTCTACATCACATCTAATTATTATAAAGGCGGAATGATTTAGGAGCCCCCTTTACTTAGCTTGTCTGAATTGTCATCCCGGTGTTTTTACTGGTATACAATTTTTACAACTAAACCTTCTACCCTTTAAAATTGAGCTTTTTAAATCCTTTTTGGCCAAGCAATCAAACGTACTTTAAAAGTTGTGCAACCATTAATAATTACTTGAAGTTTATAATCCAATAATTAATAATAAGGATAAAGTATATGTAACATGATAAATTATCTCTTTATTTTCTAAATAAAAGAAAACATACTGGACGAGTTAAAATGGACCGAGGAAGTAGTTATTTTCCTTGATAATACCAAAAAAAAACTAAATCATTGCAGAAGTGCACTTAGTTTATAGAAAATATTCAACATATTCGATTTACGTTATAACTCTAGGGAGGAGGTTTTTTTTTTATTCTACGAACATCTATAACCGATACTGGTAATACATAAGGCTAAAAGCCGTTTGAATTATAACGGACGACCGTTATCAACAGGTTAAACGTCTTTCAAAAAGTTTTAATGGCATTTATTGAGATATTGATTGTCCAATTATTACAACATTCATTCTCCTGTATTAATTAGGGCATATTTCGTGGGTTGTGTACCCGTGTAGCTCATGTATAAACAGGACATATTATTCCATTGTAACCCCTCACGTTTTAGTTATTACAAGATACTTGCTTATATTCACTCGATTTTATGTTCTTTCATACAAGTTATCGAAGCTCTGTTCAGAAGATGTCACAAGGCTCAGGCTAATCAATACTTTACTTTATCTGATTATTATTTGGTTTCAGTATAATTCATCCGAAGTTCTTATCTAATGTGTCGCTTGAGATCCACGTATACAAATTCAATCGTACCATTTTACTGGTAAACAGTTTGGCACTCACTGTGGGGCCTGGACAATTGTGGTGTCACAAGTGACCCCTCTACTAATCTAATTTTTTATTTAAGTCTTAGTCTTTGTTCAAATGACAAGAATAGGAGAAAACAGTCGCAACGTCGGGGACAACACAAACATTCTTGGGTCGGATGGTTTGCCAATAGGAACCACGGCGCTCGAAGACCCGATGCATACAGACGGAGTCACTTTCGAAGACAGTCAGACTCAACATGGAGATGTTCCCACTGACGAAACACCTGAAAAAGTCATACAAAATCTTCGGACTCATAATATTGTGATGAGTGAGCAGTTGGAGCATATGAAGCAGTTTCAAGAGGAGTTCATGTCCAAAAATGCCGACAGTACTCCAATAGAAGAACCAGTGCCTCTACTGGCTGCATATGGAGAAACCGATAATGATCAAGAAAAATCAGGAAACGATGGTTCAGAGAGAGAAGACGCACCTGAAAACTCATTCCAGGAAAAGGTCTTGAAATTCATGAACAACATGACAAGAAAAGTTGATACCAATGCAAAAAAGGCAGAAAAAAATACCCAGGAGTTCCGGTGCCAGTTCAATCAAATACTGGGGACTCCTCCCATGG
Organism: Anisodus acutangulus; assembly: GCA_029783415.1. Taxonomy (NCBI): domain Eukaryota; kingdom Viridiplantae; phylum Streptophyta; class Magnoliopsida; order Solanales; family Solanaceae; genus Anisodus; species Anisodus acutangulus. The sequence continues at coordinate 15,338,402 of CM056509.1, forward strand.
TTGACGATCAGGATGCAAAGAAATACATTCAGTTGGCATATAAGCCAGAGGTTTCGCCCGAACTGATATCCAAAAGATTCAAAATGCCTTTTGTAGCCAAATACGATAGAACTAGTGATCCACAAGAACATATAACGGCCTACACTATGGCCGTGAAAGGAAATGATCTAAGAGAACACAAAATAAAATCAGTTCTGATTAAAAAGTTCATTGAAACACTTTCTAAGGGAGCTCTGACATGGTATTCACAACTCTCTGAGCATTCGATTGGTTCATTCGCCCAGCTCGCTAACATGTTCATTAAGGCTCATGCGGGGGACTTGGAATGTAAAGACACGCAAGGAGGATATTTTCCGCATTGCACAAGGAGAAATAGAACTCTTTGGGGATTTCATTACATGATTCCACAACCCTCTATGAATTCAAGATCAGGATTGAGGATAATATGCTTGGGTCAAAAGTCGAGAGTATCTTTGCAAAGTCAGATAAAGGAAATTCCTCGAGGAACCGTTATCAATCTTAACGTACCATCGAAAAGTAGAGAGGTGGACAGAGTTTTCGCTCCTTTGAAAACTCAAATAACAAGGGAGGTTCAGGACGAAACAATCAAGGATTGGTGAATTTCGAAAAAGGTAACTCATCCAAGGGTACCGGATATCCAAAATTATCTGAGTACAACTTCAATATTGATGAAGAACAATTGGTGGCGGTGTTAAGAATTCATTCGGCATCCCACCACCAAAACCACTCCAATATGATCCTAATAAAAGAGATCAGTCCATATGGTGCAATTTCCATGGCCCTCACGGGCATAAAACTGTGGGTTGCAGACATCTATGAGAAGAGGTGGCAGGAATGCTAAGTATGGGCCACCTCCGGGAATATTTGAGCGAGAGAGCTCAAAAGAATTATGAGCGAGGACCACCCACAAAAAATAAGTCAAATCTGGCTGATCCACCTCATATTATAAACATGATATATTGTGGATCAATAATTGCCACTACGTCCCTCATTACGGCTAAGAAGACGAAGATCTCTGTAACCCGGGAGATACCTGGTAAATATACTATTACATTTACCGAAGAATATGCCTCAGGTGTAATCTTCCCTCACAACGATGCACTGGTGATCATGGTACCCATCGATTGCTTCCAGGTGAAGATAATCCTGATTGATCTCAGAAGCTCAGCTAATATAATCCAGCTGAAGGTGGTAGAAAATATGAATATGGCAGACAAGATAGTTTCGGCTGCCAGAACCCTTTCAGGTTTCAACATGTCAAGCGAGACCACAAAAGGGGAAATTGATCTATCTATGTACGCGATAGGAGTTATTAAATTAACAAAATTATATGTCCTCGATAGGGACATGAGGTATAACATAATATTTAGAAGACTTTGGATACATGATATGAAAGCGGTCCCATCTACACTGTATATGTTGGTGAAATTCCCTATACCAGAAAAGATTCAGCAATTTTGAGGTGAACAGCCTGCTGCCAGGGAAATGTACGTCATAGAGGAACCATAGGTGGTAGCAGATCCTAAATAGCAATTACAGGAAGCAGAGTCGGTACCGGGAGATGTACACCCGGTTCTGCCGGTAGAAACAAAATCAGTAGTAGCCTATCCGGAGGAGGAGTTTTTGGATAAGTACCAAGTACCTAGATACTTTCAGGTACCGGATGAATCAGATGCCACCGAGTCCACTGTAGAGGAATTGGAGAAAATTGCACTACAATCGGAAACCCCCGAAAGAAAGGTATACCTGGGCACTGGTTAACCTCGGGGCTTAGGGATTTAATTCTTAAATATCTTATATCTAACACTTATGCTTTGCATGGCCTCATGAAGATATTACAGAAATTCCTCCAGAAGACACAACTCATAAGTTGGATCTGGATCTCAATTTCCCGCTGATGCAATAGAAAGAACGGCCGATAGTCGAACTCCGTAACATGTTTATTAAAGAAGATATAGTTAGACTACTTAATATAGGGTCAATTCAGAAAGTAAAATATTCGCACTGGTTAGCAAATGTTGTCGTAGTACCTAAAAAGTGAAACAAATTTAGAATGTGCATTGATTACACGGATTTAAATAAAGCATGTCCTAAAGACTCGTTCCCTCTATCGAACATAGATCAAATGATCGATGCTAAGGTTGGGCATGAGATAATGAGTTTTCTCGATGCATATTCCGGGTATAATGAAATAAAGATGCACCTAGAAGACCAAGAAAAAATATCTTTCTTAACTACCTTCAGTACTTATTGCTATAACGTTATGCCCTTTGGTTTAAAAAATATCGGAGCCACGTATCAAAGGTTGGTAAATAAAATATTTGAAAAATAAATTGGTAAAACAATAGAAGTATATATAGATGATATTCTTGTTAAGGGTCTTTGTGCAGAAGACCATTTGAGTCATTTGCAAGAAACCTTTGAGGTGCTGAGAAAATATAATATGAAGTTAAACCCCGAGAAGTGTGCTTTTGGGGTTGTCTCGGTAAATATTTTAGGTTTCTTGGTTTTCCAGAGGGGGATCGAGAAAAACGCTGACAAAATAAAGGATATCAAGGATATACCAGACACACTGAAAGATGTTAAACCAGTGCAGCGGTTGACCAGGCGCATGGCGTCTCTAAGTAGGTTTATATTCCGGTCCTCAGAAAAATGTCACTGATTCTTCTTACTTTTAAAGAAGAAGAACGATTTTGTCTGGACAACTGAGTGCCAGCAAGCCTTACGGGATCAAAACACTTACCTATACAGTCCTCCGCTCATGTCAAAGCCTAAGGACAAAGAACAACTGGTGATATTTTTGGCGGTCTCAGAGGTAGCGGTAAGTGTAGTTCTGGTATGGGGAGCAAAAAGGTACACAATTTCCTGTCTATTACGTGAGTAGAGTAATGTCAGGGGTCGAGTCCTTATACCCGTTACTCGAAAGACTGGCTTTTGCCTTAATAATGTCGTCGTGAAAGCTTCGACCATATTTTCAATGCCACCCAATTGCCATAGTAACTACATTTCCCTTTTAAAATGTGTTGTATAAGCCCATGATGTCCAGACGATTGGCTAAATGGGTGGTATAACTAAGTGAATTTGACATTGAATATAGCCCTAGACATCGATAAAGTCGCAAGTCCTAGATCGCCCCAGGGATCTGGACACTTTATACAGATAATGCCTCCAACGTCAAGGGGGCATGTTTGGAAGTTGTATTGTGAACTTACACCGGTGAAGGTTTAAGGCAAGCAATATATAGCACTCTGTTGACTAATAATGAAGTAGAGTATAATACTTTGATCGCAGCTTTGGAACTGGCCCGAGATTTAGGCTCATAAATCATTAAAGTCAAGTGTGACTCACTGCTGGTAGTGAACCAAATTCATGGAGTGTTCGAAGACAAGGAAGAGTGCTTGTCAAAATACCTTGAAAATGTTTTGAAGCTTTCGTCTCGTTTTAAAAAATGGACGGTAGTACACATACCCTGGGAATAAAACATAGAGGCAGATGCACTCGCAAACTTAAGCTCCACCATGGAGGCTGAAGGTTCTAAAATTGAGTCAATTATCCAGTTGTTTCATTTGGCATTGAATCCCATTGGATACGATAAGGTAAATTCAACCAACCTAACTTGGGACTGAAGAAATGAATTCGCGGACTATCTCATAAACAAAAAGCTCCCGGGGGACTCGAAATTATCCAGAGTTCTGAGGACCAAAGCTGGTTGGTACTGTGTTGTAGACAGAAAGGTTTACCGAAGGTGTTTTTATGATCCCGTATCCCAGTGCATAGGCTTCGATGAAGCAAATTACGTAATGAGGAAAGTCCATGAAGGCATTTGTAGAAATCATCCGAGAGCGAAATCCCTAATGAGAAAGCTCATGAAGGCCGGTTATTATCGGCCCCAGATCGAAAAAGGTACAAAAATATTTGTGAAGAAGTATGATAAGTGTCAACGCCATGCACAACTGTTACACCGACCGGGAGAAAAATTACATTTGGTGCCCGTTGGCTGTTCATGAAGTGGGGGATGAACATTGTCGGACCCTTGCCAGCGGCACCATGATAGGTATGTCAAATTACTTTTATGACTAACTATTTCTCTAAATGGGTTGAAGCCACGTCTTATGTGAAGATACGGGAGAAAAAGGTGAAAGACTTCATTTGACAACATATTATTTATTGTTTTGGCATCCCTAAGGAGATAGCTTGTGATAATGGCCAAACTTTTATTGGAGCTAAGGTCACGGAGTTCCTAGATGGCTTGAATATCAAGCGGATCGTTTCTACTCCCTATCACCCTATTGCAAATGGACAAGCGAAGTCAACAAACAAGATTATAATCCAGAACATGAAGAAGAAACTGGAGGCTACAAAAGGAAATTGGATGTCTATGCAACCGGAAATATTATAGGCAAATCGAACCATGGCTAAAATAAGTACTTGAGAAACTCCTTTTTCCTGGTCTACGGTGTAAGGGCCTTGATCCTGGTAGAAGTAGGAACTCTCCGCTTGAGATACCTCTGAGCTGAGTAAGAATCAAATGCAGAATCAATGTCCTTACACTTGGATTTGCTTGAGGAACATCGAGATTTAGCATACGTCCGGATGGTATCCCAAAAGCAAAGAATGAAGTGTTACTACAATCGGCACACAAATCTCCGACACTTCAAACTTGGGGACTTGGTGCTCCTGAAATTCACTCAGAATACCCGGGAGCATAATGTTGGGAAGTTTTGAGCAAATTAGGAAGGACTATATACAGTCACCGATATTGCCGACAAAAGACCTTATCAGCTAGCAGACCAATAAGGAAATACACTTCCTAGTAATTGGAATGTAAGTTATTTGAAGAAGTACTATGTGTAGTAGGTTGAAGCATGCGTTGCACTCTTTTTCCCTTCGATAAGTTTTTGTCCCAATTGGGTTTTTCCGAAAATATTTTTAATGAGACAATATCATGACATAAGCATTTTAATGTTCTTACTACTGAAGAGAACTATCCAGTATCCGAGTCTTCATAACATGAAATCACAGATACTGGGGTGCCATATACACCCGAAATGGAGTGAAGAAATTTTTGAAATTTTAATGCTTCTAAGGAAAGCACCGAATACCAGGAAATGCTTGGATATTCAAACTATATGTAATCAGACTGACCACACTAGATGGCAGCCGAGTTATTCTTGCAATTTTCTTCACATTTGTAAGTCAAAAGAATCAATAATTTTTTTTTTATGATTAATAATTTTTTGCCATCACGAGAATAAAAATGTATGTTATTATCTTAAAATATCGAAAATTCAATGACATAATGAACAGGAGAAGTCCTCTTCTATAACAATATTAAAAATAAGGGCCCTCTCTTATTAAAATATTAACAAAAACGTTAAGACTCCGGATGCAAGAAGTACCAGAGGTTAAAGTTGTATGGGACCAGATTAAGTCCAGAACAAACTTTGGAGGCCAAGAGAAGCCCCGATTTAAAGATGAAAATAAAAATACATTTTTGGAACTAAATTAAGGTTAACTGAATTTTTGTAAACTTCTAAAGCTTAGCCTGTTCCGCTAAAGTGAACCTTACCGTTAGGTCCTAATTCATAAAGCAAAGTAATAAAGTTGTAACTGATACTTGCTTATGGAAATTAATAAAGAATGAAAACCTTGCACCGAATTGTAAAGAAAAGAAAAACGTTTATTCATTCATATTTTCCAGACTAAAACCAGCCCGGATACAAAAGATGCTTACCGGGCCCAAAAGTAACCCGGTAACAAAACCAAAAAAGGAAATTGAAACTTGCATGAAAGGTTACGGCCTGTCCGCTCCATGATCCATTGGGGATGTTTCAAGAGTTGCCAATAAAATAAAAAATCTAAAAGATCAATTAGTGGGGGAGGGGGGGTTCATCATCATCACCAACCTCTCCACCAGCTTCCGCATCTGAATCTTCTCTATCTCCTTGTAGAGCTTCCAACGATAACTCAGCATCGTGGAGGTTAATTTTTGCATTGTTCAGAAGGGATATAAATCCCCGGCTTGCTGGACTCTCCGAGGGTGTCCACACGACTCTTTAGGAAAACTAAGTCTCTTTGAGGCTTCCATCTTTGACATTTATCCTGGAGCTCATTGATGGTGTGCTCTGAAGCATGCAACTGCCATTGGGCTTCCGCTAAGTCGGATGCCAACCTTGTTATCTTCTCTTGAAGGGTCATGTAAGTAGTGGTTAAGGCCTGAAGGGAATTTTCCAGGTCCCAAAGAAAGTCAATAACATCCTGTAATCAAAGCCGAGGGAAGGCTTGACGGGAGCTCGAGTCTCTAAGATCGGCTCGGAGGTCCTCCACTTCTGCCCAAAGATGTTGGATTCTTCCTTCAACTTCTTTTTTCAGGGGAAGGTTCCATCTCTTTAGCCAAATCCGCAATGGAGAGAGCAGAGGCGTGACTTTGAATGAAATGATTGCAATCGGTAAGGAGAGCAAGTTTGTAAAAAAATAGTAAAAAGGAAGGAGTATTCTACCTATAGAAATAAATATGCAAGATGAGCAAGGGAAGCCACGAGCGTAGCATGGGGAGATTTCCTGGGTGAAAAAGTAGATGGCCCAGCCTCAGTTCTAGAAGTAGGGATTGAGTTGTACTTAGAAGGGTCCTTTGGGGGAACGGGCGTCTCAGCCTCCGGAGCTTCCTACGAGGGACTGTCTGGGTGTTTTCATTGGTCACCTTCTCTTCATCATCAATTTGAATGACATCCTCCTTATCTTTCTCCTGCAGTTCTTTTCAGTACTCTATGAGTCGATGGTGGTTTCTTACTCGTGAACCAATTCCTATCGGGGTCTAGGGAGCCTTATCTCTAGCTTTCCATTTTCAATTTCTAGAAGTAGACTAAAGGATTTTTTATAGAGCGGTTGTGCGAGACACTTTTTGGACTGAGGACTTTCGCACCGGGAGCCCTGCGAAGGGAGAAAATATATTGGAAAGGAGTCCCGGGGAATTCAGGATGAAATGATTAAGGAAGAGTCAGGGTTAAGACTTACCTTGATATTTTCCCTTCCACCATACATAGGTAATACTCTTCCATGTCCTAGTAACGTTGGGGAAGCATGAAGAAGAATTATCACACATTCAAAAATCCCTTTAATCAGTTGCATCTTAGCTAAAATGGCTGAAAAGTTATAACACTTGCATTATGAAGGAATTTTCCTTTATTTGGAAATCCTGGAAAATAAGTTTATTGAAAAAAACAAAAATACTCACGAGAAGAATTCCACTCTTCTGGGAAAGGATTTAAGGAAGGTTGATGAATTTGGTCGGTCTTGATTAAAATAAAGTTGGTCAACCAGCCCCGATCGCAGTCATCATTTGCATTAATGAGGCTACGAATTCCCCGGGGGTACATATGGATAATTCCACCGCATAAAATCCTAGGGTAATAGAGGAGAATAAGGTGGTCGATAGTGAACTGAAGATCGGCAGTGTTGGCTAACATCTGAATGCAGAAGACTAATCAACAAATCTGCAAAGCAACTTGGCCTAAGTAAATTCTATGTTGGCGGAAAAAATACTCGATAATCTTTGGGATGAGGAGTTTGAAACCAATGGTGAATGGATAAGTGTACGTCATGGAAAACCCTTCAACATGACAATGCACTCGATTGATATGAACGACTGTTCTGACAACTATCTCAGAGGAAAACCCATAATCCTTTACGACATTAGGGAGAAGCTTGGCTGTTATTTTGGATTCAAAATTCGTGACATGTTCGAAGTTACTTTGAACACGGAGATCTCCTGAGAAGTCAAAGCCCGAAGGAAGAATTTTGGCAATAGTAGAGTGTAAGTCAATTTTTTGATTTGTAGGAGAAATAGGTTCCTTCCCATGGCGGCGGTTTGGAGGGTTGTCATTGCCATCAGAGGAGTGAGAAGGTGAAGATTTAGTGGAAGACATTGTTGAAGATTTTTTTTAAGAATAAGGCAAAGTTTTCAAGAAATTTTGTAATGTTTGTGGCTACTTTTTGTGAAAGATTTGTCCTCTTATTTATGGTAGAAAATATAAAGTTTTGGAGGTGAAAAGACGTGCACCATCATTGCTGCAATTCACGATAATCAGAGTGAATGTTCAGTTGCTGACGTTTTAAAAGCATTGAATAAATGTGACATTTGACAGGTTTTGTAATCATTACGATTCAAATTTTCCACTGAAGTTTTAGGTTTACCCGGTCGGGAGTTCAAATCCATTTCCCAGTTGCACAAGAGCCATGCTCGGAAAGTGAAGGGACTATCTATATATGGAAAAATTCGTATAAGTCAGTTATATGAATTATAATATGACATGTGGAATACGGTGCTGAGTCAAGACCACGTCAGCTTAAGGCACTACTGATTATGTACACATGGTACTGGGAACGACACACGCATAACCGGTACCGATAATACAGAAGGCTGAAAGCTGTTTGAATTATAACGGACGACCGTTAACAAACTGGTTGAACGTCTTCCAAAAAGCTTTAATGGCATTTATTAAGATATTGATTGTCCAATTATTACAACATTCATTCTCCTGTATTAATGAGGACATATTTCGTGGGATGTGTACCCGTGTAGCTTATGTATAAATAGGACATGTTATTCCATTGTAACCCATGAAATTCTAGTTATTAAAAGATACTTGCTTATATTCTCTCGATTTATGTGCTTTCATACAAGTTATCGAAGCTCTGTTCAGAAGCTGTCATAAGACTCAAGCTAATCATTACTCTATTTTATCTGGTTATTATTTGTTTTCAGTATAATTCATCCAGAATTCTTATCTAACGTGTCACTTGAGATTCACATGTCCTTGACTACGTATACAAATTCAACTGTACCATTTTACGGGTAAACAATGATATTACAATAAAATAAGACCAATAAAATAATTGAAAATAAAAACAAAAACCTTAAAGATCTAAGAATCTTGTCTACAACTAACTCGATCTCCTTGTCTTCTATCAGGATTGTTTTGCAACCAGAGAAAATCTTTCTCGTACAAGTTTGTACTAAGGATGGCCAGTGGGCGACCCGACCCCACCCGATCCCCCCTAAAAAAAGTGTCGGGACTCGAAACCGGGATGGGACCTGGGCTCATCCCGCCCAGGCCCGTCCTACCCCAGACCCGCCCCGCCCCGACCCCGACCCCACCCTCGACCACCCTTTGCAAAAATGACCGTAGCACAACGGCCAATTTATATTTTTACCGTTATGCAACAGCCATTTTTGGCCCCCCAACCCCCTTAATATTTATTTTTAACTCCTAAGTTACTATATTTACACTTTAACTCAATTTTTCAACTATAAATACCTCATTTTCTCTTTATTTTATCTCACAAATCTTCCTACAATCTCTCTAATTTCTCAATATATCTCTCTACAACTACAAGTCTACATTTACATTGCCTACTAAATCTTTTATTTTATTTGCTCATTTTTATAATTGTATCAAAGTTCAAAAATTGGGACTGAAGTTAGTAACTTGCTTGAGGATCATCCAACGAGCAAAGTTTCAATTTTCAACCTCAATTGACGTTACGTCGGCGTTTGGTACCTTCGTTACTTCTTGAAATTATTATTGTTACGGATTGTTGATTACCTTTTAGAAAAATTCCCGAAGAAGTAGCGATTAGGTGAAATTCTCTATATGAATAACTATTTGTTGCTTACGATTATAAAAGACCTATAACTTTATTTTTTAACGCCTATAATCGAAATCCAACTGATATGCTTAAAGATAATGATTGGAATTTTTTTAGAACTTATTAGATTTTTAGAGAAATTGTTTGAAGCAACTAAAGAATTTTCTGGTATATATTATCCTACTATATCAACTATATTATTTTATATAGCTCTAATATTTTTATTACTTACTGGATGAAAAAACCATCTTATAAGGCACCTATTAAAAAATATTTATCAAATAATTTTTTTCCTATTCCCACTATTATATCATTGGTGCTGTATTAAATCGACTATTAAAATAGACGGTTGTAAAACACTTATTGAAACTATTTATGATTGTATAGCAGTACTTCCACCTCCAACTCCAAAAAATCCAAATGAACAACCACCTAAGAAACCAACTAAATAAGAAGTTTTGTCCAGCATACACAATGAATACAAAAAAATATATACGCATTACCAACAAGAAAGTGATAGCAACCAACTGACTTCTATACCTCCTCCTCCTCCTCAATACAACATTATAAAAGACATGTTGTTTCTTCGGCTAGTATTGAAAGCCTTAGAAATAGAATGTTTAGTGGTTCCACTACTAATCAAGTTAGCGAGTTTGATGTTTTTGTTTTGCAGGGTGTTGTACCGTACCAAGCAGTTCTCAATGAAGAAGGACGTGAAGACTTGCTTAAATACTGGAGAGAAAATGAGAAGACATTTCCGACATTAGCAAAGATGACCCGAGATGTGTTGAACATTCAAGCGTCATCAACAGCGTTTGAAAGCGTTTTTTCTGCAGGAAGGTTTCAAATAGGAGAGAACATACATTCATTAGTGGGAGACAGCTTGGAGATTGGAGTTTTATTCAGAGATTGGATACGAGCGGAGCGTAGAAGGTGCGGTCAACTGCAGATCAACGAAGAAGACGACGAAAACTTGTCCGACTGAGGTGGAAGCGACGTCGACCAATTTGACCAACAAATTTTAATTCTAACCGAAGAACCACAAGACATTGTGAAGAAATTAGAAAATGTGTTTATAAATATGTGATTTTTTTAATTATAATTTTACTATGTGATTTGCAACTTTCAACACCACAAAGTTGCAATTTTGAAATTGTATTACAAAAAAATCATATTTCTATTAAATAATATAAGAGGCACAAAAACAACATTGAGATATTTTTATTACACTATCTTGTTCAATTATTGAAGTGTTTATATATATTATTTTTTAAAATTAAGTGCAAAAAAAAAGGAAATCCCGATCCCAACCCCGTCCCGCCCCACCACGCCAAGACCTGTCTCCTTTTCCGACGGGATGAGGGACGGGACGGGACGTTGGCCAGTCCTGGCCCGCCGGAGGACCGGTCCCGATCTCCCCCAGTCCCATCGAGACCCACCCCGCCCCGCCCCGCCCCGTTGGACACCCCTAGTTTGTACTAACAAATTAAAGTGAAAAGACTTCAATGATCTTTAAGACACATGAGTGGTTCTTTCAGGACTTCTTTATCTCAATTCTTTTCTCCCCATTCTGCAGTTGATGAACAATTGACGCTAGACTCATTTATAGTCTTATTTTTTGAATTGTGCAGTTCCTTTGGTCATTCCATTATGAGTTTATGTGCGTAAAAATTGTTAAGTACTCCGTATCAAGTTTGGCATAAAACAAGTAACTCTTTATGTTAAATCTGATAGGATAATTAACCTACAAAATCTTGTGTTATGATTTGTTATAACCGGTTAAATTGCATTATTAATATTATAAGAACTTTACATTCTTTCCGCGTATATGACAAAAGTTCTTACATACTTCCTCCGAATAAAAAAGAATGTACACTTAGTTATTTTTACACTCTTTACGAAAATACTAACTAAAACGACAGCCTGGTGCACTAAACTCCCGCTATGCGCGGAGTCCGGGAAAAGTAGGTAATTTGACTATAATGACTCTAATTAAATTGGTATTGAGATTTGATTACCTAACAATTAATAAGAGCAAATCTAGAAAAGTAAGTTTAATTCTTTTTTGATTTGGTAAGCGAACACTCTTTTTGACTCAAAAAATAAAGGTTAAATGAACACTCTTTTTTATCCGGATGAAGTTGTGTTTATTAGCTCATGAGGTGCACTGATGTTCCGTTTCCTCACCCCCAAACCACCCACCCCGCTGTTTTTTTCCACAAAAAGAAAAAGAAATTTTAAAAATTGTAACTTAATTTCACTGAGCCATCATGTTTCACGAAAAAAATTACTACGGGTGAGATACAATTAACAAAAGGTGTGTGATGCTCCATTACATTTTTGACACGTGGATAATGACTACTTTTACAAAGAAAGCAATAGATATGAGAGAGAAAATATAATTCTATGAATTTATTTCTTATACTCTTTTTTACTCTATCATCATTGTTTATATTTGTGCAACCATTTTCTTTTTGTAAGATTGTATTAATCTCTATTTCAGAGTCTTTCTCACTAATACAATGTATATAGTGTGTACAAGATGAATTCTAATTGAATGAAGATCTCTATTTTAATTACAGAATATACGTAAAATATATGGTAATATATTCGCTATTACACCCCCTCAGTCAGAACGTGAGGAGGTCGGGCGGTAGGACTGGATCGAAAGTCTAGAAACATCTGTCGAGGAAACCCCTTAGTGAAAAATATATGCATACTGATATGAAGAAGGCACATGCAATACCTTAACATGACCTATAGCAATCTTCTCACGAACAAAATGTATATCCATCTCAATGTGGAACGTCGCATGTCCGGACAGCCTGCCCAAGCGGTGTCAGTATATGATATGAGCTTGGTCGGTGCAGAGGGGTAGAGGTGTAATCCATAATCAAGAGTATCCTTAACGTATTGAATGATATGTTTAAGAGTTGTAAAGTGAGGCTCCTTGGTGGCATTCAATAAATAAACACACCTGCTGAACAACATATGCAATATTAGGCTTGGTGAATGTAAGATACTGGAGTGCACCTGCTATACTCCTATAAAGGGAGGGATCGGACACTGGATCCCCATCAACAACACTGCGTTTCGACTTCGAGTCGACCGGAGTAGGCATGATCTTGCAGTTTGTCATTTTAGCCCTATATACAATTTCTTCCGCATACTTATGCTGATGCAGGAACATAGCATCTGCAGATCTAGTCACAGAAATTCCCAAAAAGTAACTCAACTTCCCCAAGTCTGTCATAGAAAATTCGAATTTGAGCAGAGTAATGATCTCATTTTTAACACATCAGAAGAGGCAGTCAGAAAAATATCATCCACATATAATAACAAGTATGCAGTGTCACTACCTCGATGAAAAATAAAAAACGAATGGTCACTTTTGCTTCATATGAACCCAATCTTCATAATGTAAGTGGCGAAACGTCATACCAAGCCCTGAGGGCCTGTTTCAAACCATACAGTGACTTACAAAGACGACATACATAATGAGGAGCCTCTAGATGTACAAAGCCTGACGGTTTGTTCATGTAAATAATTTCTTTCAAATCCTCATGTAAAATGCATTTTTCACATTAAGCTAATGAATTGGCCAATTCTTACCCATAGCTATGCTCAGAACAGTGCGAATGTTAGCCGGTTCGACCACCGGACTGAAAGTCTCACCACAATCAATGCCCTCTTGTTGCCTTGTGCCACAAGTCTGGCTTTTTGACGTTCAATATCACCACTGTCTCTGAACTTGTGATGAAAGAGCCACATACAATGAATCACATTCACCCCTTCTGGTCTCGAAACAAGATCGCACGTACGCTGAGTGGTAAGCGCATCAAACTCTTCACGCATGACAGTATTCCAATTCGGGTCAAGTTTTGCTAGTTTTGGGTTTTTAGGTATTGGTGATATGGTTTGTGTGGATATGTTGAAGTGGACTTTTGGTTTGAAAATCTCGTGTTGGACGCAGGTTTCTATTTGGTGTAGAGGGACGGGGGATGGGAAGTGGGTTGCGGGTGTTGGGGGCGGGGAATCTGGGCAGTGAGGCGTCGGGTTTGTGGCGGAGGCAGTGGGTAGGGTGGGGTCTTATGGGATGGGGCAGTGTGGTGGCGGGAACACTGGATAGGGATCGGATGGGTGCGGGTGTATGCGGGACCAGGGGATGGGATGCGACAGATTGTGGGATGTGTGGGTGTACCGGGGGGAGGCAAACATTGGCGGGGGAGGTAGGCAGTGGTGGGAGGGATGCCGAAGGTGGTGGTCATGGATCCGGATTGGGAGTTCCACGTAGCATGTGCTGTAGGAGAGGGGAGGTGTCCGAATTATCAAGAAATCCATAGTCGGAGATGAGAAACTGACGGTTGTTGGAATATGTGATGATATTTTCCTCAAACTTGACGTGACGGGAGACAAGGACTTTGTTTGTGGATGTATCGAAGCAGAGGTATCCCCTATGGTTAGGCAAGAAGCCCAAGAAAATACAAGGAATGGACCTAGGTGCTAACTTGTGAGAAGCCGTGAAGGAGAGATTAGGGTAGAAAAGACATCCAAAAGTGCGTATGTGACCATATGTGGGGATTCGACGAAATAGAATTTCAGTCGGGGTTCGATTACGGAGTGTGCTGGTAGGTAATATGTTAAGTATGTATTCTACCAATTTTAATGCATATACCCAAAAAGGTTGGTGGAAGAGAAACATGAAGGAGCAAGGTACGAATCATATTGTTAATGATACGTAGGATTCTTTTGGCTTTACCTTTTTTAGGAGAGGTATGAGAGCATGAGAATGGAAACACCATGCCATGATCCGTGCAGAATTTATGAAAGAGTGAATTATTAAACTCACGACCATTATCACATTGGAAAGATTTTATGTCTTTTTTTAAACTGAGTTTTTAACATATGTGCGGAATTCAAGAAACGTGGGGTAGACTTGTGACTTAAATTTTAGCGGATAGACCCACAGAAAATGTGAGAAATCATCTAACAAAACCAAGTAATATTTATGACCGAGTTTACTAACGACATGAGATGTCCATAAATCCGCATGAATAATGTCAAAAGGACAAAAAGTAGTACTTAAAGAAGACATAAATGGAAGTCAAACATGTTTACCTAAAGGACAAGAAAAGCAACTTGGGGAAATATTCCCTTTATTAGATGAAATAAAATTGCAACTTCTAAGAAAATTAAAAACGGGAGCTCCTGGGTGTCCAAGTCTGTTGTGCCACATGGATTGAGATATCGCAGTAATAGATGTGTGAGGGTTGATGTTGGCAGAGGAAGTGAACGAGAAAGGATAGAGATCCCCACACTATTGCATCTCGTAAGAAGTGTCCCCATGCGTAGGTCTTTCACAGAAAAAACAAAGGGGTGAAACTCAAGAGAAACTCAATTATCAATTGCAAACTTCCTAACATAGATTAATTTTTTGATGATATTAGGGGCATATAGGATGTTACGGAGGGAGAAGGGAGGGTGAGGTTTCAGTACATGTGTGGTTCCATACCCATGAATTGGAATGCGATTGCGATTTTCGACCAAAATAGATTGAGGAGTGCGCAAGTTAAAAATATGTGGAAGCTTACCGGCATTGCGAGTGAGGTGGGATGTGGTGCTCGTGTCCATGTACCAAGTATCATCGTGCTGCTGTATATTCATCGTGCTGTAGGCCTGAGTCAATTCCGTCGGGATGAGAAAACCAGACTGGGATTGCCCCGATTGGGCCTCCGTCAGATGGGCCTAAGGTGCTGGACCCTAATTCCAAGGGGCTGGACCCGGGCCCAATAGATCCGGATGCTGCTGGTAGGCCCCGTCAATTAGGTGCGGTAAGGGTGGAGTGGCCCAACTGCCAGGAAGCTGTCATGGCATTGGGTCGGCTGATTGGACCGGGTACCGAGCCTCCTTTGCCTCTGCCGCAGTGTCCGCCACCACAGTTGCTGGTTATCGGTGAGGCCTGCGAGTGCGATGGTAGTATCCGGAGCATCAACCACCAACGCCTTTTGATTATGTTCCTCTTGTCGGCACGTCTGGTTTCTTCCAAAGTTAATTGTGACCGGGCCTTGTTGAAGCTGGGCAGGGGGTCGTCCTGTTGTATCATCGTTTCCAGTGTGTCGTATTCACCCTTCGGTAAACCATTAATCAATTGCAACACCATCTTGATTTCGGAAATCGGAGTGCCCACATTAGACAGTTGATCGTTAACCAATTTCAATTGTTTGTAGTAGTCAGATATGTTTTCAAAGTTTTCAAGATGTGTTATTGAATTGTTCCTCAAGGTACACGGCACGAGTGTGCTTGTTGTCTTGAAAGATTTCCTCCAACCATATCCAGAGCTCACAAGCCGAGGCTTCTGTGTTTCATAATTGTATGAAGCAAGTCCTTAGATATGGTGCCATAAATCCACTGCTTGACGATAGCGTCAAGTCGGCGCCATGTCGTGTCGTCGGCCTCGATAGGAAAAGGGAAAGAGTTGTTAATATGATCAAGCACGTTGTAGGCACATGCATGAATGCGAAATAGTTTAACTCACGATGAATATTGACCATCTTCTTGATCAAGAACTAAGGAAATAAAGTTCTTGAAATTGGTGACGGCGAATGCAGGATGGAAAGAGGACGTGGAGGAGGAAGTGGGGAGAGGGGATTGTGGATGACGATTAGGGAGAGGAGGAGGCCGTGGGGGAGGTGGGAGTAACCATGGAAGTCATTAGAGAGGCTGATTTTTAGTGAGGAAGAGAGAATGTTTTTAGGGTTTAGGGGTGGGGGCCACCGGCCGAGAAAGTTTAGGGGGGAGGGGGGAACTCTAGAAAGAAAATAGGGTTAGGTGTTTTAGGGTTTGACTCTTGATAACATGCAAGATTGTATTAATCTCCCTTCTGGAGATTTTCTCATTAATACAATATATATAGTGTGTACAAGATGAATCCTAATTGAATGAGGATCTCTATTTTACATTTTTACATAATTACACACAAATATTAATTACAGAATATACGTGGTATTCACTATCGCTCTTAACAAAGTTAAAAATATGAGGAGTGTTTATCAATTAACCTTATTTGGTACATAAATATCATCAATATAGAATATTTTATACGTGACTTGTGACGAGAATGCTACTTGTTTTTATTAGGGCTGGCCAGTGGGCCGGGACAGCCCGACCCCGACCCGAGCCCATCCCGAGCCCGCCCCGGTCCCGCCCGACCCCGCCAAAAAATAAATAAATTACGGGGACGGGACGATGTCTCATCCCGCGAGACCCGAGCCCGCCCCAGGCCCGCAAGACCGAGCCCGCCTCGAGCCCGCCGACCCCGCCGATCCCGAGCCCGCTTCTTTGTAAAAATGGCCGCTGCACCAACGACTATTTAGATTATGGTCGTTGCACCAACGACCATTTTAGCCCCCCCCCAACCCCCTACCCCTTAATATTTATTTTTAACCCATAAGTTATTATATTTACACTTTAACCCAATTTTTCAACTATAAATAACTCATTTTCTCTTCATCTTTCTCACAAATCTTCCTACAATCTCTCTAATTTCTCAATATATCTCTCTACAAGTCTACATTGTTTGCTAAATATTCAATTTTATTTATTCATTTGGGAATTGGTAGTGAAGTTGGCAACTAGCTTGAGGATCTTCCATCGAGCAAAGTTTCAATTTTCAACCTCTCGATTACACGTCGACGTTACGTCGGCGTTTGGTACATTTGTTCCTTCATTAAATTATTATTGTCTGTTTATTTAGTTTAGATCACTTAATTTTATTGTCTTTAATTATTTATTTATTTATTTATTATCATAATTAAAATGGAAGGATTAAAATGTATGTTTAAGGGTAAGGGTAAGGGTGCTTCTTCTAGTAGGACAACCAGGGCAATGGTACTTCTTCTAGTCATCTTATTCCTACACAGGATGATTTTGTTGATACTCAACATTTTCCTACAATACCATTAGATTTAGACCAGGAGCTATTTTCTGAAACTCAAGAAGACTTTAATTTAGACGATGATCTAGATGATATACCCACTAATGTTGATGACAACACACCCACTAGTGCACCTTCAACTGAAATACCTCCTATTCCCCCTAGTATGAGACGAGGTCCAGCAAAACGACCATTAAAATCAGATGCATTGACATTTTTTGATAGGGACGTAGAGAATCAAGTAGCCATATGTAAAATTTGTAAAAATGTTTTAAAATTTAAAATTGGAAAAGGTCACGGTGGGACGGGGGGTTTAATTAGACACGTAGTAAGTGCTCATCCAGCTAGGTATGCCCAATACCAGGCTTCAAAATCGGGTGCGCAAACGCCCGCTCCATCGGGACAAGGTTCACATACTAATATTGTCTCGGACCAAGTACAGGGTCAAATTAACCCTATGACGGGGGGAATTGTAGGCTCTAAATACAATAAACATAGAGATAGGGAAGCAATATCAAAATTAGTTGCTGTGGAGGGTTTGCCTTTTTCATTTCCTTCATCTCCCGGTTTTATTCATTACATTAGAGATATATATAATCCTGCTTTTAACGGTTTTCCTAGATCAACTGTTAAGAGAGATGTATTTAAATTCGCGCATGAATATCAACAATATTTACGTTTTTCATTATATCATTTTAATGGCAAAGTATCCATCACGTCTGATATAGGTCGTAGTACTAACGGCCATGATTATTTAACCGTAACTTGTCATTGGATATATTATAAATGGTCTATGCAAAAACGTATTTTAGCGTATAGATATATAGATGATAGGCACACTGGTACTTTTATTGCAGAAAATATTTATCAAGTGTGCGATTATTACGGAATTACCGATAAAATTATGACTATTACATTAGATAACGCTTCTAATAACAATTACGCAATTACAATTTTAAAAAATAGTTTAACTCCGTCTTTTCCAGATCATTTTCATATAAAATGTGTGTGCCATATATATAACTTAATTGTAAAGGATGATCTATCACTTTTTGAAGACATTCTTAGTAAAATACAATTTGCTATAAACTTTATTTTTAAAAGTAATAAAGTACAACGTAGAAAAGAATATAAAAAAATTTGTCATGATTGTGGACTACCTTTTAGAAAAATTCCACAAGAAGTATCCACTAGGTGGAATTCTTTATACGAGCAACTACTTGTTGCTTATGACTATAAATTACCTATAACTTTATTTTTTAACTCTCATAATAAAAAGCCAGCTGATATGATTTTAGATAGTGATTGGAAAAAAATTTCCGAACTTATTGTATTTTTAGAGAAATTTTTTCAAGCAACAAAAGAATTTTACGGTATATATTATCCTACTATTTCAACTATGTTATTTTATATAACTCTAATATTTTTATTACTTAGTGAATATATGGAAAACCAAATTTATAAAGCAGTATTAAAAATATTTCTCAAAATAAAAAAATATTTTATTCCTATTCCCTCTATTTATATTATTGATTCTGTATTAAATCCTACTATTAAAATAGACGGTACTAAATCACTAATTGAAACTATTTACGATTGTATAGAAGTACTACCACCTCCAAGTCCCAAAAATCTAAATCACCCACCACCTATTGAACAAACTAAAGAAGAAGTATTGTCTAGCGTAGAACACTAATGCAAAAATATATATAGATTTTATCAACAAGAAAATGCTAGTAACTTACCAGCTTCCATACCATCTTCTTCATCTTCAATACAACCTCACAAAAGACATGATGTTTCTGCGGCTAGTATTGAAAGCCTCAGAAATAGAATGTGCGGTCGTACCTCTACTACTAACCAAATTAGCGAGTTGGATATTTTTGTTTTGCATGGTTCTCACCGTATCAAGAAGTTATCAATGAAGATGGACATGAAGACTTCTTTGAAATCTTTGGAGGGGGAATGAGAAGACCTTTCCGACACTTTCAATGATGGCTCGAGATGTTTTGAACATTCAAGCGTCGTCAACTGCGTCTGAAAGCGCTTTTTCTGTAGGCAGATATCAAATAGGAGACCACAGACACTCATTAGCCGGAGACAGCTTGGAAATTGTAGTATTATTCAGAGATTGGATACGAGCGGAGCGGAGAAGGTGCGGTCAACCGGAGATCAACGAAGAAGATGATGAAAACTACAATGAAATCTTAACCGAAGGTAGTGGAAGCGACGTGGATCAATTTGACCAACAAATACCAATTCCAAATCAAGAACCACATGAAATCATCAAGCAATTAGAACAAGTTTTTTGAGAATGTAATTTTTAATTGTAATTTTATTATGTAATTTGTAACTTTTGGACAACACCACAAAGTTGCAATTTAGATTTTAGACAATTGTATTTGTATTACAAAAAAATCATATGTCTATTAAATAATATAAGAGGCACAAAAACAGCCTTGGGATGTTTTTATTACACTATCTTGTTTTGTTTATTGAGTTTTTTTTTATACATATGTTATTTAAAAAAAAAAAAATGAAAACCCGCCGTATCCCGACCCGAGACCGACCCCGATCCGAGCCCGCCCCGACCCGAGCCCGACGGGATCGGGATCGGGACTTGCTCCAGTCCCGCCAGACCCGACCCCGCCATAGCCCGCCAGACCCGACCCCCGCCCCTTCTCCCGTCCCGCCCCGACCCCGAACCCGCCAGACCCGGCCCGCCAGACCCGAGCCCGGCCCACTGGCCACTCCTAGTTTTTATACAGAACCATCTAAATTGTGCTGCCTGAGAGCACCTTTGCATACACTTTTTTTGTCTACGCTTTTGCATATTCATTATTGTTAATTGTTGTTAATTGCTGTTATGCATGACCTTAATCACTTTGAAAATTTTGTCAATATAGAAATAGTATTTCCTCTATTTTAATTTATGTGAAATTGTTTGACTGACACATAATTTAAGAAATAAATGAAGATTTTTAAAATTTATGGTAAAAAATAAGTAAAAAATATTTGTATGACTATAAACCATCTCATTATTAATAGTTAAATTATTACTAAATATAGAAAGATGACTTTTTTTCGGACTGATTAAAAAGAAAAGAGTGTCACATAAATTCAGACAAAAAGAATATTTATTATTCTCTCCGTATTAAATTATCTGTCGTAATTTTTAAAAATAGTTGTCTCAAATTATTTATCATTTTAGAAATTGAAGACAATATTAATTTTTTTTAATTGTATCCTTAGCAGTGATTGTTCTTGAAGACTAAAAGCACCTCAAGTATGGGGTGATGACACATTAATAAAGTAAATGTTCAACGAAGATAGATTATATCTCAAAACAAAACTAAATCGGTAAAGTAGTAAAAATCTCTTAATTATTTTTTTCTTAATAGACGTGTAAAAGAAAATTACGATAAATAATTTAAGAGGGAGGGAGTATAAAATAAAAATATGATCATTACAAAAACTTGGTACAATTTTTTATCCAACCAACGATCCAAAAAAACTATATTCAAAATTAATGGCAGGTCACATATTCTAAATTACTACTAGTATTTTGAGACTTTATAACATTACAATTAAATAAAAAAACTACTACTATTTCTATATAGTTTAAGATAGCTTTTGGCAAGAGCTTGTTTTAAATGGCAGAGTATAATTTTTCATTTGTTATTTATTTAACACAATTTAATGTGCCTGTTGGGACCCACATAAATTGTACTCGTGAATATAGTTTCTCTCTCCTATTCATTGCTTTCTTTGTAAAAATAGACCGGGGCTCATTATCCATGTGTAAAAAATGTAATGGAACCTAACACACCACTTTTATTGTGCCTTATCTATGATAAAAAATTTCATGTTTCACGACAGCTGAATGTTTATAACCATTGTAGATTGTATCAAGCTGATTGACAAGCTAATACTTACCGCTCGCAGGTTCCGTCAACATTAAACTAGGGCTGGCCAGTGGGCCGGGACGGCCCGACCCCGACCCGACCCCGTCCCGAGCCCGCCCCGATCCCGCCACGACCCCGCTAAAAAAAAAATAAATAACGGGGGCGGGACTCGAACTCGGGACGGGACGATGTCTCGTCCCGCCAGACCCGAGCCCGCCCCAGGCCCGCTAGACCCGACCCCGCCCCGAGCCCGAGCCCGACCCCGCCCTTTTCCCCCCTTTGCAAATATGACCGTTGCACCAACGACCATTTTAGATTATGGCCGTTGGACAACGGCCATTTTAGGCCCCTCTCCCCCAACCCCCCTACCCCTTAATATTTATTTTTAACTCATAAGTTATTATATTTACACTTTAACCCAATTTTTCAACTATAAATAACTCATTTTCTCTTCATCTTTCTCACAAATCTTCCTACAATCTCTCTAATTTCTCAATATATCTCTCTACAAGTCTACATTGTTTGTTAAATATTCAATTTTATTTATTCATTTGGGAATTGGGAGTGAAGTTGGCAACTAGCTTGAGGATCTTCCATCGAGCAAAGTTTCAATTTTCAACCTCTCGATTACACGTCGACGTTACGTCGGCGTTTGGTACATTCGTTCCTTCATTAAATTATTATTGTTTGTTTATTTTATTTAGCGCACTTAATTTTATTGTCTTTAATTATTTATTATCATAATTAAAATGAAAGGATTAAAAGGTATGTTTAAGGGTAAGGGTAAGGGTGCTTCTTCTAGTAGGGGCAACCAGGGCAAGAGTACTTCTTCTAGTCATCTTATTCCTACACATGATGATTTTGTTGATACTCAACATTTTCCTACAATACCATTAGATTTAGACCAGGAGCTATTTTCATATAAAATGCGCGTGCCATATATATAACTTAATTGTAAAGGATGATCTATCACTTTTTGAAGACATTCTTAGTAAAATACAATTTGCTATAAACTTTATTTTTAAAAGTAATAAAGTACAACGTAGAAAAGAATATAAAAAAATTTGTCACGATTGTGGACTACCTTATAGAAAAATTCCACAAGAAGTATCCACTAGGTGGAATTCTTTATACGAGCAACTACTTGTTGCTTATGACTATAAATTAACTATAACTTTATTTTTTAACTCTCATAATAAAAAGCCAGCTGATATGATTTTAGATAGTGATTGGGAAAAAATTTCCGAACTTATTGTATTTTTAGAGAAATTTTTTCAAGCAACAAAATAATTTTCCGGTATATATTATCTTACTATTTCAACTATGTTATTTTATATAACTCTAATATTTTTATTACTTAGTGAATATATGGAAAAACCAAATTTATAAGGCAACTATTAAAAAATATTTGTCAAAATAAAAAAATATTTTATTCCTATTCCCTCTATTTATATTATTGGTTCTCAGATAAATCCTACTATTAAAATAGAGGGTACTAAATCACTAATTAAACCTATTTACGATTGTATAGAAGTACTACCACCTCCGAGTCCCAAAAATCTAAATCACCCACCACCTATTGAACAAACTAAAGAAGAAGTGTTGTCTAGCGTAGAACACCAATGCAAAAATATATATAGATTTTATCAACAAGAAAATGCTAGTAACTTACCGGCTTCCATACCATCTTCTTCATCTTCAACACAACCTCATAAAAGACATGCCGTTTCTGGCTAGTATTGAAAGCCTCGAGAAATAGAATGTGCGGCCGTACCTCTACTACTAACCAAATTAGCGAAGTTGGATATTTTTATTTTGCAGGGTTCTGCATCAGTATCAAGAAGTTATCAATGAAGATGGACATGAAGACTTGCTTTGAAATCGGAGGGGAATGAGAAGACCTTTCCGACACTTTCATTGATGGCTCAAGATGTTTTGAACATTCAAGCGCCATCAATCTTCTGAAAGCGCTTTTTCTCGCAGTGATATCAAATAGGAGACCACAGACACTCATTAGCCTGATCTGACTTTGGAAATTGCAAAGATTATTCGAGAGATTGGATAGGAGCGAGCGGAGAAAGTGCGGTCAACCGGAGATCAATGAAGAAGATGATGAAAACTACAACGAAATCTTAACCGAAGGTAGTGGAAGCGACGTGGATCAATTTGACCAACAAATACCAATTCCAACCGAAGAACCACATGAAATCATCAAGCAATTAGAACATGTGTTTTTTGAGAATGTAATTTTTTTAATTACAATTTTATTATGTAATTTGCAACTTTTGGACAACACCACAAAGTTGCAATTTAGATTTTAGACAATTGTATTTGTATTACAAAAAAATCATGTCTATTAAATAATATAAGAGGCACAAAAACAGCTTTGAGATGTTTTTATTACACTATCTTGTTTTGTTTATTGAGTTTTTTTTATACATATGTTATTTAAAAAAAAAAAGGAAAATGCGCCGGACTTCGCCCCGACCCCGACCCCGCCCCGATCGTCTGAGACGGGATCGGGATCGGAATCGACGGATCGAGCAAGTCCCGCCATACCCGACCGCTTGACCAGTCCGCCCGACCCGACCCCTTCTCCCGTCCGCCCGACCCGACCACTGCATCTGCCCGCTGCACGAGCCCGACCCACTGGCGACCTTTACATTAAACTACTAATTAAAATCTCGATAAACGTGCTAGTCAATTATTTTCATTGATAATACAAAAAACACACGCAATCCAAGAAGTGCATTCAGTATATAGCAAAATTGCAGCATCTCAATGCCATATAACTATTTTTTATACTAAAATTAATTGATTCCAATTCGTTTTTAGCATCCGATGGTTTGTAGTTCTACAGCTATATACTTAATCGGTCTGTTAAAAAAAGAAATTTATTAAAAATTTGAGCAAAATTAAATTTATACTTATATTATTACATTTAATTAAAAAAAATATTATAAGCACACAAAGATATATTTAAAATTATAAGTTTCAAAAATTTTAGTACCACAAAAATGCATTTAATATCACAAATTTCAAATCTCTTTTATTTTATTAGTATTTCACTCCAACTATATATATACAAATAAAAGGGCAACCCGGTGCATTAAGCTCCCGCTATGTTCGGGGTCCGGAAAAGGTCGGACCACAAGAGTCTATTGTACGCTGCCTTACCTTGCATTTCTGTAAGAGACTGTTTCCACGGCTTGAACCCGTAACCTCTTGGTCACATGCCAATAACTTTACCAGTTATTCCAAGACTTCCCTTCAAACTATATGATAATATCACTCCAACTATATATGTCACATAAATTGAAGGATATATGATAATAGTGGTTCGGTCAAAAGGATGTGCAAATCATGCTACGGCGATAAATACTACTCTCTTCGTCTAAGAAGATTGACTTAATTTGACTTGAAATGAAGTTTAAGAAATAAAAAAAAAATTTTACATTCTGTGCTTTAAAATAAATCTTAGATATTTGTGTGACGGTAAATGATCTCATAAAATTAAATTATTTTTAAATATAAAAATGTGTCAATCTTTTTGAAACAAACTAATAAAAAAAGTAGGTCAATTTTTTTGAGACAGAGAAAATACTTACTTTATTCGGTGCACAAAGTACAATAGCTTGCACTGCGGATTCGTTGGACCTTAAGATGTAAAATTGTGATTTTTTTTTCTTGGTCCAGGTAAAGTTGTGACCTTGTTTGCTTTTACTAGTTCCTCTGCTTCAAAATCTTTGTTTTAGTTTCCTTTTTAGTCCGTTTAAAAATAAATGCTTCTTTTTTTTTAATAATTTTTTATTTTAACTTTCCACATAACATATTAAAAATCACAAAATTAAAGAACATATTCTATATATTTTTAGTTAACAAGCACATGATTCAGAAGTCTTTTTTTACTTTCTTAAATTTCGTGCCAAGTTTAAACTAGATAATTATTTTAAAACGGAGGGACTATTTGCTTTTGCTTTATTGGTTTTGGTAATTCTGAAATTTGTAGTTGGACTCAACAAGTCCGCCAATTAATTTTGTTATGAGAAGCTAATTTTTTGGAGGATAATTGTATGGAGTGAAATCAGTGCTTAGCATGTGGACTAATTGGAATTCGCCATGTGGAAGTTCTGGTTAGATCAGATCCGGGCATACAATTGCGTTACCAATCATGGTACGGGAATATCGTTGAACCAGCATCCCCAAAATGTTTAGGAACGGTGTTATCTCGGTGTGGCATGGACTATTCTGTTGTTGGGAAGTCGGTGGAGCCGTTTCCATAGAATCCTTTATCCTCGGTCACAACTCACTTTCTAGCTGGAGTGTACGCATAACGACTCGTAGTCTGATGTATGTTAACCTTGAGCTCAGCGTCAGTACTAAGGCACTGTTTGATAGAACTTGTGCACTGCGTAGTCTTTTTGCACTATTGGATTGTACTTTTACATCGTTGAAAAGTCTTAACCTGTGTTGCATAAATATACCTTCTCTTAGAAGGAAAAAGATCATCATTCTCTTGTAAAAAAACACCATCACTGAGTCCATACAATATGCTACAAGCATTTGACGTACTTCTTGCTCTTATTTCTTTATTGTATGCAATTTATATCCTTGTTTTTACTTATATCATCAACTTAGCTCCAAGAAAAATGGCTTGATAGATTACAATTTACTTGTCTTTTAACCCCTTTTATAAATATTTGATTATTATCTTAAGTCATAAATTTAGCGATAAACAATTTGGCGTCGTCTGTGACGATAGGCAACTGTGATATTGTTTTGATCTATTGCTCTAACTCTTTGCTAAACTACTAAAGCTTATTCACTAAGAAACTACTACCACGTCCAGAACTCAACTCGACGGTCCACTTGCTAGTGACCAATGCAACGTCCCACCACCCTTGTATCTGCCAAACCTAGTGGTACCTTTGCGCTTGTAGGGTTCGAAAAACACTAAGGAACATAAACATGAATGAGAGGATGAACATGCCTATTCGCATAATGCAGATTGAGTCAGATACCTAGGAGGGACTAGGACTCTTGATGATGCAAGTGATAGAGATGATGGATTCAAAAGAGATCAGAACATTCCACGAAGCCACAGAGAGTTC
Source organism: Anisodus acutangulus (assembly GCA_029783415.1). Lineage (NCBI taxonomy): Eukaryota > Viridiplantae > Streptophyta > Magnoliopsida > Solanales > Solanaceae > Anisodus > Anisodus acutangulus. The sequence continues at coordinate 15,365,020 of CM056509.1, forward strand.
CCAAAAACATAGTGGTAATTTTAATCGTTGTTAGTCTTGCCAGGATTAGAAATGTGTCACGACCTAAAATTCCTGTTATACCCCGCATTTTCGTGCTCGTATGCATCGTAAGTAAAGTAACGTAAATCACGGTGAGACTAACATACCATTTTGGGATGGGAACAATCTTAAGAAAGTGTTACGTATGTTTCGTAAGTATTTGTGGTTCAACGGATCAAAGAAATTAAGTTCGTCGAAATCTGAGGAAAACTGGACAGAATTTACGTACATGTTTTTTGGCTCAACTTGTCGGGGGTATAGCTCCTAGTATATAAGGAATTACGGAGTGCATACACTATCTAAATTCAAGTTCAGAGACTCTACTTTCCAACGAAATGGACAGTTCGTCAAGCTGAGAAATACGGACCGTACATTTCTTGACGGTGCGTCAAATTTGGCCTTTTTTTCCCAGGCGGTCAGAAATTCCAGCTTATATATTATATCCTTTGCTCGACTGAAAAGTCATCTCCCTCCAATTTTCAAACCCTAAATAGTTTCCAAATCATTCCTAAAGATCCTACAAGGATTCTAAGCATGAATCAAAGATAAAATACGCAAGTTCAACGTAAAGAATCCAGTGGTTTACGCTAACTTCCTTTCCTTGGAGTTGTGACGATTTGGAGGCAACTTGGTATTGAAATAAGCTAAATAAAAGAGGGCTCTTGATATATTTGAGGTAAGCTAAATAACTTAGGGTTGTTGTGTTAGGATATATTGAATTTGAATCATGAATGAATCTATGAAGTTGTGTACACAAGTTGTTCGAAAAAATGCCTAAGTGAACTTTCCTATAGGATATGAATTCGATATTGATACCCATCCCTTGTATGATATAGATAACAATCCGTAAGAACCGCGAGGACTTGTTGAATGGCTATAGCTTCGTGAACCAGGTATGTAAGGCTATTCACTTCTTTCATAAGCATGACATCCAAAATATTTATCATTTAAAAAAGAAACGCCAAAGAATAGTTTTATTCACATGTCGATCAGCCCTTGTCGGGAGTATTTCCATTTTTATTGCATTCCATGTTTACTATTCGTTGTTTGGTTGAGACCATACTCTTTTATGATGAAGTCTCTCAAGTCACAGTCTTGTATACCGATAAGTTGTCATTGAAAAGCAAAAGAAAAGATCGAATCAAAGTTAAGGGATGAAAGCCACTGTTACCTTCAAAGTCTAGTCCTATTTACAAGTTATTGTCCTTCATTGGACATATCTTTTATCTCACTATTGTGTTTTGTGTATCTTGTTTGTCACTATTGTATTTCGTGTATCGACCAAGAGTTATTTAAAGCAAACTCAAAGGTTTATGAGTTTCAAAGAGGCCAAGAGCCATTATCATCACAATATATTATCTACAGAAAGCTGTACATTATACACACCGCGACGTGCTATAGTCGGCTAGGCGAGGCACCAATATGTGCATTCATACATACACTTCAGAGTATACCTAAGGAAAGTGACATATTACATCTCAAGTTATAGGCCGAGGGCAGATTACAAACCAAAGTTGCTATACAAAGAGTTCAGTACAATTTCATAGTTTCGTTGTTCGCCATATGTGGCATATAAGTTTTCAGAGTATCAGATTTCTTTTATGCTTCTCTTTACAACTTATATTTTCATATTGCTATTCATGCTTTACATACCAGTATATTTCATTCGTACTGACGTCCCAGTTGTCGGGGGAGCTGCATGTCATGCTGCAGATTTAGATAGAGGTGCAGATAGACCTCCCTAATAAGAGTTGGTTGAGTTCTGCATATCGAGCAGTGAGCTTCTCTTCATCTAAAGATGTCGAGTCATATTCATGAGCTTAGTACAAGTATAGTTGATGGGTAGGTAGGGGCCATGTCCCGACCATATCACAATTATATTTTCCATAGAGACTTGTAGACTGAGTTATATATATAGTTTTCTTGTTGTGGCCTTGTCGGCCTTGCTGTATATACACATTGGAATTGATGTCATCATATCAGATTGTCATGTTCAATTTAATCTTGTATTGATCATTCTCAGGCCTCAGTGACCCAGATCATTGTATGCTCAGGCTATGATATACAGGTGGTACGCTCGAGCCGTTCAAGTGTCAGGTGCCGGCCACCCCCTCCCCCACCCCCAGTTTGGGGTGTGACAAACTTGATATTAGAGTAGGTCTATCCTAGAGAATCTACAAGCCGTCTAGTATAATCTTGTTTACGGGTGTGTTGTATACCACACTTATAAGTGAGAGGCTTCAAGACATTTAGGGATAGTTTCCATTCTTTCATCTCATAGATCGTGCAATAGAACTAAATCAAAAGAATTCAAATCTAACTTGTCCTTTATACAGTTTTCATAATGCCAATTACCAGAAAGATGTCGGCTCATTTATATATTTAGTAAGTGAATGAAAGACCCCTATCAGGTTGATGAGATGCTAGAGGTGCAGTTATTGTAAACGTCAGAATGTGAGTATTTTTCTTGCACATATACATGAAAGGTAATACGAGTATAGAAAGGTGATGTGTTGATTTTAGGATGACTAAGGAAGTGTTCAGTATGTTCTGAAAGAGTTTAAGACTTATCGGACAAACGAAAATTCAACAGAGATTGCTTGTCTTGGAGGAGTCTCATACAGAATGGTAATGATAAGTCATGACTTGTTTATAGATGTATTAGGATGTACAAAAGTTAAACAGGTCGAAGAGAGGGTGTTTCGATGAAACCAACAAGTTCCCAGAATTACGGCCCAAATGTACGAATTGTACAAAATTGTACAGACCGTACAATTGGAGATTTTGAAGCGTATTTTTTTTGGAATTTTCCAGTTCCAGGTCTGGTCATACGGTCCAAATGTACGAACCATACATAAATGTATGGACCGTATAATTGTACCATACTTCTGGGCGGTGCCCGACTTTTAAGTCCTTATATTATCGACGAGCCACGATGTAGCGCTCATTTCTCATTTCATACGACCCTAAGCGGATTCTTGAGCCCCTCCAAAGTTTTTCTAAATGTTCTTGATGATTCAAGCAAGGTTCGGGAATAGAATAACCTGGTTCTCTCCCTCGGATAATCGTATGCCTAGCTTACTATTTCTCCTTTCTTCTTGGTTGTTTATAGATATTGTTTTGTGCAAGTAAAGTATTCTAAAGGTACGAACTTTAATCCCTAAAGGTAAGTTCTATCATCTCCTCGTTGAGTTCGAACTTCTACAAGTTGTAGTAGATTGTTATGCTAAGAGCTTGTAGCTCAAATATTCTGTTAAAAATATTTGAACTAAGGTAAGAAGTAAGGTTGATAGTAAGGGAATGATACGAATATATGTGGGGCACCTGAACGAGTATGAGAAACGACTATGAGATCTGAATGGTTAAATATTAACGGGATATATCGATCGAATGATTTAGATCTCTTGATTAAGAAGAGCATTGATGTTGGCAAGATCGCTCGGCTAGATGAGAACAGAGTTGGATCTTTGAAATATTGTTATGATAAAAGATATTAAGAATTTTCAAGGTAAGCAATCAGATAGTAAAAAAACAAACTGCAAAGGAAAGGTAAATCCTTAGAGGTTATTAAGAAAAGAGCCCTTAAGAATTATGTCGTAGCTAAAAGATAGGAAGTCTATCGAGACTAAGTATACCAGTTACGGATGCATGACGTTTTATCCATATAAATGATTTAGTAATCTCTAGTGAGAGGAATTCAATTGAAGTGAAACTATAAATTGCTAAAGGATCATAAAAGTATAGAAGGAGTTGAGGCAATAGTCTGATTTTCAGGGTGGAAATTCCTTAAGAATAGAAAGTGGTTCTCCTTCTACCGGGGAGGTAGTATGATAAAGAATTGATGTCAAACTCGTCTGATGATTCAATAAGAAGACGAGAAGGTTACAACGAAGGATTTCAAGATGAACTAAATCGTGTCATCCAGATTCGACGAATGAGACATGACTGTGACATGAGATGTAAGTGTCAACGCTAAAAATGAAGTGGTAGTGACCTTCTAGTTAAAGAAAGTGAGCAACGATAAGAGCCGCCAAATATATAAGGCTTAGAAGAGAAGAATATGACCTGTAAGTGAAGATAGAGGCATATAATCCTAAAAAAAAGATATTTAGAATTAGTGAATGAAATGGGTAAATTGAAGCAAGACAAAAGATGGTATATGAGGCAGGAAGAACCGTCAGTCGATACAAATTCTACAGTATAAAAATGGTCTTAGAGCTCGGAGTTTTAATTTTCCCGATAAGTTATCACAACATTCAGAAAGCAATCCAAATGAAAATTTAAGACAAAAAGGTCCAGCATAAAGTGAATCAAGTTAAAAGCCTAGAGATGTCTGGAAAAGGGATCCAAGCAATTGAGTACGCACTCAGAATTAACACTGTTAGAATGAAAATGGATATGAAGATAAGAGGGATGATGGTGGATAGTTAAATATATCCAAGATCCTATAAGGATATGTGAGGACGACATTGCTAAAATATAGTGATAAGGCATGTTAACCAAGACTCTAAATATATTTATTTAAGTATAATTATATGTAACAGAGAAGTACGTTAATAACTGTCATTGATATGTTGGTTGAATAAAAAAAGAACCACAGCTATAACCTAGGGTGAAACTTAAGGTCAATTATGCAAGGAACTCCTGGATAGAAGTTGAGAAGAACCAATGCATTGCAATGCACATGTTCAGGATGGATTAGAGAATGAATATGTTTATGATTAAAAGGCGGTTGGAAAGACAAGATGGTATGCAAACCCAAGACTCTGCAATGGTGGGTATGCATTAGAAATACGGCGTGATAGCATTAATAACCATAGGGACCTCCAGTATGCCTTTATGAAATAATAACCGAAATTGAGATAAGTTTCTCTTACCAAAAGTAAAGGCACCCTCTCAAATCGCGATGATATGAGTATCCTTAGAGAGAATAACAGTTCTTGGGTTTAAAAAGAAATAAAGGCAAGCCCAGATGGTATAATGAAGTATGGCTCTTGACGAGGAGGTGATGGTTCACAAGCTGAATTACAATGGATGGAGTTACTAACCAGAAATCAGTAATAGCATTCTTAGTGGATGAAGTAAAAGAACACGGATAATGGATTTTCGTTCTAGTACAGTTTGAAATAAGAGTTTAATAGAACATGATAACAACCTTTAAGGTAACTTAAGGTAACTTAAGGTAAGAGAGTTGAGTGGCTTATCCTATCAAGAGGTTGAGGAAAGAAAAAGGTAGCCAAAGGAGCTTTATTAGTTAATATGTTTAAGAGTTCAACTTCAAGGCTCCCATGATAATAGATTCATCATGCATAAGTTGTCAATGTATGAAAATATAAAATTGGTACTATTAGCAAAAGAAGCCAGTGTATCTAGGTCGATTGTATGTTTCAAATTTGGCTAATTTACAGAATAAGATTTGAGTGAAAGTGCATTATTCCCGCTATTTTACTCACTTTGGTCCGACGAAGGTGTTCCATGGTATGAGAGATGTATTAGCATGATGATACAACAAGGAGAATTTCCAAGCTTTAATGTAATGACCCAATGGTCAACATGCAAATACACATCATCTAGGCCCAGTAGACCAATAAATAGGATGGATTTCGCGACATGGAAATAGAAAGGTGTTTCAAGGATAAAGTTCAATATGAACTCATCCCGTTCTTATCAGGAATGTTTCCCAGATGGTTAATGATCGACAAATTTATAAGGATGCCTATTTCTTGTCAGAACTATCCGCACAACCGAGGACTATGCAAGTAAAATATATTAAGAAGATCGCACAGTCGCCGGATATTCTAATGTCAATTATTTCAAGTAAAGGGGTTTAGTTACCGTAACTTCTAGAGATTACTCCAAAAAATTTGGGAACATGAACAAATCCTGTCATAGCATTATCCAAAATATGAAGTCCACCCAGACACGTGATTTTGGATGTTCGTTGACATATGGCAAGCATGTATGCTAAATTTTGAACGAGAGTGGGAGGATCTCCCATCGCACAAAGAATTACATATCATGGTGGGTATCATTTCACCATCAAGATGGAACCTTATAAGACCATGGGAGTGTGGAGGCCGGAGTTAACCAACCAAATGGTAACAGAAGAAAAGCCACTTCAAGAGCAAAGTGTTAATAATTCAGGATTTTCCAGAAACCACCTATTGATGTGCGAAGCTGAGACCTAAGAAATATCATTTATGATCAAGTATTTCTAAAGGTTCTTGCCCATAAAGTGTAATGAGATTCGACTAGTAAAATGAGTGTAGCTCCAGAGATATTGGACTGTATAAGATTACTTAAAGGTCTGACCTACTGATCTATGACCTAGGGTCACCTCCGTGAGTTAAAGAAAATCTAAATCAGTTTTCCACGTATGGATGTTGCAGCAGAGTGCAGGGAAATTTATTTCACACGTCCCTATTTGGGAGTGTTCAGAGTACAGAGAATCGTTTAAAGAATATACCTCATTTACTATGCTATATCATTGAGTCCGAAAATTGTGAATTAAAGACGCAACCTCTAATTGGGAGAATTATAAAGGATGCGATTAAGAAGTTAAGAAAAACATAAAGACTAGGTATCCTTGATTTATTCCAGCAAAATGATTATATCGACAGTCGTGCGATACAATTTTTTCATTTCCTATTTTGTAGTGATAAAGTTTATTTCGTATGTCTTGTTTAGGTGATGTTATCGACACAAAAGTGGCAAATGCAGCACCGACTACGTCACTTGACAGTTGAGGTGAGTTATGGTTAACCCTTTTGATTTTTGGATAGATGAACGGTCTCGTGAGGCCAATATGTTATGTTATGCCATCGTATAGCCCTATGAGGTATTGAATATCTTTTCTGGATGTTTGATAGGTTTGGATAGTCCTGTTTACAGAGAAAACTCTGTTGCAGTTTTTAAGAATCATATGGATAATAAATTCTGAGATTTCACTTACCCCAACATTGGAGGACGAATGTTCTTAAGGGGAAATGATGTTACACCCTGTATTTTTGCGCTCATATGCGTCGTAAGTAAAGTAGCTTAAATACCGGTGAGGCTAACATACCATTTTGGGATGAGAAAAAGATTAAGCAAGTGTTGCGTATGTTTCATAAGTATTTGGGGTTAAACGAATCAAATAAATTAAGTTCGTCGAAACCTGGAGAAAACCGGGCAGAATTTCCGAACCTGATTTTTGGCCCGACTTGTCGTGAGTATATCTCCTAGTATATAAGGAATTACGTAGTGCATAAACTATCTAAATTCAAGCGCAGAAAGTCTACTTTCTAATTCAACTAATAGTTCGTCAATATGAGTAATACGGTGGAAAATACGGACTGTCAAAAAATGTATGGTCTATCAAATTTGGTCATTTTTTCAGGCGGTCAGAAATTCCAGCTTATATATCCTTTGCTCGACCCAAAAGTTATTTTCCTTCACTTTCCAAGACCCAAATAGTTCCCAAATCATTCATAAAGATCCTCCAAGGGTTCTAAACATGAATGAAAGATAAAACATGCAAGTCCAACGTGAAGAATCCCGTGGTTTACGCTAACTTCCTTTCCTAGGTGTTGTGACGATTTGGAGTCAACTTGGTGTTGAAATAAGATAAATAACAGACGACTTTTGATATATTTGAGGTAAACTTCATCTCCCCTAGCCTAATTTGAAGGTTGTACAAGTGTTGGATTGAATTTTACTGAAATAATTCTTGAGGAATCTAGTAACTACGAAATTTAAAGTTGAACTTTGTTGTATGAGTTGTATTTAAATGATTTAAGCTACCAAATAGAGTTGTAAAGGTATGGATAGCATAACGGTGATGAGTAGGGGTGACGAGGAGTGTTTTTGTGTTAGGATATATTGAATTTGAACCATGAATGAATCTATGAAGTTGTGTACACAAGTTGTTCGAAAAAATGCCTAAGTGAACTTTCCTATAGGATATGAATTCGATATTGATACCCATCACTTGTATGATATAGATAACCATCCGTAAGAAGTGCGAGGACTTGTTGAATGGTTGTAGCTTAGTAAACTAGGTATGTAAGGCTATTCCTTTCTTTCATAAGCATGACATCCAAAATATTTATCATTTTTAAAAAGAAACTCCAAAGAATAGTTCTATTCACATGTCGATCATCTCTTGTTAGGAGTATTTCCATTTTTTATTACATTTCATGTTTACTATTGGTTGTTTGGTTGAGACCATACTCTTTTATGATGAAGTCTCTCAAGCCATAGTCTTGTATACCGATAAGTTGTCATTGAAAAACAAAACAAAAGATCGAATCAAAGTTAAGGGATGAAAGCCACAGTTACCTTCAAAGTCTACTCTTATTTACAAGTTACTGTCCTTCATTGAACATATCTTTTATCTCACTGTTGTATTCTATGTATCTTGTTTGTCTCTGAATTTCATTGACATCAAGAAGGAGGGTTCAAATGAATTAATCGTCTAGTCGACCAAGAGTAGTTTCAAAGCAAACTCAAAGAGTTTATGAGTTTCAAAGAGGCCAAAAGCCATTATCATCACAATATATTATCTACAGGAAGCTGGACATGTACATTATACACACCATGCCGCGCTATAGTCAGCCAGGCGAGGCACCAATATGTGCATCCATACATACACCTCAGAGTATACCTTCGAAGTCAAGTCCTATTTAAAATTTGTTGTCCTTCATTCAATATATATTTTATTTCGCTATTGTATTCCTTGTATCTTGTTTGTCTCTGAATATCATTTACCTCAAAAAGGAGGGTTCCAAAGAGTTAATCGTCGAGTCAACCAAGAGTTATTTAAAAAAAGTCAAAGAGTTTATCAGTTTCACAGAGGCCAAGAGCCATGGTTATCACAGTATATTATCCACACCACCGAACCTATGCCGGTGGGCTGTTATATATATAGTATTTACACACTATTGCGACCAGCCGATGGAAAGTTGTACATGTATATTATACACATTGCACCGTGCTATAGTCGATCGGGCGAGGAACCTATATGTGCATCCATATATACACCTCAGAGTATACATGAGGGAAGTGATATATTATACCTCGGGTTATAAGACAAGAGCAAATTACAAACCAAAGTTGCTATACCAAGAGTTTAGTATAGTTTCAGAGTTTCATTATTCACCCTATGTGGCATACATGTTTTTAGAGTATCAGATTGCTTTTATGTTTCTCTTTACAACTTATATTTTCATATTGCTATTCATGCTTTACATACCAGTATATTTCATTCGTATAGACGTCCCGTTTGCCGGGGGCGCTGCATGTCATGCTGCAGATTCAGATACTGGTGCAGATAGACCTCCCAGTAGGAGCTAGTTAAGTTCTGCATATCGAGCAGTGAGATTCTCTTCATCTGAGCTGCTGAGTTAGAGTCATGAGTTGAGTACAAGTACAATTGATAGGTAGGTCGGGGCCTTGTCCTAGCCATATTACAATTATGTTTTGCATAGAGGCTTGTAGATTGAGTTATATGTATAGTTTCCTTGTTGTGGCCTTGTCAACCTTGTTGTATATGGACATTGGCCTTGCTGTCATCATATCAGATTATCATGTTCAGTTTTCTCTTGTATTGATCATTCTGAGGCCTTAGTGTCCCAGATCATTGTATGCTCAGGCGATGATTTATAGGTGGTATGCTCGGGCCGTTCAGGCGTCGGCCACCCCCCTCCCATTTTAGCGTATGACAATCCCATTTTTCTGTGAGGGCACCTACTCTAACCTGTTAGAAAACCCCAGTCAATCAACATAATGAATATATGAGCAAATGCAGAAATAAAGAGATCACAAGAGAAGTATTAACAATTCTTAAGACTTAATACATAAGCTTGAAATAAAATCTCCCAAAATCCGGAAGTCATGAGTACATAGATCTGAATGGAATACAAGCTTGAATAAGGAAATGCATAATACTGTCTGAAAGTAACAAAATATAAGAGGGATTTCCAGTGCCGGGAAGGAAGTTGCGGCTCACCCTGGACTCCGATAATCAATCAGCTAGAATCTGCTCAAAGCTACTCCTCCGTTGTCCGGCTCCGTAGTACAACAAGAATAGAATGAGTACGCGAAACACATGTACTCAGTAGGATCGTCGATCGACCCTAGCTATAACAGTAATGAGGGTTGGTACTTTCCGATACTTCTCCACTAATTTGTCAGTTAAGTATAAAAGAGTTAGTTAGTTAGTTAACCAAACCTATCAATAGCTTCTATAGTTCAACAAAGTACAAGTGTTATCATGATTCACAAGTCTTAATAGTATTACCAAGTCAACCTATACCCCATAACCGGACATCTAGTCCCATCAAGTCTCATACTCTACCTCACAGTAGTTATAAGTCTCAAGCATCAGTGATTTATCTATCAAGAAATAAGATTAGGTAGTGTATCATGATGAACACCGAGTACACACAACAACAAGTACATATAAAAATAAAAATGAATGCAATGCAGATGATATGTATGTATGAAATATCCATATGTACCCGGTATACACATGTTGATGCAGTAGCTATCACGTGACTTATGAGGGACTCATGAGGTCCATATACCCATCTGATCCCATCAGATACTAGCTCTGTGACTGAAGTGTCATCATCAGTCATAACTCTCATATCATGTACCTTATCTAATAACCGACTTCCTTGTTATACCCCACACTTTGTATGTCGTCATCATCATAAGCTAGATAACGTAAGCTGAAAAGTTCATGATATCCTTATAAGGTTAATGAAGGTCTTCATCAAGTGTTAAGAGAGTACCAAAAGGTTTCGAGGTCAAACGACTCAAAGAAATTAAGTTCGTCAAAATTCAGGAAAAGACATAAATAATTTCAGATATGATTTTTGACCCAACTTAGAAGGGGAATATCTCCATGTATATAACATGGTATGGAGTGCATAATCTAAGTTCAAGTTCAGGAAGTCTTCTTTTCAACTCAATAAACCGTTCGTAGATACGACATCATAGTTGAATGTTATTTGCATTTTTGTCGTACTATGCGAATGCCGGCAATCTGTCCAAGGTAGCTCACCCAGTGAGCTCAATAGCAAGATTTTTATCGCCAAAGGCTTCGCCCAGTGATCTAGGGTGACTAAAATGAGGCGGTGCCACCGCCTCTACTTGCTATTTAAGTGTCATCTTCGACCTTGAGCTCTATTTTCCTTTTCTTTCACACCCAAAACACACCCAAACCCTCCAAAGAAGATCACCCATCATCCTAAGACCAAATATAAGGTCCATTACGTGAAATTAACTCCACTAATCCCATGGTTATTCTAGAAACTATCATCTCAGTATTGAATCGGGTTTGAAAACCCTTGATATTGGGAAAGTTGCTACTTTGAGAGGGTTTTTGATACATCAAGATAATCTTCTGTAACAGATATGAGGGCTTATAGGATGACTTGTAGATTTAAATACAAGGTATGTGAAGACTAACCTTTTATTTGTTTTTGGTATGATTTCTTTTACAAGCTATGATTATGTCGCACAAAGAGGTGCTAGTTACTGAAATCATTGTTGGGTTAGTATGACCCTATACAAGTAGTCTTCCTTGTCAAGAATGAGTTATAGTTAGTCACATTTAGCCAAGTACTTAGAACGATAGAAAGCATGACTATAAACTATAGAGAAGTAGAGTTGCCTTTGGGGCTTTGATAGTTGCCTTCAGGGCTATGATATTTGTCTTCGGGTCTATGACAGATTGCCTTCAGGGATATTGGCCATACTATTTGCCTACGAGGATATACAGATTGACTTCAGGGCTAAACAGATACGCGCTTGCCTTCGTGGCTATATAAGTGCAGATTTCCTGCGGGGCTATTCATTCATGTCTAAGTGTCTTCTACGAGGCTAAGTGATGTAAGTATGAAGGGGTGAGTGAGGGTAAGTAGGGCTGGGTTCGGCAGGGGACAAGTTGACGTGACAAAGGACTTGAAATGAGGGTTCTCGGATTTTCGGCTTAGCCGGTCAGTGGGATATTGTGGGACTATTTTGAGTAGTTGTATGTGATGTAAATCAAATCCCACACATAATTCCTCAATTCAAGATATGAAACAAAGATCCAAGAATGCCAATGGTATTTCATAAACGCACAACTAAAAGCTTAAAAGTATATGGAGTTTGGAACAGCTTGGGAGACAATACTTGATTGTCTCAAAGGATGGTCTTTTATTCGGCCTTAAGTGTTGGTCTTGGCCGAGACCTTGCTTTTTATTTTGTTGTCTTTACTTTCCTAAATTAGGTACTAGGTTACCTAGGACACATTAAAGGCATGTAAAAACCCTTAGCTCCAAATTAGGAATCATTTATGAGAACGAGTCACTAGGCCGAGGGAAATGTCATCCAAGAGTGACATGGCCGACGATCCACACGGAAACAAGGTGGATGCACCATCTAGAAGTTGTGGTATTCAAGAGGATAAAACCATGTATGGACTTCCTAAATTTTAAGACTTCAAGACGAACTTGGGGAAGTCGAAGAACTCCTCCAACCAACCAGCCGAAACTCCTCCCCTCCCCCATTCCCACATTGGTCGACTAGTTTGTATTTTGTGTCCTTTGTGTTTTCCTTTCTTGAAGGTTGCTTGCTCTACTATAAAATGGACCCTTAGGCCATTGTAAAGTTCATAGTTGTTTTGATATAAAACTTGAATGTTTACTCATTTTGCTATGTTTTTCAATGCGGGATTGAACTTCTTAGTTGATCCTCTGGGAGGGTCGCTCGGTTCTCCGGGAGAACCACCTATCTTTATAAGGTTTCATATTACCCTTGCTTGGTTAGTGTTGAGCCTAGCGATAAGAAAACCTCAACCTAGTCCTTGTGAATTTGATCACAACATCCTTGGAGACCACACGAGGAATTAACTCTTCGTGTTACCATCCAAGAACCATATATCGACCGAATTGAGACTTGGTTTGTGTCTCGGATTATTTCCAACAATCCGTATACATTCCTTGTTCCAATTAATTATTGATCTACTCGAACATTTTCCACCACACCTCATTAACATCCTCTAAAAATGCCTCTACCCGAATCCAACCATAACCCTATGCATACTCTACCAAACAAATGAACGCCTCATCCAAACTCCATTCTCGCATACCCTCACTGTCTCGGTCAACTTCCGAGTCTTTGCCGTCACTAAAACACTAGAGTACCACTACCATAATCTCCCATTACATTCCTGGAACCACCCCTACAGCGCCTAAGCCCACTTAAACCTGTAGCCTTGCAGAGTCCCCATCCTAACACAACATTACCTACCATACTCGATAAACCGACACCTTACTGTTTCGGCTTGGTGTCGCGACCCTACCACCACTAAACTGCCAAACCCCAACCATCACATCATCCGCAACCACCACCTAAAACACCTTGTCCCGACTCCTACATCTATCCTAAACTGTCGTCAAATACCCCACATATCAGCTTACCAAAACACACGATACCTTGCCTATTTTTGGGTTAACCCGAATCTCACCAAGACCCGACCCACTTACCAACTCAAAGCCCTCTATATTTACATCAGATTGGTATCAAAGTCAAACATTCCCGTCCCACGCAAGAACGCTATGGCTAACATGAACGAGGAACTTATGAGGGTTATGTTCAAGTTAGTTGCAGAATATGTGCAAGCCTTGAGAAAGGAACTTGCCGGGCATACCATGAGTAACCACACCAAATTTGGGCCTATACCAAATAGCCCAAGACATGATGTCTTGGTACTCCAATGTGAGTTGGAGGTTCCACGCAAAATGCCTAAGGAATCATAAAGGGATCAACTCTTCTACACACGGTGCAAGGTACAAGAAAGAGTGTGTAACATGATTATTGATGGAAAGACTTGTGCCAACTTGGGCTCTGAGGAAATTGTGGTGAAACTAAAGTTGCCCATTCGCATCCACCCAAAACCTTATGATATTCAATGAGTGAACCCGAATGAAAAGCTAAGAATCATCAAACAATCTCTTGTTAGCTTCCGGATTGGAGGATATGAAGATAGCATTTAGTGTGACATCCTACCGATGGATGCTTGCCATATTCTATTGGGCCAACCATGGAAACTTGACTGTAAGGCACAACACGATAAGGAGAAGAATAACTATTCTCTTTGGAGTAATGGCAAGAGGATTCAGTTGTTGTCTATGTCGCTTAGAGAAGTGAAAGACATGAGAATGCGAAGGGCGGATAAGCGAAAAACTGAGGCTTTATTAGTTGATATGCAAGGAATAAAAGAAGAAGCTAAGAAGGGGAGTCTTTTAGACTCCTTGGTCGGCAAGAACGACCTCGCAATTGACACGGTTAAAGATGCGGCCCCGAAAGACCCGTGAAGGAATTGGTGAAGGATGCATGTATGGATGTTATCGTTCCACCATTCATGGGAGATACTATATGTAACAAGAAAATAACTCCCTGGAGTTCACCACCTATCTACCAAGTCTATGGTTATTCTTCGAAGAAGAAGGGTGATTCCGTTATGAAAGATAGTGTGAGCTTGATGCTCTAACATGAATTGAATAGCCAACCAGGGGAGCATGAAGAATCACAAAGGAAGCAGAAATTCTACACCCGTTGCAAGATAAAAGAGAAAGTATATAAATGATTATCGACGGAGGTAGTAGTGCCAACTTGGTTTCTATTGGAATAATCGGCGAGTTGAAATTACCAATCTGTATGCATCCTAGACCATGCTATGTTTAATGGGTCAAGAAAGGAAATGGGGTCACCATAGGAACTCAAGCCCATGTCAACTTTCGGATCAGTGAATATGTCGATGAATTGTGGTGCGATGTCCTTCCGATGGATGCGTGTCACATATTGTTGAGGAGGCCATTGAATTTGACCGAAGGACATTGTAAGATGGGAAGAAAAACACATATTCCTTCCATAAGGATGGCATGGACTTTTAGTTATGACCTCTTTCACCCATCCAAGTAAGAATGATGAAACTTCAAAATGTAAGAGAATGTAAGGTCGAATTCAGGGCTCTCCTGATTGAGGGGCAAAGAGGAGGGGAAGAGATAAAAAAGAGGAGATCGTGGAACGTGTTTGTGCCACTACCGGTTATGTTGGCCTAAGAAGGAAGTGACACTTGGGTCATGAGTGTCTACGATCACAAGATTTTCAAATTTGTCTTCAGGCATGAACTAAGAGTGGGTGGATGTTGGACTTGGCCTCGTTTTCTTTCCAAGGAAACATCAAGAGGAGGTCAAGCAATGGTTCCCAACGGACAACTTGCCGAGTCCAAATGGATTGTGAAATCATTTGGGATGTCTTTTAGTCTAGGCTAACCAAGAGATGGAAAGGACAATGAAGATTGGTCCGAAAGTCCAAACACTAACCGAGGCCATGGTGTGGGTATTTCTTACCCTCAGGTATTCCGAGTCCACGAATAGATTGGTACTCCTATCACAACCATGGGAGAACTCTTCCAAAAGGAGCAAGGAATGATGACCACCTGAAATAAGAACCGCAAGCCGCGGATGGTTATGGTAAGGAAATAAAGGGTGAACATCATAATCATTGGGCATATGATTCCATGGTTCAATGGGTACAATATTTGAGGGATGGTCCCTTCCGATGGTTAGCCAAATTTCAAGAAGGTTTGTGCAAGAATATGAGTCCAAATGAAAGCATCGATATAAAGTGGATTGGTAGTGAGGAGTCCTCGGATTTGATCCCCACGAATTTGAGGACAAATTCTTCCAAAGAAGGGGAGAATGATGTAAATCAAACCCCGCACATAATTCCTCAATTCAAGATACAAATCAAAGCTCCAAGAATACCAATGGTGAACCATAAATGCACAACTAAAATCTTGAAAGTGTATGGAGTTTAGACGGCTTGGGAGACAATACTTGATTGTCTCAAAGAATGGTGTTTTATTCGGCCTTAAGTGTTGGTCTTGGCCGAGACATTGATTTTTAATTTGTTGTCTTTACTTTCCTAAATTAGATACTAGTTTACCTAGGACACATTAAAGGCATGTAATAACCTTTAGCTCCACATTAGGACACATTCATGAGAATGGGTGACTAGGCCGAGGGAAATGTCATCCAAGAGTGACATGGCCGACGATCCACACGGCAACAAAGTGGATGCACGATCAAGAAGGTGTGGTCTTAAAGAGGATAAAACCATGTATGGACTTCCTAAATTTGAATACTTCACGATGAACTTTGGGAAGTCGAAGAACTCCTCCAACCAACCGGCCGAAACTACTCCCCTCCTCCATTCCCACCTTGGTTGACTAGTTTATATTTTGTGTCCTTTGTGTTTTCCTTTCTAGAAGGTTGCTTGTTCTACTATTAAATGGACCCTTAGGCCATTGTAAAGTTCATAGTTGTTTTGATATAAAACTTGATTGTTTACTCATTTTGCTAAGTCTTTCAATCCAGGATTGAACTTCTTAGTTGATCCTCCGGGAGGGTCGCTCGGTTCTCCGGGAGAACCACCTATCTTTATAAGGTTTCATATCACCCTTTCTTGGTTAGTGTTAAGCCTAGCGATAAGCAAACCTCAACCTAGTCCTTGTGAAATTGATCACAACATCCTTGGAGACCACACGAGGAATTAACTCCTCGTGTTACCATCCAAGAACCATGAAAATTGTAGTATTGGTTGAACTGCGGGATTGAATTATGTAATGAAATCTAAAATCCTGAGATGTTCAAGATTGTCAATAAGACATCTAAGCAAATCTTTTCTATGGAATCTAGATCCGATATTGATATTATTTCCTTGTATGGTATAGATGACCATTCATAAGAGGGGCGAGGATTGATAAAACGATTATAGCGATAAGAACCAGGTATGTAAGGCTATCCCTTTCTTTCAAAATCATGAATCCAGAAAGTTATCGTTTTCAAAAAGGAACGTGAGCATTCCACTCTAGTATCTATCAAAAGTCTCTTGTTGAAAAATATTCATTGTTTGTTCATATTCTTATGATCCATGTCGTTGGTTACTGAACTTATCCTAAGTATTCAAGAAGAAGCATTTTTAAGAATGAATCGTCGAGTCGAACAAGGGTCGCATCAAGGTAAAGTCTAAAGATCTATAAGTTCCAAAAGAGGCCAAAGGGTCATGATTGTCATAGTCTATTGTCCACACTCCCGAGCCCTATTTGGTGTTGTTATATTATTTGTTTGCAGTTGATCTCATGCATACGATCATGAGTATACATATAAAGGATCGGGTTACACGTTCCATAATATATTCCTATAGAGCATCCGGTTGCTCGTTCCGCAACATATTCATATAAAGGATCAGGTTACACATTCTGCAACATATTTTTATAGAGGATCGGGTTGCACATTCTGCAACATATACATATGATGGATCGGGTTGCGCATTCTGAACACACACATGAACTAGGATGCATATTTCATTGCATATTCATACATACACCTAAGACTAATGACATCTTATACCTCGCACTATAAGATGAGGATAGTTATATAGTAAAATCCTAGCCAGACAGGTAGTATTAAGTTTCAGAGTTTCATTTTTTGCCCCGTGTGGCCCCAAGTCGCTTATGCTTTCTCGTACAACTATTCACTTCACATTGCTTATATGCTTTCTTTATAGTTCACAGATTCATATTGTTATTCATGCTTTACATAATCAGTACATTATTTCGTACTGATGTCCCTTTTTCGGGGACACTGCATTTCGTGCTGCAGGTGCGGATAGAGATACATGTGTTTTCCTCACAATAGGACTCGACACAGCTGAAGGTTGTCACGCTCATTTCCTCCAGAGCTGTGTAGTGAGCTGATAGGTATGACAGTTATACATACCTATATAGTTGGGTATGGCGGGGCCCTATCCCGACCAAATATTGTCATAGAATTCTTTAGAGGCTTGTAGACAGTTGTGTTGGATGTGACAGTCATATGTCGGCCTTGTTATATATATATATATATATATATGCATGAGTTGGGCCTTTGCTGAGTGCAGGTGGTTGTGCCATCCTTTAGTTAAGTATGTGTCATAGGCCTCATCAGCCCATGAGTTGTCATTTATGTCATAGGTATCAGGATAAGTATGCTCGGGCCTTAGGATGTTGGGTGACGGCCACACCCTCCAAGGTTGGGGTGTGATAAAGTGGTATCAGAGTAGGCCGGTCCAAGGGATGTCTCGTGTCTAGTAGAGTCTTGCTTATGAGTGTGTTGCACGCCACACTTATAAACAAGAGGCTACAGGGCATTTAAGATGTTACCTTTCTTGAAAATCTAGATCGTGCGATAGAAGCGAAGTCATAAGTCACTAAATCCCTATCTTTTCATCTTGACCTATCTTTTCTGTAATGTCGAGATCCAGGGAAAGTTCTAATAGCAGGAAATGGGTTATGAATGTGGGAGAAGGTACTAGCCGACAACCACCCGCCAATATGAATCCGAGGAACATAAGAACATAAGAACATAAGAAGGAAATGTAAGTTATTCAATAGAAAAAGACCCATCCATGGACGAGCAACTATCTATAGAGGAAGATTCATCTATGGAAAAAGACCCAACTGAGATTCCCTAGGATTCACCCTTCTGAGTACTACCAATTCCAGTGGTAGTACCAGATTACAGGAAA
The DNA here is from genome assembly GCA_029783415.1 of Anisodus acutangulus. Lineage (NCBI taxonomy): Eukaryota > Viridiplantae > Streptophyta > Magnoliopsida > Solanales > Solanaceae > Anisodus > Anisodus acutangulus. The sequence continues at coordinate 15,383,665 of CM056509.1, forward strand.
GCCCATACAATACATAGGCCATCAGCGAATCGGTCATTTCCATTTGGGCTGGGTGTGAGTGGTCCTGTGTATGCAATAACACCTCCACTTATCTTTCCAGACCAAGGTCATGTTCTAATACCCTCATAGGATAGACCTTTAGAGAGACCCAGAAGCCGATTATCATGGACATCAGTTAATCAAGGCTCGCCCCTAACAAGTAAAAGAAAGAAAAGAAGTAACTAGTAAACAAATTGGAAGGTTCGAGATTGACGCAGGTGCTGAAGAATTGATAATGAAAGAAGCATCAGATCGAAGATCCCGAGTAGTCGTCAGGCAAACACTAGAATATGTTGGAAGTAGTAGACCATGATGTCAGCAATGTGGAGAGAGACACGATAGAGTATGTTTATCTGACATTGAGTTATGTTCTTGATGTGGAGCTTTAGGCCATATGGCCAGGAAGTGTCCCGGGATATTTCAGTCGTTATGCCATTAGTGTGGAAAGGTACATTTTGGACAACGCCAGTTGATCTTGAAGAATGTTACTGGTACGGAAGAAAAAGCCACATAGTGTATGAATTCCCGTGGTTGAGTCATGGAGATAGCTGATTCCGATATTACTTATAAGTTATGCAAGCAATAAGGTATGTTGATAATTTCATTAAGAATAGTCGTGTTTATGTCTGTGAACGGTTAGTTACCTGTGATATCAAGATTACGTCATACAAGACGTATATGAACCGCAAATCGATACTAGGAGTTAAAGGTGGTAAGTGAAATTTCTAGTATGTTTAAGGATCTATGTACGATGATTTCGGATCAGCCATTTATTGACTACAGATGTATCCAACACTCTTAGACTCTGTAGTATGTGTAATACAGGAATGCCAAGGATATATATATATAATCATAACCCTAGTAATGGGGATTCATGAGTCAAAATAACTAAGGGAGGCTCTAAAAGTAATAAGGAAAATGAATTCCGAGAATGAGATACCTAAAAATTTTGTTTAGAAGACAGTGAAAGGAAGAAAAAGGGACTCAAATTTTTTTACGTTGATTAGTAATCTCAAATATCTTCATAAGGATCAAACTATTCAGGAGTAACTGTTGAACGGAATGATATTGGTTAACTAAAGGTAAGCAATATACCTTCTTCACCAAAGACAAATGACAAAGTTTTTTACATTAAGTGGAAATAATTAGCAATGAGGATATGATTAATATAGACGCAATGACGAATGATAAACGAATGTCTGGTGAACTTAAGAAAAAAGAGTTATGATAATTTAACAAACTTAGGAAATACATTTCACAAGAGGATCCACGAGGATATGATAATGGTAAGAAAATCGATAAAGGAACTAGAATGAGACCTCCAAGAAGCAAGATTACCATTGAAATATAGGCATATAGGTATAGAGACGGTATCTAAGCTTCCAGGGCCAAGAATATAGATTATAACATCCATAAAATGATGATATTGAAGGTACGCTAAGATGAGGAATCGTTGAAGGAATTCCAATTAGTAATACCATAGTTGATTGAATGAATAACGAATAGAGAAAGACTCTAATACCCATGTAGGGGAGAGAACTCGAATCAGCGATAAGGATCAAGCAGTCACGATCTGAATTTGAACACGTCAAAACTCAGTCTCACCGCGAATAACTATAAGACATCTAAGGATATATAAGTGACAGTAAGGTTTAGCAAAGTCTGACGAGAGTATATGATGAGGTAGTAAAAAATAGTCCAAGAGAAATAATAAGGAAAAGAGCTAAAGGATAAGAATGATGAAGCAAGAGGTGAACAAATAGGTGATGGTGAAAATTATAACTACCAAATGAACTAAATACATCATAAGGAAACTAATATTGTGATCACAAAGTTAAGCATATCGGTACAACGTAAGTTAAATAAAGGAATAAAGACAGGAACATTGACTGTCATATGGTAAATACGAAGGAATAACTAGTGGATCAATGCCTTGTAAAGGCAAAGCCTTCAGTGAAGAAGGAAAGGGGATGACTCCTAGCCTGAATAACATGGGGAGGTAACAAGAGCACATCAAGGTTCGTTTCAAGAGAATAAGTGCACAAGAAATACCTAATCAACAAGGGATTGTGCATAATACATAAGAACTTCGGAGTTATAAGAAGTAAGTATACGTTCTTAGCATGAACTGAATGCTAATTATGAAAGATCATCAGTTCGGAGCCAGAACATATGTCAGGCCCTCAAGGAATAAGGTCGACCAAAGAAGCAACAACGATGGACATGAAAGACTTCCTTGTTTTCAATATTTAATGGAAAGGGGAAAAAGGAAATTGATTAGGTAATGACGTAGATCGAGAGAGGATACTTGAATGAATGTTGAATACAACTAGGGACGGATGAACCTACAGTCAGAATATACAGCCCCGTCAAGGAAGTATGAAAATTTGAGGTGTTATGAAAAGTATGAAGTTTTGATATAATAAACAGAAACATAATGGACCATAGAGTTGCGTATTGGTGAAGGAAGAGCCATTAAGGGAATTACCACAAGAAACTTGATGTAAGGACAGAGGACTTTGGAAGGATAAGTGGGTCAGGTGTTGGTGACAATCGGGTGGACCCGAAAATGGGTGCCAAAGTAGGGGTCTCAGGTTCTCGGTTTGGCAGGACAGTGTGGTGTTTGGTGGTTGTTTCGGGTAGTTTTAGGGAGAATTGAGTTTAGGCATTTTGTTGGGTTGTTGTAGACACGTTGAGCGTTTTTTGGATGGTCGGGCTTTGGTGGTTGGATGATGGCAAGGTGATGGAACTGAACTGAAATAGTGAGGTTCTCGGTAGGGTGTGTTATGCGGACAGTTTGGTATTGTCGGGTTTGAACGGTTGTATTTGTAGGGTTTAGGTTGGAGGACTTATATTGGATATTAGGGAAGTGTTTTGGGACATGATGGTGAAAGGATTGAAGTTGTTTGGATGTGGAATGAACACAAAAAGTAATTTGCAATCCCCACACACACCAAGTGTTGGTTGGTACGGTTTTTGGGTTAAGTGTTTGGTTGTTGTGGTTGTAGTGAAGTGCGGTCGATGAGCCCAAGGATAGAGACACGGGGGTATTACTGCCCGAGTCGACACCAATGAGATGGTGACCAATTCCACAAGGTTAAAACCGGGATTGCTAAGTACAAACACGTGAACTAGCCAACTGAGGGTGGTCGGAAGCCCTTTTAGTAACCCGAAGCTTAGGCTAGGTTGGTCGACACAGTTCCAACATTCGCTTACCACTAAGGGGGTTCCTCGAGGTTGGTATTAATTAGGTCACACATTCCTAATCAAGACTTACACCAAAGGGACCTTAGCTTGGGTTCAACTAAGTCACACAAGTCTTAGCTAAACTTACACCAAGGGGTTTGGCTCAGACAAGAACTAAAGCCCACACAAGCACCGACTAAAAGTAGACACACACAAGTGAATACAATTAGCTATTGAGTAAAAACTCACTTTTATATATCAATCAACTCTGAATTTTACAATGGCCTTAGGCCTCTATTTATAGTATAAAATGGACTATTCTAGAAGAAGATAAAAAGACACAAAACTATAACCCATTCAGATGGACGAGTTTGGGTTGACTTGGTGGACAAGGTGTTTCGGTCACCTCTTCCTCTTCTCTAGGCCTAGATTGACATTTCCCATGTAACCATATTCAAGAATTTGTTATCTGATAAATTCTTCCAACAACCTCATCTTCTTGAAATGTGTTGGAAGCTTCTATTCTTGGTATTTGTTTTGATGATCATTTCGGTCAACTCTTCTCCTCTTGGACGACTTGAACACTTCTATATAACTAAATTTATGAACTTGTTAGTCCATAAATTCTCTCCTTTAAATCCCCATCTTCTAGATGTCCCTTGTCCTTGCCATATTGTCCTCCAACTCACGGCCTAGTCATCCCTTTGGAAGACTTTTTGGTCTAGTCACCTTATTAGAAGGCTCTCGGCCTTGTCACCCTTTACATAGCTTATTAATTGTGTCCTAAGGTATTACATGTCATACTATGTCCTAAGATAATATCTAAGCTAGTAAGTAAAAGGTAAGCTAAAAGAAAAGCGTAGTCTCAGCCAAGACCAACAAGAAGGCCGAAAATACAATGTCTTTTTGAATCTTCACGTAATAACTCCAATGCCATTCCATTTCCATTCCATGTTAGGCATCTAAGTGTGGGATGACGTGTCATTATTGGCACTCGTGGTAAAGCTCTTCTCGACTTTGGTTGAGAGTTTAAGTCCGCGAGGTGATTTATATCAATCTCCCCTTCATTGAAGGAATTTGCCCTCAAATTCGCGCCGTCTAAATGTGGTAATAAGTCTTCAACCAGTGTTGATTTAATACTGCCACAATTAGATAGGATTGGAAGTTTTATCTTGTAGGCGCCTTTCTCCAAACTTGCTAAATATGGATCCGTATACAAGACAAGTGGTTTTGACTTAAAATGATGTTCATATTGGATCTCGGATTCCACAAGACTTGCCACCTTGCCATAGGTAGAAGAATGACACGGTGGACCATTCAATTTTGTGCTAGAGCAAATGATGGCACCTACTCTAGCTCTGTGTTTGTTATCCAATGGCTTTTCACGGCTTGGCAAGGTTAGAACCGGGGCTTCACAATTCTTTTCTTTCAAAGTCTGAAAGACTCTTGTTGTTCCTTAGAGCCATTCACACTCATCCCTTATCATTAGTTCAGTTATAGGGGCTGTAAGTTTACAACACTCTACAATAAAGTGATGAGAAAAAGAAGTCGGGCCAAGGAAACTTTTTGCCGCAACGATTCCCGTAGACTCGGACCATATTTGCTAGATTCCATCTTGGTTTGGTTAGCATAACTGGCCTCGGGTGATGTTAAGTGTCCCAATGGTGGATGTGATACCTTGTATTAGAAAATGTTTGGGGCGTCACACCATCCAAACGACATTACAAACCATTTTCTCGAAGTAAACTCGACCTCAAGGGTCATCTTCCGTGCATCTTCTTCTCGTGTTCCCCTTAGATGGTATCCTATACTCGAGTCTATCTTGTAGAACCACTTGGCTCCACTTGATCCCTTAAAATAAAATTTTACCCTCGGCAAATATAGCTTGCCTTTCATGATATTGTCGATATCTTGGATGGTACCATAAGTGTGCCACTTCTCATGTTCTTTTGGAACCAACAAGTTGTGCACCGTATATGGCGTAAATTCCTTTTGGACAAGGCCCTCACCTAGTGTTTCTTGCATGTATTGTTGTACTCCCTTAGCCATTTTTGGAATGTTTTCGTAAGCATGCTTATTGGGAAAATAATCTCTCGGAAATAAACCAAAAACATGTTCAATGCTTTCCATCGGTGATGGTCCGGTTGCAAACTCATCAAAAAGATCTTTCGACCTTGGCATAGGAATGTTGTGCTTCATGGTGAGGTTCTCAACCTCTCGGTAACATGCGTACCAAGTCCCATCCTCTATCGGCATCAACATTGTGGTGGTTGGGTAGGGGTTAAGGCCCTTACATCATAGCTTCCACCGAACAATTCTTGTTCTTGGCCTAGCACGTCATTAGTTTCTTCCGGATGGCATCCATGGTCTTGGTGAGTAGACTAATAGGGAATTCAGTTTAAGCTACCAGACACGAGTATATAAAGAATGTGGGAAGTTTGAAAAGAATCCGGAACAAGGATTGATGGTTACTAAAATGATATGTTGTCAGGGTGATAAACAAGGATCTATTCATGACAAGAAAATAGAACTCTTCTCAAGTTACGAAAAGGGAATAGAACCCAAGAAAATGGTATCAGATCTGAGGAGATAAATTATGCGAAAGTACTGAGATAAACAAGGAAGAGAACTAAAGGATTTTATGTTAAAACAAGACTCAACTTGACAAGGAAAGAAGATCCCAGCTAAGCATGATCAAGATCATAATACCAAATTTAGTTGCGAAAGGCACTAACCCTCGAACAGAGTTTAGTCTCAATCCGAAACACTTATTTAGTGTCTGTTTTCAAGTGAAAGTAGAAAGAAATTTGTTTATAAAAAACCTTCATGGCCAGTAGGCTGCTCTAAATTCATGAACTATGTAAGGATATTATCGAGAAAGAAAGAGAAAGAACAGAGGAAAAGTCAGTTCAGATATCCTTGACTATGGCAATCATTGTGCCACAATCCTTCATCATCATCCTACACTTCGTGCCTACATAATCAATCACCTAAATTCTATCAGAAATCAAATCATAACACAAAAAGGAAAGATAAAATCCCAGATGTCAGAATACATTACAGCTACCAGACCATTATGTAAAGAAATTATATGACTGTGTGAAAGTCAATGATGTAGCAGAGAAATGTTAGTCTAACTAGATCAAATAATAGGATGAAGTAATTTTAGGTCAAAAAGAACTCTATCAGAACGGTCACAGAACCTGAGAATTTCCCTACTTAAGCAATTCAGATTCTAGCTTTATGCTAGTACTCATGCGATATAATTTCTATATCTCATTTGATTTATGAAGTTGGACGGTGTAACCTAAGTAATCAAAGTTTTTGAAGTAAAATTAATTAATGTAGCTTGAAGGTTTACAAGAAGATATTAATGTAAGTTATGGCTGAACTCTCTTTGATTTTTATAAGTATAAGCGGTCGTGTGAGGCCAATTGATAATATCATAATATTGTGTTGCCCTGTGTGGCATTGGATATATGTTGTGTTGTTTGACATGTTTTGTATAGTCTTGTTTACAAAAGAAACTCTGCCAAAATTTCTGAAAAACTTGAGAGTTAGAATATTTCCAACATTCACATAAGAATATTTCTAAGGGAGGAAGGATGTTTCACCTCGTAGTTTCGCATCCTGCTGTGACGTCAATGGATACCAGAGTTCCGGGAAAAGGTATGACCTTATGGAAGAATAATGAAGAGTTACAACTTGGTTATGGAAGTACCAGAGTGTCCGGGAGTTAAACGGATCATAGAAAGTATATTTTATTAAAAATAGGAATCTGGGCAGTTTGATGGTGTAGTTGACGGACCGTAAAATTACCTAAGGTGAGCCATCACCCTTCCTAGAAGTTTGACGAGAAGAACGATAGACCGTCGGAAGTTTGGCGGTCCATCGAGTGTATCATCGAATTACGGTGGTGCAGAAGTTTTGACAAGTTTATATTGAGATTTTTCGATTTGGGATTCATTTTTCCTCCATACCAAACACTAACATCCTCTCTAAAATATCTATAGCATACCCCAACATCCCCAAGTTGAAATCGAATATGATTACGCAAAGGTAACATGATAAAACCCGTGATTGACATAGTGATCTTCTTCTCCATACAAGTTGGATTTTGGGAAAATTATTGTAAATTGGATTGTCCACACCCCGAGCCCCCTTTGGTGCTGTTATATTGTTCGTTAGCAGATGATCTCATGCAAACACTTATGAGCATACATATAGAGGATCGGGTTGCATGTTCCGCAACATATTCATATAGAGGATTGGGTTGCACGTTCTGCAACATATTCATATAGAGGACTGGGTTGCACGTTCCGCAATATATTCATATAGAGGATCGAGTTGTACATTCCGCAACATATTTTAATAGAGGATCTGGTTACACGTTCTGTAATATATACATATGATAGATTAGGTTTCATGTTTCGTAATATATACATATTATGGATCGGGTTACGTGTTTCGTAACACACATATGAACTACCATAGGTTCCCAATTTTAAAGTAATTCCTACCAAGATGACGGATCCTGCCATAGGTGCCTCTACATGAGCTTCGGATAATCAAATATGAACTAGGATGCATATTACATTTCATATTCATACATACACCTAAGACTAATGACATGTTATACCTCGCACTATAAGACGAGAATAATTATACAGTAAAAGCCTAGCCAGATAAGTAGTATTAAGTTTTAGAGTTTCATTTTTTGCCCTGTGTGGTCCCAGGTCGCTTATGTTTTCTCATACAACTATTCGCTTCATATTGCTTATATGATTTCTTTACAGTTCACAGATTTATATTTTTATTCATTCTTTACATACTCAGTACATTATTTCATACTAATGTCTTTTTTTCGGGGTACTACATTTTATGCCGCATGTGTGGATAGAGATTCAAAGTCTTTCCTTACAATAGGACTCGATACATCTGAAGGTTGTCATGCTCCTTTCCTTCGGAGCTATGTAGTGAGCTGATATGTATGATATATATACATACCTATATAGTTGGGTATGGTGAGGCCCTATCGTAACAAGACATTGTCATAGTACTCTTTAGATGCTTCTAGATCCATTAGAGAACCAGGTACTCAATTAACATTAAGAACTTTTCATATTGGAGGAGTATTCACGGGGGTAGTTGTGTTGCATGTGATAGGCATGTGTGGCCTTGTCGGCCTCCCCAGTAGTGGTAGTGTGCTTATGTTGGCCTTGTCGGTCTTGTTATATATATATGTATGGTTTGGGCCTTTTCTGAGTGCAGGTGGTTATGTCCTTATTCAGTAAAGTATATGTCAGAGGCCTAGTTGGCTTATGTGTTATTATTTATATCACAAGTATCATGATCGGTACGCTCAGGCCTTAAGGTATCAGGTGCCAAGCCCAGCTCTCTCGTTTGTTTCTCTTTATTTATACACTATCTACTATATGTAATATCTCAATGGACTGAACCCAATTGCCTGTTTCTATTCTTCATGCCACCGCTTATTCGCTTTGATTTGGGCTATCTTCAGTGTTTGAATTTGAATTTAATTTGGAATGCCTATAGATTTTAACTTAGTTTGTACATTATAAGTCATAAATGTTTTCTAACTTGGGCCTTTATTTTCCCCTCTTCCTTTATGTTGTCAATGTATACCGAGATGGGACTCTGGGCTTGTCACATATCTTCAGTCAGTTGGGCTGAGACCCAACTAACTCCATTTTGATCAAGTCCGATAGCATTGTAGTTGCGCATTTTAAGGCCCAACTATTGGTGAAAATAGTAACTGGTGGGCTTAGGTAGGCCCACCATCCTAAACTCAATCTCTATAAATTTACTTCAGAATTATGGCTTACATTTCTTCTGGATTTTTAGCTTCCGCAAGCATTGAGGCCATCTGGGATTTCTGTGAAAGGAACTGGGTGTGCTCCGGTGTTTGTAGTGGGGCCTGTGATGTTTGTAGAGGCGCGTGTACCTGAATGGACTTCCGGGTATTTAGCCATTCCTGGACTTTTTGTGGTGTGAGGCTTGCTGGTATTTTAAAGCTGTTCCACCATATGATCTTATATCTCCTTCGGACCGTTGGAATTTTATTTTTAGAATAATCTACAAACAATGTGAATACCCATGGTAAATGGAATTTGGTGTGAAAAAGGTGTAGTGGCACAAATCATTTTTCTTCCTCAGAAAGTTTATATTGGAATTTAAAGAGCCTAAAAGATTTAGTGACTTGGGGGTTTTTGTATTTCAAGGGTGGATCCAAATTGTTCCCACCATGTTGGGAATTGAGATGGAATACATAAGGTATCAAAATGAAAAAGCCAAGTATGGCGTTGGCTGGTATTTTGAATGAAAAAGGAATTGAACCAAGCTTGTTGGTAATCCCAGTAATTAAATAAAATATTAAAAAACTCGGTATTTTATGGGTGTCATGGAAATTTAGCAGTTGAGACAGATCATTTTCCCAATCGCTTGGAGCAATTACGCTAAGTATTTTGCAAATAGAGTAGGAGGGATCTGAGTTATTTTTATAATAATTGCTTTTAATTGATGTTGATCCTGATATTTCAAGGATAGCCTGATAAAAATATGGGTTTTTTAAAATATCCCATGATTTGTAAAACCATCCTGGCCCAAAATAATTTTGTAATGCTAAAAAAGGGTCTTCATTAAAAAATCATTTTTCAAGAGTCACAATATTTTGGAAAAAAGGTTTTATGAAAAAATTCAATGGTAAGTTTTTTGGGGAATTGTGGTACCACAAGTTGATTTTTTGAAAATTATTTTTTAGAAAGGGTTTTTTAAGATTCTCCTTTCTCGATTTTTGTAATTTGTTTTGAGGTTTTATCCTCTTCTGAGCTATGAACAACTTCTTGTTTAGGAATTTGAAGTTGTATCAATGCCTGTTGTAGTTCCGGGGATTTTTCAAGGAGTTGTAGCAAGTTTTCAGTAGTTATCTCTTGTGCGGGATTTGCTGGCGTTTTCATTTTCTTCCTTCATAACTGCGGCATACCATGTCAGAGGTTTTTCGATAGGAGTTTTGGCAGAGAATTTTTCTTTTTCTTCTTTTGTTGATTTGGAAGTGGTGGATTTTATGGGTTTTTTGGGTGCCATAGAATTTGTTTGTTATTGTGGTGCAACAACTGGTGTATTTATTGGCAGAGATACCTCTTCCTTTCTCTTTTGGAGTAAGGCTCCACACATCGCGTGGACACAGTATTACCCGGATTCTCGCATGTCCTTCCTGGATATCTTGTCCTTGTAGCCCAAATAGTGGGGCAGGGGACAATGATAGGACATCTCTGCGTTGCAACCAGTATCATAAATTTGTGGGTTTTCTCTCTTATTTTTTAGTAAATCACAAGTTAAGAGATTTTCTTTAAAGTAAAAAATGTTAGGAATCAATTTGTAGAAAACATTTTTAATGCAATATTTTGAAAATATTTTTGACATCGTAAATCATTTTTCAAAAATTCTTTGTATGCAAAGGTATCAATTAATTTGATGGAATGGGTATCGTAGGTTCTAGGGGACTAAGGTTTCTGATCTAAAAAACTATTCCTCAATTCCTCTAGACGATAAGAATAAGTTTTTATCAAATTGAGGTCGCTAGCTTTTGGTTTTGTCAGAAAATGGAATTTTAGATTCTTACTATTGGAATCAAAGGATATGAAATCGTTATCTACCTTATAGGGGGCGATAAGATTTATAAACGATATCCCTAAGATAACAGAATTGTGTATATCTTTTACTAAAACAAACGATGTTGCTATAGCCATTCCATTATTAATAATAGACGCACTAGTTTGAGAATTGATCTCTAATTTAGTACTATTAGCAGCTGCTAAAATTTCATGGAATTTTTCTGGTATTAACCCTATTTTTATGCAATTCAAATCTGCTCCCATGTCAAAAAGAGCAATTGTAGTGATCCTAAAATTGCCTGGGAATTTAAGGGTTATTCTAACTAGGTATTTTTTTGACGTGATCTGTCTCAAGACAGTGAGGAATTATTTTGGGATTTCTTCAAGATTTTGCTTCGCAAAGTCTTCTTCCGGTTCTGTTGGGATTTAACAAAGAATCTTGTTCTTGTTTTCCCTTAGAACCTTGATCTCCGGTTTTATTTGTTTTTTTCTCTTTTTGTAGTTCTGGAATTGGAGTTTCTTTGGATTCTTTTATCTTTTTACCCTTCTTCAGGATGTTAGTCAAGTCGTAGGTTTTTTTGGAAGTATTTGGCAAAATTGTATTTTTGTTATCCTTTTTCTCGTCAGTAAAGGATTTGAGGAGTTTGGTCAAGTAATCCTTTTGGTGTTGGATATCTTTGTGCTTAACCATTTCTAACATGAATTCTTGATCTTTCGTTAAAACACATACGAGTTTTCCCCTACCCTTATCAATTTTTTCAAATGCACTGGTCGTGAGAAATTCATCTATTTGAAGGGCTTTATTGTGTTCTGAAGACAGAGAAAAATAGTCAGGTTCTGACTCGGCGTTTGAATCGGAGGAATCTACGAGAAGATTGGAGATTTTTTGGGTTACCTCGTCGTCAAGCTTCAATTCTTGTAATGTTTTATTCATTTTACAGTATCTCGAAGTATGACCTTTTTGTGGCATTTGTAACACGTAATATCTTTGTATTTGGAATCGGTCTTTTTGGGATTTGATTTATTCCTGGAATAACGAGTATTTTTATAAGGATTTTTGTAATACTCTTCGCTCCTCCTGCTGAAATCCCTCTTTTTGTAACCTTTTGAAGTACTCTTAAAGGATTTATGAGTCTTGCTACAGTTTCTTGTACAATTTGAAGAGGGTTTTGTGGAATTTGTATCAAACTGATTGCAAAAAGTACCAAGTTCACACCTAGTTCTTTTTAGCTCCAATTTGAGGTGTTTTTGTAATTTCAGGTCTTGGCAGATCTTTAGACCTTCCTGTTGAGTTATACTGACTAGTTGTCCGTATGTAAACTCATTGTAAGGTATAATCTATTTTTCACAATTCTCCTTGATTTTATTTCTAACCTTTTCTCTTAAAAGGGTAGGTAGTCCGGCAAGAAATTTCTCTTTCTAAAATGGTTGGTTGGAATCTACCCTGAGCATAACACTGGTTAAGAAAATATTCTTATACCAGTGGAAATTACTAACTTTTTTGCATTTGAGATTTGAAAGTAACTCATCGTTTTTATCCTTCAGATGCGAAGAATCTCCTATGAAGTTTAAAGAGATTGTGAGAATCAAGGCTGAAACAACATCTTGTAGGGGTTCACCTTGTTCATCAAGGATTGGTATTCCTTTTTCATCAGTTTTGATGGAATTGATGATGTCTTCTTTTTGTTGATCAGTGAGATAATTATCCCACCAACCTTTCAATTGACCAGAGAATCTTGTGATGAGCAGTTCTGCAATGGTCTTATCTTGAGTACCATTTTGCGTTTTGTAGGCATTTGCGTCCATGGTCATTTGTTGGAGAAAGCTGAGGATATTGTATTCAATCATCCCATCTATGTTCCAATCATAAATGGAAGAGGCATTGAAATGGGATTGAGCTAGGGGTTTTACTATTCCTAGATCTGGAGCAGGAATAATATGTAATTGTTGTTGTACTTGTTGTACTGGTTGTTTCCAATCCATTTTATTAACAAATGGTGTGTTATTTTGGATCTGTTCTAATGTATCATCGTTATCGGAATCCTATGTTAAAGTTGTTAATTTATTGGATGATTGTGGGGTATCTGGAACAATGTATTTTGTATTAGAACTGTTGGATGTCCCAATTTTGCTCAATTGATCTTGTATAGCCTGAATAAATCCAGACTTATTTTGCTGGATGTTTTTGACACCATCTTTGGACACCTGAAAGGTTTTAAAGATTGGGCTTTGGCTTTTCAATTTCATATCATTAGTTGTTCCTGAGGAATCTATAAAGGGTGGGTTTTGATGTATTTTTCCACTCTATATGGTTGTTTTCCTATGGTATTTAAACTGATATTGGTAAAATTATTCTATGCGAGAAGGTTTTTTGTATTTGTTTTCTCATCCTCTGCTGGGTTTTTAAGAGGAATTGCGTCTACAGGGCAGCCATGAATGTTTAGCTTAATACCTTGTAGAGGAGGGTGATTGGACTAGACTTTCCTAGAATCAACTAGGGGTTCCCACTCCGGTGTTTTGGTCCTAGTCGTAACGGGATTTACCATTTTAGAAAAGGGATATTCTATGGAATTTTCGGAGGAATAAATTTCAAATCAGTCAAAAAATAGGGTGTTTATCCTATGTTCATTTACAAAATCATAGAATTTTTCATGTATTTGTGTCCTAGTATTTAAAAAGGTTTTGAAGAACCAAAATATTTTTTCTAGGTTGTATTTTTCATAAAAATCATTTTGTAGGAATTTCTTATCAATTTGGAATTCTTTTTCTAAAACACTAATTTCGTTTACTATGTTCTTTGTTATCGAAGAAAGTGTTGGACTAGTAGGTTCTTGGTCCTCTATCTTTTCTCTAATAGTGAAATTTTCATAAACGGGTCTAGGTATTTCATTTATGTAGTCTACGTTTCTTAGATTGGCTAAATCTTACGTAGAATGTCTAGGTTTTGTTTTGTAAGGATTATTTATTGCTGAAGGAATTTGTAAGACTCTTCCTAAGTCTAGAGTTTCTATGGAACTAGTATCATCTTATCTACTACTCGTAGATCTTCTATGGAACGATAGACTAACTCTACCATCTTGATATTGGGTTATTTCTCTAAGACAGACATTTGGTTGGGAATTCTCTATAGGTTCAGGTTTAACTAGTCCTTCCAGGATCCATTCGTCTGGTATGGTAATATCCTTCCACCTAATAGGTCTTGGTATTACGGTGTTAGATCTGGACAGATCTATTTGTAAAAGAAGGGTTTCACCTTTTTTACTATGGTATCTGACTTTTGTGGCAAAAGCAGACGTCATAGCTTTGCAATGGATCCTAAAAATTATTGCTACGGGAATTGATACTTCAAGCATTTAGTAATGGTGTGTCTTTATCTGTAAGACAGGGGATTTTTGGATATTTTTATCATTGAGTGATACTGAGAAATTTGGGTAACAATCAAAAGATATTGGTTATGTGCAGAGACTAGACTCAACAGAACTCAATAAGCAATCTTCAAAATTTGTGAATCTGGCGTCTCGTAAGATAGCAAGGATTGAGGTGTTTAATCCTTCCTTAGTAAGGGGTTTATCCCTACTTGGACTAAGCCAATATGAATGTATTTGTAATTTCTTTCTCAGTGATTTTTCAAGGATTTTTGAGAAAGCAATTGGATTGTTTCGAAGGGTTGAGATAATTGGATATCTCATTACTCTGTTTTGATAGGGAGATCGGTTTTGAAGAATTGGTATTTGATTTTTTTTGTAAATTTGATCTCTATTTACTTTGGGTATTTCCCAATTATCAATTGATTTTTCAAAATCTTGAATAACGATTTCTTCCGAAGATATTATCTTCTATGAATCCATGGAAGAAGATGAACAAAAAACATAAAAAGTAGATCTGTTGAGAAACGGATCCATGTATATAAAACCTTATTTTTGAAACTCGGACTCTTCCTACAATCTCAGTCGTTTCACAGAGTCTGACTACCTACACCCTTGAGGAGTTACTACCCCGGACCATCCTAGGCAAAAAACCTCGGAAGAACCTAAACCACTAAACATGAATTTCATCTGATCTGGAAACGATTATCTCTCTATATCTACCCTTTATCTCGGTCGTAGTTTGGTATCAGAGCCATAAAGGGTAGAGATAGAGAGAAATATGTCCCTACTTGAGGTTTAGGTTCTTCCTTAGTAAGAGGTTTTATCTCTACTTGGACCATCCAAAGGAAGAATTAAACACTTCAATCCTTGCTATCTTTCAAGATGTCAGATTCACAAATTTTGAAGATTCCTTATTAAGTTCTGTTGAGTGTAGTCTCTGCACATGACCAATATCTTTTTATTGTTACCCAAATTTCTCAGTATCCCTCAATGATAAAAATATCCAAAACTTCCTTGTCTTACAGATAAAGACACACAATTACCAAATGCTTGAAGTATCAATTTCTGTAGCAATAATTTTTAAAATCCATTACAAAGCTATGACGTCTGCTTTTGCCACAAAAGTCAGATACCATAGTAAAAATGTGAAACCCTTCTTTTACAAACAGATCTTTCCAGATGTAACACTGTAATACCAAGACCTATTAGGTGGAAGGATATTACCCTACCAGATGAATGGATCCTGGAAGGACTAGTTAAACCTGAACCTATAGAGACTTCCCAACCAAATACCCGTCTTAGAGAAATAACCCAATACTAAGATGGTAGAGTTAGTCTATCGTTCCATAGAAGAACTACGAGTATTAGATACGATGATATCAGTTCCATAGAAACTCTAGACTTAGAAAGAGTCTCACAAATTTCTTCAATAATAAATACTCCTTACAAAACAAAATGTAGACACTCTACGTCAGCTTTACCCAATCTAAGAAATGTAGACTACACCAACGAAATACCTAGACCCATTTATAAAAATTACATTGTTAGATAAAAGATAGAGGACCAAGAACCTACTAGTCCGACATTTTTTTCGATAACAGAGAACATAGTTAACGAAATTGGAGTTTTAGAAAAAGAATTCCAAATTGATAAGAAATTCCTACAAAATGATTTTTTATGAAAAATACAACCTAGAAAAAAAAATTTGGTTCTTCAAAACCCTTTTAAATACTAGCACACAAATACAGGAAAAATTCTATGATTTTGTAAATGAACATAGGATAAACATCATATTCTTTGACTGGTTTGAAATTTATTACTCCGAAAATTCCATAAAATATCCCTTTTCTAAAATGGTAAATCTCGTTACGACTAGGAATAAAACACCGGAGTGAGAAAGCCTAGCTGATTTTAGGAAAGTCCAGTCCAACCACCCTTTAGTCACTATAGATTCTTCATGAACGACTAAGGATATGAAATTGAAAAGCCAAAGCCCAATCATTAAACTCTTTCAGGTGTCCAAAGATGGTGTCAATAATATCCGACAAAACAAGTCTGAATTTATTCAGGCTATACAAGATCAATTGAGAAAAATTGGGACATCCAACAGTTCTAATACATAACACATTGTTCCAGATACCCCACAATCATCCAATAAATTAACAACTTTAGCATATGATTCCGATAACGATGATACATTAGAACAATTCCAAAATACACCACTTGTTAATAAAATGGATTGGAAATAACCAATACAACAAGTACAACAACAATTGCAGATAATTCCTGCTCCAGAACTAGGAATAGTAAAACCCCTAGCTCAATTCTGTTTTAACGCCTCATCCAATTATGATTGGAACATAGATGGGATGACGGAATACAATATCCTCAGCTTTCTCCAACAAATGACCACGGCCGCAAATGTCTATAAAATGCAAAATAGTACACAAGATAAGACCATTGCAGAACTGCTCATCGCAGGATTCTCTGGTCAATTGAAAGGTTGGTGGGATAATTATCTCACTGATCAACAAAAAGAAAACATCATCAATTCCATCAAAACTGATGAAGAAGGAATACCAATCCTTGATGAACAAGGTGAACCTCTACAAGATGTTGTAACAACCTTAATTCTCATAATTTCTTTAAACTTCATAGGAGATTCTTCGCACTTGAAGGATAAAAACGTCGATTACTTTCAAATCTCAAATGCAAAAAACTTTGTGATTTCCAATGGTACAAGAATACTTTTTTAACTAGAGTTATGCTTAGGGAAGATTCCAATCAGCCATTTTGGAAAGAGAAATCCTGACCGGACTACCTACCCTTTTAGGAGAAAAGGTTAGGAACAAAATCAAGGAGAATTGTGGAAAACAGATTATACCTTACAGTGAGTTTACATAAGGACAACTAGTCAGTATAACTCAACAGGAAGGTCTAAAGATCTGCCAAGATCTAAAATTATAAAAACACCTCAAATTGGAGCTAAAAAGAACTATGTGCGAACTTGGTACTTTTTGCAAACAATTTGATACAAATTCCACAAAATTCTCTCCAAGTTGTACAGAAAAGTGTAGCAAGACTCATAAATCCTTTAAGAGTACATCAAAAGGTTACAAAAAGAGGGACTTCAGCAGGACTAACGAAGAGTATTATAAAAATCCTTATAAAAATACTCGTTATTTCAGAAACAAACCAAATTCCAAAAAGACTGATTCCAAATACAAAGATATTACGTGTTACAAATGCCACAAAAAAGGCCATACTTTGAGATACTCTAAAATGAATAAAAAATTACAATAATTGAAACTGGACGATAAGGTAACCCAAAAAATCTTAAATCTTCTCGTAGATTCCTCCGATTCAAACGCCAAGTCAAAACATGACTATTTTTCTCTGTCTTCAGAAGACAATAAAGCCCTTCAAATAGATGAATTGCTCACGACCAGTTCATCTGAAAAATCTGATAAGGGTAAGGAAAAACTTGTATGTGTTTTAACCAAAGATCAAGAATTCATGTTAGATATGGTTAAGCACATAGATATCCAACACCAAAAGGATTATTTTAATAAACTCCTCAAATCTTTTACAAATGAGAAAAAAGATTTCAAAAATACGATTTTGCCAAATACCAAAAATACCTATGCCTTGACCAATATCCTGAAGAAGGGTAAAAGGATAAAAGAATCCAAAGAAACTCCAGTTCTAGAACTACAAAAAGAGATAAAACAAATAAAGGTGGAGATCAAGGTTCTAAGGGAAAACAAGAACAAGATTCTTTGTTAATAAAAACAATTCTTTTAAAAGATTTCCAAGGAAGTTCTGAGTCCGATGATTGTGATTATGAAAATCCAACAGAACTGGAAGAAGACTTTGCTAAGATGAATTTAGAAGAAATTCCAAAAGAATTCCTCATTGTCTTAAGACAGATCACATCAAAAAAATACCTAGTTAGAATAACCCTTAAATTCCTAGGCAATTTTAGGATCACTACAATTGCTCCTTTTGACACGGGAGCAGATTTGAATTGCATAAAACAGGGTTAATACCAGAAAAATTCCATGAAAAAACCCATGAAACTTTAGCAGTTGCTAATAATACTAAATTAGAGATCAATTCCCAAACAAGTGCATCTATTATTAATAATGGAATTACTATAGCAACATCGTTTGTTTTAGTAAAAGACATACACAATTCCGTCATCTTAGGAACACCGTTTATAAATCTTATCACCCCCTATAAGGTAGATAACGATTTCATATCCTTTGATTCCAATAGTAAGAATCTAAAATTCCATTTTATGACAAAACTAAAAGCTAGCGACCTCAATCTGATAAAAACTTATTCTTATCGTCTAGAGGAATAGTTTTTTAGATCAGAAACCTTAGTCCCCTAGAACTTACGATACCCGTTCCATCAAATAAATTGATACCTTTGCATACAAAGAATTTTTGAAAAATGATTTACGATGTCAAAAATATTTTCAAAATATTGCATTAAAAAATGTTTTCTACAAATTGATTCCTAACATTTTTTACTTTAAAGAAAATCTCTTAACTTGTAATTTCCTCAAAAATAAGAGAGAAAACCCACAAATTTTTGATACTGGTTGCAACGCAGAGATGTCCTATCACTGTCCCTTGCCCCACTATTTGGGCTACAAGGACAAGATATCCAGGAAGGACATGCGAGAATCCGGGAAATACTGTGTCCACGCTATGTGTGGAGCCTTACTCCAAAAGAGAAAGGAAGAGGTTTCTCTGCCAATAAATACATCAGTTGTTGCACCATAACAACAAATTCCATGGCTTCCAAAACCCCCCCATAAACTCCAATACTTCCAAACCAACAAAAGAAGAAAAAGAAAAATTCTCTGCAAAAACTCCTACCGAAAAACCCCTGACATGGTATGACGCAGTAATGAAGGAGGAAAATATAAACAAAAACACCGCAGAATCTGTGCAAAAAACGCCAGCAAATCCCGCACAAGAGATAACTACTGAAAACTTGCTACAACTCCTTGAAAAATTCCCGGAACTACAACAGGCATTGATACAACTTCAAATTCCTAAACAAGAAGTTGTTCAAAGCTCAAAAGAAGATAAAACCTCAAAAAAAATTACAAAAATCGAGAAAGGATAAAACCCTTTCTCAAAAACAATTTTTAAAATATCAACTTGTGGTACCACAAGTCCCTAAAAAACCTGCCCCTGGATTTTTCATTAAACTGTTTTTCCAAAATATTGTAACTATTGAAAAATGATTTTTTGACCAAGACCCTTTTTTAGCATTACAAAATTATTTTGGACAGGGATGGTTTTTCAAATTATGGGATATTTTAAAAACCCCATATCCTTGAATTATCAGGATCATCAACTATTAAAAATAATAATTATAAAAATAACTCATATCCCATTTACTCTATTTGCAAAATACTTAGCGTAATTGCTCCAAGCGATTGGGGGAATGATCTGTCTCAACACCTAAATTTCCCTGATACCCATTGAAATACCCCATTTTTTAATATTCTATTTAATTACTGGGATTACCAACAAGCTTGGTTCAATTCCTTCTTCATTCAAAATTTCAACCAACGCCATACCTGCCTTTTTCATTTTGATTCATGTATTCTATCTCAATTTCCAACATGGTGAAATTCATGGTGGGAACAATTTGGATCCACCCTTCAAATACAAAAACCCCAAGTCACTAAATCTTTCAGCCTCTTTAAATCCAATAGAAACCTTCTGAGGAAGAGAAAAGATTTGTGTCACTACACATTTTCAAACCAAATTCCATTTACCACGGGTATTCACATGGTTTGTAGATTATTCTGAAAATAAAATTCCAACGGTCCGAAGGAGATATAAGATCAGATGGTGGAACAGCTTTAAAATACCAGCAAGCCTCACGCCACAAAAAGTCCAAGAATGGCTAAATACCCGGAAGTCTATTCAGGTACAGGCGCCTCTACAAACATCACAGGCACCACTACAAACACCAGAGCACACCCAGTTCCTTTCACAGAAATCCCAGATGGCCTCAATGCTTGCAGCGATAAAAAATCCAGAAGAAATGCAAGTCATAATTCTGAAGTTTGCACCGTCTTCATAAAAAACAAGGCTCTTCATCTGAAGAAGAAGAACCATAAATTGATATTGAAGACAGTTCGGTTTTTGGCAACAATGGATTCTGAAAAAGATTGCCAAAAGAAGACAAAATACCCGAAGCAGAGTTCAGATAAAATTCTGACAAAAAAAATGCCCAAAAAAGATACTTTCAAAAAGAAAATAGTAAAAGCAAAAGAGATCAGCAATAATTCCAGAAAATGTCAAAGTCAATGATGTCATGGATGATGTCATTGTCCACTCAGATGAATAGTCATTCTCCACTCGAATGAATAGTTAGATTCCTTTTTAATTACAGAAATGTCATGTAAAACTCCTATAAAAGGAGACCCCCTCTCCCTTAGTTAGACAAGCTTTTTCTTTCACATTTTCTCTTTCATATATTTCAGATTATAGAGAGAAGTGAGAGCTCCAAAGAAAATCTCATTTAGTTATATCAAAATACCCCTCATATGACACAGTTCATATGATCTCATATGATTCGGTTCATATGATCCAAAATTCCTAAAATACCTTAGAAATTCCCAATGTATATCTCCTTGATATAAATCATTGTAAGTTTTAATATTTTAAATAAATATGATTATGGATGGTATTATCTCCTAATCTTCTAAATACTTCATGTTTTTAAATTCTTTAAATTCCTGCATTAAATACTTGGCCGATTCTACCGCCCGCCTATTTTGATTAAAATTCCTGCAGATCCTTTGAATTATGGTTTCCTTAACTGGAACCTTAATTTTGAAGTTAATCTTGATTTTCTTTCTGGATATCTCCTTTATCCATTGATTCTTCAATCCCTTATATCACAATTCCTTCTCTGTCTATTATCCCCTTTAGATCCTCGTCCTAGCTATATATATATATATATATATATATATATATTATGTGTTATAAAAAGTACTATGTATACTATTGGAACCCCTATAGTTACGAACTTAGGATAGGTAAACGATACGTACATTGTTTAGAATAGAATCGCCAAAAATGAGTTTTCAAAACTTGATTAATTTCTGAATTTAAGTGAAAACCCAGACTGTTTTATTTTAAACATACTTGGATCCTCTAAAGGGGTTGTTTTACATTAAAGGAAAACTGAAATTATTTTGGGCTTACTTCACGAGCTGAAAAAATACATGGAAATGGGCCATGTCTTTCCTTTGATAAATTTGGGCTAAAAATGAACATACCAAGTATAAATTGACACCTACACTACTGAATACATATTTTGGGCCAAGTTTCGGCCGAACCAACATTTTGGAAAGTTGATTTTTAGGGCCAAGCCCAACTCAACTAATTTTGACTAAAGCACTATCTTGGACTTGGGTTAGGATATGAGTTTTGGTATTGTGGACTATGAATTGATCTTTGTGGATATAGCATGGAAATAAAAAGAAATTTTTTTTTTCTATTCTCTTAAACCAAATTTTGTCATTTCAAAAGAATTATATTTTTTTCAACTTTAAAAGATTTCAAAGTATGCAAGTGGTATTTGAATTTTTTTTAGATTAAATAGTAGAGTTTTACTCAAGTTAATTCTTGGGTGTTCTTAGTCTGAAAATAAGTTGACTAAATTACCTCTGTGCAAATCATTTTTGCCGGAAGTTAACTCTCTTGTTTTCAAAAACCTTTGAGTTCGAAATAAATAAATGACATGAATTTTTGTGGAATTTAAACATTTTTAAGCAATTTACATCATTTAAACATGCTATAGAACCCGAAGGTCAACCGTATTCTACGGATCCTTAATACCGGGGTGTCTAACATCTTCCCCGGAAGATCACCAGAACCCTTACCTCAACTCTGATTTAGATAAGATTTTTCATTAATTTGAATAAACCCTTTCAACTTGGTTTTCCTAATTTACCTATAAATTAGGTGGCGACCCTAAAAAATATTATCCGACTTAGATCACCAACAACCTCTTAGTATCTTTTATGCCTCGCAAAAAATGAACCGTAACAGATGGCAACTCTACTAGGGATAAAACTAGTTTCTAACCATCAGGATTCCAATACAACATGTTTTAAATGATATAAATTGCTTACGTGTTTAAATTTCCGCAATTATAACTGTCATTCATGCATTTCATACTCCGCCAAATGGCACGCGCGCACACTCGCATCAGTGCACAAAGATGATTATGCGGATTTCGCAATCATCCTCCAATGTAAAACCAAAAACATTTCTTTGGAGCACGTTGAAGACGGAGTTGGTTCGCAGTCCTCCAAAAGTCGACAATGGTTCACCCTGGGTAGTCTGCTCGGATCCCTTAGTCATTTTCTAAACCACTCTTGTACAACTAGGATAGACCGAAGCCAAATTCCTACTGAACTAGCGCATGCTTGAATTAGAAAGATTCGGATATCTCAGACCTATCTGGACCTATTCGTCTGACTACCTTGTATCTTGACGGTCTATGACCCTACAACACTGCGTCCAACTACTTTCTATATGGAAGCATTTACGTGCTTTATGTGATAAACCATTGTCCTTTGGGTGGGGGGAAATTAACCGTGTTCTATTTTGTAGATGCATACAAATATGAAATTCAACATGGTTATAGACGCACATGAGTTCCTGGTCTTTTGATGGTTGTGGTTAGATGACCCATAAAAAATAGAAGTGACGAATTGTCTAGGACATCTACCTTCCCTTATGATCATGAAAGGAAATAGCGAACTCATAGAAGTCCTTACCGGGTAATGGGATTGTGATAGAATTGTGCTTAGGTTCAGAGACTTCCAGATGACCCCGACCCTAGAAAAAATCCGGGATTACGTAGATAGCGTTAGGACCTATATGAGAAGAAGAAAGAAACCTAACTATAACCTTCTAATACCATATAAGCCTACTCCTGATGAGATTCTGAAATTTCTATCCCTAGCTACTGTCGATTAGATATTCGGCTCGACCGTAACCTTTAGGGATCTCTACAATCAATTTGGGTCAAAATGGGGATACATAGAACAATCCGTAGAATTCCGATCCTATGCCAGTTGGGAAGCCACCTGACCCCTAGCCTTTTTCATATGTATTTTAGGAACTATGGAATTTCCCAAAGACCAAAACGAAGCCATAGATACCCGTGTCATTTTCGTCACCCATGTTATCTTTCATGGCATAACTACAAATGGGGAAACAAGTACTATGACCTAGTCCCAGTCATCCTAGCTAACATATACCGAGCCTTAGGACAATGTCGGAACCCATATAGGTACTTCCAAGGGTGTAACCTCTTGGTGTAGTAGTGGATTATCAAGCACCTCCACAAAATCGAGGGTCCATCATATCGAGATCCAGAATGTAGAGAAAATAACCTCAAAGTCACTTACCCAAATTTTGGGAACCAAACCAAAGAGGGGTAGGCTTTTATCATTTTTAGGCTCTGAGAGGACAACATCCAAAGGAGATTTCTTGATTTTATATCCGAAACCATATATATGAGAGGTAGAAAATGCCCTTTCCTACCACTTATTGGGATCTGAGAAATCCGATCATATGCACCTATTGGGTCCTAAGACAGTTCAGAAGGAGACATGTAATACCCCAAGTAGGGAACATGGGGGAGTATGCGGTCGACAACAAATGAGACATGATCGGAAGGGTCACTGACATCATCCGAGAGTGGAATGGTCGAATTAAGTGGAGTTCAGAGAGTTTAGTCGAGGATGTTTTCTTCTTGGATTGCGATGAGGACTATGTAGATTAGTTGAGAGCACACTTGTAAGTCACCCTCACACCAGGGCCCAACTGTTAATAATGTAGCCATGACAATGACTCAAAGGCCGATGTCAAAGCCCTCCGCATTCAGAGAAAAGCTGACGATCGAGATGCTAGGTACCTAGAGAAAATAGAGTATGACCAGACCGTTATAGCCACCCTGACCGAGGAGTTAGACTTCGCTCACGAATGTTTAGAGGACTTAGACACTCGTATGAAGAGATCCATGGATGAGACTGTACCTATGACCTCACAGAGAAAGGTTATTGGGTTGATTCACTGTTGATATCTACTCATCTCCAGATTCAGACCGCCCTTCAAAGGGCCAAGAAATCTCGCATTGACAGAGCTACTTCATCCTCTACTAGAGGCGACTTATTTTGACTTTACTGTTGTATTCATCTTTTGTAACCCTATCGGGGAAACTCATTATTAATGAAAATGATTATGGGGCTATGGTTTTTATCAACATTTGGCACAATTATTCTTCAAACAATTAGAAAGTCTTGGAGTAACGAGGTTTGGTGTCACACCCTAAACTAGGGAGGGGGTGGCTGGCACCCAGCGCCTGAATGGCTCGAGCGTACCACTTGTAAATCATAATCTGAGCATACAACAATCTGGGCCACCGAGGCCTCAAAATTATCAATACAAGGAAACTCAATATGACACTCTAATGTAACGGCAACAATACTAACATATAAATAGCAAGGTCGACATGGCCGCAATAAAACAACTATACATACATCCAGTTTACAAGCCTCTATGGAAAATATAATTGTGATGTGGATGGGACAGGGCCCCGACCTACCTATTTGCTATATTTGTCCAAGATGTAGCTCATGACTCTGACTAGGTAGCTTCGGATGAAATAAAGGTCACCACTCGATCCGCATAACTCAACCAACTCCTACATGGAAGGCATGTCTGCATCTCTATCTGAATTTGCAGCATGACATGCAGTGCCCCCCGGAAAACGGGATGTAAGTACAAAATAATGTATCGAGTATGTAAAACATGAATAGAAATATGGAAGTGTAAGTTGTAAAGAGAAGCATGAAAGAAATTTGATACTCTGATAACATGTATGCCACATAGGGCGAACAATGGAACTCTGAAACTATACTGAACTCATGGTATAGCAACTTTGATTTGTAATCTGCCTTTGACTTATAACTCGAGGTGTAATATGTCACTACCCTCAGATATACTCTGAGGTGTATGTGGATATGCAATGCAAAGTGCACACCGATTTATGCATGTGTTGTAAAATGCACAACCCAATCCATTATATGTATATGTTGCGAAATATGCAACACAATCCAATATATATATATATATATATATATATATATATATATATATATATATATATATATATATATGTTGCAGAACGTGCAACCCGATGCCATTTATGTATATATTGCGGAACATGCAACCTGATCCAATATATGATAATGATTGTATGCATGATATCAAATGCCAATGAAAAATGTATCAATATCAATGGGAATCGGTGGTGTGGGAAACATACTGTGATAACAATGACTCTTTGGCCTATTTTGAAACTCATAAACTCTTTGACTTTGCCTTGACACAACTTTTGGTCTACTCGATGATTAGTTCTTTAGGACACTCCCTTCGCAATATGTGGGGACCACATTCCCTACTAGTCTGCTACCCCACCTTTGAAGACTCGTACACAAACATCTTCTTGATTTAAGCCTACACCAGCAAGGTTCTACTAATGAAATCTACTTGGAAACTCTTTGCCAACACTTCAAGGAGGAAGATGTGCTTGTGCCATTTAGGGGAACCGGGGCATGACATTGAGCAATGCAAAACTTTCAAGTTTGAGCTAGAGCATCTTGTCAACACTGGTCAGATCTGGGTTGTGATACAAAGCCGCTTCTAAGAAATTCATCGGGAAAATGCATGGCCATAAGAAATATGACCCACCATGGCTTCAAGGAGAAGTCATCTTTTGGGTAGTTTAGACATCCCCCTTTATCTTTCAATAAAAATGTTATCTTGTCCCTCTCTTTGTAAAAGAAACTATGTCTGACCTGATGTCCCGATGAGGGATACGTAGAAAGCCCTTATCGGGCCTGGTTAGGGAATGACTTGGGCAAAAGAAATTAGAATTGATTTCTATGTAACCCGAACTACGTAAGGGCTTTGTGTGCTGGACAATCCATCACCTTGAGAGCTTTCAGGAATGTCATTTTCATGTATTCCCTGAATGGAATGATGTACAACCATTGTATCATCTTCCGTTGGTTGTGTATGAGAGCCTTACATTTCTGCACTATCTCTCACAACACTCCCACTAGTTGAAGGGCGTACTCTAAGTATCCAATCTTCACCAGATACTCCCATTGAATCCTTGTCTAGGTCGTTCAACAAGGGTTCAACTTCTGTGTTATCTTGTGGTTCTTGAATTTCTTCAAGTTCTATCTCATTGCAGCTCTGTTCCTTGTAGACATATTCTTCTTCAAGGAAAGTTGCATTTCTGGAAACAATGACCTTATGTTCTCCAGAAAGATAGAAATAGTATCCCTTAGTTTCCTTTGGATACCCCACAAAATAATATTTCTCACTTTTAGATTCCAACTTGTCAGTAAACATCTTCTTTACATATGCATGGCACCCCTAGGGTCGCATGTGTTTAAGTGCTGGCTTCTTGTCACTCCATATCTCATATGAAGTTTTCTCCACTGACTTTGAAGGAACCCTATTCAGAATAGAAATTGAGCTTTGCAATGCATAGCCCCAAATGTATGTTGGTAGAGCTGAGAAACTTATCATGGATCTAACTATATCTAATAGGGTTCAATTTCTCCTTTCAGCAACACCATTCATCTGTGGAGTTCCAGGAGGTGTCCATTGTGATTGAACTCCATGAAGCTTCAAGTAATTCAGAAATTCTTTACTTAAGTATTCACCTCATCGATCTGATCGAAGGGTCTTGATACTTGTTTCAAGTTGCTTCTCTACTTCTGACTTGTACTCCTTGAATTTCTCAAAGGCTTCGAACTTGTGTTTCATAAGATACACATGCCCAAACCTTGTGAAATCGTCTGTAAAAGTGATGAAGTAAGTGAAGTCTCCCTTAGCTTGAGTTGAAAATGGCCCACATACATCAGTATGGACCAACTCAAGTACCTCTTTGGCTCGCACCCCTTTCCCAGAAAGTGGCTTGTTAGTTATCTTTCCTCTCAAACAAGATTCACAGTTACCATAGGACTCCAAGTCAAATGATTCTAGGTAGTCTAACTTTCTTAATATTGTTATCCTTGATTCATTGATGTGACCAAGTCTACAGTGCCATAAGTAGGTGGAGTTTCTTGGATTACTTATCTTAGCTCATTTATTTTGCACATTGAAAATTTCACGACTACAGTTTAAAACATACAATCCATCCACAAGCGGAGCATTTCCACAAACAAAACCATTAAAAGACAGTACATAACAGCTATTGGCAATAAATGAGGAAAACCCCTCAATGTCGAACATTGGGATAGAAATGATATTCCTCGTTAATGAGGTAACAAAAAAACAATTATTTAGTTCTAACAAAAAGCTTGAAGGTAAATCTAGTCTATAAGTTCCCACGCGTTCAGCATCCACTCGTGCTCCATTTCCAACGCGCAGGTCTATATCCCAAGGTCCAACCTTTCTGCTGTTAATTAGGCACTACACATTACTATAAATGTGCGTGCCACAAGCGGTATCCAATACCCAGCAGTGGGAGTTACTTATAGACATATTTATTTCAATGACAAACATACATTGTCCAGTAGAGGTAGAATCACCTAGTGCTTTGCCTCCTTTTAGAGCTGTGTAGTCCTTCTTTAAAACATGCGCTGCCACTTCTCCCCCTTCATTCAGCTTACATTTGAAAGGGTCTCTCAACAGTTCATACTCCATTATTTGAGACTGTTTTTCATAAAGACTCTCCAAGTGTTCTAGCATTTCGTTGGGGCCCATGTTTTCATGTTGTCTCTGTAACTCCATAGTCATGGAAGACAACATTACACATTTTGCCAAGGTAGCAATGTTCAAATGTTTCTGATAAGCCATCTTGTCAAACAGGGCATACTCAGCAGAATCTTTAGCAGGGACTGTGGGGAATATTATGTCTAACATGTACTCAATTCTTTCTAGTCTTAACACTAATCGCATATTTCTTAACCAGTCAAGGTAATTTGATCCAGTCAACTGGTCTGTCTCGACCAACATTTTCAGTGATAGATTCAACATTTTATTCGACTGAAGAAATAAATAGACTAGAAATTAAACTCTAATATAATTTCTATTGAACACATTCGTTAACTAATTAACAAGGTCTTTAGTTTAATTAGCTCCCACTATTTTAACATACTCTTCGACCCCATGGAAGAATATGGACTCATATCAAATATGGTCAGAATGGGCCATGATCCAGGTTCATGCTATCTTCGCATTTGCTGTGGCTCATAACTTCAACAGCACAACCTGATAGGTCTCTAAACTAATTACAAACAATTTGTAACTCATGTTTGACCGAATGTTCTAAACAATCAATCTGCGTCCCTCGACTTGTCTGACACTGTGGCGCCAAGACAGCCTAGCAAGTCAACCCCATTATTCGACTACAATTATGTATCTAAGTAAGTTTTTCCTTATAGAGCAAACACTGTGGTGTAAATAGTCATGAAGATTTATCACCCATTTCTACATTTAACATACATCTATGAAAGAATCTGAGTCCTCGTAGACTTAGAGCAAATGCTGTGGCATAAATACTCATCTCGCCGAAATGGATTTTGCACTACAATCAATTATAACGGACGACGCGTTCATTTTAAATGAGACTTGTATTAAATTTTGGAGAATATTTTAATTTAGGTTTTTTTTTAACCAAGATCAACTCTAGCATGCTATGTCCAACAAAGCATTTTAATTATCATGCAAATGACTAAGCATATATTGGGTGCCACCTACCAAAGCATGATATTAAGCGGTTTAACAAATACTGGGCGTCGCCTACCCAAACAATTATTTGCGGACAGTATTCTAGTAATCTAAATGACAATCATTTAGCACATAAACAACAAACTTATAAATATATTGTTTAATAATAATCATAGGTTAAATATTCTGAACAAAAAAAATAAAATTCCAGGACCGATGGGGTCGCGCTGCTAATCATTAGGCCCTCGGCGCCAGTGAGACAGAAGTCGAAATTATGCTTCTGCAATGCATTAGCGCAGCGGCGCTCCACCATGGAGTCACGGCTCTGGCAAGGCAGAAACCTTTCGGCTTGCATTAGGGTCGCGACGCTCCACCATGGAGCCGCCGCGCCTAATGTCCAGAAAGTCTAGAATTAAAAAATAAAGCATTAGGGACGTGGCGCTCCACCATGAAGCCGCGACACCGCCTTGAAACCCTAGCAAGCGTCGTGATGCCGACGTCCTAGTAAAATATTTCTTTGTTGAATTTCTAAAATCGTTCGAGCCCTAAATCCAATTTAGGGATCAAATCACATATCCTTTATCTTCACCCACCATTATCAATAACGCACATATCAACCATCATCCATTCATACTCGTTCGTCGCCGTGCACCGTGCACCATGCAATGAGCCGGATATCTGCACTTTTGGCTTAGTTCGAGTTAGAACGGAATGACTTTCTCGAGTTAGCGTAGGAGATAATTTAGGGTGATATCAAAAGGTTAACATTCAGTCAAGATATGTAGGATTTCAAGAAGTCTTGTTTTAATCCAATTTTTTGTTTAACCCATATTATTATGTTATTCAATTGTTATATAACCATTGAACCAACCTGGTCTTTGATACCACTATAGGGTTTTGTTGGGTTCAAAACATATAAGTAGGCAAAGCGGAAGTTTAAAATTTTGTTCTACTTACCCCAATAATTTCTTCTGGTATGGTTATATGACAATCAAAACCTGTAACATATAACTACAACACTTACATGTATTATCTGGAGTATTTGCTTAGGTAGTACACGCGACTATCCCTTCGACTGCAAGCACTATGCTACGGTGTATTTCTCTGTCAAGAAAGCCAGAAAATCTTGGCAGAGGTTTGAGAGAGTTTAGTCCTAGACTCTAAGTCTAGAAAGTTTATAGAATTGGTGTTCTTAGTGTGTTAATAACTAGAGATTAGTGTTGTATATATAGTGGTTTTTATTTCATAAAACATATTAGGGTTGGGTTCCAAGCCTGGCCCAAAACTGAGGTGTAGTGGGCCAATCTGACTCGGCCCACTGTCGGGTCGGCGCCGCGGCGCCTTGCGTAAATTTCCGTTTTCCGTTTTTATTTAATATATATATTAAGCACATTAAATCCAAAATCCAATTTTGATTTAATTAAATAATTTTCATCTAATAGAAATTATCTCATAGTTATTATTAATTTAAATATCTCGATTCCAAATCGAATATTTAATACTTTCTCAATACACACTTAGACCGAAAAGACAATCGACATAGTGTGACCCTATAGGCCTTCACATATCGACACTAATCCAATTAAGGTCCATACGGAACTCCTAGACTGCGCCGTATGACGAACTCAATATGTGAGGTACGTTTACATGAATCCAGCAAACATAACCTTTATGTGAGATGATAAATTCCTTTCATTCGCGACACACTCGATCAAGCTTAGGATTTGCTATGTGTCTATCCAAATGGTTTGATCACTTTATCTCATTTATATTAGTCGACAACTAGATCATATTCTAAATATGTCTCTTGCATTGGCCAATGACTTGGTCGACCTAATATCACTGAGAAGTTGAGTGCTCTCTCAAATATTCAGTCGAGGAATGAATCCTATTCTTGGCTCAACTACCACCTTAATTTACATCATAATGTACCCAACACAAGCCGTATATTATCCTATAAGGAGTTTAAGCTTAGTACAGGGTCAAAGTACATTACTCTGTAAACAAGGTGCGTATTGACCTCAAGTCAAAGGACCTTCATCTCCCACACGCTGATAATATTTTAGACATGTGTAACAAATAGTTTATCAACAAGGTATACCAATACTTTCCAAAAGTATTCATGTGTCAATCACTAGTAACCATTACTAGTAGCAGGTGAGACATACTACATTCTCTAAGAATGTAAAGCAGACCACATGTCGACTTATAACACATCATCGATATCTCATTCTTGATGATCATTAGTCGAGGCTATTTCAGAGTTACGTTGTATCATCAATATCTCACTATATTATTGACAACGTAAGCTCAAGGGATGCACATTAATGAACAATTACAAACAATCAAATAATAATTCAATAATCGCAAATGCCATAAATATTAATCTTATTAATAATACGAATGTGTTCAAGTACATTTATCCCTAATAATGATTGTCTTTAGGGCATACATACTTTCAATATTTGCATAACTTCATTTCCAATATAAGTAGGATAAGTTACACAACCAATCACCAGTTTTCCTGTCCAGTTCTTTCTAGCCTTGGGATCATTACATTTTCTATCTATTGTCACTATCTCAGCAGAATAAGCACATTGTGCTAATAGCACACACTGAGACCATGTCAATAAATAGATCATGTCAGTTCCAACTCCACTTCCCATCATTCCAACCAGGTCTGTAGTGATTGAAACCACTACAAATGAGAATCAGTCTTGAACCTGATGAAGGGCTTTAGCATACAAAACCCTAGATACCTTCTTGTTCCACTACTTACCAATATTCTACGGATTCTCCCTTAAAAAGAAGAGTAACCAAAGCAAATGTGAATTAGATCTGATCATCAGACGTTGTGTGAGGCAAAACCCTAGATCGAACAAAAACCAGCTAGATCTAACAAAAAATCGTAAATGCTAAACTACCAGAAACGTATACCTCAAAACCAGAATGATGATTCCGATTTCCCACCTACAAAATGCAAAGAGACAGAAAACACAGGTTCATCATTAGACAGAGGTTAATTTCAGTAGAGAAAACTCGCTCTAAATTACACAAATAAGCAGAAAATTACTTACTACTATGTTCAAAATTACAGAAATCCTCTAAAGTTAATATATATGCTCAAAGGTAACTACTCAACTTGTAAAGTTACAGCAATCCAACAAATAGTAACAACCGCAACTCAAAGGCACCAAAATTTTCACATGCACCAAAAATTCTTCTTCAAAATATACAAATAAGCATGAAAACAAATTTAAAACTCACATGCAAGATGAAAGAATCATCATTTTCCCGGTTATATCTGAAGAAATAGATGTGGAACCTGAAGAAATAGATGTGAAATCCGAAGAAATTGATGTGAAAAAGGTAAAATAAATGAGAAGTTTACCTTGTGGATTGAGAGAGGAGTAAGTTGAAGAGTGAGAGTCTAGAGAGTTCTCGGTTTAGAAATAAAATGAGGGAAAAGGCAAAAAAGAATGAGGGAAAAAGGTGTATCTCGCGCTAATTTTTTTCATGTATAGCGGAAGTTACAATCCCCGCAATTTAACCTCCACAATTTAATGTAAAATTAGTAGCGGTTTTAATATAATTTTGCGGAGGTTATAGTAACACCGCAATTAAAACCACCAAAATCGAATCATTTGTGCATATTATTTCCCCGGATCCCGCGCATAGTAAGAGTTTAATGTACCAGATTGCCTCTTTTTCTATTGGAATAATTATGCAAAATTATAAATTTCTTATAATAATTATTAAAGTGACATATTGTTAAATTAGTTATGCTTACTGGATGAACTTTATTTTTAAAGTACTTATTACATGACTAAATCAATCCAACCAAGCCTGAGCTTAATCGAGTCGGGCATTGATCAAGCTTTAATCGAGTCATGCTGAGACAAATTTTGATCGAAATCAAGCTGACTTGAGCTGAGTCAAATATGTGTGAGATGATGATCAGCTGCGCTGACTTGAGCTCGTTACTCAAGCCTACATATACAACAAATAGTAGTACTTATGCTCAATCTAAAGCATATTATTTCACAATAATCATAATACTTGGCCTCGAGCCTATAATTAGTTCTAAGACTTGAGGTAAGCTATTTCTTATTTTTTGTTGGTAATGGAAACATATATAAATATTCATCAATAATTTTTAAGTGCTCCCAATTTATATTTTAGTCTAATTTTACTGTTCAACTACTAGTGCCCTATTCTTCATAATTATGAGTTTGTTCATTCATATTCAAATCAATATATTTAATATTGAGAATTAACAAATAAGAAAAGGAATATAAACTTAAGATTTTGAGTTTAATATGAAAATACAAACTAAAGAGCGCAAAGATAATGGAAGAAAAATCAGTGAGTAAAACATGGAGATAACAGAAGACCTCTGTTTTTGGATCTTTTTTTTTATCAGAGGAATGCTAGTGCTAGGGAAAAATAACAAAATACAAGAAAATTGGCGTAACATGCATCAATTGGTAGAGATTTAACTCAAATGTGCAATTTGATTCAATTTCTAAAAAGGTGGACAATATGATTAAAAATTGCATGAGATGAACCGGTACAATTTGACAAACAATCGAATTTGATGTATTTGTTGAGATTATCACAAACCTTCACGATAAAAGTGTCACAATAAAAATTATTTTGTGGAGGTCTAAGCAAATGTCACAAATTCAATGTATAGTGGGGGTCTTTACAACCTCCACAGATAAACCACCACAAAAATATTTATTTTGTGGGAGTTGACACAAACGCCACAAAATAAATATATAGTAGGGGTTTCTTATTGAAAGTATATTTATGTCCTAGAGACAGTCTTTATTAGGACAAATGTACTTTATACACATTCATATTATTATTAATGGAGATTAATATTTTGGCATTTGTAATTATTAAATTATTAGTTGATTGTTTATAATATTCTATAATTAGCATCTCTAGAGGTTACGTTGTTATTAATAATGTGAGATATTAATATTATAATGTAACTCTTAAAACAGCCTCGACTAATGATCATCAAGAATGAGATATCGATGATATGTGATAAGTCGACATGTGATCTGCATCACTTCCTTAGAGGATGTAGTATGTCTCACCTGCTACGAGTAATGGCTACTCGTGATGGACACATGGATACTTTGGAAGTATTGGTATACCCTGCTGATATATTATTTGTTATACATGTCTAAAGTATGATAAGTGTGTGGAAGATAAAAGTCCTTAGACTCGAGGTCAATACACACCTTGTCTACATAGTAATATACTTTGATCCTGTCCTAAGCTCAAATGTCTTATAGGTTGAGATACGACTTTTATTGGGTACATTACGATGTGGATTAAAGGTGGTAATTGAGCCAAGATTAGGATTCATTCCTCGAATTTATATTCGAGAGAATACTCATCTTCTCATTGAAATTGGGTTGACTAAGTCGTTGGCCAACGCAATAGACATATCTAGAATATGGTCTTGTTGTCAACCAATATAGATGAGATATAATGATCAAGCCATTTGGATAGACACTTGACAAATTCTAAGCTTGATCGAGTGTATCGTGAATGAAAGAATTTTATCTTACCATATAGAGGTTAAATTTACTGAATTCATGTAAACGTACTTCACATATTGAGTTCGTCTTGCGGCGCCGTCTAGGAGTTCCGTGTAGACCTTAATTTGATTAGTGTCGATATGAGAAGGCTTGTAGGGTCACACTATGTCGATTGTCCTTTCGATCTAAAGATGTATTGAGAGAGTATTAAATATTCGATTTAGAATCGAGATATTTAAATGAATGATGATTTTTTTAATTAAGTCAAAATTGGATTTTGGATTTAATTAAGAATGTGCTGAAAATTTTTGGGCCAGGCCCAAGGTCAAACCCTAATCCGGTTTGACCTAATTTTTCACTTATAAATACAGACCTACACTTCATTATTCATTACACTTGATTTTCATATCATTATTCTAAGTCTTAGAGACTCATAATCAAAACACTCTCTCGAACCTCTGCCGGATTTCCTAGCTTTCCAAAGGAGGAATACATTGAAGCTTGGAGCTTGCAATCGAAAGGGCATTCGCGTGCGCACCCACAGTTGATAAAGATTCCAGATATTGTAAACATGTAAGTACCATTCAAGTCTTATGTTTACGGTTTAAATTACCCTATAGTCAAACAGTTCTACGTTTGTTGGGTTTGAAATAAGTTTTCAATATCCACTGCGTACAACAACCCAACAAAAATCGTACACTTATAACCCTTGTAAATAAATCTCCCAATATACAATTTTTTTTGTAGTGTGTATGATTACCAAGTTGTGTAGTGTAGTGTGTGTTGAAAACCTCCAACAGTATAGCATGTGTATATCTTTGGTATGGAACTATGAACTGATTCATCATGAAATAAGTGGTTTAAATACTTACTACTAAGAATCAAAACCATTAATCATGACTGACATCTTATATCATTAAACAATTGCTCTAAAAGACCCCTCCCAAATAGAATTTCTAAATCCAGTATGTTGGGTCCATGCTGACATGGCCATTGCCACCTAGTTAAATATAAAAATATGTTACATAAAACACACCAATTAGAGTAAATTCTATAAAATATAATATGATATTCTAAGAATCTATGAGGAAACACATAGTAGTATTAGTAGTAGTAGTAGTACAGAAGAAGAATAGTTGCAGCAGAACTCCATAAGCAATGGATCAAGAATAATAAAGGCCTTCCGAGCAAATAGCTCCAACAGCTCCTTTGCAGTCTGGTTCCAACCTTTTAAGAAGCCTTAAGTGTCTAAAGTGACAGTAGTAGGAAATATGATATTCTACATCATTCATGTATACCTTCAAAAAGAGAAGGTGTTCAGTGTAAGGATTTTTCTTTTCTGGACTGAACGGGACAAAATTTTCATCTAAACAATCATAATGAATGGTCATCCACGTGGCATAAGATCTGAAGAAGAAGACGGAGCACTTGAACTTATGAAGTCAAATAACTTTTCCTGATATTTAAATCTCCTTGTATATTAAGTGGATTTTGGGTGTTGTTGGTAGATCATTATCAAGGATGAATTGTAAATGGTTTCCTTATAACTCAGAGTAGACCAAAATAATAAGCTTCAATAGAAATTAAGTCACATTTAGCTACTTGGTCCAAGACTCCAAGAAGCTTCTGCTATCAGGAAACTCCAAAGTTATTTTAATTGGTAAGAGTATTGCTATAAAACACTCCATAATTCAAAAACTAAGACAGATTATCAGACTATTTCTCACCAGTCATTTTCCTAGATACAACTCTCACCATAAACTTACATCTATTTTATAAGATTCCATGGATACCAGAGATATCACATTTTATAGGTTATTTCAACCCAAACTACAAAGGCAACTTACTTTCTCACCCAAAAAAACTACAAAATCAACTTAATAACTTTTTATAAAGAAAGTTACATATTTAGTGTCCTACGAAAATTCAGATTAACTTTCAATTCATTAGTCATAATGTAAAGCATTTAAAACTATAAGAAAAACAAAGAACAAGCCTATTGGCAGAGAACTAACATTGGAGCAACCTATATTAAGCACTTGTGTGACTTGTTTAACTCGATGTAACGATCCGCCAAGTTGTTTTTAGCTTTTAAATTTGTTTTCTCTAAAAGACCTTTTTCATAGATTTAAAATAGTTTCTTTCACTTGCAGGGATGAATGGCACACTTTTTGAGGTAATCGAGTAAGTATCGGGGAAGAATTAATAAAATATGAAGTTCTTAAGTTACGGAAATGAGAAAATTTGATCAAAGTCAGTATAGGAGGCTAACGAAGTCGGATCGAAGTTTTGTCGATTTCATGAGTTCCAGAGCGCAATTTATGACTTAATCGAATGATTGAGATGGATCCCGAGATGCTCGAGAGTAATTTGGATATTTAGTTGAGAAACTAGTTAAGTTAAAAAATTAGTGTTGACCATAGTCAACATTGGGTTCAGACAACCCGTATTAATATTTTGAGTGCTTGAGCAGGTTTGCAGCATATTTTATGATTGAAATGCATATTTGATTTGTGTCCGAGAGGTTACAGATGAGTTTCAGGTGTTAAAAAAGACTTCAGGACATTGCTGATTTTGTGATTTTACTGGTGCAGTGAAGCTTTGGGAGGTTGGCTTTCACGATCACAGGCGGTCTGTCGCGATTGTGTAGGGTGATGCGTGAGCGGGGAAGTGCTTCACGAACGCAGACTGGGTCCATCAATTGCGAACAAGCATTGCACCTGAACAATGTTTTAAGTTCCCACTTTGAATTTCATTTCTCGATTTTCATATTTTGGATTCTAAAGCTCAGATTGAGGCGATTCCAAAGGCTAGGATCACGATTTGGCATGATAGTAAGTTCCTGATCACTACTTTGTCAATTCCCATTGAATTCTTCCATTAAATTAGTAATTAAGTCATGATATGGTTGGTAGAAATGGAGTTTTGGCCGTAAAGTTAAGTTTATGTAATTAGTTGATTTGGGATCCAATTAGTGGGTGGATTTAGCTCATTTTTTTGGATTTAGACTACTGAAGTTATGGATAAACGAATTTCTCAGTCTTTCCCTTGGGGGCTCAACTTTGACTTTTGGGGTGACTTTTTGGATCTATATTATAAGTATAGCAATATGAGTGTCTATAAACGAGTTATCTTAGATACCACATGTATTTGATGAATTGGAAACATTTAGAGGCTTTGAGGGAAGAAAAGGAGATATTTTGAGGTTCGTGGCACGCTTGCTCGACAATTGAGGTTTGTTAATACTTCTTGACTTCTCCTAAGGGACCTTTTCGATAAATATAGTAAAATGAGCTTAATAATAATGGGTAAGAGAGAAAGATGGGGTCTCTTACCTGTGATGTAACGAGTGTTGGTACGAGTATCGATGCCATGCTATAGGTAATACTGTAATTGTATAGTTATGGGTTGTGCCAAGAATTCCAAAATATGTTGGCATTATTTGTTATGTGATACTTTCTTAACTTGACTATTTGGTTGTATTCGTTTCTCTAAGAAATCTCGCACACTTGTGATAATCAAGTTGTTGAACGTATATGCATCAGTTGAGTGTTATGTTCAGATTGCTGAGATATTCATACTCTAATGTGAATTATCATGCATATGCGCTTGATTTGGCTCAATATGATATGAGAGAATAGGATTTCGAGGAAAGTGAATATTATTTGTCCTAAATAGTTGGTTGATGGATGTTTTGGCTTAAATGACCGGTTGATGGATATATGGCCTAAAAAGGCTAATTGATGGATATTTTGGCCCTTATAAGGCCGGTTACATGATATTTCATCCTTAAAAGGTTGGGTTCTCGATGTGATCTGGTATTCTGGGTAGGTATATGGACTTAGAGATCTCTCGTGGATCACATCTCTCGTACAGTCCCATAGAATTTTGTGTGTGTACCGGGAGCATATTGCATTGCATCTGTAACATTTCGTACTTTTACATTAAGATATGTCATAAGTTAAGTCGACGTAAGCTCAGAGAGCTAAGCTATCCCTAATTTTATAAGTGGTTATGATCATATTTCATAACTGATAAAAGGATTAGAGGTCAATCGAATCGGAAAGAATAAGTTTCTGTAAAATTTCCAACTTATGGAGTGACTTACCATCGTATATTGGAGTTATGGGCCGATGTTATAACCTGTACTTTTGGGGTAATACTAGGATTTATTAATATGTTAATAAGGTCATATTTTAAGGTATTTGAATCATATTGTACTCATATGTTAAGTATTGAGGTCAAGCAAGTTTTAAAATAAAAGTCGGCAAAAGTTATAGCAAGTTACATTCATAAATGTACTAAAATTTAGGTCAGATAAAGTGGAGATTTCTCCCAAATTACTTGGAGTTATGGGGTGATCCACCCACTATATTGAAGGTCAATGAGTCTTGTTTCCAACGCATTAAATTGTTCTTCGATACGATATCATAATAGAGATATTACATTGATCCAACCCTTTTATCAAGTCATATTTCGACCACATTGATCCCAAACACTCCCAAAAGCTCTCCTACCATTCAAGCAAAGATTTACAAGATTACAACATGAATCTCCCTTCCATATAGCTTGTGGTGCTAGTATAATCATGTTCTTCTTCCTAGTTGTTAGAACTGAGCTTACTTTGAGTTGAAATAAGGTGAAATCAGAGTTGGTTCTTGTTATTATAGGTAAGAATCTTCCTCTATTTCTTGTGTATAAGTAGATCAAGCTTTAGAGGTACTACATGCTACAAATTGATAGTTTAAAGTTGTAGTTGCATTGTTGAACATGTTGTGTTGTATTGGGGGCTGTCCTTATTGTAAAAGGGTGCTGAAAATATTGTCATAATATAGTTTTATGTTGTTGAAGATGCTGCAAGGTAAGATCTTATTTCCTCTCTATTCATAAGGATTAGTTGATTTTATAGATATACTTAGTTGTTATAAGATGAAAGTTAAGGGATGAATGATGTACTTGAATGTTATAGTTGTGTTGTTGGTCATATGGTGTTGAATATTAGGTTTGTTATTGTTGAGTTGCTGGAGATGTGGTATATTTGAATTCATGTATTGTTAATGATGTTGAAAGGGTTAGAAGGGAGATAGGCTTTAATAATCACCGTAGAACTATTTGGAAACCAAGCTTGTTACTCATTAGTTAGTTAACATGTTTCTTGTGTTGATGCTAGTGTTGTTTTATTTGTTGTGTGACGTGTTAGGACTGGTTTGGTGGTATGAAGGTTCTGGAGATATTAAAGTAATTGTGTCCATGTTTTATTGAGGATTTATGAAGAATAGAGCGGAGTTAGGCAAAACTAGATGACGTAGAATCTCGTATAGAGTGAGTTTCCATTGTCAGATAGTTGTTATGTTTTTCGTTGTTGATAGTAGTGTTGTTTCTTATTGTAGCTTGACTTTTGAAGGAGAATGGTCTTGTCATCATGATTTAATGGTCGACCTAAAGGTACGTGAGACTTTTCTTCTCGCCACTGCGGCACGATGTGTATTAATTATTTCCTATGTAAACTATGAAGTTTAGATCTCTCAAGTGTAGTGATTCCATGTCTTGAGTCTATGAATACCTTAAGTAATGTTATGTGACTATAATCAGTTGTTACTCAAGCGTGTTACTCCTCGAAGTCAAGTTATGAGTTGTCGCAATAGAAATAGAGCTTCCTTTTAGGCGGAACTATATTAGTAGTCTATAGAGTACTCTTTGAAATAGAATTCTAAAAGTGCTCACTCGATTTCTGTAATTGACAGTTTCATGTACTTACTATTTGATGTTGCCCCAGTGATATGATTTCAACGTCTATTAGTGGTCTCTTATTCTTTTTAGTAGGTACGAATGGGCCTTTTTGTAGCATGGCAATGGTTAGTTGATGTTGGGATAAGAATCTTACATATTTGATAGTTGTGGTGTGTCATGGTGACCATTAGTAAATATGGTATGGAATTTATTTGTTAAAGCTTGCTAGTTAATAACTAGATGATAACTTTACATGTTAGTGATGGTGATAGTCTATAAAGTACAATTACAAAGATTATAGAACATTTGTTAAGATTAATGATACTTAAGATGAACTATATAATGGTTCTCAAGTGATAGTTGGGAAGTTGTAGATCTATAGCTAAGGTGTGGTACTTGATAGTTACGGACTATAGGTATGTGAATATAGCACGTTACTTAACATAAATGATAGCCACAACTAATGTCTAAGTAACCATTGTGGGGGTGTATAACGTAAAGTTAGATGGACCATAGTGTTTGAATTCAGGTTGTCTCTATTGGGTTGTAGAGCATTCTTATAGGACAAGTTATGTGGATATAAATATGTACAAATCCTCTTGAGAGAACAGAGACCTTAAGACGATATATCATAGATTTGAAGTACCAAACCAGTATCACAGAAATATAAATGTGTACATTCTTCTTGTATCCCTTGACAAGAAGTCAAGTCATTTATCTTTCTCTTCTAGATGAGTTCCACATGATAAAAAATGCAAGTCTTTTACTCATATTCAGTTGGTTCCGTTATGTAATATCATTTGTATCGTATCAAGTTCTCATACAATCATACAGAACTATTTGTCTAGTCAGAATGTCAGATCTCATCATTTGAGTAGCCCCTATGTTATATGTGTGATAAAAGAAATCGTCCTGCAATTGACGATCTTATAAGAATCATATGTGATGTTCCTACAAGTAGATAAAGAGACACTCCGAGTAAGTTTATATGCAATATTATTTGCTGGCCACCAAAGCTTATTTGCTGGCCATCGAGGCCTATTTGCTAGCCATAGAGGCATATTTTCTAGTCACCACGGCTTATTTGTTGGCCCACAGTGGCTTATTTGCTGGCCCCCAGAGGCTTATTTACTGGATCTTGTAAATTACGTGTTGTGACTAAAGATAAAGATCTGATCTAAGGTACAGTATTGCATTTGTATATTGCATTACATTTGGCCTAATATGGCATACAAGTTCTATAGAAAGTAAAGAATGAATCTAATAAATAGTGATCCCAAGTGTTACAGTGAACGATCCCAGAACATCGTCCACATAGCAACCCAAAGACATCATCTAAAAGACTCTAAATAAGATTCAGAAAGACAAAAGTATAGTAAGACTTTACATGAGTTTCTGTAAGATGTTTCAGCGCCTTCAGTTCTATTTCGTTGATTATACTCCAGTTATCTCTTCTATTAGCTTCAGCTTATTTTATATGTTTCATGTCTTCCTTACGTGCTCGGTATAATCTTTCTGTACTAACGTCCCTTGGTCGGGGGCACTGCATTTATCTTATTTCAAGATGGAAG
The DNA here is from genome assembly GCA_029783415.1 of Anisodus acutangulus. Lineage (NCBI taxonomy): Eukaryota > Viridiplantae > Streptophyta > Magnoliopsida > Solanales > Solanaceae > Anisodus > Anisodus acutangulus. The sequence continues at coordinate 15,425,558 of CM056509.1, forward strand.
GCATTCTCACTAAATGGTACCAATGTTCAGCGGGATGGTGTATGCTCCACTTCTTTCTGGAGCTGAGTCAGGTCTAGTATTTGTATGTATAGGGCTTATGGGTAGGTCAGGGCCCTATTCTCACACTTGTATCAGTTGTTCAGTAGCAAGTATTCATATAGGCTTCATAGGCAGTACATGTGGGTTCATTTGTATTCAGTTGCATATCATAGGTCATGGGAAACATTTACGTATAAATTATTTATATTATTCAGTTGTCTTGTAAGTTATGTCATACCATTTGTATATGGTCATAATAATTGCATATAGAGCCCAGTCCATCCCATTCGGGTTTGGGGCGTGACAACGTCATACTTTTCCTTGTTTGATCACCTGAATTGTTGCTCCACTTGGTTACTTAGGCTTATATCTATCAGTTATTTGTGATTGCATAGACGTCTTTCATGCATGGCATTATGGTTGGCTCGGTTTTCACGCCTACAACAGGTTTCATTATATTGCATGGTTTTATATCTATATTATCTTATTGAGATGTTTTAGACTTATTACTAAATCCTTGGAAGGATCGAGCTTAATTTCCCTATCTGATTGACTGATTATTATGATTATTTGACTTTACTTGATAATTAGTTATCCTTCATAGTTGAGGTTAATTGGTAAGGTTAAATAAGAATTTGTCGAATACTTCATTACTACTTCTTCATTGTCGGTCTATGAGATATACTAAGTACACGTATTTCATGTACTCATACAACACTTGCGTCACTCTTTGTGGTGCAGATTCGATTCTGAGTACAAGTGGGTCTCGCATAGCTGTTTTAGTCCGAGACAATTAATTTCAAGAGATTGTGGTGAGCTACTCGGCTAACCCACACCACCCTTATCTCTCTATCCTTGTATTATCCTCGGCTTTCCTCTGTATCCCAGACAATGTATTACTGACTTCAGACTTGTACTTTTATTTATAGTAGCTCGTATATGCATGACACCAATATTGAGTGATATTTTTGGTTGTTTTTGCACTTGGTTATTTATAAAAGGTATAATATTTGGATATTCGGCTTATCTCTTTACTTTTATGCTTAATTGAATCGGTAATTATTGGGTTTTTTCTTACTCATCGGGTTGAGAATAGATGCCATCACGGTTATCATTTTTGGTTCGTGATAATTTAGTATCAGAGCCCTAGGTTCATCGGTCGCATGAGTACAAGAGCAATGTATTGTTCAATCTTACGAATCGGTACGAAGAGCTCTATACGTATCTTCGAGAGGCTATAGGTAATTTAGAAAACTTTCATTCTTTTATTCCTTATCGTGTGTATGTGATTTGGTTTAAGGTATAAACTTGTTTATTTTAACCTCTCACTAATTGTGAGGACACGTTCTCGGGTTCGGACACAAGCGGTTGGATGTGACATCGTGTGGTATGGTACTAGATGTGTCACCGTGATAAGGACGTGTGATCAAGTTCAGATTGCAACTATGACTTGAAGACTCAATCGAGCAGAGTTGTGATTCAGACTCTTTAGGTTGGTGATATCCCTAAGAAATGGGACTGGTGTTATGAAGGATTGCACTATCAACGTGTCTTCAACGGTTAGTTGCTAGAAATTCGAGGAAATGAATTTATGGTATAGAAACTGATGGGAAGAGTGTTGAATATTTGAATTTATTCATCTAAAAATAACCATGTAATAATTGTTATGGCCTTGAAGACTACACTTGAGGAGGTTTGACATAGTAAATATGGTTTGCTTGAGATTTGATGTCTTCCAAATTCGTTACGACGATCTTATGATAGGAGGATATTAATGGAAAGTCAATAATTCAGTAATGGAATGGAGCAGATTCTAATATTTTGAGAACAAGGGTAAGCTTGGGGGAAAATCAATTGACCAGATTATAAGATAATGACCATGGTGAGACAATAAAGAGGAGTTGAGTAAGGAAGAAGACATGAAAAGTGATCATTGGTGATGAGGTCTGAGGTGTTAGGACTTGTTATGGGATTTGCATGAAGAGTTTCTTTCTATCCTGCGAAGTTGAGGTGTACTGAAGGGAATTCGACTATATTACACCCCATAGTTTCACATCCCGCCATGACGTCAATGGATACTGAAGTCCCGGAAAGAGGTACGACCTTGCAGAATGATAATGAAGTTTTACAGCTTAGTTATGGAGGTACCTGAGTGTTTGAGAATTAAACAGATCGAAGAAAGTATGTTTCGACGAAAATAGGAAAATTGGGAATTTAACGGGAAGATCGACGGACCGTCAAAATTCCCCACCCGAATCGTCAATCTCCCTGGCACTTTGACGGGAAGATTTACGGACCGTCGAACATTTGACGGTCCATCAAATGTACCATATTTTTATGGCAGTGCAGATTAATTACAGGTTTATATTGGGATTTTCTGATTTGGGGTTCATTCTCCTTCAATACCAAACCCCTAGAACCCTCTACAAACCCTCTCCATGATAAGTTAACACCTCAAGATCAAGACTAGTTCAATTATGCAAGATTAACTCCATAAATTCCATAACTATCATAGAATTCATCTTTACAGTATCAAGTTGGTTTCAATAAAACCCTTGCAAATCAGATTGCTCATTGTTTTGGAGGAGATTAAGAAGTATTACGGTAAATCCTATCTATGTTTATGGTTAATTGATGATTTGGAAGAAGTTATGAAAAAGTTTTCATGATCAAAACTTCACATATTTATCAAATCTTCGTACTATGAATTGATGGATAATCTTACACTAAGTATGAGTTGAATTGGATGACAGAGTTGATAGTATACGTTATGGATTAAGGAACGTAAGATTTGAAAGGTTGTGAGACTAATTCATAAAAAGTTTTCTGTATAAGAAAAGTTTAAGGAATTATTTATATTTAAGAGTTGTCGAAGAACACATAGCTAAGGTTTCATGGAAATTGTATATGGATTAAACCATGGGATTAAATCACATAAGCATCCCTTGTAAAGAAGTCTAAGAACCTAAAGTGTTTATAGAAGTCGATAAGATACCTAAGCGGAATTTTATGGAATTTAGATTCGATATTGATATTACTTTCTTATATTATATAGATGATCAGTCGTAAAAAGAGCGAGAACTTATAAAACGATTGTAGCGACAAGAACCAAGTATGTAAGGCTATCACTTTCTTTCAAAGCATGAAATATAAGGAGTTATCATTTCCAAAAAGGAAAAGCTAAAAGCTTTGTCTAATCATATGAAATCTCTTATTGAGAAGTATTCCTTGAGTATTCTTATTCTTGAAATTCTCGTTGTTGGTTACTGATCGTATCATAAGTCTTTGAATGGAATCTTTCTAAAATATAGTCATCGAGTCGACCAAAGAGTCGTTCTAAGAGTAGTCAAAGGGTTATGAGTTTAAAAAAGTGCCAAAGAGACGTTGTTACTATAGACTATTGTACACACCCTGATTTTCATTGGTATTGACATCTTTCCATTGATATCATGCATATAATCATGATTATATAGAGGATCAGGTTGCACGTTCCGCAACATACATATAGAGGATCAGGTTGCACGTTCCGCAACATACATATAGAGGATCAGGTTGCACGTTCTGCAATATATACATATATTGGATTGGGATGCACGTTCCGCAATATATACATATTATTGGATTGGGTTGCATGTTCCACAACATATACATATATTGAATAGGGTTTCACATTTTGTAACATTTACATATGACGGATCAGGTTGTGCAACACACACATAGAAACTAGGGTGCATATTGCATTGTATATTCAAACATACACCTAAGATTAATGACCTGTTATACCTAGCACTATAAGACGAGGATAGTTATACAATAAAAGCCTATCCAGACAAGTTGTATTAAGTTATAGAGTTTCATTATTCACCCCATGTGGCCCACAGGTTGCTTATGCTTTCCCTTATAGCTATTTGTTTCATATTGCTTATATGTTTTTCCTTACAGTTTGTAGATTCATATTTCTATTCATACTTTACATACTCAGTACATTATTTCATATTGATGTTTCTTTTCTGGGGACACAACACTTCATGCCGCAGTTGCAGATAGAGATTCATGTGTTTTCCTCACAATAGGACTCGACCTTGCTGAAGGTTGCCACGCTCCTTTCCTCTATAGTTGTGTAGTAAGCTGGTAGGTATGACAGATGAGCATATGTATATAGTTGGGTATGGCAGGGCCCTGTCCTGACTAGAAATTGTCATATTACTCTTTAGAGGCTTGTAAACAGTTGTGTTGCATGTGATAGTCGTGTGTGGCCTTTTTGGCCTCCCTAGTAGAGTCACTTTGTTTATGTTGGCCTTGTCACCTTGTTATATCTATATATATATATATATATGGTTTGGGCCTTTTCTAAGTACAAGTTGCTATGTCCTTATTTAGTAAAGTATATGTTAGAGGCCTAGTTTTTCCATGAGTTATTATTTATATCACAGGTATCAGGATCGGTACGCTCGGGCCTAAGGGTACCGGTGCCAGCTACATACCCCAAGGTTGGGGTATGTCAAAGTGGTATTAGAGCAGGTATATCCTAGAGATGTCTATAAGTCGTGTCTAGTTGAGTTTTGCTTATGGATGTGTTGCATGCCACACTTATAAACAAGAAGCTACATGGTATTTAGGATGTTACCTTTCTTGAAAATCTAGATCGTGCGATAAAAGCAAAGCCATAAGTCACTTAATCCATATCTTTTCATCTTGATCTTTCTTTTCAGTAATGTTGAGATCTAAGGAAAGTTCTGATAGCAGGAAATGGGTTAGGAATGCGGGGGAAGGTACCAGCTGGCAGCCACCCGCTAGTATGAATTCGAGGAATGTAAGGTCACTAGACAGGAATATAAGTTATTCAATGGAAGAAGACTCGTCCATGGATGAGTAACTATCTATGGAGGAAGATCCATCCGAGGATTCATCTATGGAAGAGGACCCATCTGAGATTCCAAAGGAATCACCCTTTCGAGTGCCGCCAATTCCAGTGATAGTGCCAAATTATAGGAAATGTCGTATGATACAGAGGCCATTAGCGCAGCAGTCATTTCCATTTGGGTTGGGTGTGAGTGGTCTTGTGTATGCAACAACACCTCCAGTTATCTTCCCAGAGCAGGGTCTTGTTCAGATGTCCCCACAAGATAGACCTTTCGAGAGACTGAGAAGCCTATTAACATGGATGCCAGGAAAATATGCCAGGCCCTCAAGAAATAGAGTTGACAAAAGAAGAAATAATGATGGACAAGAAAGAATATCTTGTTTCAGTATTTAATGGAAAATGGGAACATAAGGAAATTATTTAGGTAATGATGTAGAGCGAGAAATGATATTTGAGCGAATATTGAATACAACTAAAGAAGAATGAACTCATCTTGTAAGTATACCACATCCTCAAGAAAGTATGCAAAATTGAGGTGTTATGAAAAGTAAGAAATTCTAATGTAATGAACAGAAAGATAATGAACCATAGAGTCGCATACTATCGCAACGAGAGCCATTAAGGGAGTTACAATAAGGAAACGCCCCAAAGAATTAGCAAGTGGCCAGCCATGATAGAATTTTGATGATACCTCTCATAAGGTTATAAATAAAAGAACTTTCCCCTTATATTGGAATATTGAGAAGTGACAAGGATAAGCATTTCGCCTAAAACCCATTGGAAGGTATTGTGATGTGAAGTAAAAGTAATAAGGGAAGCCTCACTAGGACCTAAGGATTAAAAATATCGATTAACAGCACTTAAGAAGACTTACCCTTGATGGTAAAACTACCACATAAGGATGATTGAGTAATCTGAAGATCATTATGAACTATCACATTATCATTGGAATCTACTTTGGATCAGAATATTTTCACATATGTGACTCTCCAGACTGTACCACAATAACTGAATTTGTTTATACAATTGAAGTGATCGAAAGCTAATCTTACCAGTTATCACTAGCCATTATAAAGTCGATCATCATGTTAAGGAAACTAATGGAAGAATCAGTTGAAAGAAGCTCTGTATAGTTAGGATATTTTTCGCCTCATCCTAAGGTAATCAATAAGGAACTCATTTTAAGCTACCGAACACGGGTAGAGAAGGAATGTATGGAACTTGAAAAGAGTCTGGAACAAGGATCGATGGTTACTAAACTGGCATGTTATTAGGGTGATAAGTAAGGAGCCAAACATGACAAGAGAGTAACACTCTTCTTAAGTTACGAAAGGGGAATAGAAACCAAGGAAACGGTATCAGATCTGAGAAAAAAATATGAGAGAATAATTAGACTAACAAGGAAATGAATTAAGAAAATGGATGTTAAAAGCGGGATTCGACTGGACAAGGAAGAAAGATTCCATCAAAACACAATCAATATCATATTACCGAACTCGGTTGGGAAAAGCAACAAAAGAGATGCTTATTTAGAAAGTTGTTTCACATTAGAAGGGAAAAGAGATTTATCGACAAAAGAAATTGTAAGGCCAGTAAGTTGCTCTAAATTCATGAGCTATGTAAGGATATTATCAAGAAAGAAAGAAAGAAAAAGAACAGAGGAAGAAGTGGATTCAGATATCCTCGACTCTAGCGATCATTGTGCCATAATCCTTCATCCTCATCTTACACTTTGTTCCTACAGACTTTGTCACCTAAATTCTATCATAAAGCAAATTATAACACAGAAAGGAAAGACAAAATCTCAGATATCATAATACATTACAACTACCAAAAAGTTATGTAAGGGAATTATATGACTATGTGAAAGTCGATGATGTACCAGCAAAGAAATGTTAATATAACCTGATCAAATGATAGGCTAAGATAATTTTAGGTCGAAAGGAACTCTATTAGAATGGTCACAGAGACTCAAAATCTCCTTACTCAAGTAATTCATACTCTAGCTTTATGCCAGAATTCGTGTGATATAATTACTCTATTCTATACGATTTATTAAGATTGGATTGTATACCCTATGTAACCAAAGTTATCGAAGCAAACATAGTGAGTTCAGCTTGGATGTCAGCAAAAAGATATTAATGTAAGTTATGGTTGAACTCTGTTTGATTTTTATAAGTATAAGCAGTCGTGTGAGACGATTGAAATTATCTTAATGTTATGTTACCCTGTGTGGAATTGGATATAAGTTTAACTGCTTGACAGGTTTGGATAGTCCTATTTACAAAGGAAACTGTGTTGAAATATTTGGAAAACTTAAGAGTAAAGATATTTCAAACATTCGCGGATGAATGCTCCTAAGGGGAAAAAGATGTTACACCCCATAGTTTCTCATCCCGTCGTGACGTAAATGGATACCAAAGTCCCGAAAAGAAGTATGATCTTGCAGAAGGATAATAAGGTTTACAACTTGGTTATGAATGTACCAGAGTTTTTTGGAGTTAAACGCATCGAAAAAAGTATGTTTCAATGAAAACAGGAAAACTAGAATTTGATGGGAAGATCGATAGACCGTCAAAATTCCCCACCTGGACCTTCAATCTCCCTGGAAGTTTGATGGGAATATTGATAGACCGTCAAACGTTTGATAGTCCATCAAATGAACCGTCTTTTTATGGCGGTGCAGATCAGTTACGGGTTCATGATAAGTTACCACCTCATGATCAAGACTAGTTCAATTACGCAAAATTAATGCCATAAATTCTACAACTATCATAGAATTCATCTTTTTCGTATCAAGTTGGTTTCAGGAAAACCCTTACAAATCAGATTGCTCATTGTTTTGGAGGAGATTATGAAGTATTACGGTAAATCATGTCCTCTTCTATCTATGTTTATGGTTAATTGATGATTTGGAAGAAGTTATGAAAAAGTTTTCATGATCAAAACTTCGCAAATTTATAAAATCTTCATAATATGAATTGATTGGAAAATTTACACTAAGTATGAGTCAAATTGGATGATAGAGTTGATAGTATACGTTATGGATTAAGGAACGAAAGATTTGAAAGGTTGTGAGACTATTTCACAAAAAGTTTTCCGTTTAAGAAAAGTTGAAGGAACTATTTATGCGTAAGAGTTGTCGAAGAACACCTAGCTAAGGTTTCATGGAAATTATTTGTGGATTAAACCATGAGATTAAATCACATAAGCATCCCTTGTAAAGAAGTCTAAGAACCTGAAGTGTTTACGGAAGTCGATTAGATACCTAAGCGAAGTTTTACGGAATTTAGATTTGATATTGATATTACTTCCTTATATGATTTAGATGATCACTCGTAAGAAGAGATAGGACCTATATAATGATTGTAGTGACAAGAACCAGGTATGTAAGGCTATCCCTTTCTTTCAAAGCATAAAATCGAAGGATTTATCATTTTCAAAAAGGAAACGTTAAAAGCTTTGTCCTATTATATCTTGAAATCTCTTGTCGAGAAGTATTCCTTGAGTATTCTAGTTGTTGGTTACTGATTGTATCATAAGTCTTCGAAAGGAAGCTTTCTAAAATATAGTCATCGAGTTGACCAAAGAGTCGTTCTAAGAGTAAAGTCAAAGGGTTATGAGTTTAAAAAGGGGCCAAAGAGCCGTTATTATTATAGCCTATTGTTCACACCCCGATTTTCATTGGTATTGACATGTTTTCATTGGCATTGATATCATGCATATAATCATGATTATATAGAGAATCAAGTTGCACGTTCCAAAAAATATAATATATATATATATATATATATATATATATATATATTGAATCGGGTTGTACGTTCCACAACATATACATATATTAGATCAGGTTGCACGTTTCGCAACATATACGTATGATGTATTGAGTTACGCATTCTGCAACAGACACACACTGATGTATATAAGGAGGGGAATATGTGGGTAGGTTGGTCGGATTCGGATTGGAGTCGGGTTGACATAAAAATGAGAGTCAAATGTACGTTGTTGGGTTCGGACAGTTTACCTGGCAGGGTGGTTTTGTAGGGGTTGTACGGGTAGATTTAGAGGGTTTCGGGCTAAGGAATTTTGAGGGAAGGGACTAGACACATTGAGGGTTATGTTGGTGGTTGGTATTTGGTGGTTGGACGGTGGAGTACTTGGTTGTGGAGTTCGGGTGTTTTTGGGAGGTTTGGGTTAATGGCCTTTTGGATGGAGGTTGGTGAAGTGTTATGGTGTATTTGGGTGAAAGGAATCATGTAATTTTGGAGAATAATCGAACACGAGATTATTAGACAAACACGGGTACGAACAAGGTGATGAAAGCCGAGAAGACCTTCAATGTATTTGTGACAAGTAACCAGATAGAACCGTGGCTTGGGTATAGTTAGATCACAAAAGTTCTAACTAGAAACGAGTGTTTGGACCACAAAAGGACCGAGGTTCGGACCACAAAAGGACTGATGGCTCACAAAAGGACCAACCAAGATAAGCAACACAAAAGCTGAATAACTTAGAAAATTGAGTAAAACTCAAATATATTTCATATAACTTCAATGTCTATTTACATAAACTACATGCCCTATTTATACTAATTCTTAGACCTTTCTATAAGAGAAACAAGATAGACACATACAAGCACTTCGGCCGAATGGGAAAGGGGGAAGGGGTTCGACCATTTTGGGGGAAGGGAGAAGACCCACTCTTCATGTTCTCTAGGACACCCTTTTGTGTCATCATGTATATAAGTGCATGAACTAGCTAGTTCATGAGTTATCTCATTGGGGCACAATGGAAGCTTCCCTTTCTAGATTGTTCTTCAGCCTAGTCACCTTATCCTATTACACGGATTGCTTAGTCATCTCATTCTATTACAAAGTCTAGTAATTAAGCTAGAAGGAAATTAAGCAAGGAATTTAAAATAAGCTAAAAGAAAGTGGTCTCGGCCAAGACCTACATAAAGGCCGAAAATATTGTCTTCTTGAATCTTCAAGTCCTTTCTTCAATTCCACTCCATACTCCATGCCACAATAAGAATATTATCATAGGACGGTAAAAAAGCTTTGGCACTCCGAGCATATCAACTCGCGGCTCACGTTGGAACTTTAAGTTCACAGTTTTTTTTATCAATCTCCCCTTCTTTAACAGAATTTGCCCTCAAATTCTCGTCATCTATGTATGGTGATAAGTCTCCAACATCAAACATTGAACTAATACTTCTGTATTCGTCCGGAGGTTCCACCTTGTAGAAAGGATCCGAATACAAGACAAAAGGTTTTGACATCAAATATTGCCCTCATTGGACCAATGATCTTACGACATAATATTCTTTGTCATTGAGCCGTTCACCACCCACTGTTTCACTAGACAATGCAATGGGCCTTTTTTTAAATTAAGAAGGTTCCAACACCAATTCCACTAGCATCACATTAAATTTCCAAAAGCTTCTCACGGTTTGGAATAGCTAGAGGCAGTGCTTCACATATCCTTCCCTTCACGGCTTCCAAAGTTCTTGGTGCTCCTTGGGACCATTTAAACTTATCCTTTCTCATTAATTCAATGATATGGGCAGCAAGGTTACAACAATCTCAAATGAAACGATGAGAAAAAAAAGCCAAACCAAGAAAACTTCTTACCACACTTACATTCGTAGGCTCGGGCCAACTTCAGATAGTTTCCACCTTGGATGGATCCACGTGAATGCCCTCGGATGATACTATGTATCCCATGGGTAATTGTGGTGCCTCGTGTATAGGCTTCATGAAAGGGCTTGGAGTATTACACAATCCAAATGGCATAATAAGCCATTCGTACAAACCAGACTTGGTTTCGAAAGCCATCTTCCATTCATCTCCCTCTCGGATCCTCATTTGATGGTAGCCACTCCTTAAATCTATCTTGGAGAACAACTTTGCACCACTCAATTCATCCAAAAGGTCTTTCAATCTCGGCATAGGAAACTTGCACTCCACAGTGATGTTATTGGCGGCTCGGCTATCCATACACATAAACCAAGTTTCATCTTTCTTTGGCACCAACAAGGCGGGTACCACACATGTACTAAGGCTCTCTTGGATAAAGCCCTTGTCTAGCAATTTTTGCACTTGTTCTTACGACTCCTTAGCCTTTTCTGAATTGTAGCTATGGGCTCTTATTTATGGTAATATGGGTGTAAGGTCATCCAGAAATACATCTATCAAGAGTTCCTTCAAGTTGGCACTTTCGACATCATCTCCCATAGGACTCTCCTTCTCTTTACACACCAATGCATCTATAGAACTTCCCTTCTTTGACTTTTTTTCTATCTACGGTGCATTAAGAAAGAGGGACTCAGATTTTCCCTTGCATTTCCTATCATTTTGGATCTTCGTTTCCTTCACCCCACTAGGTGATAATGGTATCAACCGGATCTTCTTATCATCCATTTGAAAAGAATAGACATTATTTTTTCCATCATGTTGTGCTTTCGTATCAAACTGCCATGGTCTCCCTAACAAGATATGATAAGAATCCATAGGTAGGATGTCACACCATATCTTATCTTCATACCTTCCAATCTGAAAACTAACAATAGTTTGTTTCATTACTTTTAGCCCTTTGTCTTTGTTTATCCATTGGAGAGCATATGGTTTAGGATGGCTGCGGGTAGGCAAGTTCAATTTATCCACCATCTCCACTGAAGATGTATTATCACGTTACACACTTTATCATTCACCTTGCATCGAGTGTAAAATAGTTACTCTCTTTGTGTCTCCTCTTGTTCTTCAATTTGAACATTCAACACACGTCGGAGCAATAAACTTTCACCCACCTCCGCATGATCAATATCTTCCTCTATGTCCTCCTCGACTTCGGGTTTCTCAATAGCAAAGAAATCCCTCCTGTTGATACTCTTCAATAGTCATTACCCGAGGGTTAGGACATTCATTTGCAAAGTGTCCTAATCCTTGACATTTAAACACTTCTTCCTACTTTTATCTACCCCTTTTGTAACCTCTACTTTCTTCCCTTTATCTTTCTCTACACTTTCTTGGCTATACAATGGGTTAGAAAAAGAGGTACTACCCTTTTCTTTAACACTAATGGGCTTTACATAGGATTTTGGGGTACTCTTCTTTTGTTATTTTTCAAACTTAAGTTCTAAATGACATACGCCTTCAAAGGTGTTGCATGTTGCAACTTCAACCTTCTCTTGAATCGCCATGTTCAAGTCCCCAAATGAATCGGGCAATCTTTTGAGTCTCCTTTTCTTCTAAGTCACAAAGCATAGTGATTTTCTCAAACTCTCAGATGTATTCCTCAACTTTAATAACTCCTTGACGAAGTTTGTTGAGCTTGAGGTATAGGTCTTGTTATAATTGAAACATCTCATACTTTCGATTCATGGTTTGAATCGCTAGGCATATATAAAATTGCTAGGTGTGAGTAAATAGACCCGATCGTTGAGAAAATTTATGTTATAATCACGTATGCTAATAAAGAGGTTAGGATATGAAAGGATGCAACCCCGAAATAATTTTGGATGTAACAAGCGTGACGATAGGGATTAATAATAATAAATGTATATCCCTAAAGAGGTTGTAGACTAGTGTCATATTATAAAATTATGACATTGAGAATATGAAGGTCTTATAAGTTATCAAGATTTAAGTGAATTGGGATCACGAAATTAATTATGTGTGTGATTGATTAATTGCGGGGTATGATACATGTGTGGAGTCAAGGTGTGAGCCACGAAACATTTCATAATGCATGTAATTAGGAGATCTCATGGGTGGGATAAATTAATGGCTGAGTGGAAGACATAATAATGAGACCATTAAATAGGCACTTAGGAAGTCTCACTTAGTAAACATTACATTGTTTGGAGAATTTCTTATTATTTTAACCATTTGCTCGTGACAGAGAGTAGACCAGCGGATTCATTAAGTGCATTCTTCATTTGTGGATCTAAGAGCAAACATTTTAGTGCTGACGTGAGAAAATAAGAAAAGTGTACGAAGCAGTAGTAGCACTGGAATACAAGTGCAACAACCTTGATTAAAGTTTCCATTTTAAGTTCAATTTCGAATTATTAAGCTTGGATTCGAGATATGTTAAGGCAAATTATTTCTTTTGGCATGTTCTATGTAATGAAATATAACTGTGATATTGCTCCATAAATTATTCTACTCCTATTAGTTAAGAATATTCATGTTATTGATTCATATGCTAAAAGCATGTCTAAATATGTTTCCAAGACCTTATTGAAGCATATAGAAAAGATGTTGATATTCATAGTGTTAGCCAAAGATGCAAGGATATTATATCACTTTTGGTGTTTTATTGTTGTTCATGCATTTTCATTTGCATTGCATTCATATATTACCCTGGACCCACTTATGTTATGCAACCTACTATATGGTAAATATTGTATATATAGGGGATATGGGGAAAGGGAAAGGAGTTATATACACACACCACCTGCAGCTGGTACAGACTATCACAAAAGAGCCTGAAGAGGCCAATATTGACGCTTATATGGCCGATATAACCTGATGCCCACAGAGGCGGTTATGGGAAGTAAGATGCATGTGTGGCCATTAGTTTACCGCATTTGCATCATGCATACATTCATTAACCATTATATGGTATGATGCCCACGGAGGCTGTTATGGTAAGGAAGATGCCCGATGAGGCTGATGGATATGTATATTGCATTGTGCACAACATTAGGCATGTGTATTAGGGCCCTCAGAGGCAATTACTGTTGGTCAGTTATTTCAGTTTCAGTTATTGGTATATCCCTATTATGCTATTATTCATGCCTGACATACTCAGTACATCAGTCGTACTGACGTCCCTTTTGTCGGGGGACGCTGCGTTTCCTGCCCGCAAGTTCAGTTAGAGAGGGTGATAGTTCACGCTAGTAGGTTGTTGGTTCAGCTGATGTTGGAGCACTCTATTTATTTCAGAGTTCCATTCTGGTCGTGGTACAGTATTTTTGCATATGCATATGGGTATGGCGGGGTCCTGTCCCGTCCTTGTGATGTCATGTATTCCTTAGAGACTTGTAGACCGGTGTCCTGTGTGTAGTAAACTTGTATGGCCTTGTCAGCCTTGGTATAGGTATATATATATATAAGTTGGTTTTCTAGATAAAGATTTCACATACTGATCTTTCGGCTTAGTTCATATTTAATTATGATTAGTGTTGGATGTACGATTAGCGGTACTCGGCGGGTGGGATCCGGGTGCCCATCGCGGCCCTCCGGTTTGGGTCATGAGAAACTTGGTATCAGAGCATGTCTGTCCTAGGGAGTCTACAAGTCGTGTCTAGTAGAGTCTTGTTTATGGGTATGTTGTGCACCATACTTATAAGAATGAGGTTGCCTGACATTTAGGGTTGGTTTTCCATTCTTTCATCTCATAAATCATGCAGTAGAGCTGAGTCTTAAGAGTTCGAGTTTAACATGTGCCTTATACTGCTTCGATAATAGTAATGCCGGTTACCAAAAAGATTTTAGTTAGTTTATACTCGTAGCTAGTAAATGAGGGATTTCTACCAAAATGGTTTATAAGCTAGAAGGGGCAGTATTATTGGTAAAATTTGAGATTATAAGAAGTTGTTTCACTCATATATGGAAGATGGAAGAGAATGCAAGCCTGGAGAGCAAAATGTTTAGTAAGGTGAAGGAAGTACTAAGCATCGGAACGCTGAAAATTATAAGGATTTTCTCTGTAGACCTTATCGTATTTACGATTACAGCAATACCTTCTTCCAGAAGGATTATTACTAGCAGGGGAATTGAAGTTGGATTGAGTGTAAATATGAGTAGTATGCTCTCCATTGAGACAGATACATTAGGGGATAGGAATAAGTTGCTTTCACAGGGATCGGCGGATCCTGTAGCACCAGAGGAGTTGAGGAAGGCTCATGTACCATCAATCCTATCACCGGCTCCGTCTGATTAGGATGTAAGGAGATTAGTATAGGTATTGAATCAATTGGTTGCCTCTCAAGAACGCCCTCATCCAGAAGCATTTGATAGAGATAGGTCCTTGAGGAGTCAGGGAGCTTATAACCAAAGGAATTTATTAGTCCAGAATCGACGATATTTAAAAGGGTTCAAGGATGCCGATATCTCTAGATCAAAGTTGTAAAGGTCGAGTGAGACCGTCCTGGCCATCTTATAGTCAAATAGCAATTTTGACAGAAGCATCAGAGGGAAAGAAATTCTGAGAGCTACTGTATATCGAGCATAGCCACAAAAATGCTAGAAGGTGCAACAATTGAGCCATAGCAACAGAGAACAAAATATTGCAACATGTGCATCATTAAACTACCAAAGTGTAGCAAGAAGATGCAACAACGGTGGGTTCAAAATAGCAGCAGTCAGATAGCCTTGACAGGTAGCATATTCTCAAGATGTGTAACAACTTATCAAAGTTTAGCACTCAAGAAATGATCTGTTCACTCGCGATTTGCAGCAACAGGCAACAATAAAGGACATTCACAACAAGTGGAAATAAAAATGACAGCATAGTTCAACTTTGGTGACATGATGGTCAAAATGGTAAAGTGTTCATCTAGTACGGCCACGAGGTGTGATAAGTCTAAAATTGCATGAGAGTATGAACGGCTAAGTTGAGTGTCGGCAGGATGACATTGTGGTGGAATAAGAACAAGTGGTTTTGGCGTTCTTTAAGGAAATGACTATTGGGTTTAGGCTAAGAGGGAGAAGTTAGTCATGGCGATTGAAACATTATAGGAGTAGGCAGTTGTGATCTTTCAGTAAAGGGTGTGTTTGCAGGTTTGCTTTATATACCGGGGATGGTGGTGGATAGGTATCATTTTGGGTCAAGAGGTTGTGGATTTTTTGAAATATACCGCAATTGTTTGATACGAAAGGTTGAGTGACTCTAGCATGGTTTCATCTAAAGGTTATGGTGTCAGAATAGGGATGAATCCATTAGGTTTCCATGGAACGAGGCTACTCTGTTTATGAAGTGGATGTTAATGAACATGAATTGGTCGACATGTTTGGCTACGTCGTAGGCTACTAGGAGTACAATGATCGACTAATGGAAATGACTCTAGTGATGGACGAGTGTGAAGAGTTATTACTTAAGGAGTTATCGGTTGTGTTACGGTCCACTTTTAAACTTGAGTATAAAAGTGTATCAGTGATTTTGCTCTTTGTTTGAACACAGAGTCGCCACCTAATTTCTACGGAATTAGTAACCATTTTAAAAAGGTATTTTCTGAAGAAAAAAAAACTTATTTTAGAAACCAGAGAAAGGGTAAGGGTTGTTAATTAATTCTTTTGTTAAAAAGGGCCCTAAGAGAATTATGTGGGACAAAACTGATGATTTCCTAAAAAGGTGTTAAGACACCTCGAGAAATCCACAAACGCAGTTATCAGCGAATTTAAAACATTTTTGTGGCTACAAGACGTTAACTTTTTAAAAATGAAAAGTTTAAGGCAAGTTCTATCGGGTGGTGGTTAGACCGACTATGTTGTATGGGGCAGAGTGTTAGTCGGTCAAGACTTCGCACACCCAAAGGATGAAAGTTGCAAAGATGAGGATGCTAAGATGGATGTTTGGGCATATAAGGAGGGATAGAATTAGAAATGATGATATCCGGGATAGAGTGGGAGTGGCCTCAGTGGAGGATAAGATGCGGGAAGCGAGGTTGAGATGGTTCGGGCACGTGCATAGGAGAGACACACATGCCCCAGTGCGGAGGTGTGAAAAGTTGGCTATTGACGGGTACATGAGGGGTAGAGGTAGGACGAAGAAGTATTAGGGAGAGGTAATTAGACAGAATATGGCGCAGGTGCAACTCACTGAGGACATGACCTAAGATAGGGGTTATGGAGGACACGGATTAGGGTAGAAGGGTAGTAGGTAGTCCAGCGTAGTCCTACCTACGCTTACAAACTGATAGTTGTAGTGTTATTATTGTAGGCCCGGTAAGCCTATTATACTAGTAGGCACAATATTGCTTTATAGTATCATATCGTTTGATGTATGCTGCTATGTGTATTTTGTTTGTCTTATTTACCTGCACTAGTTATTGCTTCTTTTTCAGAATTCGCTATCATGGCTTAGTCGTTTTGTTTGTCATACTTTGCTTGTGCTTGTGCTTTTTCTTGAGCCGAGGGTCTCTCGGAAATAACCGCATTACCTACCAAGGTAGATGTAAGGTCTGCGTACACTCTACCCTCCCAGACCACACGTTGTGGGATTTCACTGGGTATATTGTTGTTGTTGTATTGTTTTTAAGAAAACAAATTCCTTAAAAATCAGCAAAATGTCATTCAACCAACTAACACATCCCCCTGACCATCCACCCACCTAACCCTATGCACCCTCCACCCACCCAAAAAAAATCTTTTAAAGTTTTAATTTTTTTTAGTTTTTCGACACCACCCCACCCCCACTGCGAACACCCCACCCTACCCCATAAAGATTTTTTTTTTTTTAAAGTTTTAATTTCTTTTGTTTTCAAAACCTCCCACCACCACCTCCCCCCCCTCGGACCACACCCCACCACCCTCCAAAACATTTTTTTTGGTTTTTTACACCATCTCAACCCCCCCTCCTCCCCGCGCCCCACCACCCCCTCTAAAAATTATTTTCTTTTTATAAAAAAGTTTTATTTTCTGATTTTCTACACCTACTCCCACCCCAGGCACTCCCTTACCCCCTCCCCAATTTTCTACTTCATATTTAATTTTACCTTTATAAAATTTATAAAAATGAGAAGTTTGTGTGGTTAAATTTGGTGTGTGGAGTGGGGGATTAGTGGATGGTGGTGGGGTGGGTAAGAAAATTTTTCCCTTTTTTATAATTTTTTTATAAAAGTAAAATAAAATATTTGGGGGGTGTTGGGAGGGTTGGATGGAGCAATGGTGCGGGGTCGGGTCGGTGGTGGTGTGGGTGAAGATAAAATGTGTACGAGGATGGGGGTGGAATTTGGTTGGGGTGAGTGGGGGTCGGTGTGGTATGGGGTGGATATTTTTCAAAAAATATTTTCTACCAACCAATCAAACATGAGAAATAAGTAAGATATTTGAAAGGTAGAATAATTTCCCTTAACGATTCCTTTCATTATTCACAATATATATAGTTGTACAAGGTTGATTCCTAATATGATATGAATCCTAACTTGCCTTACAAAGGTTGATTCCTAATACAATTAGAATCCAAAGTTACCTTAAATATACATCTATCATAATTATAAAATATACGGAGAATATTCGGAGAATATTCGCTAATACTCCCCCTCAGACGGAGCGGGAGGAGGCCGAACGCTAAGGCTGGATCGGAAGTCAGTGAAGAGCTGTCGTGGTAGTCCCTTTGTGAAGATGTCTGCATACTGATACGAGGAAGGCACGTGTAATATTTTGACCTGACCACGGGCAACCTTCTCTCGCACAAAGTGGATATCCATCTCAATATGCTTAGTCCGCTGATGTTGGACCGGATTATGAGACATATAGATGGCAGATATGTTGTCACAATAGACTATAGACGCCTTGCGGAGTGGACACTAGAGTTCCAAAATAAGATTTCGGAGCCAACAAATATCAGCAACTACGTTAGCAACACCGCAATATTCTGCTTCAGCATTCGAACGGGAAAGTGTGGCCTGCCACTTGGCGGACCATAAGATAAGATTATCCCCAAGAAATACACAGTACCCTGAGGTGGTGCAAAGTGTGTCGGGGCATCCAGCCTAATCTGCATCCGTGTAGGCAAGTAGCTTGGTTGGGGTAGAGGGGTATAGATGTAATCTGAAGTCTAGTGTGCCCTTAACGTATATGATAATACGTTTGAGGGCGGCAAAATGGGACTCTCGGGGGTCGTGCATGAACAGACACACCTGCTGAATGGCATATGCAATATCAGGCCTAGTGAATGTAAGATACTGAAGAGCACCTGCTAGACTCCGATATAGAGTGGGATCAAAAACTGGCGCACCGTCATTGGCACTAAGCTTGGATTTTGAGTCCACCGGAGTTGGCATAATTTTACAATTTGCCATCTTGGCCCTGTATACTATCTCTTCTACATACTTACGCTGACACAGGAACATAGTGGCTGCAGATCTGGTCACCGATATACCCAAAAAATAACTCAGCTTGCCCAAGTCAGTCATAGTAAATTCAGTTTTGAGTAGAGCAATGATTTCATTCTTTAAACCGTCAGAAGATGCAGTAAGAACAATGTCATCGACATATAATAGCAAATATGCAGTGCTGCTACCTCGGTGAAAAGTGAAGAGAGAGCTATCACACCTGCTACATACAAAACCAATCTGCAGAAGATACCTGACGAACCGTCATACCAAGCGCGGGGTGCCTTTTTCAATCCATACAATGACTTCTTGAGACGACACACAAACTGCGGAGCTGTCGGATGAACAAAACCAGGAGGCTGATGCATGTACACAATCTCTTTCAAATCCCCATGAAGAAATGCATTCTTGACATCAAGCTGATGAATCGGGCAATGCATGCCCATAGTAATACTGAGAATTGTCCGAATAGTTATCGGTTTTACAACCGGACTGAATGTCTCACCACAATTAATACCCTCCTGCTGATTAGTGTCATTGGCAACCAGTCTTGCTTTATACCTCTCTAAGTCACCACTGTCTCTGAACTTGTGACGAAATAACGACATACACCGGATAACATTCACACCGTCTGGTCTAGGTACCAAATCCCAAGTGTTCTGCTTGGTTAAAGCGTTAAACTCCTCGCACATGGCCGCATTCCAATTAGGGTCCAGTTCTGCTAGTTTTAGATTTTTTGGAATGGGTGATAATGTTTGTGTGAAGAGGTTGAAGTGAACTTTGGGCTTAAAGATCCCGTGTTGTGCACGAGTCTCCATGCGGTGAGAGGCGTGATGGGGGGCGGGCTGAGGGATTGCTCTTTATGTCGGGATTGGGAGCGGCTGATCTTGCTGCCGGTTGAAGCTGCATGATCCTTTGTTGGGTGATAAGCGTGATCTTTGCCGGAATATTTATGTAGGTTTTAATTTGTTGGAAGGCTGGGATGTTGTGGTTGCGGGGCGAAGCGATGAGGTGTTGGTGAGAGTCTTTGAGCGATGGTGGGGGCGGAGACATGGTGGTCTGTCGGAAACGATGGGATGCTGTTGGTATAGATTTTGGATGACCGGAGACAGACTCGGTTCATCGAGAAAGAAGTAATTGGTGGTCTGAAATTTCCGGAGATTGGAAAAAGAAAAGGTTATTTCGTCAAAGGTGACGTGACGGGAGATGATAATTTTACGAGTAGCAATGTCATCGCACAAGTAGCCCCGATGATTAGGAGATAAACCAGGGAAGACACATGGCAGAGTGCGAGGGGCAAGTTTGTGAGGTGCAGTGGAGGCCATGTTGGGGTAGCATAAGCATCCAAAAATACGTAGGTGATCATATGATGGTAGCCTACGGTATAAGATTTCGGTAGGGGTGTTGTTTTGGAGTGTGCTAGTTGGTAAAATATTAAGAAGGGATTCTACCATTTTTACAGCATAGACCCAAAAGGGCGGTGGTAGACAGGCATGAAACAGAAGTGTGTGAACCATGTTATTGATGGTACGTATAATTCGTTCAGCCTTTCCGTTTTGGGAAGAAGTATAGGGACAAGAAAAACGGAAAACCATGCCTTGTTTAGAACAAAAATTGTGAAATGTTGAGTTATTAAATTCACGTGCATTATCACATTTGAATGATTTGATAGATTTTTCAAATTATGTTTTAATGAATTTTTGAAACTCGAGAAATTTTGGAAAAACTTCAGATTTGAATTTCAGTGCCTAAATCCAGACAAAGTGTGAAAAATCATCCAAAAATACTAGATAGAATTTATGACCCAAAGAGCTAACAATCGGAGATGTCCACAAATCAGCATGAACAATATCAAAGGGAGAAAAAGTAACACTGTTTGATGACATAAATGGAAGACGAGTATGTTTGCCTGGTGAATAAGAAAAATAGTGTTCGGCAATTTTCCCATTATTACATTGAATACGCTTAGAAGTCCTAAGAAAAGTAAACACTAGGTCTCCGGGGTGTCCGAGTCTGTTGTGCCAAGTTGAGAGAGAGATCGCCGCAAGGGATAGAGGTGTTTGCGGTCTGACAGCGAAAGATTGAGTGAATGGGTAGAGATCTCCCACACTATTGCAACGTGTAAGAATTTTTCCCGTATTGAGTTCCTTCACAGAAAAACCAAAAGGGTCAAATTCGACAGACACAAAATTATTGCTAGTGAATTTTCTAACGGAGATTAAGTTTTTAATGATGTTAGGTGTGTATAGGACGTGGTATAGGGAGAAAGGTGGGTGTGGATGTTTGGTGTGTGTGTTACCGTAACCTTCAATTGGTATATGACGACCATTGCCGACAGTAATAAATTGAGGACACTTTAACCGACGTAGTTGAGATAGGTTACCTGACGACCGGGTGAGGTGAGATGTGGCTCCGGTGTCCAAGTACCAATTGTCATCGGGTTGTTGAAGGTTCACGGTGGTGTAGGCCTGGCCCAAATCAGTCGGTCGGGCTGTTCGCCGCTGGCCAGTTGCCGTCTTCTTCTTTGGATCGCAACCAAGTGGGCTGGCCGCTGCTTCTTGGTTGGCCTGGTGGCCGGGCAGGGCCCAAGAGGCCAGTCGACCGAGGCTACTGGAACTAGGTCCCTACATTCGGGTATGGGCATGCAGGCGAGGCCTAGTTATGCTGGTTGGGCCACTGCTGCTGCTGGTTGTACCCCTGCTGCTGCTGGTTCCAGTTCTGCTGTCCAGTATTTTGGCCTAGCTGTTGTCCAACCCACTGGTTGCGTTGGCCCTTTCGCGGCCCTTGCCTTTGTTGTTGCGACCTCTGCCGCCACGACCTCCGCCACTGGCTTGCTGCTGCTACTGGGCCTGCTGCTGCTGCTGGCCACAAGTGTTGCCATCCCGTCAACGGCTAACGCCTTTTGATTATGTTCCTCTTATTTAGCACGTCTAGTTTCTTCCAACAATAGTTGTGAACGTGCCTTGTTGAAACTTGGGAGAGGGTTGGCTTGTTGAATCATTGTTGCAAGTTTGTCATATTCACCTTTCGGTAAACCCGCAACAAGTTGAAGCACCATCTTGGTTTCTGAAACAGAAGTTCCGACGTTGGATAGTTGATCGGTTATGAGTTTCAGTTGCTTACAATAGTCGGACATGTTGTTAAAATTGTCGAGGCGGGTATTGTTGAATTGCTCTTCCTAATATACGACCCGAGTATTTTTATTGTCCTGAAAGATTTCTTCTAGCCGGACCCAAAGTTCACGTGTCGTAGCACCTGTTTTCATGATAGTGCACAACATGTCTTTGGAGATGGTGCCGTAGATCCATTGTTTGACGATGGCGTCAAGACGATGCCAGATTGAGTCTGTAACATCGGTTGGACGATGAACAGATTCGTCAATATGATCGAGCACGTTGTATGCACATGCATGAATGTAGCATAGTTCCATCCACATGGAATATTGACAGTCTTCTTGGTAAAGAATTATAGGGATAAAATTCTTGATGTTGTTAACGGCAAATGCCGGATGAAAAGAATATACTGAACGTTGAGAGGGGTTGTCAAATGTGCCAATGGATGAATCAGAATTTGTGAGGGAATACATGGTTTCCGCCGGCCGAGGGAAGGGAATTTTCTGGCCGAAAATTTTCTGGTCGAAAATTTTCTGGTTTCTGGCCGAGAAAGGGAGGGGGAAACCAGAAAAAAAATATGTGTTTGGCCGAGAATGGGGAGGAGAAGGGAGAAGGTTTTAGGCTCTTGATACCATAAAAGGTAGAATAATTTCCTTTATGGATTCCTTTCATTATTCACAATATATATAGTTGTACAAGGTTGATTCCTAATATGGTACGAATCCTAACTTACCTTACAAATGTTGATTCCTAATACAATTAGAATCCTAAGTTACCTTAAATATACATTATCATAATTACAAAATATACGGAGAATATTCGAAGAATATTCGCTAATAATATTCACTTATTTTTCAATATTCAAACAAACATGAGAAAATAAATAGAAATTCACTTAGAAAATATTTTTGAGGACCACCGAACACACCCAAGTCACATCTAGCTACTTGGTCCAAGACTCCAAGAAGCTTTTGCTATCAGAAAACTCCAAAGTTATTTTAATTGGTAAGACACGCCATAGTTCAAAAATCAAGATAGATTATCATACTATTTCTCACCATTTCTCTAGGCACAACTCTCAGCAGAAACACACATCCATTTTATAAGATTCCATGAATACCAGAGACAATTAGTTTGATAGGTTATTTTCAGCCCAAACTACAACAGCTAACTTACTTTCTTCCCAAAAAAACTCCAATTTTTTTTTTTTTTTTACATATTTAGTGCCTTACAAAAATTCAAATTAACTTTCAATTTATTAGTCATACTGTAAAGCATTTCAAAGTATAAAAACAAAAACAACAAAGGAAGAACAAGCCTATTGGCAGAGAATTAGCGTTGGAGCAACCTATATTAAGCATGTGTGCGACTTGTTTAACTCACTGTAATGACCTGTCAAATAGTTTTGAGCTTTTAAATTCATTTTCTATAAAAGACCATTTTTGTAGCTTTAAAATGGTATTTTTGACTAGCGGGGATGAGTGGCGCGATTTCTGAGGCAATCGGGTGAGTATCGAAAAAAAAAAATTAGAAGTTCTTAGGTTAACAAAATGAAAAATAATTGACCAAAGTCAACATAGGAGGTTAACAAAGTCAAATTGAAGTTTCATCAATTCCATGAGGTCCAGAACGTGATTTATGACTTACTCGACTGATTGGGACGGATCCCGAGATGCTTGGGAATGATTTGAACATTTGATTGAGAAACTAGTTAAGTTAAAGGATTAGTGTTGATCACTGTCAACATTGGATTAAGACGATCATGTATCGATATTTGAGTGCGTGAGCAAGTTCACAACGTGTTTATTGACTGAAACAAATATTCAATTTGTGTCCGGGAGGTTACAGATGGGTTTCAAGTGTTAAAATGGACTTCGGGTCATTGCTGATTTTCTGATTTTACTCGTGAATCGCGGGCGGTCTCGTCCCAATCGCGTAAGGTAGCGCGTGGGTGGGGTTGGGGAAGTATTCGCGATTGCTATT